>CP142458.1:67727500-68472500 GCA_038049695.1 Cinnamomum chago | reverse complement strand
TGGTCGTATGGAACCATCTGGATAGAGAGCCCATTTCTGGTTTGCATTGCCACTCGCACATTCCTCCACCCACATGGCGCCTACGTATGCTCGCATGCAGAGATCGTTAAACCCAACAATGGACGTAACGAAAGGTTCTGTATTATTGCTAGCGAGCCAGCCTTGCCGGGAGGCATAGATGTTGCTCTGCACTGTGAGTGTGGTGCCACTGTTCCCAGACTCGGCGCTCAAGACCAGTGCTGATTGGGGATTCATGATGGTTCCATTCTCCCATACTTGCCAAATGGTGGCAGCAGTGACGCGAGTGGGGCAATGGTAGATCATCACCTGGCTTCCTTGGCTATACCCGTTGGTGGTCAAGCACATACCGTTGGATCGAATTGTCCCATCTTTTCTCAAGGTCCACAGCTGATTCACTTCCAAAGTCTCTTTGCATGGCCGCAACTCTATTGAGCTCCTGTTGCGGTAGTCCCTCACTTCAACACACAGACCATTTCGACCGCTGATGAGCACCGTGGGCTCCGGATACGCTGCTCGGTCTGATTTTGATTTGCAGATGAATAGCATGATCGCAAGGCCTTTAACTGCAGGATGCTTCGTGTTGTCCACTTTCATGTCCTTATTGTTGGTATCAATTAATTGGACTGGATTTAAAAAGACTCCTCCTTGGTTGGATTGCTGGATCGCTCTGGAGAGGGCTTTCCATTTGTTCTCGTACTTGAGCATGGTGGGAGTCGGGAAAAACACTTCTTCTACTCTAGGAATCACTTCTTCTACTCTAGGAATTCTTTTGCGCACTTGAGACTCGATATATGTGAATCGCGCTGCCTCTGCAACCATCTGGATGACAACTATAAGGGAACGAGCCAGGGCCCTTTTCTGATTTAAGTTGCTGAACCAAAGGGCCGAGATGGCGTTTTCAAGTGGGTTCATTCCCAGGCTGATTTTCTCTCTATCCTTTTCAGCGAGTTTTTCTAGGCCTGGATAGCTGCCTTCGAATCGAAATGTATCTCGCTTTATCTGTGGAAAAAGATTATCAATTGGAGGGTCATGATTATCTTCCTTTAAGAAGAAATATTTACTTCCAGTCCGATAAGCCACCACATAAGCATTGGTGACATTTACTGCCAAAGTGATGGAATGCGCGGCCGAATTTGAGAGTTCCACCAAAACAAACCTCTGGGAATCAGGCACTGTTGATGGCTTACGCATCATTGGTATATCATGCGACTGTTCTCCGCCTGCCAACAGAGCTCGTAGAGCCTTTATGAACCGCGTGTAGCTGGTCTTGGTGACATCTTCTGTGGTAAATATCACTGTTGGGTAATTGAGTGTGTGTTGTTCTGCTACCATTAATGGGCATGACCCGCTGAGATTGTGTTGTTCTACTGGGCATGACCAAGCTTGTCCAACCACTGCATTCCACCAAAACCATGTTGCCACCACAATCCACACCTTCATATTGCCTCCCATTAGCACTACTGCTGTGGAGATTGAATGATTTATCGACTTTCACTTTTTACCCCTGAAAAGATATAGGAAGATGGTCAAAGTCAAGCTAATCAATACATGAATCTTTAATAACATGATTTTTTTTTCCCAAACCACTTCTCAAAAATCTGATGAATATTTTGAAGGTAAATTTTTTTTTTCTTTTGTAAGAAACTATATACCGACCCAAAAACTTAAGCTAATAGGTGGAAGGCTCACGTGCAAGCCCAACAAATTTCATAAACGGGCATATCACGTGGGCTACACAAGTCGCCACACAAGAACGGCGTCCACATGGACTATACAAGAACAACGGGATCAGAACCCACTCTAATACCATGTAAGAAACCATATACCAACCCAAAAGCTTAAGCTAATAGGTGGAAGGCCCATACAAGTATATTAAGACATGACAAGCCTATTACTTAGGCGATATGGGACTTCCCAACACCTTTCTCACTCATTTTTCCAAAGATTTCTATTTTCTGCTGAAATGATAGAAAAGAGGACAAAATCAACAGCATATATAAATCCATAAATAGAGAAAGAAATTCATATCTACAACTAAATCATAACCCTATCAAAAGAAAGCAAAACATATATAAAGGAAACCATATATATCTACAAAGAGCTGACTTACTCTGATGGAAAAGAGGATGAAAAGAGACACTACTAACCAGAACAAAAAAAAAAGAAAAAAGCTAGCATTAAGGAGCTACTGGCCTTGAAACTAAATCTAAGCCCTTGTTTGGCATATCTATTTTTTGCCTCTAAATATCTATTTCTCTAAAGCGGATAGAGATTTTGAAATTTAGAGGTGTTTGGCAATAATTTAGAGCCTCTGCACATTTTAGAGGAAAAGAGGCAAAGCCTCTAAAAAAGAAATGCCTCAAAAATAGCATGTAGAAATTAGAGGCAATGCCTCCTGAAAAAGTAGAGGCGGAACCCATTTTTTCAGACAAAAATGCCCCTTACGCAAATTTATTGCCAATGAATATCCTTTTGCATAAACCCTCGATGAACTGTAACTCTCTGCAACGTTTCAACTCTTCGTTCTGCAACGTGAAAGAGGCTGGAAGTAGGGGTGTAAGGTTCGGTTAACCGGTCTTTTTGGGGAAACCGTTAACCAAACCGTAACCGCGGTTTTCCGTCTTTAAAAACCGTAACCGTAACCGTATATACAAAAACCATGGAAAACCGAACCGCGGTTAACCGTATTATACGGTTCGGTTATGGTTAATAACCGTGGAAAAATATACACAGTAATACAGTATAATTTAATTTCATTCATCTAGTTAAAACAAACATGGTAGAAAACTTGAGTAAGATAATAAGATTTTATCTAAACCGCATGGAGCCCAACATTAAGATATAAATCCACAGATTGACTACATTACATCTTGCACACAACAATAAATCATTTTTTCCCTTTCTATTTCTTTTTTCGCTACAGCATCAAGAAAACATTTGGTAATGGGGAAACAGGGACCATTCACATTTCACAGCATTTCAGATGGCTTGATCCATTGCCTTGGTATATGGGTGTAGATGTGTATATTGACAGCTATAATTCTTCTAATGAATTAGTAGTGATTAGTGAAGCGTGTTTGCCTGGCAGTCCAACTGGCACAGTTTGTAATTCTTGGTTTCCTTTGATCAAGTTCGGAAATATATGATAAGTATAATAAAGCCTGGAATCTTAATCACCAATCTCTGTGAAACCTTAGGAAATATAGTTTGCAAGTTAATATCAGAGAACGGCATTGCCTTCCCAACTAGATGCTGATTAAATTGCTGCTGCCTTTTCTGAGAATCCAGATGGTTACCTATTTCTGTTTTTCGATCAATCTTTGTCAGATAAATTTTCACTTTACATGTTTGCGGCACATTGGACTCCAAATTCCTGTGATAAAACTGTACTTCATCTTCTTGGAAGCGCTCATGTATTCATTGGAAATGATTCCATTTTAGGGTTAGATTTATGATGTACTAGTGATCATCCATTAGATTAGAGAATAAGATAAATTATATCTCCATTCCATCCATCTGTGATTTTTTTATACTCCTCCAATTTTTAAAGAGAATGTTTGTGGAAGTCCATGTTGGGCTAACTATTAGTGATAAGGAAAATGTCTTACAGTGACCGGATAATAATGGTTCAGTTTATGTAATAATGATGGACCTCAAGATGTCTGGATGGAAAAGCAGATGGTGATCAAATGGATGGTGTTCCTTTGGGTAAACGATTTTTTTTCTTTTCTTTTAAGCCACTGTCAACTTGAAATGGAATCAAAAGTTGAAGGAAATAGAGTCTCATTAATCTCTATCGCTTGATAACCAAAGTTTTATTCCTCTCTCTCTCTCTTCTTGACAACCAAAGACGCCATCTTTCCACGAGATAAGTATCACTTGAAGGCTCTTTCTTCATCAGAAAGGCATCTTGTACTCCCTCCCTGAATAGGAGAACTGTAAGATTCGTCATCCCCGTCCTCTCTTTTTGCTGTCTGTTGCAGTTCTCTTCAAATTTGGGGCTTTATTTGGTGATTTGGGGTCTTTTTCTTTATGGGTTTGTCTGCTTTTTTGCTTTGGGAACTGAGGGTTTTGTTTTTATTGGTATGTATGGTCGTTTACTGACTCGATTTCCTGTTTTTTGTTTAATTGAATCATCTTTTGGTGATATTTCAACCCCCCATGTGTTTGTTTGTTTTCCCCTTTTGATTTCATGATGTTTCAAATGAGTGGGTTTATTGGGCCTTGAATTTGATACTGTGAACTGATTGCGTGATGATTATATCATGGTTTAAGGAGTGGGAGTGGTAAAAATCTCATTTCCGGGTAACCATATAGCTAGAAAAGAGAGATATGGGGGATAGTTACATGATGTAGATAAGTGGCTCCCCGTTGCAAAGGCACCCACAAAGCCACCAAGAAGAAACAAAAACAAGGCTAATCATTCATATCCACAGATCATGGCAACATAAAACAAAGGAAGGGAACAAAGAAGAGGAGGAAAAGAGGAAGAAAAAATGAGAGGAAGAGGAAAAGAATATCTTGTTCTCAGGTATCAGGTATGAGAACAAATTTTTTAACACAAATTTTTTTCCTTTCCGCTTAATAAAATAACTGTTGAAAGTAACGCATCTGATTACTTATTTTGCTCTTATTATGTTTTGAAGTTGTTTCTGCTCTCTTTTTTCGACCAAGATACAAATTTTCCTCCATGGTAAGACATTTATTCATTGCTTCTATACATCATTAGATGCATGTTCAGTTCAAATAGAAGGCAAATAAAAATGAATAAAATTTCATCTTAAATTATGAGATATTTAGGTGCTTCATTTTCTTAGTTGTAGTTACCATGTTGAATCTCTCTTCATAAATGTCACATACCCAAAAGGCATATACAGTGAAGAGATGTTTAAAATGAGAAATAAGTAGCCATATCATCAAGTCAATCTGGTTTTTTCCATGCCCCATATACATCAAGGGCCATGATTTAAATGATATGGATTGATGTACATGTGGTGACTTTGTGCATAGGCTACAATCAACATGAACAAATAAGTTTTCAACCTGAGATCTCAAATTTCAGTTTTAACATCTATCTTGTGTTATAGATTTTAACATCTATCTTGTTTTATTTATTACAGATCGAAATGGGAGATGAAGAGAAAATAAGAACAAGCAACATATTTTGGACCGGTTTGGATGGCGTAGATCAATTTGAAGATATTATATTTTATCGTGGAAATTGTTCGTTGTCTCTCCGTTATACATATCGAAGACCACCTTTCAGTTATTGTTTCTATGTTATATTGAGACCAACTATTATATAGATTTATGTTTAACAGAATTTTATCAATATCATTCAGTAAGAATTTGTGATGAGGACAACTAATTCGTTGCACTCAAATTCAATGAATTAATTTAGTTTATGTTTTTACATCGATGGAGTGTTATTTTCATACCTGAATTGCAACTTAGAGATATATGATTGTGATGACCTAATGGTGACTTTGCATTAAAGATTTGTGAATGGATGACTTGTGAATGGATGATGAGATTATATTTGTATTGATTGGGTATAAAATCAGGAAAAATATATCTATTTTAAAAATATTAAAAAATATTTTTTTTGAGAAATTATTATTTGCGGCGCTTTTATTGCGTTGCAAATAATTAAATGTAACAAGATAAATATTATTTACCACACCACATAAGCGTCGCAAAAAAAATTATTTGCAACTTTATATGAGCATCGCCTTTAATAATTTATTAACGGCCTTTTAGAATCGTCGCAAATATAAATTATTGGTGACGCAATTTTACCGTTGCAAATAAATCATTATTTGCGACGTTTATAATACGTCGCAAATATAAATTATTGGTGACGCAATTTTACCGTTGCAAATAAATCATTATTTGCGACGTTTATAATACGTCGCAATTGGTACGTAATTAGCAACGCTTTGAAACCGTTGCAAATACTCTCTTATTGCCACGCTGCAGTCTTTAGCGTAGCTAATCTTTTTGTGACCCCATTATTTGCGACCCCTCTGCGACGCTTAGTTTTTTGCGTCGCAATTAACTTATTGCGACGCTTTTTATATTATTTGCGACGCTTTTTTGGCATCGCAAAAAAGCAAAATTGTTGTAGTGTTGGTCACATAGGTTCATTGTCATGCCTATATAAATTCCTATATCACAAAGTCGCACTCACGTGTTCAACCACCTGATGACAGGAAAAGATTTATAGAGTTATTCATGCATCATGATCGTCCAAGCGGTGGACATGCCTCTCTTCCTCATATCCTTTGTCTCTTCTATAGACAGACCATCAATTACTGTTTTGATTAGCCTTGGGTAAACACTGGTTCATGGGGTCTCCACAGCATAAGTGGAATCACAGGTCTTTTCTTGGGATTATAGTATCTGCCTCTGTACAACACAATAGTATCACCCTGTCTATTGATGACAACACCACCAGTTTTATCCTGGATACATACACCAGTAAAATTTTAAGAACGGTTAGACAAAGTAAACTATAAGTAGGACCCTACGCTCCATTGTAGCAAGTCTGAGAAATCAATTCAAAATCATTCCTTTTCTCAAGTGTTCTCTCTTTATGCTGTCCAAGCATCCACGTCTTGTAGAAAAAACACTTTCCAAAATTTCCTTTTCTCATTCACTTTTCATGTGTTCCCAAGAAAACACTTTATGCTTTTTTTTTTCTTATGGCAAAAAGAGCAATTCTATATAAGTCATCTCCTTCCCTATCATAATGTCTCTAGCAACAATGATAAAAATTTAACAATGGATAGCAAATTGGTTAGATGTAGCAGCATAACAGATAAAAATGATGTTTTCTCTCACCTGCAATCACTCCAACACTACTTCTATGCTGAGAAATGGAACGATCTGCACAAGAGCAATAACCTTATTACAAATTTTCATCAACATTTAATGCTAAGACCACCTGGGGTAATGCAGAAACCGAAATCAACCATTCCTTAACATGCATTTTCTTCCACACATTATGGAGATCAGAAAGGGAGGGAGAGCAGAGGAGGGAGACGATGAGAGAGGGGAGAGAGGGAGATCAGAGAGGGAGAGAGCAGAGAGATCGAGATGGAGAGAGAGAGGGAGAGAGCAGAGAGGGTAGAGAGGGAGAGCAGAGAGGGAGGCGTGTGGGCGCAGGGCGGAAACGAAGGGGAGAGAGCGAGGGGGAGAAGGAGCGAACGAGAGGGAGAGAGTGAGCGGAGCAGAGAGAGGGTGAGGAAGAGAGCAGAGAGAGTGGACGGGAGAGAGGGAGATCAGAGAGGGAGACGATGAGAGAGGGGAGAGAGGGAGATCAGAGAGGGAGGGAGAGCAGAGAGGGAGACGATGAGAAAGGGGAGAGAGGGAGATCAGAGAGGGAGAGAGCAGAGAGCAGAGAGATGGAGATGGAGAGAGAGCGGAAAGGAGAGTGAGGGATAGAGAGCAGAGAGGGAGAAAGGTGAGATGGAAAGATGCAGGTGGCAGAGGGCAGAGGCATGTACCTGAGAGAGGGCCGGGGCAACTGCGCGTGGACGAGAGAGGGGAGCTGCTGAGAGAGGGAGGCGATGACGCGATGAGAGCCGAGAGGAGAGGAGATGAGAGTCCAGCGTCTGAAATGGGAGGCGATGACGATGTGGGAAGCTAGGGTTTGGTTTTAGGTAAGGAAAATTTCGTTTACCCCCCATGTATAGTATTTTATTTGTTATCGGTGCGGTTAACCGCATACGGTTAACCGAACCGTATTTTACGGTTCGGTTCGGTTCGTTTAATAACCGTGAATATTGTAGAAAATCGTAACCGAACCGAACCATGCGATTTTTTGGTTTTATTAACCGTAACCGAACCGAACCGTGAAAATACGGTTAATAACCGCGGTTCGGTTCGGTTTGGTGCGGTTTGACGGTTAGGCGGTTTTTTCTTACACCCCTAGCTGGAAGGAGGGAGAACGCTCAAGGGAAGAGGTGCGTTGTTTCTATTTCTTCTTGCTTTCTACTCTCTTTCTCTCTCTGTGTTCAATCAATGCATGGTTTTTTTTTTTTTTTTTGAATGATGATGGAAAGGGTTAGAGATGGGTTGTTTGGGATGGGAGGCTGGAAAGGGTTGGAGATGGGTTTTTGGGATGGTATTGGAACATGGATTTCTAGTCCATGGATTGGGTGGTTTTGAGGTTTTGGGAGGAGATTTCAATGGCTGAGAGGAATATCGATGGGTTTTGGTGGATTTGGGAGATGGGTCTTGGAGAGGTTTGTTTGCCGATGCTGATGGGATTTATTGATGAAATGGGAATTGGGTTTTTTTGGATGCTTTCTGAGGATTTGGAAATTTGTAATGATGATAGAAAGGGGCTGGTTTTAGGTTATGGTTTGATGCACTTTGATGTGTTCGAAATTTAGGTGGTGTCTGAGGGAAGTTTTGAGCATTTAGGATGATGGTGTCTTGCTTTCTCTTGGTTTACATCACGGGCCATGCATTCATTAAAAATGAAAGTGACTGGAAAGGGACACCCCCAAGATGAATTCCATGCCTCAGACGTTGCCATAACTAGGACTGTAGGTTCCTTCTCCACTTGCTTTCCTCCTAAACAAAAAGGCATCTTGTCATTCTCGAAATACATGTATTTCCACACAATTCCAGCCAATCAACCCAACACAGTTTCCACAGAAATGAAAGTCCCATTGAAATGCACAACACCACTTTTAGTTTCTGGCTCATGCCTTCTTTTTCACTGAAATGGCCTGTTTCAACTCTCATTTGACACTTTCATACACCAATGCTGTCGTGGTGTGCATTAACTTTGAGGGTCATTTCCATGAAAATGAAATGGAGCAGTTGCCACAGTGAAATGATTTATTGGAGGACATTTTCCATCAGCCAAACAGGGCCTTGAGTACAAGGAAATTAAAGCATCAGAGATCATACTATAATAGTAGCAGTGATAACTATGCCAGTGATAATGAGTTTTTGTTATCTTGAATTGTACATGGAAAACATACCATGCTATTTTGGTATGTCTGAGTTAGCACTAGGATGATGATCGGGTTATTTTTCCCATGCCTCTATATTCATTTTTTTATATAAAAGAGGAACCTTCATTTGATGGTCTTTTGGATATTCACATTTGTTTCTTCAATTTTACTAAAATACAAGTCTTATTAGAGTTCTTAAGAACTAAATGACATGAAACAAAATGGGCCTATCATAATGGGCCATCTACTAAATGGATCGATATCTAAGTTATCACCCCCACCCCCAAATTGAAATTAAAATTTGGGTCCAACCACACCAGATGACACCCACCTCATATAGTCCATTTGGACATGGGAGATAAGCCTAAGCTTGAAATGCTAACATGGGAAGTAGCTTAAGCTCCAATCCCTACGTAGCCAACTTATTTTTAGGGTTTTTGTTCCCATAACCATGTTTCCTGCTGGCCTAAACAACTAAACATATATAGAGACATAACCCCCCATGTGAGGTTGGGAATTACACGTTGGCCTTACAAACTTCTAACACACTCCTGTGGGGGGGATTTTGTTTACAATTGATCATGAGCCACCCAAACTTGTACTATGAATAGGGGTGGTCATGGGTCGGGCTAGCCGGGCTCGAATCAGTCCAACCTTGGCTGTGTCTAGATCTATTTCTAGACCCAATTATATTTTATGGCCCTATAGTTAAATGGGCCAACTCTGAAAGCTTGTTGTGTGCTCGAAAGCCGGCCGGGCCCAACATAATTAACACAAAGGTTATATACATCCAGTTCAGGTCCACAAGCCCAGTGTTCAGTTCAATGCAAAATTGGCTCACAATCCCTATGTCCATCCATATTTAGAGGACCGGCTGGGTCCAGACTCCAGAGTGCCATTCATGGGACCCTGTGGGCTAAAAGTTTCATCCATCCAAACTGTCAAATTAATGGTGGGGCGCCAATATTTTTCTTAAAGGCCCAGCTGAATAGCCCATTCCATCCCTGCTATCTAACAAGTTCAATATATTGAATGCGAATGGTGGATGAACTTGAACATTATGCCAGTAGAAATGGATTGTCGTCATCATCTTAGCCTTATTTCTAATTTTGTGTAAGAGAAGGTGAGTAAATGAAGAACACATAGAAGGTCAAAAGAAATTACTACCTCTAGCACAAACTTAGAAAGCACGTCAAAATACTGAGCAACCTCTCTATAATGTAAATGAAGATGTAACATAAATTTATGAGATATCGATAAAGCTACTCCCGTTTGTTTGCATAGAATTGAATTCATATGAATTTTAAAAATGTATTCCTAAAAGTAGCTAAAATCGAAGAAATGTCTATCAAATAGTATCCCCCTTTAGAAATAGAAAGTAAATCAAGGGAGATGGAAATGAACACCGAGCCATCACACTAGTAAATCAAATCTTACGAAAATATCTCATCTACATCTCCACCTAAAATCCCTCACCCCCTACATGTTTAATAATCCTTTGTTAAAACTCATTTTATTATGAATTTATAGGAACTCTAGAACAAACTGGACCTCTCTAGGACTAATCTCATTTTATTTATTTTTTTCGACAAGGGACCATCAACTTCAATGCCAATATATTTTATTTACTTTGGGGTAACTTTGTGAGTGGTTTTTTTTTTTTTTTTTTTTTTTTTTGACAAAACTCTAATCTACGTCATTCTCTTATAACTCCACATTCTAACATCCCATTTTTAACTATTTCATTCAAGTTGCTACCAATCTTCATCTTCTCCTAATTTCCTGAACTTATAACCTTTCAATTGTGTGGCACAAGACCAATATGGATCTAGAACCCCTTTTTTTTAGGCAGTAGTCATAAGGTCACTACCTTTCAATTGTGTGGCACATGACACTTACAACCTAATAACTAAGGCCTTGTTTGACAAATCTTATCTTTATAAAATAGATCTGTATAGAACAGATCTGTATGGAATAGATCTGCAAAAAATAGATGTTTGGATAAATAGACCGTTTGGTACGTTGAAAAGATAATTTAAAATATAGTCTTTTTTGAATCCAACGATATAGATTTTTTTTTCACAAAATCCTGTAGATGCACAAGGAATTAATGGTACAAAATTAAACTCTTAGCTGTTCATAGTGGTTTAAAGAGGATCAATGGCTTGGATCTTAATCTTGGAGCCCACAAAAAATCTAAAAATACATGTGTCTAATTTTGGACTTTTCTCAAATATCTTGAAATCTATGACAAATCAACGGCTTCAATTTAAACTCAGTGGACATACTTGAGGTTATAAAAGCCCCAGTGGTTCAAATCTACGTTATCTAGCCCACAATTAAATAAAAAAAGAAAGAAAAAGGCTAAAACTCAATCACGTGAAAATACAACCACTACATATCAAAACCCAACCATTATATATATATATATATACACACACACATCAACGGCTCATAGTTTTTCAGAGATTTCTTGAGATATATAAGGAATAAAGGTCTGAAATTTTAATGTATATTCGTGGTTGTCATTCTAAAGAGAACCAACGGCTTGGATCTTGGTATGGGGTCCCACAGAAGGCTAGAAAAGTGTATTTAAGCGTTCATAATTTCTCACACATATCTCGAGATCTGTCACAAATCAACGACTTAAATTTTGTATGATGGCCGTGTTTGAGCTTGTAAAGACTATTATCGATTCAGATCTCAATTTAGGGGGGCCATAATCTAAAAAGAAAGACAAACAAGTATATGGGCGTCCATCTATTACAGCTACTGTAGCACCGCCTCCTCTTCCCTCTTCAGACATAATTGTCTGTTTTGGATGGACTCCTTTTACCTCCTTTATGCCATAGACATTAATGTCTACTACACTGATTCATATAGACATATAGGATGCAGTTACCAACCTATCTATTTTCTAAAAAAGTCTATTTGAATCCACTTTTAGACAAATAGACGTGCAAAATAGAGATACCAAAGGGGCCCTAAATATACTGTGAATAGAGATGCTCAGCCTATTGACCCATCTAGATCTAGAACCCTATTTTTTGGGGGCAGTAGTCATAAGGTCACTATCTTCCAATTTAGGTGACTTCTAAAGACTTCCAGATCGTGGCCCCTCAGGTACTGATGCTCTGAATACTGAAATTGAGAATGCCAAATGCCCAATAATTGGTTATGGTAGAGACTGACAAGAGAGATGGTCCAAACCCTATGGAATTATATGAAAGTTTTATAGCACTGGAAGTGTCCACATATACAGATGACAGTCCCCTTGCCTCATTAGGTACATGTAGATTGCGTACAAGACATTTCAAACTCATGTTCCATCAACATAGGTGGGGATGGCATGAATAATTAGTGCCATTAGATCATATATTCCCTCCATGACACCTCTACAAGGAATATTTCAACATCTTTGGTAACAAAAGGTTAGGAATCCATATTTCAACATATTTGGTACCTGGCTACCTCACTCTCTCTCTCTCTCATGATTGCTTTTGGGTTTTTGAATGTACGAATTCTCATCACCTCCCATGTGCGAATCTCACAGGTTCCAACAAGTTCGTTTGGGTTTTTGCATGTACGAGTTTCCATCACCTCCCATGTACGAATCTCATAGGGTCCCAACAAGCTGCACTCTGTTTATAACGAATTTACACATTTGTTTAAAAAGGATTTTACCAAAAAAAGAAAAAAAAAGGATTAGGTGACCCGTGGACTGAAAAGATGATTTTAACTTACCTTACATCAGATCAGTCATTTTACCCAAAAACGTGTTTTTTTTAGTACTTTCTACTAGCATCTCTATCGACCTTAGTTTTATAACATTTAGGTCCCTAAGGACCCTGGCATGCTTATAAATGAACGGAACTCATCGTCATTCTCTATTATTGGTGAAAAAATCATGACACTCGACTTGCTTCCCCTCCATAAGTCATTCTCACCTCTTGAAGACCTATAAGCACTTCTACTCAGGCTAAGAGAAGCAACAACCTTAGGGCCTGTTCATTTACTAGAATTCCAAGAATTCTTGTCTGAGGATTTCTTGAATTCCTAGACAATGTGGAATTCCAAAATCCTCCTAAGAGCATGAGCATTTTGGAATTCCACCAAAATGTAAATAATGTAAAATTCCAGGAATTCCTAAACGTTAATTGAGACTTATCATGTGCTGGAATTCATAAATTCTTGTAAAGAAACAAGGGATTTTAAAATGCAAAGGGACATGATGTCAAAAACCCCAACCACTAAAATTCCACTCAAGAATTTTAGTAAAGAAACATGCTTCTTCTCATGAACCAAAGCCCCAAACCCATCGAAAAGCAGGAAGTTGGAGAGAATCGAAGAAGACCCATCTGAGCTAAGGGTCCAAAGGCATCTGGAATTGAGGGAAAAGCAACCAAACCTGGATAGAAGATCGAAAGAATTAGTGGGTTCTTGAGCTACAGCTGAAGTTTGCATTGTGTTTGGAGAAATTAGTCCATGGGGGGTCGTTTTCAATGAGAAAAAATAGATTATTCTAAGGGGAATATGAGAAAGGAGAATGGAAGAAAAAACAAGGCATGGATAAAATTGGAGTACAAAGATGGATAAATGGAAATCAAAGACACCCAAATGAAGATAAGAGGAAGAAGTGTGAGTTTAAATAGAAGAAAATCGATAGAGGCTGTTTGGGAGGTACGAATAGCACATAGAGAGAGAGAGAGAGAGAGAGAGAGGGAGGGGGGGGGAAATTCGTAGAGTACAATGGCAGCCATAGAAAAGGAGATTGCTAAGAGGGTGCTTCCCCTCAATAGGCCATTCCTACCTCTTAAAGACAACTAAAGTCACATGCAAGTCGAGTGCCATGGTTTTTTCACTAAGAACAAGGAATGAGGATGAGTTCCGTTCATTTAAAGCGTACCAGAGCCCTAAGGACCATTAACATTATAAAACTAAAGTCGATAGGGACGCTAGTAGAAAGTGCTAAAAAAATATATGTTTTCGGGCAAAATGACTGATTTGGTGCAAAGTCAGTTAAAATCATCTTTTCGATCCACTGATCACCTAATCTGTATATTTTTTTTTGGTAAAATCCACTTGTTAAAATAAAAACTTAATTTTCCAAAAATAAATAAGGGATTAACTGCCGACTGTGGTAACAGGTTGGAATAGGTGCAATTAAGCTGGTAATTAGGTGTATTCAAGAGTCAGGCCAGGCTGGGCCTTCACCACTCAATAATTGTGCAAAAATGTCACGACCCAGTTACAACACAGGCCTAAAAGCAGAGCTCAAGCACAATACGCATCAGGACTCCAGCTCAAGCCAATTGACACCCCAAGTGAGTATAGTTTTACCTATACCCCTTGCCATCCATATTCCTAATTAAGGAAGCAAGATTTGAACCATGCCCCTGCCTCAAATGATGGTGCATTCATCCCTGTACCAGGACAGGAAAGTATATAAACTGATAGTTGGAGACTTGCAAGTTGCAATCCAAGCCATAAAAAAACTGATAGTTGGAGACTTGCAAGTTGCAATCCAAGCCAGTTGTATGATGAGTTCCCATAGCAAATGAGGTAAAAGAAAATGAGAATTTGAGATTAAAGAGAATCTTAGCCACGTAGATCTAATGGTGTTGAGGCTGTAATACATTGGGCATGAGAATGACATGGTAGTAGCAGACAACACTGGAAAGAAAGACAGACCCAAACCTATTGGATATTCCTATTAGGAAATGTGTAGTCCATGCGCACCAGTCAGGAAACTTGCCAAAAGGAACCAGCTGTGAATGGAGACCAAAGGCTAGAAGACTTGGAGACCTTGAAAGAGACTAAGAAGAGACATAAAAGGACAAGCAGCCTTTCTCCCTGTTCCCACATACATCTCTAAAATAATTAGTGCATCCCTCATCCATGGGCAACCACGCTTACACATGCTCATTGGCATGTACATACCCATCCAAGCCTTTCATTAGGTGACCCAACTTAAGAAATCAACTGGGTTTACTTTTGTTTGTTGAAATATGAAATTAATCAAATTATCACTCCAAGTATGAAAGAAGTGGAATGTTGAAGCTCATTTACACATTTAAGGGGGCATTTGTTTGCGAGAATTCCTGACGGTATTTCTTTTTTTTTTTTTTTTTTTTTGAGTTTTCTCTTAATATATGTCATTAGCCATCCCCCAGCATTTGGAATTTTCCATTTGATTCGTGAGTTTCAGGAATTCAGTCTTTTGGATTGGCTTCTATGGGTTTATATAATTCTTTAGACTCTTATATATTCAATTTTCAAAATACGCAAAGTCCTTGAGGGTTTGTGAATCTAGTTGGGAGGCAAAATTTGGAGGATTCAAATAAACCATAGATAGGATTCTCCACTATCCTCAAGACAAATAGGCCCAAAGAAGGATCCAAGCCTTCATTTCTGAAGCTCTGATTCAATCACTGAAAGTTGGTTTTATAATGATCTTAACTTTATAGTCATCATAGTTGAATCTTTAGTGTCGGACATCATAGAAAATCAAATTAGAAAAGAATTTAAACTTATTTCCAGGCTACGATTGTATATTTAAAGATGACTAGATGGAATCATTAACAATGGCCTGATCGAGCACGGCTCCTTACACGAGTGGTAAGCAGCGAAAGTTCTCACATGGTTACACAGGATTCAAATTTTGCATGTGTCGCGGCCCTCTCTTAAGTCCCAGCCCTATCCCCCTCGGGTGTGGTACCCAAAAATAAATAATAATACTAATGGCCTGATCTTCTTCCATTATTGAGAGAGAGAGAGAGAGAGAGAGAGAGAGAGAGTTGTGCATTCATAGTAATGTGTGATTTGAACTTGGAAGACGTCTAGAAGAAAATCAATTGTCGCTCATAATAATTGATACAGTTGGCTTGGCTCCACCTGTAACCATCTTCCTACCTTATGCTTATCTCATTGGGTCCACTCTTTTAAAGGAGATGGGAATGTACAAAATTGAGGAACAGTTTAAAAAAAAAAAAATTGATTCTAGGGTCCTTCCAGTGGAGAACATGTCCTACTTTGATCCAATTGGCATTTCTCAAATTGAGATGATAAACCTGTCTCCTGTCCAAGAGGTTTGGTGGGCATTGTTTTAAATATGTTAAAAGAGATAGCTGAAGACTTTTCCACTTAGAAGGGACAGGTTTCTGTCTATTACTAGTGCCAATGAAAATTTGGCTTTCAGAGCTCCCACTAGATGAGACAGACATAGTATATCACCCAAAGAGAATGAGAATGCATATCATGTGTATATAAATAATTAAGGGAGTGCTCCTGTGCAAGACAACTGCTGCGCTCCACTAGGGTTCCACGGATCATGAAAGAGGTAAAAAGATTCAGGTAAGACAACCCTTGACTTGAAATTTCAAGTCAATGCAATGATCCATTACCCTTATTCTGCAGCCCCACAAGTTTAATGATGATTTTAAATAAAATGAAATTACTAAAACCAATTGGACAGTTCATTTAGATCGGTGCAAACTCTATGAGATTCATGACATATGGAACGAGATTTAGATGGTCCATTTCAATGGATCATATAAAAGCATGTTTAAGAATCCTAAACGCGCATCTAAAGACTGTTTTATTTGATTTTTAAATTTAATCTATAAATCTACTATAAAAGGTTGTCTCAAGGGCATGCTTTGTTTCCTCTGGATTGAATTCGTAAGAACTAATGGTCAAGATTTACAAATGATCATCTAATGGTCCCCTTTCTCCATAGCAATGATTACTTGGCCATCACCCTAATAAATTAAATTTTAGAAAAATAAGAATTTCATCTACATCCACCTTATTCTCTTCAATCAGTAGTTTAATATTTCCTTTTTAGAAGAAATTCTACTATAAACTCCAAGAATTGAAAAGGGCTCATGAAAAAAAAGTCATGCCAATTCCCTCTATCATTTCAGAAGTAATTCTACAAAGAACCTCGATAATGGCTGAGATCCTTATAGCCATACAAATAGCAAGGACTCCCTCTCATTGCTTTCAATTTATTACATACAAACTTGTGTGTTAGCTATGGACCAGATTTTACTCCAACATAAAATTAACTAGTAACACATGTCATATAGAACAACAAAGAAATAATGCAACTTGTGGGTTTATTTTTCTTTTCTCAACTATGAGAAGAATATCTACCCATCTAAGATTTCTCACATAGTCTATCTTCCTCATATTAAGTTTTCTTAGCTAGCCATTCACATTAAAACCTTGAGGCATTAGTAGAGGCAACATGAATACTTTTCGATACTCCCCTCAAGTGAAGCCCACTCTTCAACGCTCCACAAGAAGAGCACCACATGAAAAAAAAAAAAAAAAAGCACCCAACTCATTTAAGTAACCCTTGATGAGTGTCTGTGAAAGAGATTTAAAGATCTTATCAAGCCATGCATTTCAATGCAACTATACCCACCCCCATAGAGTCCTGTCAATCACCCATTTCCCACACTGTCCTGACCAAATATCCCAGGGAAAAAAAAAACACCAACCCATAAAGCCAGCTGCATTCCACTCCTTCCAATCCCCCCCTCTATAAATACACCTTCTCCAACATTAACTTCCACACAAGAAAACCCCCAACAACTCAAATCACTATCTTCCAAAATTTTCCTCCCTCCACCCACATTTTTCAAAAATGCCAAATTTCCCCTCCACCTCTCCCACTCTCTCTCTCCACCTCCCCCTCCTCTTCCTCCTCCTCCTCCCACTCTTCCTAACTGCTTCATCCGATTTCACGACCAACGTCGATCTTACGTGGGGCGGCGACCGAGCAAAGATATCCAAAAATGGCCAGCTCCTCCAACTCTCCCTTGACAAGTCCTCCGGTGCCGGATTCCAGTCCAAACAGCAATATCTATACGCCAAGATTGACATGCAAATCAAGGTAGTCCCCGGCAATTCTGCCGGCACCGTCACCGCCTACTATGTATGTATTCATCCCCTGTAAACCATCATCATCCTTTCTTGTTATCCTGTCATCTTTCTTTTTGTTTAATCTCTTGACTAACTTGAATTTTGCATGGGTACTTGTGGTGGAGATCAGTTGTCTTCTCAGGGACCGACCCACGACGAGATCGACTTCGAATTCCTTGGAAATGTCAGTGGGGAGCCTTACATTCTCCACACCAACGTCTTTACGCAGGGGAAGGGCAACAGAGAGCAGCAGTTCTATCTATGGTTTGATCCCAGGGACAACTTCCACACCTACTCCATACTGTGGAATCACCAACAGATACTGTTAAGTATACCGTTACATATTCAAAAAAAACTACAGGGTGGTTTCTGCAACTTCGTTCAAATGATGGGGGGCTTATAGTAATTACTCACGGCTATTATCTATATGTGTGTGGAAATATTCATATCCATTCATCCCTCGCGATAATATGAGGAGAGGGACAACTTGATGGGAATATTTGGGCCCTTGCTGATCATAGGACCAAGGGAGATAGAAAGAGACAATTTTGAATGAGCCCAAATATCAAGTTCGAGGCCAACCACATGCTTCTAACTTTTTTCATCACTGACTCATAAGTTTAATGACTTCATATTGAAAAAAAAAACTCGACCCTCAATTCGACTGTCCAAACCAATCGACACAGTGAAAACTTGATGACTCTAGTGGCATTTGAGAGGTCCTATATATGTGGATAGTTCAGATGGATCATAAAATTGGCCACATTACGTTGTCCCTCGCCATAAATACAGTGAGGAATAGATGCACGTGAATATTTATATATATATATGAGCAAGGATCTCGTAAGTTCAAGCTTATGATAAAATCTTGTAAGCCCATGCTTGTAGGGCCCACCGTTGGTCCATCTAAATGGACCAAATACATGACCCCTCTAAACTGCACATGTCCACCAACTTTTGGTCAAATTCGAATTTACCGGACCGTTGGATCGACTATGTATTGATCCGAATAGACTATTGACAATTAAACTTTTAGGCCCATATACAGATGATAGAAATCACGGTTAGAGCTGATTTTTTTTTAAAGCCCCCCTGTGGGTCCTCAGATGAGTCCCACCACACACTTGAGCTTACCTTATCCTAAATTTGAGTTTAATAGAGCCTTGCTCTATATATATATACGAGACGGGGGAGCCTTTTCATGTGTATGGGCCATCTATGGGATTTGATGGCCTATCAGTTATGTGGTGGGGCCACATGGATTTCCTTTTATCACCATGATTTTCTAACTCTGGTATGGGCCCCATCTGTATATGCCAATGTCAACTGTCTTTGGGAAAATGTGGCAAATCGTACGTCCTCTTGCTCAGAGTCTGCTGTCTTTCTGTCCCTTTATATTTGTGTAGGCACGTACTGTGGATTCAATTCAGCAGCACACAACAGTGTGGGACCCACAGTTTTTTCTACAAATACCATTGAGCACAAAAGAAATGGGCCATGGCAACCCACACCCCAATTGGGACAACCCACACCCTTCGATTGAATTCTTCCATTTTTTATAGTGTTGAATTTGAGGGGCCCACTTAGCTTTATTTATTTAATTTTTTTTTAGAGACCCCATGTATTGATCTGATCAAATGTTTTAAGAATTGGACCAGAGTGTGAACCAGTGTAGTGAATGGTTCAGACTTCAGACCAGCCCAGGTCAACCATGAAAAAAAATTGTAAATTAAACTTTTAGTAAATTATATAGTAGTGGGTCCAATTAATTCAACTGTCAGTTTTTACCATCTTGACTGTTTTTTCACCAACACCTGTTTTGTCTCCTAAATTGGTTAAGGTACCTGTTAAACCAGGTTGTTAGGCCCACCAGTTGGATTGTTAAAAAACTGACCATATCAAGGCCTTTGGATCTAAAATATGATACTCGATACTTGATATTTTATATACCTTATGCTCTCTCAGTCCCCCAAGACTCTGTCAGAATCTATTATATGTGTGATTAATAACAGACAGAGGTATGGGTGCACCCTGGACCAGACCCAGACCAATTACAGCCTTTGTCAGATTGCAATTCATGCTGAGTGAAATTCCAGCTATGGACCCAACAAAATTACTCATTGATAGAGTTCTTTTACTCAAAAGCATTGAAAAAGGAATCATTGATAGAGTTGGCAATGTCAATCCTAACTCAGAGCCCTAGATCGTCCAGTTTTGTGCTATTAAAAGATCTGGCCCATTTGGGGGTGCTCAAGGGCTGGGCCAGATAGGGCCCAGACCATGCCCAGCTAGGGATGTAAATGGGTCACCGATTCTTCGATTACCTGGAGGCTCCGACCCGTTAAAAATCGGGTCTAGGTCCTTAGTTAGGCTCCGATAGGTAAATGGGTCTGGGTCCGGTTCCACCCTGGTTCGGATCCGTGGACCCGAGACCCAACATATTACCTCAATTTTCAAAAATTCTCATCTAAAAACCGTATTTTTTTATTATCTTTCTCTCCCTAGACCCGAACTCGGATCCAGGCCCGTCCCACATATGGTTCTGGTTCCAGTTCCGGATCCAAGAAACCAATTCCGAAACGGTTCTGGTTCCGGATCCGGTTCCACCTTCTCCTTAATAGTTCCAGTTCCAAGTCCACCACGGACCTGGACCGGAACCGACCCATTTACAACCCTATGCCCAGCCCTTTTGGAAGATTTGGACTGGTTTAGTATTTGGTCCGGGCTTGGATTGAGTGATAGGAAGCCCATTGCCTGGTCGACTTATTTGCTCAAACAAGTAATAGAAAGCCTGGCTTGGCCTGCCCCGATTGACTACATGGGCTGGCTAGGGCGTGACATATTTGAGGTGGGCAGAGCTGGGGCAGATACTTACAGCCCACGTTGGGCTTGGGCTGGATATAGGCCCGTGTTTCTCGCCCTAGATAACCCTCAGCCAAGCCTGACCCAGCCCATGAACCCCAAAATAGGATTTAGAAATTGGCCCATACTAACATTATGTTGATGTGTTTGTCTTCAGCTTCTCTGTGGATGGGACACCAATCAGGATCTTCAGCAATGCACAGGGATTAGGGGTCCCATACCCCAAAGATCAGCCCATGCGCCTCTATTCGAGCCTCTGGAATGCTGATAACTGGGCCACACGCGGCGGCCTAGTCAAGATCAACTGGGCCTATGCACCATTTGTAGCATCCTACCAGGGTTTTAGCCCAGATGCATGTGTATGGATGAATGGAAAGTCATCCTGCACATCCACCAAGACCAAGTGGTGGGACCAAGAATTGGACTCTGCTGGGGCCCAGAAGCTCAAGTGGGTCAGGAAGAATTACATGATCTATGACTACTGTGGTGATTCCAAACGGTTTCCCCAAGGACTTCCACCAGAATGCTCTATTTCTTTCTGATGTGAATGAAATCCCCTTCAGATAGGAATAATAAATTGCCAATATCACAGGGGGTTGATTGTAATTATATTGTCAATGATGGGCACCTATGTAATAGTATCAGAAATTTGGTGTTTGTATCACCTATGAAAATTAGGGTTTAAGGTTTAATTGTGAAATCAGAAAACAGTAGCAGCAGGAATGCTAAAGAATTATTGAGGTCACAATTGGACATGATGAAACTGGCCAGCCCCCAATTTGACCTCTATGTAGTTTTAGTAGGATTAGCAATAGCAATAATAATAGTAGACCATGTTCTGCTAAGAGGTACATCTCACAGATTACATAAGTTAACAATTTTGCCACCGCCACCATAAAGGATCCTTAATTCGACACTAATCTAAATCATACTGACCATTGGATTAGATTTTATAAATGTATATATAAATTAAGAACCATCAAAGTTTAGAGCTTCTAGATTTAAGGTTGTGATGAAAGGATTGAGATAATCGTTTGCCAAAATCATATCTACAATGAGACCTTTTAATTATGTTATTCTCCCATGATTAACATGTATCCAAGTAGATCTCACAAGGCTCGGAGTTTTACTTCTCACCCAATCTGCGAGATACCTTGTGCTAGAACATGACTCTTGTAGCAATAGTATGGCTCTTAAAATAGTCATGGGCGGCGCTACATGGATCCCAGTGGGGTCAATTGACCCCACTGAGATCTGAAAAAATATTTTTTTAAAAAAATCTTTAATGAATTGAAGTTATGGGAAGCTTTTCACCACACTCAATGCTTAAGTTAATAGGCCATTTGTCTAAAAAAAATCCTAATGGGCCCAATTTTTATTTTTTAAAGAAAATCCTCTTTTTTAGATATTTTGTCAACAAGTCTTCATTTACCCTAACTTAACCTCTAAATACGTTATTCTCCCCGTATTAGAAGGTAAAAACAAATTCACACGATTTGTGGAAGATAAGTCTTTTGTTGACGCCACTGACTTGAATTTCTAGAGCCGCCACTAGGGTAGTAAACGGGTTAGTTTCAGTCCGGGTCCATAGTAGACCCGGAACCAGAACCGGAATCGTTAAAGAGAAGGTGGAACCGGATCCAGACCCGGAACTGTTTCAAAACCGGTTTCTTGGCTCCGGAACTGGAACCAAAACCATATATGGGACGGGTCTGGATCTGGGTCTAAATTTAGGTAGATAATGATATTTAAAAAATATGATTTTTAGGAGAGATTTTCAAAAATTGAGGTAATATATTGAGTCTCGGGTCCACTGGTCCGAACCAAGGTGAAACTGCACCCGACCCATTTACTTATCAGGGCCTAAATATGGACCTAGACCCGGTTTTTAACAGGTCGGAACCTCTTGGTAATCGGAGAATCAGGTACTCATTTACATCCCTAGCCGCCACTGAAAATAGTGTAGCAAGTAAATGGGCCCCTGGTTCAGCCAGCTCTATCTTGAGTTTGTGATTAGCTCTTTGGGTTTTGGGCTGTTAGTGGGCTTATTTTATGGGCCAAATTATACAGGAGAGACAATGAATTATGTCAAAAGGCCTGATTGGATGCTATAGCCAATAGCCATCCCATCATATCCAACTGTGTCAGGCCCACTTAAAAGTATATAATTTCACTCCTTTTAGTTCTCATTGGGGCCTCCATGATGCTCATCAATATGAAAGTTACATATAATGGAGCAGCTAATGGCCCACCCAAGATAAAAGTCACACTTGTTTGTTCTTTATCTTTGACCCACTAAAAGCCCACCACTATCAAAAATTGCTTTGAAAAGCACCTAGTATTCATGAATGGGACCCTCTTGACTTTGTTGGTTATGCATTAAGGGCATTAAGATTGAGGTCATCTTTTTCCAAGTAGGGTATAAATACGAATCAACATCCACCAGTCCTAAACCTCTGTGTTAAAAGATAAAGAGACAATATAGCACTTAAGACTTTGAAGATTTAAAATCAAAGGCTTGGATTATTTGAATTTGCCTATTTTGGTAATCTTCCTTCAAGCCTTTCCATCACCATGCCTTATTTGGTCATCATGCATAGGGACGGACCTAGAAAATTCTCCTTCAGGGGGTTTATGTTAAAAAAAAAGGCTACAGGGGAAGGGGCAAATGTAAATAAAAAAAACAACATATTTACTTTTAGAGTCTATAAGGGGTTATTAAGAATTTTGGACTTTTTTCGGTTTTGGGTGGGGGGCTTCAACCCTAGAGGCTTGTACTTGGGTCGGCCCTTGATTATGCATTCGAGTGGGTCCTTGCCCCCCTTAGCTGGAATACCAAAACAAATAAAAAAAAGTGGGCATCACTAAAAGCAATTTTATTTAGTGAGATTTGCTTAGCTTAATTAAAGGGCGTTTCTATTATTTATCTAAAAAAAATTAACGGTCACACGTAATATGGTCAAGCCAAGGGCCTTTTGTGAAAACCTAAAAGACGGTCTTTTTTCAGTTTTTTTTATTTTATTTTATAATCTAAGACCTTTTTGTGAAAACCTCTATTTTATATACTATTAACTACATACTTCAATAATTTATAATGATCCCTCTAAACAAGCACAAGGTTAGATGGTTTGAGTTGTTTGACAAAAGAACATGATTGATGCATTATTTATTATCATGTAATTTTACGACATAGTCAATGCACTTTTCAACTACGAATACACCCCTATCCAAGGGGCACTTATATGGTGAGAATAAATCAACTCCGCATCAAAATTTGAGCTCTTATTACATGACACTCATGATATTTTTTAACTTACTTTTTATTATAAATTTATTCATGTTTTTTCCAATATAGAAGAATGTTGCTCCACCCCATGGGCATAGGTTTAATTTGAGTCAAATGGTCTTAATTACAAATAATCATCACTCTTTCAAAGCATGGGTGATGAATTAAAAAAAATAAATCCTATGATGGTTATAATATCATGTAAGAAAATCCCACTAGATGGAAGGCCAAGATCACTGATCTAAAGAGTACACACAATCCGTGAATTAGGATTTTTTTCATGACGTGAATATCCCTAAAAGGTATTTGACCTAAAAAAACTACTTTTTTTAGTGATGTTGCTCGACGCTATAAACACACATTGATCAAATCCGGAACGATTTTACAAACAAAACGTGAAGAGCAAACTCACACCTAATGCGACTCCACCAACTCTCAAGTGGGCGTGGATTAGGGTTGACACACAAATCACATTCCAATATGATACTCACTTCCTCCCTGGCCACAATTTATTGAACCAATGTGGCCCACCTCTTTCAATGGTCTCAAATCCCATCACAATCATTTATCTTATCTTTAATTGCACCACCCATTTCCTATCAGAGCCCTACACGTGTCAATAGTCATTTTCCAAAAAGAAAAAAAGCAGTGGGCCCACCAGAGCTGGAGATTCGTGTCCTTTCACAATCGGCAAAAGCTGTCGGCGGACAGCCATCTCTGCCGGCAGGAGACCGGCAGATCGGAATCTGACACACCCTTTTTAGAAAGTGGAGAAATATAAGATATAAAATATAAAATATAAAAAGTAAAGTGCTCCTTGATGATGACGTCCACTAACCACTTTGTGTGGGTCCCACTAAAGATGCCAATCAGACGGACAGGATGAACTCACCCCCATTGACTGTTTCCGACATCCAATCATATATTATTCTCCAAGAATTAGCATCTTGGGAAAAAATGTCTCCATATTTTCAGAGTTTTAGACTTTTTTTTATGTCTATTATTAGAAAATGTTACAAAAATTTTTATATTTTTCAATAATAAAAATACTTAAAATTTAACAATAATTATCCTATTATCTTCATCCGGGCCCACATAGTGCCCCATGTTGGGATGGGAGAACCAGGGGCTTTCCAAGATTTGGATGAGACTTCTCTACATACCAAGTCCTACCGTACAAGTTTAATAGTTCATCATGTTTTGGATGTATAGTCAATCCAACGGTGTAGAATCTATTCGAATGGGTGCAAACTGGGGGTACTATAATGGGAATTCAGTCCATCCGACGGACCCCCAAGTGGGCCCTGTTGCCGGTGCGCACCAGGGGATTTGAATAACTACTGTAATTTAAAAAATGTAACTTTTGCTATCTTTTAAAATATTATCAATTTTTCTAATGAAATTTTCATTTTTTGCAATTTTTGAAAATATAATGATATTATTGAACTCAACATTTCATGATAATATGTTCATATTTTTGCAAGGACAAAAAGGCCAAAAAGAAAGATGCTGCACTGGTCTCTGAAGAAGTGCTCAATCACATTCATTGGATTATCGTACTAGCAGGGTGGACCCCACCATAGATCTCTATTCAGATCCACCAAGGCCGAGAATCCCACTTTGCGGGGGCCCACTCCAACTTTTGTGGCTCTATAAACAGAACCCAACATGACAACACAAACTGAAAATGGCAAGCTCAGGACATGTTCTAGCCATGGCCTCTCTCTTCCTTGTGCTCTTATTCTTCCAAGCATCAACAGCTAAACCAGCCACATTTTTTGAAGACTTCCACATTACTTGGGCTGAATCCCACATCAAGCAGTTGGAGAATGGGACCTCAATCCAACTTCTTCTGGACCCTTCATCTGGTACCAAATTCATCTTCAATCCCAGTTTTTCTTCTTCAATCTCTCACACACACAGGCGCACACAAATGAGAGAAGTTATTTTTGTTCTATAGCTCGCTCGTTTCGAGTTAATTAGCAAAACTCTTTTAGCTTACTCCAGATTGATGGGACAAAGTCAAAAGAATTGTATCGTTTCATTTATCGATTCTCTCATGTATTCGCAATTCAATTTGTTATCTTCTATTGCTAAGGATGCGGCTTCTCTTCCAAGAACATGTACATGTTTGGACGCGTTAGCATGAGTATCAAGCTCATTCCAGGCGACTCTGCAGGGACTGTAACAACATTCTATGTATGGTTTATGCATTATTTGAGACCTACCTTTGTTAATTTAAACCAGTTTTTCTTCATTTGTTATCTCACAGATGAATTGTTGGGTTTTTGGGTCATTGGTTGCAGTTGAATTCCAACACTAATGAGACTCGCGACGAATTGGACTTTGAGTTCTTGGGGAATCGATCGGGCCAGCCATACACGGTCCAGACCAACATTTTTGCGCTAGGGAAGGGCGATCGAGAGCAGAGAGTGAATCTTTGGTTCGACCCGGCTGCAGAATTTCACAAGTATTCAATCCTTTGGAATCACAAACACATTGTGTAAGTCTATAAATGTTCCCTGATATTGTTACTAATCACCTGGCCCAAGTCTTGAATCAACAAAATTAACAAAAGCCATTCAGATACATCTATCTTAATGAACAAGCACAGTGGATCTTTTGTGGTGAAATGCACAAAGCACTGACCAGGTGTTTGGGGTAACCAGAAAATGGCAACTGTATGATGAGGGATCCATTTCACTCTCAGAATCAAAGTCCAGAACATTTCCAAATCCCAAGTCCTTGAAATGTAATGACAGATCACTGTTTTGGCATAAGAGCATCACATCCACCAGGCCCTTCTAGGGACATCCAAACACACACAACTCAATTTTCAAAGTTCATTCCATCTATTCTTCCCAGCCAGCCACCCCCACCCCACAAACACTCTACAGTTTGTTATGGCCAAGACATGTGAGGGCCCCATCTATGCCAGATCATTCGCCATCTGGGCCATCATAGAAGGGCAACAATGCAGCAGGAAAAGGAATCTATTATAGCTGGGCCTTGATGATAGGTACAGTTTGCTTGTGCAACTAGGTCGACAGCCCATCACAGTGGCTGAACATAAAATATGTGACAATCCCTCATAGCCCCAAGTTCATTTTAAAGACCCAAAGAACGAATCTGGCCAGGCTCTTGGGTCAAAACCAATGTTAGAGAGGCAGATCTCATCGTACTAATCTGGAAATTGCATCACCCAACTGGACTCAGGCCTAATGAGACAGGACTTGGACTGACACACAAAGCTTTCAGATGATAAGCTGCAGAGGAAGAACACTATCTCACTATCACACCAGAATCACAACTTCTTGTTTCTAACATTAGATTGTTATGGGTTTTGAATGCACAGGTTTTATGTGGACAGTGTTCCAATCAGGGTCTACAAGAACAATGAGGCAATAGGGATACCCTATCCTAACTCTCAACCCATGGGAATCTATTCCACACTCTGGAACGCTGATGATTGGGCCACGCGTGGGGGATTGGACAAGATTGATTGGAGCAAGGCCCCCTTCTATGCCTACTATAAGGATTTCGACATTGATGGGTGCACCATTCCTGACCCAACTGGCTGCAGTGCTGATCCTAACAACTGGTGGGATGCACTCTCCTATCAACAGCTCAATCCGATTCAAGCTCGACTATATCGATGGGTCAGATCAAATCATATGGTCTATGATTACTGCAGTGACAGGGCCAGATTCCCAGTCCCACCACCAGAGTGCTTGGCTGGAATTTGACTTAGAACATGTTATTAGATTAAAGAGAACCTGTGAATTGGGCCTACTGAGAGAATAATCCAACTGTATGTTCATTCATCATGCCTTTGAGAGGGCCCAACATCAGGGGAGGATATCTTTCCTCAATTTTGAAATGGAAGTTGATCAAAATGCCTCCCATGAATGCAATATATGAAGTGAACCTTTTCCTTTTTCCTTTTCCGTAGTTAAAGAAACAATGGAAAAGAGAGATGCAGACAATAGTAGTTCAGGAACAATTCCAAACAGAGGGCCATTTTCACCAACCAGGCAGGATTTTTGGTCCCTGCTTTCGATTCAGGGGTCCTGATTTGTGGACGGTGGGGATCAAAGATCCTGCACCATACAAATGCTGGGCTCCTGCAGGTGAAAAAAGCATTCCAAATAGATGGTTAGCACAATTTGCTACTACAGTGGTTTAAGAGCACCTTTTCCAACTACAGCCAGGGCCAAAACCCAGGAAATCTTTACAATGGATAGCATTGTTGTACAGAGTTTACAAGCAAATTTATAAATAAATAAATAAATGAAGAAAAACCAGCAAAAGAAAAGGCAATGATTCAGAATTAAATAGAAATGAAAGACACCACATAAATGAGTTAGGAAATGTTAAAGCTTGTATAATGGCATCCATCATATTGTTCTAAATGGTTTCATTCTTGGTGGAAACCGAAAAAACCCACCTACATTACTCTTTTAGGTCTATTTGAAATTGTAGATACTTTTTGTCAACTTGGGTGTGGATATTTCAAAAGACCCTGTAGCATCTCCTGATTTTCCAGTGCAATCTTCATTGCGCCTTTAAAGTTACTAGATGTCTAGGATGTTGAAAGCTGTCTCTTGAACCTCCCTTGATCTTCCAATGTGTCCACATCAATGCTCATATTTTATGCTGTATCAAGAAATTTGTTTGTAAGAAATCATCCACGATGCATACTGTGACAAATGAGACACCTAATTATGTTGTATTAAGTAAAAAAATCAACACACATCTTAGAAGGTTTCTTTTGGTCTAATACTATATTTTGACTTGACAGCATTGACATATAAATTACAATTTCATACAAGAAATCAGCTAAAACTTTGAAATTGGAGCTTTTGGAGGAAACTACTATTTTATATTATTGTTAATCCTAATCTACCCTATGCTAACTTTACCTTAAGATGCTACTGGATGATATCTCCTTGTTCCCACCGGGGTTAAAATCTAGTTACCCTGCCTCCCACTGGAGGACTTTTCCTTTACCAGCTGAGCTAATTTAGACAATTGTAAAAAACAGGTGACGAGTAATTCAAGAAAAAACAACTTTTTTTTAATGGTAACTAAATTCTATAAAGAAAAGTTAATCGGTACAAAAAATATATACAACTAGCATCTCAAGCAAACACCAAGCAGGAAATACATAAACAAAAACTAGAAGGATTCGTCATGAGAAAGCAGCACAAATATGACCAAATGTCAGGAGTAAGGACTACTATCATCATCATCAAAGCCTTGTCTCAACTATATTGAGGTCGGTTACATCAATTCTGTTTATTCATTCTGATCTATCCTAAGCCAAATCCTCAAATAGATTGCACTTTAGATCTATTGTTACTAATTCTATCCATGTCCTCTTCGGCATTTCGCCATATCCCTTCCCCTCTTAAGCTACTGTCCTCAATGAAATAAAAAAATTCTGAAGGTCTCTCCTCATTGACCACATAATGCTAGAGTTTTCTCTTCCATAGCAGCACCAACGGATGCCGCATAAAGAACAGTGGAAAAGTAATGCCAATAGAGATGATCATAACAACCACCACCACCACCAACATCAGTACCCAAATTCCACAGAGGGAAAAACTAGGTAAAACCACCTGTAATAACAGTCGCAGAAGCCCTAAACAAAATATACTGACTTCAGAGCTTCCAATAGCAGAAAGAACCTGTTTTTGTCTACAGACTACCATGTTTCTTGTTTCCTGGGATGATCTAATGAGCAGAGCGAAAAAATAAAAATACCCAATATTTAATTTTTTCCATCAATACCAGTGGCTATAAAGATACCCATATACCAGTGGCTATAACTCCGCCTATGTTGGGGTATCCTTGACATAGCCGGTCCCAAGCCCGGACAAAGGAGGAGGGTTGTACGTTAGGTAGCCGACAGCCAGCACAATACTCAGTCGGATTTCTTTATGAATTTGAGACCTAATGAAATTTCGTTGGGGCATCCCCTACTTAGCGACGCGCTGTATAGTCTGAATACAGTGATAAGTGAGCAAGGACCGCTGCATCGGCGACCGGGTGCAGTGCTAAATAAGCAAGGGTCCTCACACTTGGGACGAGTGTGTGGGGGTAAAGAAGCTAAGTCCAAAATAGAAGGCTGAAATTAGGTACTTGGAACATTGGGAGTCTAACTGGGAAACTTATGGAAGTGGTGGATACAATGGAAAGGAGACAAATCGCAATTGCTTGCCTACAAGAGACAAGGTGGTTGGGACAGAAAGCTAAAGTGATTGAAAGAACTGGGTATAAGTTATGGTATACGGGACTTAATAGATCGAGGAATGGAGTCGGCATAGTGGTAAGTAAGGACTTAAAGGAAGATATAGTTAGTGTAAAGCGATGTGAAGATAGGATTATTACCATTAAGTTAGTGTTAGGAGAAGAGATAGTGAACGTAATTAGTGCTTATGCCCCCCAGGTGGGCTCAGGAGATGTACATAAGGAGAAGTTTTGGGAAGACTTGGAAGGAGTGCTACTAGAGATACCAAGGCAAAATGGTCTTCATAGGAGGAGATTTGAATGGGCATGTAGGACGCGACGTAGATGGATATATAGGAGTACACGGGGGACATGGATACGGTAATAGAAATGAAGAAGGGAAGGATATTTTGGAGTTTTCAGTGGCTTATGATCTCATGGTAACTAACACCTTTTTTAGGAAGAGAGGAACATTTGGTGACTTATAAGAGTGACTCCTCAAGGACACAGATTGACTTCTTCTTAACTAGAAAAAGAGACCGCTTAGCTTGTAAAGATTGCAAGGTTATACCGGGGGAGAGCTTGACTTCCCAACATAGGTTGTTGATCATAGATGTGCAGCTACAAAGGTGGACTAGAAAAAAGAAGTTGCATAAATGCTCGAAGGACTAAATGGTGGAACTTGAAAGGTGATAAGCAACTAGCATTAAGGGAAAAAGTACTAGAGGAAGACATTTGGGCGGTAAATGAGAGTGCAAATAATATGTGGGATAAGGTAGCAGAGTGTATTAGGAAGGTAGGGAAAGAAGTCTTCGGAGAAGCCAAAGGGGGTGCTCTGGCACAGAAAGAGGCATGGTGTTGGAGCGAGGCCGTCCAAAACAAGATAAGAGTTAAAAGAGAGTGCTTTAAAACTTGGCAAAATGATCGAAATGAAGCAAACTTGGAGAGGTATAAAGAAGCAAAAAGAGAAACCAAAAAGGCAGTTAGTGAAGCAAAGGCAAAGGCTTTTGAGAAGCTATATAGGCGACTCGACACTAAAGAAGGCGCAAGAGAGCTACTCAAGCTTGCCAAAGCAAGAGATAGGCGGACCAAGGACTTAAACCAAGTTAAATGCATTAAGGATGAAGATGAAAAGGTACTAGTAAAGGATGAGGAGATAAAGGAGTGTTGGAAGAGCTACTTCTATAAGTTATTTAATGATAGCAGTAGTAGTGACATACAATTGGGGCAACTTACCATTTCTAGGGAAGAATCGAATCATATGTTTTATAGGGGAATCGGTAGGGAAGAAGTTCAAGAAGTATTGAAAATGATGAAGAATGGGAAAGTGGTTGGGCCAAATGGTATCCCTACTGAGGTTTGGAGGTGCTTAGGGGAGGAGGGTATAAGTTGGTTAACAAAGCTTTTTAATGTAGTGCTAAAGAGCAAGAAGATGCCTGATGCATGGAGGAAAAATATTCTTATACTCATATACAAGAACAAAGGAGATATTCAGAACTGTGCGAACTATCGCGGGATAAAATTAATGAGCCATACAATGAAATTATGGGAGAGAATTATTGAGAGAAGACTAAGAAGAACAACAAACATTTCAGAGAATCAATTGGGTTTCATACCTGGAAGATCAACCATGGAGGCTATCTTTCTCCTGAGAAGGTTAATGGAACAGTATAGAGAAGGCCAAAGAGATTTACATATGGTGTTCACTGACTTGGAGAAGGCCTATGACCAAGTTCCTAGAGAGATTCTATAGAGAGTACTGGAAAAGAAAAGAGTGTGTGTCACATATATTGAGGCGATAAAGGATACGTATAATAGAGTCGTGACATCTATAAGAACGACTGGCGGAGAGACTAAAGAGTTTCCTATCACGATTGGTCTATACCAAGACTCAGCGTTAAGCCCGTACTTGTTTGCCCTAGTTATGGATGAGATTACAAGACATATTCAGGATGAGGTGCCGTGGTGTATGCTATTTGCAGATGACATTGTTTTAGTGGATGAAACGAGAAAATGAGTGAATGCTAAGCTAGAATTGTGGCGAAAAACATTAAAGACAAAAGGGTTTAGGCTAAGTCGATGCAAGACGGAATATATGGAATGCAAGTTTAGTCAAAGTAAGACACTTGGTAACTTAAAAGTAAGTTTGGGTACACAAAAGATTGTAGAGAAAGAAAGCTTTAGGTACCTTGGATCTATGGATATAAGTCACATGATTCAGGCCGGGTAGACCAAATGGAGGAGTGCTTCGGGGGTCTTATGTGATTGGAAAGTCCCCCTTAGAGGTTAAAGGAAAGTATTATAAGGTGGCGGTACGTCCAGCGTTGTTATATGGATCAGAGTGTTGGGCAGTAAAGCATAATCATGTTAAGAAGATGGAAGTTGCGGAGATGAGAATGCTAAGATGGATGTGCGGGATCACAAGGAGAGATAGGATTGGGAATGAGGAGATTAGGGGCAAAGCAGGAATAGCACCAATTAAAGATAAAATGAGAGAAAATCGACTGAGATGGTTCGGCCATGTTAGAAGGTGCCCAACGGAGACACCTGTTAAAATGTGTGAAAGCATGGAGATTGTCCGGAGTAGGAGAGAGAGAGGGAGACCTAAGAGAAGTTAGAAAGAAACTATTAAATATGACCTTGTCTATATGGATCTAACAGAGGACATGGCCCTAAACAAATTTAATTGGCGTCGTCAAATCCATATAGCCGACCCCACCTAGTAGGAAAATGCTTGGTTTGGTTTGGTTTGGTTAATACCAGTGGCTATAAAGGAACTACACAAGAGTGTAAAGTACACTACATAGTTAATCTTCCATCAAGTAGATGGAAAATCCCAAGTACAACTAAAAATCATGAAAACTTCCTTTGCAAGGTTGTTGATAATTGAGTTGATCAGACATGATAGACTTAAAAAACAAAAAACAAAAAAAAAACAAAAAAAAACAAAAAAAAAAAAAATAGCCTCAAGGTTGCTTTTCAATGTTGCAATCAGTTTAAGATGTTAAGAGTCTCAAGCATCTGTGCTTTCCCTCTTAATTCCCAAGGATCTAGTACAATTTAGGGTTCAATTCAACTAGGTGGCCTTGGACACAATCTCCAAATATCCTTACTGTTGTGCAAAGAAAGCACTTCTAAAGTCCATGTCAACCATTATGCTGACCTTGGAACCAGTCTTTGAACATCTTTAGTGCTGAGCAAATGGCAACTATGTAAGCACAAATGCATTTCCCACTCCCGTTGTTTGGGAGAATATTACTTTTGTGCCTTCCCCTAAGTCTAATTCATTTTGTTGGACAATGGTTGCCATTAAGCTACTCCCTATAGAAAAACTTCAGTGATCCAATCAAACTTAAAACACAACTCAACCACTACTCCTAACAACCTTATTCCAAGAATCAATTGAAGACCATAAATATTGTAAGAAAAAAAATTCCAGAATTAGAAATTGCACGTCAAAATATTAAGATCTTTTGAGTTCTGCAAATGTGTGCATGCTCATACAACTATTTTAAGGCAATCCCCATCATAAAGTCAATGACAGATAAATATATGTAATACAATGGCAGTGGATCAGGAGATAGATGGCAGCTTGTTGATTGGACAGAACTGAAGACTCGATGATTGATTGGGATATGGGTGAAAATGATGAACGAGGGAGCTTAGAGTCACATTTCATGACTCATACCAAGAGGGGATAAAGCTTTCTTTTTTACCAAAATAGAGAGAAACTACCCAAACCTTTCTGGAATAAACTGGATATGTTATTATTTCTTGATCATGCAGTTATATATATACAACAGGCACTTGATGTGTGAAAGGATAAAAGGTCCTCTTTTCGACTAGCCACTTGGACACTAACCTAATGCAAATACTATTAACGAAGGACTCTTAATAGACAACTAGACCTCTTGACTCTTAAACATGATGACATAGTCTCCTAACTAATAGGAAAGTGCTGATTAGACCCTAACTTAAAAAAAAAAAGAGCATTAAAACCAATTATTGAAAATGATCAACTAATTAGACTTGTATGCATGAAAATTGGAAAAAACCATAATTGGCTTTTGGAAACATGAAAGTGGGGGCCCATGTGGATATATAGGCCCTCTTTTTGCTCTAACAAGACAATCGAACAGCATCAGTAAAGCTTCCATCGGAATATCAGGGCCCACCTATGATGCCCAGATACAGCATGGGCACTTGATGGATATGGCATGATTTCACACATTAAAAGTGAAATATTGGATATGATATGACACAAGATGTGGCCTAATTTGAAATATCCGGGTATCATAGGGGCCAACACTATAGGCAAATTAAGGGTTAAAAAAAAAAAAAAAATCCACATTGGCTAATCTTCTAGTGATCTAGTCTACCATTGCCACACCACAAAATCCCAAATTCCAACAGCATGCGACAAATGCTCAATAACAGGTGATTAGTAATAGGCACGTTAGCAACAAACTCTGACATATAGAAGAACACTGACAAAGCCTGGAGAAGTGTCCCAACAGATGTGCCGCTACCAGCTAGTGCAAAAATTCCACAGTTGGTGTGTGTTCATCATTGTCAAAGCCTTGTCCCAACTATATTGGGGTTGGCTGCATGAATTATGTTTCTCTATTCCAATGTATCCCTAGCCAAAACATCAGAGTTGGCGTGTGTTACCATATCAAAATATAGAATTGTGTTTGGCAACTGGGAAAAAAAACTGAAAGAAGTGCATCAAGGAAGGTGGCTATAACTACTGAAGCGACCTTTGAATTCATTGGGGACACAGTGAAATGCAGTGTTGTCGAGAACTCCGTTTAAATTCTAATGGAATTATGGAAGTAACTGTGGAAGTTGGCATGCTCATAATCAAACAAGCATTGATAGAGCAGAATAACAACTTCAGGAGGTGGGTTGTCCCTCTACTAAATGTGTGGTGTCACTGGGCTCCTAGAGTAGAAGCTTGTTGCCAAAGACAACAGCCAATAAGATTCTCACCCTATAACATCTCAAAAGCAGAGGCTTCAACTTTTCAATTTCCATTACATGAGGAAGTTGACTGAACATAAAGAATATGCTTAAATGCAGTGCCATTTTTGTCCATTGATTTCCTTATTTTTCTGTCTTCATTGGGAAATTATCCTACAATTGTTACAAAGTGTTGACAACCCTCTTGAATAGTCACGTTTTCATCAAAACTAAGTAGGAATGACCCATACGATTGAAATCTCCATTGGGTTACCCCTTCGATTGAAATCCCCATTGGGAGTAACCCATGCAACTAAAATCCACAACAAGGGACTGCCACTACAATGACCCATCCATCAATACAGCAGTTTTCATTTGAGATTTGGCTTGATAAAGAAAGTTTTTGCACAACCAAATGAGACATATCTGAAAGATGACAGCAATGGAGAGAAACCATCAGACTAGAATAACCCAAGTTCTCTCACATTATTGCCAATGACTCATGTGTATTCTCTGATATAGTCATGTAAATCTACGTCAACAGTAAATAATGGCTGGTATCACCACAGAGCTAACAAGAAAACAAGAAATCTGCAATGTTGGTTGTTGAGATATGTTAAAATTAAAAAACTAGCCAGAGGCAATAGTTGGTGACAGAATTGGATTTGAACTGGCATTTATCAGATAAATTCAGTAACAAAATGCAGATTGAAAATAACAATACCAACTTAAGGAAAAACAGAGTGTAAAACAACAAAAAAGCAATTATCTAAAAAACTAAAGCATGTAATGAGATACTTGACATCTCCACTGGTTTACACCGGAAGGGGGCGTAGCTTCCGCAGGCGTTTGACAGCACCCTTCTTCAGACCCTTCATGTCCTTCTTCAAGGGATTAGTCCTCCGCTTCACCTTTTTCACCAAAGCTGTTTCCCTGATAGGACCTGGTAAAACACCTTTCTTCAAGGCACTACCTCTGGGTGTCACAGAGGGAGGCAATCTCAAACTCTGAGGAGGTAAAGGGCTGTGGGGCTTCCACACCAAGTTGCTTTTCATTGAAAATTTGACCTTTTTTGCACTTTTCTCGCTGCTCTTCCCATTTGCACTCCCACCAACAATGACATCACCATTGGAAGCCATATCCAGAGAAACCTGCCCATCCACATTCTTTCCTCTTTTCCTCTTCTTGGACACCGTATTGCCCACTGGCATTGTATCAATACCACTCAAACTTGCAGTACCTATATCCATGCCGGCTTCAGCGGCAACTTTCTCAAACTGCTTCTGCAGATTCGAAATTACTGTTTCATTGAAGCTAATGGCAGCATCACCGCCGCCATTCTCATCTTCCAATGAGGTGACAGTTTCAATAGAAACAGGGTCATCTGAGACTCCCTCCCTCGTCCCATTCTTCTTCTTCTTCTTCTTCTCCTTGCTTTTGGATTTTTTATCAACCCCATTTGACATTTTCTTCGCCTTTTTGCTCTTCTTCTTCTCTGGGTTCTCCCCATCCAATCCATTTAAGCTTCCTGACTCCTGCTCCAACGAAACCTCACCAATCTCTACTGCCTCCGGGAGTGATACCTCAATCCCAGACCTCTCAAATTCCCTCTCAAGCTTCTTAAACACCTCGTGCAAGGCAAAAAGAACCTTCCTATTCGCCTGAACCGTATCGGGCAATGATGCAATCCGCAAAAACATCCTTGCAAACCCCATTGAAACCGCCGCGACCCCAAATTTCTCCTTTTCGTCGCCACCCACTTCCGCTTTCTCCTCCAAATTCCCATTTCCCCGCTCCAACAGCCTCCTCCCGCCCACAAGCAGCGGCTCAAACACCCCCGACCGAACCTTCCCCAACAAAACCTTGTCCGCCGATTTCTCCAAAACCCCAATAAAGGGTTTCAACAGCATCTCCAGAACTCCCTTGGGGAGAGGCAAAAACCCCTTCAGCTCATCCCAAAACACATCAGCGATGTGGTAGCTGACGCCCTGGGCAGGCAATCCATCCGCGGGCAATAGCAACGTTTCGCAGAGGGCGTCGAGGAACTGGGCCGCCAAGAGGGGATCCCAGGAGCGGGACGCGAGGAGGATGAAGAGGTGGCGGACGAAGCGGCGGATGAGGAGGTAGAACTTATCGAGCCGAAGGAAGTCGATGCCGGGCCACTCGCGGCGGACGGTGAGGAGGAAGGAGGAGAAGTAGAGGAGGGAGAGGGGCGGCGGGAGGGTGCGGAGGAGGGAGGAGAGCCGCTCGATGAGGTCGAGCTGGTGCTGCTGCTTGTCTGCGTGCCACACGCAGTAGAAGAGTCCCTTCCAGATCTTCTTCATCTCGTCCTCGGGGATCGACGGCTGCAATGGGAGGTGGGATTGGAGGAGACGGACGGCCTTGAATCGGGTACGGGCATTGCAGGAGGCCAGTTGCTTCGCGATCGACGGCCCTGTTGGAGCTACATCCGTCGTAGCCATGGAACAGAGAGAAGAAGAAGAAGAAGAAGAAAAACCCTAGATTTGGTGGTGATGGAGAGGAGGAGGAGGACAAGGGTTTAGCGTTTTGGTCATTGAGAGGAAGAAAATGTTAAAGAGTTAATAAACCCTAGATCTCTTGGGGACTGGGTATTGAAGTATAGAAAGTAGGGTTTTGGGCTTTGGTGGGAGGGAAGGGAAACCCTAGATTTATTGTTGGGAAGGAAGTGTGAGTGAGGGATTTTTGGGCTCCTTATATGGTGGTGTTTTTTAAAGCTCATGTCATGCACTCTCACACAAGAGTGTTGTACAATTGTACCCCAACCAACCAACATGGTCCTTTGATCTCTTTGCTCATGTTTGGGTTTTTTTTTTTTTTTTCCTAATCCAGCTTAGGGGCTGAGTGCCAATCCATGGAAGAAGACTTCGGGTGAGATACACGCTTGATCAAGTTGGAATTCAGGACAGGTAGGTAAGAACTCACAACTCTGATCATTACAATTTATATTTGGATCTTCAATAGATATTTTTTTAGATAGAGATTTTTAATTACTCTTAAGTAAAAGGTTGTTTAATGAATATTAGGCCTTTAATTGAAAAAACAATACGATTTTGGATCCTCTAAGTCACATAATTCTTGAATTTAAGAGTAGAATAGATTCTTTTTTAAAATAAAAAATAAAAAAAAAGATCGTTTAATAGGCCTTCGATTGAAAAAATAAAGAGTTTGGATCCTTCGAGTCACAAATATTTTAAATTTAGGAGTAGAACTTCGTAACGATGCCCACTTACTATGAGTTTTGGTAGTAGTTATGATACTATCTATTGATTGCATTATAAATAATATTTTGTATTAAATTCATTTTAAAATGTAAAGTAGTTATTAATGGAGAGAGGCGAGAATAGCAAAAACTCAATCCATTTTTGAAAACCAACTCCACTACTGGGGGAGCCACTATGTAGGAAAAAAAAAAGAGAGGAACAAAGCCATATAATAAAAATGAATTGAATTTTAAAATTACTTAGAGGGTTTTTGAAATTTCGGAGATTCAATGATCCATATGTAAAAATATATATCAAGATTTTCAAATGCCAAGAGTTTTTTAAAATACTTGGAAGGTCATTGAACCTTGCCCTCCTTGATTCCGTCATTCGTTCAAACTACCTTTCAAGCGTTTAATAATCCTTACCTTCTTCACTTCTCGCCCCTTCAATAATCTTTTGTTAGAACCCATTTTAAAATAGAAAAGATCAATTCAAACGAGCCCCATATTTTCTTTTTATAAAAGAATTATTTATCTTTAATGTGTAATCTCAATTAAACTAAAGTCACAAGGATGGTCTTGTGCCACCACATTGGGACAATGGGAGATTTATCCAACTATCCCTTTAGCTCCATAGGAATAGTCTGTCCGAAGGGTCGGAGCACCTTCCGTTATAAATAAAAAAATAAATATAAGACAGGATGACAAAGCAAAAAGGCAATGAAATCTACCTCAATTTATTCAATTCACCCCTCACCCCATAAGTTTTATTAAATTATGAAAAACCTACAGGAGTTATATATAAATTTAATTGACTAATAATGAGAGGCCCCTGCCCATCTCCTCATCTAAGATCACTCTATCAGAGGAGTTCCAGACCCAAAAGGGCAGAGGGCAGAGGCTCTGAAATGGATACGGCCCTCGTCTTCCACTGCAACTTCTTCTTCTCCTCTCCCTTTCCCATTTCGACCAACACATATTATAAAATCAGACTCTCCTTCCCTTCTGCTGGAAGAAGACTCACAACCGAGTCGTCAAGCCTTGTAAGAAATCGGAAGCACCAAAGAATCGCCAGACTCAATAAAATCGGACTCACTACTCTCTTTCAGGTCAGATTCTAGAAAATGCATGTTGACTGTGTTGATATACTTTACTTTACTGTACTTTTTACGTTTTTCAATACTAATTTTACCATCAATGTGTATTGTGTATTGTGTAGGCCACCAATCAAAATCAAATGGAGATGATGATATTGGAGCATGGATATTATCATGATGAGGCCCACTCGACGAATGGCGTGGTTGGAAGAAGGTGGGCCCAACTTATTTACTGACAAATAACAAGCCATTTTGCTTGGACCAACACCAAAAATCACATCCTATTGTTTTAAATGTGAGATGAACTTCACCCCCTTTTTTTAGTTACTTAATTGCCCTTCGGTTTATATCCCGCAGATCTCGAGACATGACTCGCGAGTTCGAGATATAAAATTCCGTGAGCTTAGGAGTTAGTGTCCATATATGTGGCCAGTATTATTTGCAAGCTAAAAATTTCTGCTTTTTCTGTTCAATTCCATTCACCAACGTGGCCCCGCCAAGCATTTATCAATCTTTGGGTCTTCATGGGTCGGGCTGGGCCCCGGGTCGGGTCGGGCCATAAAATTTCGGAAATATTATTTTATTAGGTATATTAAACAAAATTTTATGTGCACATATACACACAAAGAGGAGGTGAAATGGATAAAATGAAACAAGAGTAATTAATACTTCCAAGGAGAAATGTCTTTCCATGTAGTTCTTTATGAGGATTCTGCATGGGGATTCCATACCTTTCTTTTCACCATTTTTAGCATACAGGTCACAGTTGTGTATCTACAATTTTCTCTAGCTTCTCATTTCACAAAAAATTTACAAAGTTGTCACATATAATTCTAGATGCCATTGCAATTGGCCAAAATGCTTTAATATCTTCTGGAGCTTTGCTTTTGGAATCGTTGGCATTTTCTTCTGGTGTGCCGATTTAGCTGCAGAGGCCATTGATAACACAAGAGCTCTTTCATTGAGATATGCTTGTGAAGATGTTCCCCATTACTATGCCCATGTTGATCAGATGGAAGGAGCTGCATTGTTGAAAGAACTGAACTCCATAGTTTCTGGGCATCAATCCTTATCTTACAAAGAGGTACGTACTAACTGTATGTGGTGATGCACTTTTTTTTATAGATAAAGTGACAGACCCACAACCTCATGGTTGCAACAATGTGTACCTTCCAAATGTGTTGTGGGCTCTTTTCAAAAATTTATTCTCTCTTCTTACGACCACCATGATGATTGATGCATGGTGACAAATTTGATTGCAATCAGATATTTTGTTTTTTTCTATTATTGATGTTTTGTTGCAGGAAAGTTTGACATTTCTACTATTTCACATGCATTCTTCTAGATGAGCAAAGTACCTATGACAAAAAAAATTTGGGTTTTGACAGTCCATGGACTCTGACAATACACTTTCTTGAAGTTTATTGTGCAAATCACATATTCTAACTGGAGAGTCGGAGAATCTAACATTATTTTTAGTGTCCCATTATATCTCCCAATATAGAAGTCAAGAACACTGGTGTTATATTAACTTTGCTCAAAACGTATTTCAGGGGTTCACTTAACCACTTTCTGCTCCAATGTTGGACGCTGACACTCATAACCTTACTTATGTAACTTGGAATCTGTTTAGAATTGTTACCCTTGAATATTCTGATTTTTTGAGGGACTGAAATTCTTGTGGCCCGCAATGATACATAGGAAGCCTACCCACTATTTTGTGGGGTTTCTTATATAAAAATGATACTTAGTTGGATCAAATATGATGTTTATCACTCAAAAAAGAATTCACTTCATAGTGTTTTTGCTTGTGTATGTTATAGTAATGCAAGTTTTACTCAATTTTGAGGAGTTAAACAGTTAGAATTTCGCAAATATGTAGCTTACTGATAAAAGAGGAGTGGTGCTACACACCCCGATGGGGAGCCCGACTGGGAGCCCGGGCTCCCAGTCGGGGTGTGTAGACTTTTTCATAAAAGAGAGCCAAATGTAGTGTCACTAATAAACCTCTTTTTTTTTTCTTTTTTTTTATTTCATGTTTACCAAGGGCTGATGAAGCACTCCATGTATTATTATCAAAATAACCTGCGCCTCTGAGTAGAAGGTTTGCAACAGGTATGGGATGCACTCAAAATTCTTGATGCAGCTGATGTTGACAATCCAGAAGCCTCCTCAGATGTGTATGTTCTCTCTGCACATTGATCTTGTTGGACTGTGTTCTTTGACCTTCCATTCCTAGACCTGTTATTCCTCACTCTCATCATTTGGCCATTTTCAGTTGCATGCCCAATTCATAAAGTACTAAAATCCCATATTTCTATTTCTATACAGAGTCGAAATTTACTCTTTGAGAGCTGTGTCCAAAAAATTAGCAGGAAAACCAGAAGGATGGAACAGTGAGTTATTTTCATATGTTACTGCCACAATCCATTTGTTTAGTTGGTTCTTCATTGCCCAAGAAGATGAAACACCTGGAGTTTCATTTGACTATTAAAGATTTTCTACTACTACTGGTGTCTAGTGCGTGTGTGTGTCATTAATTTGCATAATGAATGATCAAGTAACAGGAATCTAATATTAAAAAAAAAAAGTAACAGGAAACTTCAATTTTTGAAAAATAGAATAGAATAAAATAAAATAGAATGTAGCATACTAGCATCCACATCTCTATAATGTACATACTACATACATAGTAGGCAAAAGTCAGGTCGACTCTTTTCAGGGTTGACTCATGAAGTAGCTCAACTCAGCTCATTCATCTTCGGTGTTCGTTTATTATCAAGTAGAAATAAAACAGTGTTTTTCATTGTTATTCCTTAGAACCTCCCAATTTTCCAAGCCAAATGTTTCCTTCTTATGTTGGTCTAGGGGGGAATTACTTAACCACCTCCTTCTCCATTGCCCCTTTACTAACTTCAGTTGGATTGCATTTCTTAATCTAATCTCCATATCTTGGATCGTGAAGGAGTCCTTTGGGTCCCTCATGCAATGTTGGGGATTGGGCCCATTTAAAAATAGAAGTAAAATTTTGTGGAGAATGGTGCCTCTTGCTATTTTGGGGAATTCGGAAGGAGAGGAATAGAATGATCTTCGAAGGTAGAGTCTCATGGTATGTGGTCTATGCAAGAATCAAGTTGTTGCTTTTTGTTTGGAGAATCCAAGCTAAATAATTCCAAGGCATTTTGGTGTCAAATTCGCTTAGAAGCTGGCTGGCCTCAATTGACAGGCCATCTTCACCATCCAAAGTTTCCTTCAATGTGGAACCCATTCCTCTTGGGGTTTTAGATTAATTGTAGATGGTAGCTCCCAAGGCAATTTTGGTCCATCTCCATATGTGGTTTTTTTTTTTTTTTGTGTGTGTGTGTGTGTGTTGGGGTGGTGGGGGGGGGGGGGGGAAGAATGAGGGAATCTAGTAGCACAGAATCAGTGACAGCAAAGAGGGACTCAAACTAGTTTCATCTCATTTCCTTGGTCCAATTGTGGAAGGTGTCTAGCATAATGCTGTCTTGTTGCTAACTAGCAAGGTGGAGGGTCACTGGAGATCCTACTATAATCTTTGAACGAAATTAACGGGCTAGCTCTCTCTGCATCACTCAATCATTAAGAGAAAGGAAGATGGATGTGTTGGCAAAAATGGGTGGAGAAAGATAGGGCCTTATTGTTGCTAGTGGCCCAATTGTTTAATTGCTTGTATGATTTGTATATAGAGGCTCATCCATCACCTTAAGGGGATGCCCATGAGTGTACATTCTTTTCACTTAATACAATTTCAATTGTCCCTCTTTCTACAAGGAAAAAAAAAAGGAATTAAGACTGTTGAAGCTTGTTGTTAGACACTATTAATAATAATTTGGCATTTTGTCACCCTATACTCCATTATATATCATTGCACATTACAGCAAAACTGAGTCGATGACTCAAGCTTGTGATCAAGTTTAAGCTTGATCTATGCTCCAAATAAGGTATTTGATTATTGAAATGACCCAAACTTGAGCTCACTTATGCTCTGCTCGTATTTTATTCAAGCCAAGCTCAGTTTCACCTCTAGCTTGATTAATTGCTTCTGATCCAAGCTTGAGCTTGAGCTTGACAATGTGAGTGAGCTTGCAATTTGGGTGTGAGCTCAAGTTGAGCAATTGGTTCATTGACATCCCAGTTTGTAAATGCGAAGCTTTATATTTATGCACTCCTAAATGCTAGTCATCATTTATCCTCATCATCAAAGCCTTGTCCCAACTATGCATTAAATGCCAAGTTTATGTAACATTAGCATGATTATTTGCTTCATTTTCTTTGTAGGGGAGCATTTATGGCCTCGTTCTTATGGCCTAACAGATGGTCCATCCTTAACTGATTTACATAATATTCGTCCTGCAGATGTCAATGGTAAGATGGTTCTAATATCAATTCTTGAATGATAACAAGGAAAATTTTGAGTGGCTTCTGCTGAACAACCTTCATTTGTTTTATTTTATTTTCTTCTATTTATGCAACAGAGACTCTCCATTCTGTTTATTCTTTTTCTTTGAAAGTGTTTGATGCATATTTACATGGCTGATGGGAAAAGAATAACCCTTACTTCATCTTTTGGTTGTACTTTAGTAGTATTTACACCTTACAAGAAAAAAAGAACTTTTCGATTTTTTTTGTGATATTTATTATAAATTATCATTGTAATTTTTATTACCTCTACCTGTGTAAATTTTCTTTTGTTTTTGTTAGTCATTTATAAACAACATTCTATTCAGCAGAATATTTGCAATATCGTTACCTATTATCTTAAGCGACATGCTAGTGTTTTGGGTTTCCAAAGATCTCATATCTGACAAATCATATCTGGTTTTGACAGTGTAATGCTTGTCCATCTCCAAAGTTGTATTAGTTGCAAATTATATTTATATTGTGCTTGTAAAAACAAGTTTCCTGCAATTACATGGATACTGATTGTAGACAGAACTTTCTTGCAGTAAACTCATCAAGGGGGAACAAATATTATGGAGAATGCTCATCTCACTCAACCGATTGCTTGAAGCCAGCAAACCGTGAAGCTGCTTCTGACACTGAAACAGATAGGAAGAGATGGGCACCACCCTTACAGGTTCAAATTACAGTCTTGCTGCAACTTCTTGTAGGATGTGACATGATGGATCCCGACATCCCTATAGGAAATTGAAGTTGCACTGGGATTTTCTTTTTTCGAGAACATTAGGATTTTCTTGGCTCTCTGAACTTACATTTGGGTCCTAAATTAGGCCATCTTTGACGGGGGTCCTAGGATTTCCTGAGAAAGGGACTTTATGACAGGAGCAAGAGTGAAGGTAAAGGTTGAAGATAAACAAGGAACATGCATCGGCCATGCTTAATAGAGACTAGAAAAGACAGGGAACTAGGTTCTTCAATTGTTAGTATTTGTGATGTTGTTGTAGCCGTGAATGTAATAATCATCAGCAAACAAGTAAGGTACTTGAAATGCCATGAGATTGTCTAGAGCAGTTGTGGTTAACTAAATAAGACTAGTGGGTTTTTGCACTGGAACAAAATGTATTCCAGTTGTGCCCTCCAGGGAAGCTTGCATCAACAAACCAGGCCTCATTCATTTATATATTTATTTTTTATTTTTCATTTTAACTTCCTTTTAGCTCTATATATGCTTTTATAATTCATAAAAGAAATCCATTTTGTATGACTTTCAGGTTAGGGGTGATATAGCAAGGTCATTGATGTACATGGCAGTCCGCTATGGTATCTATCAACCTGGTGGTAGCCCCCACCTGCAACTCTCTAATTCACCAAGCATTGGTACGTTGTAAAAACTTTGAAACAGTATATGTAAGTCACTATTTTAAGCAATTTGCAAAAGTTTATCTTGGCCAAAGATTTCCAGGAGACTAGGCTGTGGGGATAAAGAAAGGGGTTTCCTTTAGCTGCATGGTCACTTGTTATTTCACATGTAGAGACATTTCTTCATTGGTTTTTGGGGGTTGTTCTAACAATAAGGAAAACTCCAAAAACTAGGAGAGAATTTTTTTTCCTCCCAAAATGGCGAGGAGCCAACTAGACTTAGACCATTATATCAAAATCCTTTGACATTGTTCTGTCATTTACTAATAGCTCGAGTTTTTGGTGTTTCTATTTATTAACATGGTATCAGAGCCAGGGTCGTGTGTTCGAATCCCTGGGGACGTGTTTCTGTTCATGCATGGTCATTTGGCGTGTTTCTGAGTGGGACTATCAAGAACCTTTGACATACATTGTTCTGTTATTCACTAATAGTTTGAGCTTTTGGTGTTTCCGGTTATTAATACATTAGCCTTTCTGGAATTCCAGAAGTTCTATTTTTTTATTTTTTTTAACTACCTCCTCCTATGTTTCTAGGCCAATTTTTTTTTTTTTTTTCAAGTTACATTAAAACCTGATATGTGATTCTCTTAGGCTTTTATCTATGTTAGAGACATTATTTGTTTTCCTCTTTAATGGGCTTAGAACAAGTGTATGGAATATGGATGATATGGAAGGGAGGAAATAAACTCAAAATTTCCAGATTGTAGTTTTCATGCATTACAAATGCTGGACCTTGGCAAGTCTGTTCTTCTAGATTTTGCTTGGCTACGTTTTTATTTTTCTCATTTAATATGTGTGCAATAAGAAACCAGGTTTTTGCATTTGTATTGTGTTTTGCAAGAATTTATCGAATACTTTCAAAGATCTCTATATGAAATTGTTTCAATATTGTCTTTTTGGTGGGTGTCCTGTGGCAAGGAAAAAGTACAGCAATATCCTTCTGTTACAAAAATGTAGCAAGATCCTTCTGCCGAACGTTTTAGTGTTGCAAATTTTCCTTATTCCATGGAAGGCCAGAGCTTGTGATATTCCACCTTCTACCCAAATGTAGCCATGTATAATTATTCATCATTAGTTAATAACAGTTACAAGTTTCATATTTATGCCTCCCGTGAAAAATGGACCCATGAGTTGGCTGATAGTTTTAATGGTCCCAACATGGGGATGTCTCTTCCCTTTCCTAATACAGTGAGACCTTTTATCTAGGAGTTGCAATTAGTTGGGTATTTCCCTTTAGGATCCTAGACTCCTAGTATCTTCTAGAATATTCTGAATGGAAGTCTTTATTATGTTTTGAGTTTCCAAGGTCTAGATTGGAATGGGTTCATCAGTGGATGGATGGTTTGGAGTTTCAAAGGTCTAGATTGGAATGGGATTATCAGTGGATGGATGGTTAGGATTTATTTTAGGTCATAGCATGGAACTTTTAAGTACATGTAAATAGCCGGTTGTGCATAAGAATTGGAACAGAAACATTCTCTCTGTTGGTTCTGTGGCAAAAACCTGAGATTTTTTTTTTGTCTGAGACCAATTCTGTGGAGGTGAACCCCTCTCCGCTTTTCTATTCGTGCAATCTCTTGGGTTGGTCCCGCTCTACCTACATGTCTAGATACGAAACCTTTAAATGTTCTTTCGATCAAAGGCTGGTTATGAAAAGGTTTTCTTTTCTATTGCTTTGATAGGCAAGAACTATTAACTATTAAGTACTAGCACAGGTTACTGCTGGACTTTCTACACTTGAACTGCTGTTGACTGGCCATGATTATAACTCATTTTCTAGCCATTGGCAGCCCAAGTACTGTCTCGATTTTAGTTTGTTTTTTCTTTGTTTGATTAGTTTGTTTTACCATAGTGGCATCAATTAAATGCTTGTTTTGTTCAACTTTTTGGTCCTCTTGTACATGTGCACCAGCTGATGTATGGGTAGCTTTTGGACAACCGTAGCCTAAATCCAACCAACATAGGGAGGCAACATGTCAGGTTGGGACCTGCCCCGACCCACTCCTATTAGGGGCGATTTGGTAGTTAGTGTGGTTTGGGGTGGGTATGAGTTTCAAGATTTTAATCTTGGTCTGACTGTCTGGGTCTTGGTTATTGTTGACCCGCCCTACCTCGCTTCATTTTATTTATATAATAGTAATCTATTTGTACAGAAGTTCAGTGGGACAAGTGGCTATGACCAGCACTTGTACTCCCACAGATGCTGGGTTTGAATCTCTGCAGGACTTGGGGCAATTTTTTTTTCTGTAATAAAAAGAAAAAATAATGGGTTCAAATCCGCCTGACCTGTACTTGCAGGGAGGGGTTGGTATAAAATCCCATAAACCCATCAAGGGCCGGGTCAGGTATGAGGTAGAGTAGGTGTCAGTCAGGGTTCAGCTCAACCAATACTTGAACCTGACACAATCCATCGCCATCCCCAAACCAACAGTGGTTATCAAGTTGAGTTTCAATTTTTGCCTTGTGTCTAAAGGATTTCAATGACCTGTGGATGCCATATATTGTGGACAACAGTCCATGCTGGATTTTCATGACTTAATTTAATTTGGGGTTCCTGGCAGCTTCCGTTTAGCAGATTGGGACTGCTGTAGGCATGCGGTGCTGGGCTTGAAGTCTGAACACACCCTGATACCTATCCGAGGTTATCTAAGTTGCTGGAACATACAATTTTGAAGTTGCTAGCGTTCTCGCCGTGATTGAAATCGACTGTAACGGGCCTTGGCCTGCTTCACATAGTGCACAACTGAGATGATGTCTTGATGGAATGTGATGAGACCCTGCTGGGACCTGTAATGCACAGTTACAGCATGGATATGACTGACACAAATTGCATACAGCATGGACATGAAAAATGGAGCATCTGATAATATATGACATGTATATGTTGCCCATTTAAAGTATATGGGTATTATTGGGTGGGATATGCTGGGTACGGATAATGCTGGCAGCGAGTTAACTTCCAAATTCTGATCAGAGTTCAAATCAATTTTTCCTAATGGTTGCTATTTGTTTATTTTGTAGAAAAAGGAGAAATGGGACTCCTTTCTGCATTATTGAAATGGAATGAGCTTGATCCTCCATCAAGAGCAGAGAAGTTGAGAAATGATAGAATATGCAAGCTCTACCAGCACAACAGGAACCCATTCATTGATCATCCTGAATATGCCAATCTCATATGGAAAAATGCAATTCTTAGCACCCCGGTTGCCTATGGCTTCTCCCCAAAGGCATGGATAAATGAATTCCACTACAACAACAAAGGAAAAGATCAGAACGAGGTATGTGTATTTTTGCAAGTGAAAAATATCATGTGCTTGTATGCCTTAAAACGTGTTTGAACCAGTGTTTAAAATGAATTCACTCGAAACATATATTATGGCCCACTACTCTTCAGTTAACAATCAATAAATTCAACAAAATGGCCAGTAAGTTCTTGTTAGTTTTTTTTAATTCAAGGGAAAAAATCTGGAATAGTTACAACTAAATTTAGTGTGTGAAGAAATTATTTTTGTCAGTTTAACAGATGATTTGTTGTATGGTTTGATTTGAAGATAATAAACTAGAGATAAAATGGTTAAAAATCTGTTGACATATTTGATAAATTCAATATTTTGCATCATATCGCTCAATAAATTTATCAAATATGATATGATGAGTGTTTAAAATCTATATTTATTCTATTATCTTGGGCAGTGTATCATGATAAAACGCTGTGGCCTGTGGATACTATGGAAAGCATCAGATTTAATCAGAATCTAACCGGGTTTTTTCGGTTTTTAAATGTTTCAAGACTCAAGAGGGATGTGTTGGAGCACCTAGAAGATGGGTGGCTCAAACTTTGAATCCTAGTAATGTTATCCTTTGGCGTTGCAGAAGTTTTGATCAGAAATGAATCCGACACTACAAACATGAAGATGAACCACTTATTGGTAGGATCAAGCAACTGTCGTTGAGATCAGAGATGGGACTGCTAGATATCAACCTCCTCTAATTCACTTCTTACGATCCAAGGGCTAGGATGGACACCTTGATCATGGAATTAGAAGATGGATGCTTCAGATCGACCTATTGGTTTCCAACCCATATCACTCTGTTTCTTCTCTCTTCTTTCCAATACATTTCATGGATTCTAGGGGGTATGCAATGGAACTACCACTCCCTTTATATAGTTCTTTGAGACAGAAGTTTCCTCTCTATTTGAGAGATTTATTTCCTAATAAATTGAGAGAGAATTTCAATCACCCAGGAAACCTACTCAGTGAGAGATAACTAGGATCTAAACTCAATGGGAACCATATAATCAAATCAATCTAGATTATTACCATAAGTGGGGCGCATTTTCTGTTACTTAGGGCCCACCACATGTCATCTCATGTGGGCCCCATGCTACAGATGCCAACAAGTAAAGGTGTTACATAACATCATGCAGGACCTCATCACAAAGCCATTTATGTGAGGATTTTGCTGGCTGTTTCTCATTTGGTTTTCTTTGTCCCTCCATGGGCTTTGCTTTATGCTTCTCCTATGTGGGCTTTCTTTTTAACCTGCATTCTCTTTTCATCTTCCTTGGTAGGTAATTTTTTTAATAAAATATCTTAACAAAAAAAAAAAAAAGAACATGCCTTGGATATGCTTACTTTTTTTATTTGTATTCTTTCTTTTCTCCTCTTTCCTTCTCTATAGATTAAAAAATGTTCCCAAAAGTAGTTTTGAGCCAAATCATCTTTAAACTCAGTTTTTATTCTGCAGTTTGTTGAAATCATAGTGGGCCCGTCATCAGATGCAGCTGATCTTGTACTTGTACTATACAATGGAGCCAACAAGAAGATGTACATGTCTTTGCCATTAGCAGACAAAAGAGCTTTTAAGGTGACTGATGGTGGCTCTGGATTCTTGATTTACACAACATTCATTCCCCTTCAAAATGGTCCTGCTGATGGTATAGCGTTGGTTTCAACTGCAGATGGTAATGATCAGAAAGTGATCCAGTTTCTTTCTTATGATGGTATTGTCAAAGCAGCAGATGGCCCGGCTGAAGGTACCGAATCCATCGATATCAAGCTGCGAGAAACAGGGGGGTCATCCGAGCACGACTCATTGGGATTGACAGGAATGCAAATTGGCAAGTTTAAATGGAAAAAATTCATAGATGGAGCATCCCCTGGAAAACCAAACATAGGACAGTGCTTATCAGATTCATAATCCTCTAGATCACTCAAAATAAGAGTGAGGTCATACATTTTTTCTTGAGTGAAAAGAAATCCTCCACTCAAGCATGTATGGTAATTACTGATTTGGTTGGGTGAAACCTATTTCTTGGAGCTCACCTTCATCTTGCTTGCATTGTATTTTGAATCCTTATTGGTGAACATGAAAAATCCAGTGCTGATCATCTTTCTTTCTTCTTCTTCTCTTACTTTTTTGTACAAAGTTATTACAGGTTATTTCATTCATTACAAGTGCGATTTGTATGAGAACCTGCTTTTTTAAGGTAAATTAACAACAACCTTGTGATTGCAACAGTGAGCACCTTCAAATTGTGAGGATGGCCAATTGGCCATTGTCATAAGAAGAGCTTTTGATCATTTATCTCATGGGCCCTTGCATTGATGAGACATTTCTATAAGGTTGATGGATTGATTCCAATTTATACTGATGCACAAAATGTCTTGGACGAGTAATCAATTCAAAGGGCCTATAATCAATAAAAGAAAGGGGGCAAAACACTTATATGGCTATTAATCCTTGTTAATTAGGAATGGTCCACCATGGGTAGATGATCAATCATACTAGTCTGAATCTGTACTGTAACACTCTTTGTACTTTCTAATTGTTGTAAAACCATACTCCAGAGACTTCCACAAAATAAGTAAATAAATAAATAAAATGTTGCAAAGATTAATAAAAGGCATATAATTAGAGGTTACTTTCTTGAAATGTATGCACTATTTTGGCATAACTTTCATTAGTCATTTGGAATAAGGTGTGGGTAATATCTAGAGCGGGCAAAAGCCAACCTGACCCACAAATCCAGCCCAACCTGACCCGCACAACCTGACCCACATAATATGTGTCAGTTGCGGGTCATGCTTTTCTTACCTGCATTTAAACGGGTCGGGTTGGGGTTCGCTCGTTTAACCAGCGCAACCCATTTATTTTATTTTTTTATTGCAGTTAAAAATTATACACATACTTAATTCTAATGAGCATATCCTTTTATTTTGACATGATGTTCTTAGTTTTTCTGAAAACTTTATTTTATTTCTATGTGCAAGTTATGTGGGTAAACCCGACTCGCTGTAACCCACAAGGGTTATGCTCGTTAATGTGGGTCTAATTGGGTTAAGCCGTAACGGGTGCAAGTTAGGAGTTTGTAACCCATTTAATAAACGAGTCAGATATGGGTTAAAAGCATCTAACACATTTAAATAAGCGGGTCCGATCTGTTCAGCCCAACCTGACTCGTTTGTCACCTCTACGATAACGAAACTAGAAGAATCCTACTCGGAGAAAGGTACCATTTAATTATATTCAATGAGTTGAAGACAAACTTTGGCACATGAAATGACATTAGCCATGCTAATCAATTAGCAGAACTAATTAAACAAATTGACTACATTCAAAATATGATGTTTTTGAACTTCGATCACACATTTAAAAAAGGTTAGTGCCAAGTGCCAAATACCATCAGCCCATATCAACATCACCTCACGCGGTTGAAAGCAGCCTTAGATTTTGTTTTTCATTTTAGGTGAAATGATAGGATTTTTCTCTATGCGGATTTTCTATTTCCATGGAAGAGAAGAATATTGTATTTCTCACCCTTTAATAAGAAATTGAAAGGCCTTTTTAGGGAGAAAAGTCAGTTTACTACTCCCTTACCACAAAGAAAATTTGCAGCTTCAAACAAGGGAATAGTAAGTGGCACATAACAAATTTTCTCTATCACGGAACCCTCGCGTCCCAGCACACAAATGCAACCCAAGTAAACATGTTTGCTGTTTCACTTTATGCATAATGTAACACTTATCTCTCTTTCTCTATTCGCCGTGCAAACAAATAGCCTCTAAAGGTAAAAAGGAATGGGTTGTTCCAACAAGATTTGAAAAGTTTGAGCCAATTGATGAATCCGAGTAGGGTGCCAGAGATAGTTATGGAAATGTTGAGTCTGCACAAGAGTTACTTTCATCATACAAACTGTTTTAGTAGCAAATTATTCATAATGAACCTAATTTTATTTAGTTGTTTTGTTTTGTTTATTTGGCAATTTGAACCTTAATTATTTAGCTGGTTATGTGTTATTTTTAGTTTGGACAATGATACCAATTGATCAATGCTTCCGCAGAGATTTTATTTATAATTTAATTTGACTCACCATGTTTCAAAAAATTTTGTGGATCCATATTTTGGGAACTTTATACTAAAAAAAAAAAAACCTTGAAAAAGGGGTACCTATTTTGGTTTGAAGTTATCCATGCTGTTTTTATCTTTATAGATTAACTTTCAATGCTTATGTTCATCTTGGTTATTATGAGACATTTTTCATGCGGTCCTACAGAAAATGAACATTTTAAAAAACAATAGATCTTAAAAACATGAGGGAGTGAAGGTTCGAAACTGCACTACCACACTGGGGCTACAGAAGTATTTATCCAACTTCCGTCTAGCCCGAAAGGATTAGTCTAGCTCAAAGGGTTGGGAACCATCTGATAGAAAAAAAAAAAAAAAAGTATATCACCCTGCAATAAAATAACGAAAAGGGAATTTTGATTTCTCTTTTACAATAAAATAGTAAAATTATAATTTTCAAACACTATAACATTTATAACACAAAAAAATCATATTTTACAATGGACTAAAATCTAAAAAACAGTGTCAAATATGATTCATCTTATTGTGTTCCTTGGAAATGATTCTAAAGGCCCGTCTGGCACTGTACTAGATTAGGGAAAGTCAAGTAAAGCCTCTATTTTTCAAATAATGGGTCACATCAATAGCACTTTTTTTGAACATTTCCTTTATTTTTTTAAAAAAAAGTAAAAAAAATACAAAAAAACTTCATTTTTCTATATAAAAAGTCTAAAAGATTCTATACCAAACAACTAAAAATAAAATAACGTCATGACCTCATCATATTTTATTAATTCTCTTTTGATTTAATGCTTTACTGCACTTAATTTATTAAAGATTTTATGTAAAAATTCCCGGTAAATGGCTGTTGCACGAAAATGTTTCACATAGTTGGGGCCTTATGAAAGGGTGGGTTCCTTCATCCCATTTTCGTTTTTCTTTATTTTCTTTTCTTTTTTTCTTACTCTGACTAGGGCGACGCTAGCTTCGCTCCTCCTTTCTTACTTTGACTAGGGCGATGCTAGGTTTCATGGCCAAAAGTGGAAGGCAGTCTTGTGGGACCCTCTGATCCACCTTATCAAAGATCAAGACTAGCCATCTAGCTTGACCCAGATGGGCGACCAAGGTGGCCCTGATCCCAGGTGGATTGGTTCGCTAAGGGCCCACCATCCATTGCCTAGAATGACAGGGGTGTCAGACCCCTTTTCTGAAAACGATGGAAAACCCCCACTCCCACTCCCACGGAAAACCGCCACCCCTTATCTCCTTCCAAAAACACGGCCTTGAAGCCATGGCCAATCCTTCCCTCTTTCCTTCCCCGGTCTCATGACCCTAGGGCAGCCGCATACTTCTGCGAGGGCTACTACTTAGCAATGGATTCTCCCAGGGCATCAATCTCGTCTGTCCATCGGATGGGACTGGAAGAAGATCAATGGCCGGATGGTTTCGCTGCTTCTACAACAAAACCTCTGGGCGTGTTTGGCACTTAACTAGTTTAAGTGAAGTAAAGTAAATCCAGACAAGAAATAACAACGAGTCATATCAAAAGTACACAATTTTAAAATCCCCTCCTAATTTTTCAAATAAAAAAACCTCATTTTCCACTAAAAGACAAAAAAACTCCACTTTTCTATACAAAAAGTCAAAAAGATTCTATACCAAACAATTAAAAATAAAATATCATCATAACACCTTATATTTTATTCTTTTTTGATTTGATACTTCATATCACCATACTTCAATTCACCATATATCAAAATAGGAGAGCTATGTGTTCGAGGGCGGCCTCGGTTAGGATGCACCCTATTCGCCCATCTGGGTCCTGGGTCCAGCCAGATGACCAGTCTTGATTTATGATCATGTGGATCACTGGGTCCCACAAGATTGCCTTCCATTTTGGTCCCAAAACCTCTCGTAAGAAAGGAGGAGCGACGCAGTTTGAGACGAGAAACGCTAGCGTCCCCTTAGCCAAAATAAGAAAAAAAAATATGAGACTACGGAACTCTTTCGTAAAACCTCAACCAGCGGGACCTTTTGGTGCCATGAGACCTAAAGTAGGAATGTTTCGGTAAAATCCTCTTATTTATTTTACATGTATAATTATTGATTCTCATGAAATATTGGAATAGATATATCCTCCGCATAGAAATGATGATGCGAAACGGGACCTAAAAATAACGATCTGTACTCTCTCTCTCTCTCTCGTCTCTTCAACTTAGAAGAGAAAAGAGAAGGAGAAAACGTCAGAAATTGCAGAGCCAAATGATTGAAAATAAAACCCTTTCGATCTTTAGCATAATCTAGGGTTTCTCCATCGATCAATGGAGATCAGATCCGGCGGCAGAACGCTCTCCTTCGATCTCCTCACCAGCGAAAGCTCCGGCGACGACAAAGCCTTCCTCCACCGCTCCGCCTCCGATCCGATCCATGAACATGGCAACGGATCCTCTCCTGCAAGGCCGGATGACAAGCAGAACCGGCGGCGGAGACGGAAAAAGGCATCCAAGTTGAAGAAGCAAGCCCTGCTATCGCCTCGCATCGACGAAGATCCGCCGGTCTCTTTGCATGCGATCGGGCCGGAATCCGACGAGAAGTATCGGATCCCTAACGGATTCGAGTCGGATTCCAACAAGTCTGTCGTCTGCAATCCTCCGATGATTTCTGAGAATGGAGGAGGTGGAGATGTTGAAACTGAGATTGGAGTCTCAGAGGCGGCGAATTTACGGTATTTGCATGCGCATGCGAGCGCTGTTTCGGTGGTGGAATTGCGGCAGAGGACTGTGAATGGGGCTCGGTCGGAGGTTGCGGAAACTGCTAACGATGAGAAAGAAATGGAGATGAGTTCCTCGTCCGGGCAACGGATTTGCGAGCCTAGTGGGAATGTTGCTGGCAAGCTGGAGACTGCAAAGTCGTTGGATTGGAATCGGGTAATGGCTGAGGATTCAAATTGTAAGTTGGTTTCATTTATTCAGCTTCTGTTAGATCTTGTTTGGAATTTTGATTGTTAAGTCAGATATATGCATTTATGCCCAACAGTGGCATTGTTTTGGTACCGGATGTAAGTGTTGTTGCTTGAGATTTGGAGAAATTCTTCTTCTTATGGAACTTTGTGTGACACCCAGTTGAGATTTTTTAGCTACAGCATTTTGCCAATCTCTTTCTAAATCATTCACCTCTCATATGAAGTGTGAAAAAAGGAAAAAGAAATGGAGGGGAAAGGTAAATGAAAGCAGATATCCAATTTGGTGATATGAATGAATGGACATGTGTGTTGACATGGAAAATGCAAATTTGCTAGAAAGATGCCTGCCCCCTCACCACCCCCAAACTGTGCAGGCCACAAGGCACTCATCAAATGGATGTCAACAAGCAGAAGATGGTTAATGGTTGACGTTAAATGGGGAAAATGAGAGATGCAAACAGTTTGTTTGAACTGGGGGCCTATTGGTTCTATATCCCACTTGGTTGCATCTCCTAATGCAGCCTCTACTTATTCCACTTTTCCATATATCATGTAGCATTTACCCATATATAGGAGATTTTTTCCCGTCAATTTTAACTGTTATGATATCTAGAATCTAGACCCAATGGGAGGCCATTGCATTAACTTAAAAAGAGTTAGGGCTTGAGTATTGTTGTTGGTGGCTGAAAGGATTGAAGAACAACAAATCATAACTCTAGTAATGGATCTTAATGAAATATAGGACAGATCATCCCATAGTAGATCTTATCCCTTTTTTCTTTCTTGTTATTTTGTTTTTGATCTTCTTTTGTGTGTACTCTTGGCTTTGTCCACCCTTTATCCCATTTGTTTCCCCCTGTTAATTGAAATGTAATTTACTGCTCTGCGAACCTTGGTCTTCATGAACAATTTTGAAACATAAGTAGAAGAAATAGTCACATAAGTTATTGTGAAAACTTTATGAAGTACCCTTGAAGTTTATATATGTACAGTTAGCGTGACATAGCTGAATATGTGTGGCATTTTTTGTGTTTTTCTGTCTCTTAATGTTTATGCATGATGAACGAATTATTTTCATGTACTTTGACTATTGCGCAGATATGTTATCTGTTGAGAAGTTACCATTGAATTTTTTTATGGGAGAGATCTATGGTGGCAATTCTTTGCGTAGCACAACATCTGTTGGAAATGACATTAAGCGACAAAGAGTCTACAATACCATGTTCCACGTGCCATGGAGATGTGAACTGGTAAGCTTTATGTCTTTATCATTTATATTAGAAAAGACTGAATAGTATCTGATGCTAGTGGGCTGACCAAATTCCTCAGACAACAAAGAAATCCCCCCTCCCCTTCTTTTTTATTTTTTATTTTTGAATTGTGAACATAATGGCTCAATTCCTTCTCCAACTGATACCAATTTGAAGCAATTAGGGATTGTTTGAGTCTGCATAAGACCCAAAATTGCACAAAATATGGTATGGGATTGATCAGAAATCGGTGACCACAGTTCTGTTTCATTGATGATTGGGATATCTACACTACTTAGAAGTTTAAAGGATCACATCCAGGGTTGGAAAATTTTGACCCACACACCAACCTGATATGGACTCGACCTGCCTAACCTTACTGAACCCATTCTATAATTTATATGGGTCAGTTGCCAGATCGAATGTATGACCCATTTATCAATCGGGGTTCAAGTTGGATCAGCTAAACCCGACAGGTCTTAACACCCACCCAATCTCGTTAACATAATCTCATTTCAACAACTCCCCTTTGCCAATTCTTTCTCTCCATCTCTAGCTTGGAACCTGGCGAGAGTGTCCAGAAAAATATGAAGATGACCTGGCACATGCAATTGCAGCTGTCTAGGTGCTCTCCTTTCCCTCCTCCTCTTCTGGTTGTTTGTGTATAGGGGGAAATAGGGACAGTTTAGGTGTAAAATAAGGATGATTAGGACTTTTGGGTTAGATTAGGTTATGAAATAAGAACGATTAGGGCTTAGGAGTTTGACAAGAATGTGATTATGATGATTAGGGTTTGGGGATTTGATTTGTGTTTCAGTTGGGTTTTCAATGGGGGTTTCAATAATGGCCTCAATTGGGGTTGGGTTGGATTGATGAGTTAGTCTAACCCCTAGTTTGATCAGTGCCATCTTAACCATTGATATAATAAATACAAAAATACGGTCAAGTCCGTTAGTAGGGTGAAGTCGGGATGATGCCTATATATGCAATTGGGTTCAGGTTGGGAGACTTGACTTGTTTGATAAATGGTTGGGTCTAGGCCGAGCTTTGTCCTCTAATATATGGGTCTCAACCTGACCTGAAATTGACCCGACCCAGTGCCCCCTAATGACATCTATACTCAACCACGGTTTGCTACTGCACAATTTTTCTTGAGTCTTTTTTTTTTTTGCCTGAATGGTACATGACTCAAACCCTTAACCTTGTGGTTGTGACATCATTGAGCACCTACCAATTGTGCTACAGGCTCCTTCCATTTGCTTAGTCATCATCAGATCACAAATTTCCCTACCTCTTCATTGTCCCTGCTTTGAAAAAATGATTTGAATAGCTTGAGGATGTCTTTAGACATTATCAGCTCATGCTTTGAGCTGTTCATGGGAACATGTTTTTGAGTATCATTTTCCATCTGTTACATCATCTTCATTTCTGAGTATCTGACTTTAATATTGTTGTTGCAGCTTATTAATGTTGGATTTTTCGTATGTCTCGATTCATTTTTGTCATTGTTAACGATCATGCCAGCAAGGATCCTGATGACCTTTTGGAGATTTCTGAATGTCAGGTGAGATTATAAACTTATAGCAGTGCTTGGTTTATTGGAGTGAAGCATTTGTTAGTGATTCTGGTAAGGTGTCAAACATATGTAACTATCTCTTTTGTTAATGCAATTTGGTTTTGTTACTAATTTGGCAGTACTATTCATTTTCTCTAAGCCCTATTGGCAAAGCAAGGATCTTATGAACAATTACCTGTAAACTACCTGTAGAAATGAATATCACTAACTAATGGCCTCCTGTTACATCAGCAAGTTTCGGTTTTATGCAACATGGGGCAGAATATATATATTTTTAAAAGTTGTGTGGGCATTATCAACAACAGCATGCACATTTCTTTTTGAATGATGTAATTGCTTCAAACTACAGAGGATAAATGTACAGCAAGAGTAAGACCCACAAGGTATGTGGATTTAACTCAGGCCAAAAAGGCAAAATTTTGTTTTGAAAACCAGAAAGGCAACAGAGATTCCATAGTTTCAAAATATAGAGAAACATGACCGACTCCCAACTCCCAACTTGAGTTAAATTTCATAATCACATTAGCCTCCCAATAAGTTTGAGCAAAATTCAGGGATATTCTCATATTCAAATCCTTAACTTCATTTACCAAGGATATGCTCAGGTTTGGATGCTCACCGATTAGCACAAGCAGAATCTCCTTCCACTTCCAACGAAATAGTACACGTGAAACAGTGTAATGAGCGTAACGAGTGTATTTGGCCATCTGAGAAGTAGTGGTAATAACTATTAGTACTATAACAATATCAACTAGCATATAATACTTTTTTTTTTCATTGGAAGATAATACCCATTATGGATATATGTGGTTACCCATCCGGGTACTGCTCCTGCCCGACATCATGCATTTTAAAAAGCCGTGCGGACCTAGATCTCAAAAGAACTCCAAAGTTAAGCTTGCTAGGGCGGGAGCAGTACCAGGATGGGTGATTGCCTAGGAAGTTCTCGCGCGTGCACATGGGCCAAAGCGGACAATATCATGCCGAGCTAGCCGGGGCTATGACAATACTGAACATAGACATGCATATCTAAAACTTAAGGGCACAACTCCATATATAGAACCAATTTTTGTGGTAGTTTATGAAACATCTAGTCCTAAATAATGCTACTTGTGATATAACCCATTCTTTTAGATTTTTGTGTGTTCTTTTTTGTCTATTACATATGAACAATGTAACTTGGACATGGACATGTGAGCAGGTGACTGAAATCAATGTGCCAGAGTTGGACGTAGGAACATTGGAAACTTGAAACACCTACATGTCCATGCATGCAGTGAAGTAATGATATTGAAACTGTATTATATTATAGAACTTGTGCATTCCAACAAATCTGTATGCCCCCATTTATCATGAGCTAAAGTGAAGAGTTTCATAGCTGAATATTTCCATATACCATATAGTGAAGAAGAATTTCCTTCATACTTTTAAAAGGAAAAGAACAATTTTGTCCATCGTTTTTTTTTTTTTTTTTTCATGCTCAAGAGTAATCAATGTGTATTTTATTCCATGTCATTGATCCACCTTACATGACTGTTATCACCTTGCTGCTTAATAATCCGGTATTAGCTGTCATCTTCTTTACCGTACTTTAACTATCTTATTTTTCAAAGATAGCATCTTCATTGCAACTGTTGTGGCAGGCAGTTCCAGAGGCCGTGTGCAGCAGAATTGTCTGATTTTGGCTGTTTTATTGTGTTGGCATCTGGAGTTACTCTTTTACAGGCAACAGGTGGGTAATTAAAGCTGTCGTTCTGAATTGCATCAGATATAGAGGCATTTCATGATGCTTGGTTGATGATATGGTGGACCCATTATTGGATGACTGTCTTAAATCTTTGAAGTGGTTATTTGGCTGGTCTTTTGCTGGAAGGGTACGCCGTTGATATTTTGTGTGTGCGCGTGCGTGCGTGCGTGTGTGCGTGCACACAGACAATTACGGCCAATGGTCCCAGATTGACAGGGACCTCACCAGCCGCTAGATTGATAACATCAATAGTAGTGCCCATCATACAAATGTTTTGCGCCTCCAAGAGGATGGCTCCAAATGTACCACTTGTAGGCTGAAGGAGCATGTATGGTTTTTAAAATCCACTTTGTGATATTGCTTCCTTTTGCCTCTTGCTCAACATGTCAAGTCATCAGCTCACAGCTTTGGAGGCTGGGAAGCGCACTGGTTTGTCTAAATTCACTGAGGATTTTTTTTTTTTGAACAATTACTTTTGTTGCATCAGATATCAGCCTAATATATCACATTATTCGTGGGCAAGGAACTATCAAACTCTATGTGGTGTACAATGTGTTAGAGGTAACAATATTGATTTTGTATGACTTTATTGATTTGCATTAGAATTTTCTGTGTTTGAAGGTTAATGTTGGAATTGGACCAGACATTCAATTGAAATGTTTCCATTCCTCCATGACAGATATTTGATAAGCTCTGTCAGTCTTTTGGTGGAGACGTTCTACAAGTTTTGTTCAATTCAGCAGAGGGGGTTGCAAGCTGTGCACCAGAAAATATGGCATTTGAGCTAATGAGATTCATTCTTGACCAAACAATTGCTGTTGTTGCATTTAATATCCTTTTTTTCTGGAAAATAGTGAAATTCTTGTGTTATAAATTTTTAGATTCTCAGCCTCAGCAAATTTGCAGTTTTTCTGAGGCTGCTTTAAAGGACAATCCTTGTATTTTTCTTTTTATGCTTTTGATCATGAGTTTTTCAATGCACAAAAAACAGAAGACAGGTTGCAAGTGCCTCCATTACATATATGTGGGGCCCATTTCTGATAAGATTGTTGATCTGATGGGTCCTAATTAGGATGGGGTTTGCATCAAAATTTCCCAGATCTGAAGGTTCTAATCCTTTTCTCCTGATCCTTTTTTTTTTGTCTTTTCATTGTATTCTCTAAGAAATGTCTATTGTGGGACATTGTGATTTCAAATCCCCTGTTCCTCTAATCACATTGATCGGAGGCTCAGGCTATCCCTGTCTTGGAATGTTTTGTCATATTTATTTGCAGTAAAGCCCATCAAATCAACCATCCTGTTTTCCAGACCATGTACCCAACATGTATTGATTGGATCAATAGGCAAACTACACACTGATGATCAGGAGTCAGGATCCAATCGTTACATTTTTATTTTATTTTTATATTTATTGTCATAGGCATTTAACTTTTTTTTTTTTCCTTAGCTTGCCATACTTCTGCATTCGTTTGTTTTGTTAGCTCAGGCCATCACTTTATCTACCTGCATAGTTGCTCATAACAATGCGTTGCTTGCCCTGTTGGTGTCAAATAATTTTGCTGAGATCAAAAGCAATGTATTCAAACGAGTGAGCAAGGAAAACATTCATAGTCTGGCATATTATGGTGAGTTAAATTCTTTCTATTGTTGGTTTTTGTTTCTCATCCAATGAAGATGCCAGCTGATGTCCATACACATTTCTGAGTGATGAATATACTCTAATTGACCACAGAGTCGGTCCCCAACCCCAACCCCACCCCCCTCCCCCCCACCCCTCCGGATCAATTCTTGGGTGGTATGATTGAGTGTGGGAGTCCATCCAGAGATGTCCCTACACTCTGTCAGCTCACTGTTCCACCTTGTGTGGTGTCTGATCTCCTGACTACCGGAAGGCACTAATATTCCATACCAATGTCCGAACCACTAGCCAGCTGGGGGACCAATAATCATTCATTCTACCAGAGGATACGAACCAATTGAGATTTGGGGGGCATACAGACTATAGTTTTTTTTTAAATATATATCTTCTTGCCATATTAAAAAAAAAAAAAATTTATTTCCTTTTTTGTTTAATAAATTGTTTCTCTTGGTTGCACTGTCAGACACGGTGGAGAGGTTTCACATCACAGCATTTGTTTTATTTGTACTCGCTCAAAATATTTTGGAAGCTGAGGGTCCCTGGTTCGGAAGTTTCCTCAATGTAAGTAACTAAGTTTTCACAGTAATATCTAACAGGTTTTTTTTTTTTTTTAAAGGAGAGGTAGTTTATTCTCCTGATCATCTGCAAGCATTTAGTTTTCTAACACCCCCATTCATACCAGTGGGCATATTGTTTTCTTAAAGATCTCCCAGATGTGATCCCATCGCTCCATTTTGGGCCCTTTTGTGAACCTTGGCTGCATTAGCAAGGCTGCAGGATGACTACTTGGATGTTTTTGGGTCCCCGTCAATGGTGGAACACATCCTTTCATGCACAGCACAGCATGGAAAAGCTGGTAGCATGGCATAGATATTGCAGGGCCACAACAGTTCTTTACACAATAATTTTAACTATTCGGCATCTTGTGAAGTGGACACTTTATCTATTTACCTGTTAATGGATATCATGGGACTATAAAGTCAACTATCTGGACTACCGAGCCATATGCCCCAAATGTAAACAAGTGGGCATCTCTGCAAAGTGTGAACTGTGCACATGCTGAGGCTTAGGAGTCATGACCCTGTAATGGGACACCTGTACGGCACTTCTTTCTACTGCATACTAATTGTTTTGTTTTGTTTTGATACCTCAGAATGCCCTCTTGGTTTACGTGTGCGAAATGATTATTGATGTAATAAAGCATTCATTTCTTGCAAAGTTTAATGAAATAAAGCCTGTGGCATATTCCGAGTTTCTGGAAGACCTCTGTAAACAGGTATTCTGCTAGTTTAGTTCACTTTTTGTCTCCTATATTGGTCTGTTCCTCTATTGCATTGGAAACGAAAATTCATGGAAATGCCTCCACACATACACTCACTTTTTAGATGAATGGGTATGTACACATCTGATATTGGAATATCGACCTCTAGTGTAAGATTGACCTTTGCCCTAGGGTTTGATTTTATCCTTTCCTTTGAAAAGAAATGGGGAAAAAACCCATTTGCCTGGCCCTCCAATTTGTGTTCATGAGGCCCACCTTTTGGTTATTTAAACAATTCATGATGTCCCTATTATGGATGAGAGACAGGCATGGCTTGTACCATCATTAGGGAGATGTTAGGGAACCATCAGATGATTTATTTATGTTACCGAGTGCGGGCCCCATCTGTAACATTGTTGGTTAAAAAATAAAAATAGAAAGGACCCCTGATTGAACATTGTCGGATATCACACTTCTCTCCCCTATCCCAGAGCTTTCGTGAGTGTTATAAAGCTAATTTTTGTTAGATGAATGAGCATATGCAGCCTTTTGCTATGCATCCTAAGAACTAGTGTTATTAAAATTTTATGATAAATAATTTGAATCAAATTGGTCAAAAAGCATTTTGATCATGTGAATTGATCATATCATATGATTCAGAGGTCAAATCCCGCATATTATATGAATCATCCAATTCACAAATATTCACCAAGTCATTAGTTCATTCAATATCAAGACCCCTAATAAAGAAAGAAACAAAAGGCAGTTGCTTGATTGCTCATAATTCTTAAAGTGATTGTTCGTTTTCCTCTTCCACTTTAGCTTAGTATTCTTTTTCTCCTTTTCAGACGCTGAACATTCAGTCAGAGGAAGGCCGGAAAAACCTAACTTTTGTTCCCCTAGCACCAGCATGTGTGGTACGTATCCGTTGCCAATTACCTTTTTAAAAAGTTTAGTTGTATCATCAGTGCAATGCATTGTACATCTTCTATTTTCTATTTGTATCACCTTTTTTATAATGCCTTATATATACTAGAGAGAAAGGATGCCTCACTACTGAGCTATCTATCAGTGGCATTTGTATCAAACCATGTTTCTCCAGCTGTCTTGTCTAGGTTTCAATTATGATTGAGGTATGTTGGTAAATGATGCCAACTTTGAGCTATATCTTCATTCAGGTCATCCGAGTGCTAACTCCAATATATGCTGCACACCTTCCCTATGGTCCACTTCCATGGAGGCTCTTCTGGATCTTCATCTTGTCAGCCCTAACCTATGCCATGCTTGTAATCCTCAAGATCATAGTGGGGATGGGACTACGACTTCATGCCACATGGTATGTCAGCAGGTGTGAAAAGAAACGACACCACCTTCACTTGGACTAGAATGTGGGCTCTTTATGTGCCAAATTCAGTCAACCTCCGTCAGACTAACATGTCCAACTCTGAGATGCAAGTTGTACATGTTCTTGTCATGGTCGTGGTCATGGTCATGATCATGGCTAATCCAGTTTTGTAGAGCTGTTTGCTCAAGTGGTTTAAGGATTGCGCTTGCCAGAGCAGCTTGTCCCGGCGGAAATTGTTCTTTTGCTATTGAGTTGACGCCTACACTGAAGCTACGGGTGGCTGTTAGATGATGATGGTCCATTACATGTGTAAAAACTTGAGCGTTTAGTGATTAATTTTGGTTTTTTTTGGTAAATAGCAATAAGAATACATAGGAATAGGGTTTCTTTCCGACAGTGAGGTAGTTTTGGCATTTGATGAACCATGTGTTGCATAGTGGAATAGTTGACCATCATTTATTCGATGTGCACTGCCCAAATATTGTATGAATTGTTCTGGGCAGATAATTCTAGCAAGTCATGCCTTTCTGGGCCTTATCATACCTTTCTGGGCCTTTTCACTAATTGTAACACAAGTCATTTCCCTAGGTTGTGTATCAACTGTCAAAGATCATCCAGAAGCCAGGGCTATTCTTGTTGGGAACTTCTGATGGCAGTGAGAAGTGGGCCAAAAAGCCTGAATCTTGTAATCATCCTGATAAGAATAAACTTGCTCCTCATTGCCTCATCTATTTTATTGTTATGGAACCATGAGTTGGTTGTGTCACTCATGTGAGCGACCTCACTTGTCCACACCAAGTCTGGTGGTACCTAAAATAAAAAAGAAAAGAAAGTGGTGGTGCTAAGTTGAAAGCTCAGTTATGGAAATACGTATAAAGATTGATGGAATATTCTAGAATAGTGTGAATAAGTGTAGGATTATAGTTAGGTACTGTGAAGATTTTTTAGTTTAGGTTCTAGAAATTTTATCATCCATTGGATAGTGACATGGATTGATTTTAACAATTGATTATACTACATGGTAAAAAGTATAAATAGGGGTCTTGCCATTCATTTGTAAGGGACACACTGGGGAGTGGAAAATCACATGGATCAGCTGAAAATAGTCTTTTTTGACCTTTTCAAGTATGCAAAAGATTTCTGCTTTTTTCAAAATGTACTGCTATTGGCTAAGATCATCATCTACCAAGAGTTATATGATAAACATAAATGTATGATAAACATAAATGGCAACGTTTCTGAAATAATGATGAATGATAAAAAGAAAAATGCTTGAAAAAAAAAAAATCAAAAACAAACTTGTTCCACCGATCTAATATCATCCCCAACTCATTTATCTTGAACTGGTTGATGAAAGATCCATCTTATCCTGCCCACTTGTCCATTTTTGTTCAAACCTACCCTCATTGGATCAAATTGAGACCTACAGGAGCTTCAACTGCAACTAAGCATTTCTCATTTCTCCTACTTTTTTTGTATTTTATTTCAGCTTTAATGAGAATAGATTTTTTTTTATTATAACGCAGGTTCCAGTCCTTTAGGCTAGAATAATCCCTACGGGCACATGAGAGAAAGCCGGATAGAATTGCCCTTTGGCCCTAGTGTGGTAGTGTATTTTCGAACCTACAACCTCCAGGTGCAAACTGTAGTCTTAGGCCAACTGAGCTACCCCTTGGGGTTAAAAGTGAGAAGAGAAAGACTACCTTATCTTTCAAAAGAATTGAAACCTACAAGATTGCAAATCAACGAGCCTGTCCATTCATCTATTTACATTGGACCTATTTAATGTAAGATTAATCAGTCCCACTCAACTCATCTACTTCGCAATCCATCCATTCAAGTTAGGCGTATCGATTTGGACCTTTGATGAGAGGGCCTGACTTGCTAGAGATCATACTGTAAAACATGAGTGTTTTCTTTCTTATTGTAAAGCTCTTTAGGGTAGAGTAGACCCCAATTTTGAAAACGGGTAAGGCCAGGCCAGGCCCAGCCTAGTTTGAACCTTTGTTTATTAATGTGTGTATAATATTATATCAATATATTTGCGTATATGTCCCTTGGCCATTTAAATGAATTCCTATTCATTCCACCTCCATGCAAACAAATGGACTCATTTGAAAATGAATTCCTATATTTTCAAATTCATGCACGCAAATAGGCCCATTTGAATCAATCGCTTCTTATGCATTCCAATTCCATGTAAACAAATTAACCCACTTGAATCAAATACTCCCTATGTATTTTACTTTCATAAAAACAAATAGGCCTATTTGATGATGAATTCTCTCATATCAAATTCATGCAAACAAACTGACCTACTAGAATACAATGGTTCTAATTCCATGGAAACAAACCAACCCATTTGATAAAGACTTAAGTTGAATGTATTGATAATAAGGAAAAATAAATGCCTATGTGGGAGACATCAATAGTTATATATATATATATATATAGAGGGAGATGCTGCTATGAGATATCTCTGACCTTAAATGAGAGATTGCGCGGGGGCCCTCACATCCATATCCAATGCCTACAACTTAAATGTGAGGGCCCCCACCCATATCTCTCATATAAGGTGAGAGATATATCTCATTGGAGCATCTCCCATATTTATATATATATAAAGCAAGGCTCTCCTAAGCTCAAGCTTATGATAAAATTTTGTAAGCTCATGCTTGTGGGGCTCACCTTTCGTCCAGCCAAATGGACCAAACACATGACCCCCCTAAATTGCACATGTCCACCAATTTTTGGTTAGATCCAAATTTACTTGACCGTTGGATTGACTATGTATCGATCTGAATGGACTATTGACCATTAAACTTTTGGGTCCATATGGAGATGATAGAAATCATGGTTGATGCTAATTTTTTTGCAGAGAGAAGGATCCCAGGGAGTCCTTGAAATTCCCCCCATGCCCATCCCATGAGGGTCCCCCCAAGTGGGCCCCACCACACACTTGAGCTTACATGCTAGCCCCATATATATATATATATAAAACTGCTCTTGTGGGCATATATATATAACTGCTCCTGTGGGAGGCATTCTCACCAACTTAATGAGAGCTTCTAATCTCAGCCTTTCCTTTTCCATCCAGATCCAACGGCTTGGAGTCAAAGTCAAAAGGCAATCATTGTTCCCAAAATCCTCTCCCACTTTTAGATCCTGTCCAAAGTCTTCTCCCAAAATCCCTCTCCCATTTTCAAGCCAAGCCCAAAGTAGTAGAGGTCTTTGTCGTTCTTCTGTGGGATTTCCCTTCTAGTTCGGCGTCGACAAGCTTTTTGGCCACATATCAACGAGGCCCAACCACAACTGTACTCCTCTCCCCGTAGGTTTGCTCTGGATCTCCCTTTCCCGCTTGAGGTCTACGAAATCCGGAGATCGACTTCAGCCATAGATCGTCGAACCCCAGCCGACCAAGAGGAAAACCCTTTCTCTGGATTTCCCTTTCCTCCTTTGAATCGGTGAAGCCCGGACAGAGGAGATGTTTTGTATCGAAGGGGAAATGTCTTCAAATCTGTGGGCGGAAAGGGGAATGATGAAATAAAGGGATTTTCTTGTTCATGTCCGGGCTTTAACGATTCGGAGGAGGAAAGGGAAATCCAAAGAAGGGGTTTTCCTCTTGGTCAGCGAGGGTTCGGCGATTTGTGGCCGGAGTCTATCTCCAGATTTTGTCGACCTCGAGCAGGAAGGGAGATCCGGAGCAAACCTGCAAGGAGAGGAGTACAACTGTCGCCGGGCATCGTCGATATGTGGCTGGAGAGCTTGTCGACGCCAAGCTGGAAAGGAAATCCCACAGAAGAACGACAAAGACCTCTGCTACTTTGGGCTTGGCTTGAAAATGGGAGAGGGATTTTTAGAGAAGACTTTGGGTGGGATCTAAAAATGGGAGAGGATTTTGGGAACAATGATTGCTTTTTGACTTTGACTCCAAGCCGTTGGATCTGGATGGAAAAAGGGAAGGCTGAGATTAGAAGCTCTCATTAAGTTGGTGAGAGTGCCTCCCACAAGAGCAGCTCTCATATATATATATATATATATATATATATATATATAGGGAGATGCTCCTATGAGAGATGTCTCTCACCTTATATGAGAGATAGGGGTGGAGGCCCTCATATTTAAATTGTTAGTATTAGATATGAAGTTAAGGGCCCCTACTCTATTTCTCATAAGAGCATCTCCCATATATATATATATGAGAAATATTCATGTGCATTCATCCCTCACCATGTTATGGTGAAGGATGACTTTATAACACATCCAAACCATCCACACACATGGAACTCCCTTAAGTACAATAGACCCATTGAATTTTCACATATCCAAATGGATTGAACCGTTGGATCGAGGGTCAAGATTTTTTCTTTAATATAAAGTCATTAAATTTGTAGGCCACAGATGAAGATGTTAGAGGCATGGGATTGACCCCAAATTTGATATATGGTCTCATCCAAGGTGTCTCTTCCCTTCCCCCACTAGTCCCATGATTAGTGGATCCCCAAATTTGATATATGTATGTATGTGTCTATATATATGTATGTCTCTCTCTCTCTCTCTATATATATATACACATACACACACGGAAATATTCAGGTGAGAACTAGTTCTCATCGTGCTTCCGTGAGAATTATTAGTGGGACCCACCTAGCAACCCATCCAAACCATTGACAAATAGGAACTCTCCTGATAGTCACTGATCCTAAGGATTGACACACATCCGAATGGATTGAACCGTTGGATCAAGGGCTGAATCTTTTTTTTTTATAATATGAAGCCATTAAATTTGTAGGCCATGGATGAAGGGGTTAGAGGCATGGGGTTGGAGTCAAACTTGATACTTGGAGTGGTCTCATATAGATCTTTCCATGCCCCCGGTCCCATCCCCAAATGGGACCCACAGTTAGGCCCCACTGAAAGTTCTCATATAATAGGTGAGAGCTTTCGGTGGGGAATTGCATGATTAAGATTTTTCGGTTAAGGGTAAATGACTAAGTTGAGACTTAAGAGTGCTTTCAAATTACCAATGTGGGGACCGTTGTCACACCTCAAAAATTCGATTGGATCCTAACCGCATCATTAGAGCATGAGAATTGGGGCCAATTAAAATCTTTCCCTTATATACATTTATAGCATTAGTAGATATATTTAACACATTGAAGGCATTCGTAGAGGTATTTAAGACATTTCAAGCATTAGTAGAGATATTTAACATATTTAAAGTAGTAGTAGAGATATTTAACACATTTAAAGCATCTAGTAGAGATATTGAACACATTTAAAGCATCTAGTAGAGATATTGAATATATTTAAAGCATCAAAACCAACAAATGTAACATGTACATACTATTATTCATGTCCATGTACTTGCCTTGGCTTGATTGCACAAAACCCCTCTTTCTTAGTGCCTAGGGTTTCCAAATCTTGATCTCCACAACAACCCAATCTAATCCAATGCTTAAAAACACTTCCCTACATGCCAATAAGAAGAAAAACATACCTAAGACATGGATGCAAGGTTCTACAATGAATAGAAACAAATACATAGAGATTGAAAATGGGCATGCTAACCTAAAGGTGAAAATGGGGAAGGAGATGATGAGGATGAAGAAAATGATGCTCTAGGGAAGCTTGGGGAGCCTTGGCTTGGCCTTGGAAAATTGCACAATGGTGGGAAGGGGATGGAGGAAGAGGAGAGAATGGGAAGGGAGATGTGAGAGTAGAGAATAGAAGATGAAGTGTTGTGAATGAAATGAAATGAAGGGAAATTAATGAAATGAAATGTAGATGTAAATGAAAGAGAAGTGAAATGAAATGAAATGTAAATGAAAGAGAGAAAAAAATGAAATGTAAATGAAAGAGAAGTGAAGGATTTTAGATTTGTAGAGATAGTTTGTGGGGGTTTATTAATAAGGGCCTGTGTAGAGATAGTTTGTGGGGGTTTATTAATAAGGGCCTAGCCCATTTGTTAAGTGGGTTTTAGGAGATTAAAGGGCTTAGGGTCATTTTGAGGTGAGTTTCTAAATGGGTTCTAGGTGGGTTTTGGGCCAATAGTATGATGGGTTTAGCACATGAATGCCATGTATGATGAAAGCTACTCAATGCACCTAATTATGCTACAAAACTAGATTAACCAACACCAACATTAATTAATAATGCTAGCCCCTAATTAAGGTCAGGAGTAGTGGAGGGATTACCTCTAGTGGAGTGTGGCAGCCGTGTGGTGTTGCTGGATTGGTACTTGAGAGCCTCACTTTACATTCCGACTATGAGCATAGGTGTGAGGCCCCACCCTTTGTGGGCCCTCTAATTGCTATTTTATAGGCTAATTAATACTAATTAATACTAATTATTGCTAATTACTATTTAATTTGGGCTAATTAGGGGTTAATTAGGGTGATTAGTTAGATTCTTCTAGCTTGTAGTTAGATTAGATTAGTGGAGTTAGTATTTTTATTAGTAAGGAGTTTTGGTTAATCCTAGGCTAATTAGTGTGGGGTAGGCCTAGTTAGTGGTTTTAATTAATTAGAGGAGGCTTTAGTGTTTAATGGTGCTCCTCTCTAGAAGATTCCTACCAAATGACCCATATAACCCTAACCCTAACCCTAATGGCATAAAACCCTAAAGGGTATTACTGTCCTTAATCTCTTTCCTTAACCTATAAATGGGCACATATCCCCAAACCCTAAACTAAACCCAGCCACTATTGTTCATTGCAATTCTCTCTTCTCCTCTCCCTCATTTCTCTCCTCTTCCTCTCTCATTTCTCTCTATTGTGAGCTACTGTTGTGCTGGGACTGTTGTGCTGGGAGGATTAGTAAGAGCTGCAGCTACTTTGGTTCATCTCCTTCTCATATTGGATTCTCTCTTCCATTTCTTCTCTCCCTACTACCTGCTAATCCAAAAGGCAAGTACCCTGTATAGATTTCATAGAATGCATGCTTCCCTTTCGTTTTCATGTCATTTCAATTCATTTGATATTGTATTACTATTAGTTCTACCCAATTTGAGCTGTTTTTATAGAATGAATGGCCTTGATGGATGGGTTTTACCCATTTGGATGATCAATGGCCCAAGGAGATGTTGGATTTGTTGATTTGAAGTGTTTTTAATGCTTTAGATTGATTTTGTGTTGGTTGGAAGTGAATTGAAGAGGATTGGATGGAAAATGGATTGGAGAGAAAAATCCAGGGACGGTTCTCTGTTACAGGTTCCAGGAAATGGAACTGTGAGAAACTTGTTTTGTTCGATTGATACCGGGACCCAGGTGGGCCACCCGATGATCAATCTGATCCGTGGATCCGATAGAGGACCCACGGGCGACCCTATAGGTGGTGGACCCGTGCAAGGTGGTGCCCGTTTGGCCCACCATCCATGCACTCAAGGACCAGCAGGCGTTAGTGAGGGGAGAAACCCAGTTTTAGCTTCAACTGTTGCGGGACCCACAGACTGATCTGATCGCAGATCCAGTCCGTCCATCAGGTCTGGTTGGGTGGGGCGACCATGGGAGTGGAGCCTGATCCTGATTTGATCCGGGAAGGGCCACGACCCGTGTGGTGGACACCCAACTGATAAACCCCCCAAACCGTGAGTGTTTTATTCCGTTTTTTTTTGTAACTATGGGGCCCAGGTGGGCCACCCTTGGAAATCCAGGCCACACATCTTTTAGATGGGGCTTGGGCGACCCTGATAGTGTGGGCTGATCTCGGCATCAATCATAGTGGGGCCCACTACCGTAGTGCCTTGATGTTGCAGTCGTTGAACCATTTCAAATGGGTTCTGTAACTTTCTGTAACTTAGAACATGAGTTGGAAAGGTAAGAGAGAAAGGAAGGGTAGATGACACGTGTAAAGGTGGTGATGGGTGAGATAAAAGTGGGAAAGGGTGCTCCATGGGAGCATGGAAAAATAGGTGACGCGAGGGAGTACGGGAAAAGGTGGTCCACACTTCATTTCAAATTTTGTAAGTGGACTTAGGTTCTGGATGGAGGGCTTTGGGCCCAGTGGGGCCCAATGATCTATAACCCATTAGTTACTTTAATTAAAATTAATCCCTTAGTTTTAATGTATACTATTAGTACCATTAGTTTTAGAAAATTAGGAAAGAAGGACCCCTTAGTCTTTAATTAATCTAAATTAGTTTGGACCCTTTAGATTTACACTTTTAGAAATTTCATTAGATTTTATAATTTGATTTCACCCTGGGTATTTTACGAACCCAATTCGAATAGTTTGTGTATGACTTGGATATTTCCATCAAACCCAGACATTAGTGCAAAAGTTGAGATTTGGCCTGGAGTCTGTTGACTCAGGTACACCTGTGTACCAGATCGACCAGCTGGCCACTTGGTCAATATGGTACACTGGAAACTCCAGAATCCAAACCAAGTCCCAACTTTGATTCCAGTGGAGCAGATCGACCCGACCCTTGCCAGGTCGACCTGCCACACTGTGAACACTAAGATGTGAGTTTAGCATTTGTACTATGATTGATCGATTGTGGGACCCATTGACCATCCAAATGAACTTCCATCAATGTGCCAAGCACGAGTCAATGGCGTGGCTCGACCTTGACTCGTGGGGACCACCGATTAGGGTTTTGGTCATTTAATCTAAAATGATTTGACCCCTAAAAGTTGTCAATGATGTCCGTAACCTCCTAAGCACCAAACACAGTATCATATGGCATCAGTGACTTCGTTTAGAGATCAAATTACCGGAGATAGACCTGAACTTGAACGTGGCCCATTACCTAGGATTGGACCGTTGTATTTCCCTATTGATTCTCATGTTGAAGTTCCCACTTCACCTTATTTAATGCTGTCATTCTTAGATCTTTAGAGTATCTGTTAACTGTTAATTAATGGAAATTGGAGGACCTAAACCTAGGATATCTTAGAGGTGACCCGTTAGTATGATTTGGAGATCACTGACCCGTGTCTGTGTCTAGGCGGGCCCTTAGTGGGCCTAAGTATGGAGATGTGTGCCTCTAGTTGGAAGATGTAGTTTATATTGGGCTTTTAAGTCATTATGGATTGAATGAACTGTTTATCGGTAGTTAATGGATATGATGCCTCGTTTGGACGGTTTTAGACCATGCCACAGATTTGATGGGCCTGGATATGGATCCAACGAGTGGGCTTGGACTTAGAATATAGTCCATAGACTGATTGATGTACATACTTCTTAGAGACTTGGATAGGACCTTGTTCACGCAAGGCATAGCCTAGACAGACACAGACCCTTAGAAGTATTCTCGAGTTGGCATTAACATTCACTCGGTTGATTTAAGCTCAGCCTGTGGACTGATCATCCTCGGTAGGAGCTAGTTGAGTGTTGAGAAGCTATCATGATGAGCTGTGTGGTTAAGACGGACGGTGTGATACCGTGTCCGGTCTTGAGTGATGAGTGTGATGAGATGGCAAGATGATTTGCGGGATTAGTAATTCCCAGCACTTGTGAGATTTCCCCGCCGCAACTGTGTTCAGTATGGGAGGGCCGCGGCATAATATCCCGCGGTATTCCAGCTCGTGTGAGTGTGCCATTTCGTTGTAGGTTAGATGTTTTATATTATCCTGATTCCTTATGATTATACTGCTCAACTGCCTAGTTCTTTACCTTGTCATTCTTTAATTTATTTACCTGTCTCTACTCCTTTGATATATATGTTCTAAGTTAGTAGTATGCTGTGTCTTGCCAGATCTTTTAGATCTGACCCTTCTTTGGTGCTTAGGCCTTGACTCAGAGATCCCAGAGGACGCACTAGCGCTAGTTGAGGCGCCGATCGCTGGAGAGTTCGCATGGGGCCCGGCCGACCCGGAGGTCGAGCCGGAGGGTGGAGATTATTTACCAGGGTTTTGAGAGCTCACCTTATTTTGGGTTTGAGCGAAATTTTGTAGTGAGTTGGGTAGAATTCAAATATGTATAACTTTGATTAACAACTGATATATTTTTAAATTAGACTGTAGTTCTGCTCATACTTTACTTATATATCGATACCTATTGCTTCCGCTTAATTCTTATGCTTCCGCAATTTAACTGTTATTACTATATGGTTCAAAAGTTTTAAATTGGACCTCACTGCGGCCTACGATCTTGGAAGTTCTCGGATTTTCCGGGAAGTAGCGCGCCAACTTCGGGTATTCGAACGATTATATCGGTATCCGGAATTGGGGCGTTACAATAGGTGCCTCTTGCAAAGGTCATTATGGTGTTTTAGACATTCGTTAAAACTCTAATGCATTTTGTAATTGAAATATAAGTAAATATATTTCTTTTACTTGTATCAGCTCCGATGTTATTGTATGTTGTATTGGTGACTATCTGCTTAGATTGTATGAATCGTTGCTTCTGTAATTGTTTATGGTGACTGATCATCACTCATAACTTCACTATGGACTTCGATCCACCCAATGCAAATGTATTTAAAGTAAGATTTTAATTGGCCCCAATTTTCATGCCCTAATGATGCGATTAGGATCCAATCGAATTCTTGGGGCGTGACAGCTGTTGACATTGATTCTAATGCAATAGGGTAAGATGGCCTTTAATCATCCTAATTCAATTACAGTACAACGGGTGCCCTATTATATATATATATATATCTTAGCATAAATTTATTGCATATCAATTGTTTTGGTGACAATGTTTCTTAAATTGGAAGCTCTTGATATGTATGTTCTAATGACAAAATTAATACCATTAGTGGGTACCCTCCAAATATATCTCCAGCACAAATAAAATATTAATAATAATAAGTAAGAACACATTGAATTAGGACTAAGCTGACCATCAATTCCTTTATTGTGAGCCCCAATTATATATATATATATATATGAAGTGAAGTGAATGTAATTGAGAAATCAGATTCAACTCCTTCAATTGATTTTGACTGTTGCATTTTCTGTTGACCCCCTCTTAATACCCTCTTCCCCACGTCCCCTCTCTCCTTTTTTTTTTAACCATCCCCCTCTCACCTTTGACCTTGGATCAGTAACTCCTATGATGCAATCTTCTCTCCCCTTTCTCAGCAGCTCCCACATCCCTCCTCTCTTTCAGCGATGTAGGGCTAAACGTCTCCTCTCTGCAACTCTACTACAAAACACCATCTTGGAAGGTGCGTTTCAATGAAGAACAAATCTCTTGCATTTTCTTTCAAATCTAAGATCTTTCGCATTCATTGATGCTTTATTTTTATAGTTTTGATTGCAATACTGATATATTGGCCTACCTGCAAAGGTATTTACTTCAGTGGGCTGGAAATGAGTAGCATCATTGCTGAGGTTTCGAATGTTGCCACTACCGCCCTTACACGACTGTATTCTTGAAACGTAACATGTGTCAGCAATTATACATAGAGGTCTCTAATTTACTTTCTTCCAATACTTTTCAAAGTCTCATCTTTTTTGGGAAAATGTTAATAAAAGAACCAAAATAAACCAAGATATCAGTCCACTTCACTTATATGGTACATAAATTCTTATTTGACTGTCTGATATGTGTACTAAACCATGTTTTAATTATGATTGCAATATTTTTCACATTTGCGAAAGCAATTGAAAATTATGGTTCCAAATATTTTTTTCATGCTTTCTATATGGACTTAAATATAATGAGTTTGACTCAATGAGTGCATGCCAAATGTTTGAGAAATCATGTAGATTGTATCCAATTGATTTTGACCACTATAAATTGACATTGACTCCCACTTTATTTTTCGTAGACCGATTGCAACCCAACCTTTCTTCTTCTTCAAATGTTTCATGTCTAATGTAACTTTCTCATTTATCAAAATCTCATATAGTTAAGACTGCATTTTTATGCAGTTGGGATCCACATTTCATGTGACTGGGCCCTTTGCTTCACAGGTTTGTCATTACTTTTATGTCCATTACGTTATATTGTTTACTAATTTAACTTCTTTCACCGAACATTATACGTGATCGAGCATTATAGATTACCTTGTAATCTATAAGTTAATTAGTGCATTTGTAAAAATACTCTTGGTAATAGTTTAATCTAAACATGATCAATGTAATCGTCAAATGAAAAATACCCTTGGTAATAGTTTAATCTAAACATAGTCAATGTAATCGTCAAATGTGTTTTTATGATATTGTAATGATATTGCTTAATTCAAATGAAGTGAAAGAAGAATAAAGAGTGCTACCATAATCCCAATACTAATTTGTAGGCGATCATAGTTGCAACCATCAGGTTTGAGTTCCTGTCAATTCACAGAAGGTTTTTGGCCACTCAATTCACAATTTCAAATGTTCGTTCACAGTTCCTTTGACCTCAACCCAGAACATGGAAAAACAGTTTGGTTAAGGGTGTAGTATCATGTTGGGCTCCAAGGCAACCAATCATCATTGAAGATTACTGTTTTACTACTTAAGTATGGAAATCGCACACAACCATTCTTTTTGGATTTTTTTAAGTTACGGAGAAATGCAAGCCGCATTGAATGTTTTTACACGGACTACATCGAACACTAAATATGAGGAAGAGAATTTGGGTTTATTTTTTCATGAATGTTGATTAATTTGGGTTTTCTTAATTTGTTTTATCGTTTCAATCATCTTTGTCTTGTTGAGGGAGAGAGAAAGTGGATTGTCCGATGTGTTTTTCTGATTTGCTAAATACATATGATGTGGGTTTTCCTTATGCTAAATATCCTAGAAGTGACTAAAAAAATGCAATGATAGAGAGAGTTACAGATTTGCAATCCAAAAAACGATCAAACATACTTATTGCATCAAAGCCAATTGCAGAAAAAAGAAGACAACAAATAGGGATTGAATAGACCAAAACAAACATCATACGTAAAGAATAAAAAATACCAAAACAATCATCATACCTAATTGAATAGAATGCAGTTATGTAATTTTTTGTGTTTGTAGTAAATTATATAGGACTGAACATACTAATTTGTGTTTGGGTTCTTTTGTGAAATTAGGTCATTTGAATGTCGATACAACAAGCTTGGCAAGCAGCTAAACACTGATTAGGGATAATTAAGTTGCTGATATCTTCTTTTTATGCTTAGTATCTATCTGTTTCTTTGTGGCCAAAACTTTATTATCCTTTCCTAGATATTGAATATGTCAGCACGTCACAAAATACACCCATTGAATTTTCATGCTAAGCTACAGTTTTTTTCCATTCTTGAATCTTTGATCGTTGAGAAGTTCATAGATATTTGTGTACTTTATCATTACTAATCTTCTTTAAATATGGGGGCTAATCAGGCTGATGATGTAGTCATCACGAGGGTTGACATGATGGGCCTCACTGTGGATGGGTAGGACCCATAAATACCTTAGAATTGAAGACTGCATCCATCTGTTCCTGCATTATTTCACTGTGTTATTCTCTTAGCCATCTGTTTTTAGTTAAATCAAGTTCTTAAATCTTCCAGTGTTAGAGGATTTTAAGGAATGCATCCATGATAGAGGCTAGAGCATGTTATCTCAATGTTAACTATCATAAAAGGCCCACAACCCACATTGCACACTTTAACGCTGCGCCAAAAATGGCCTTTAATCCAAGATATTGAAATGAAGTAAAGGCAAATACTACACTGGGTAGATAGATGACCTTTAGTAGTAGTTGTCACGGAAATGGTAGGCTGAGAAAGAGTATTGCCCAAGTCTCATCATATATTTATAGTGTGAGGTCCCGCCCTTGGTGGGCCCTCTAATTGCTATTTTATAGACTAATTGATTCTAATTTATGTTAATTATTGGTTAATCATGCTAATTACTACTAATCTTTGCTAATTAATTGCTAATCCTTGCTAATTATTGCTAATTATTATTTAATTGGGCTAATTAATGGTTAACCAGGGTGATTGGGTAGATTCCCCTAAGTTTTTAGTTAGACTAGCTTGGTTTAGTTAGTTTTGGGGTTAGTTGGGTGTTTGTGTTAATCCTAGGCTTTTAGTGCTAAATAGGACCTTAGTTAGTGGTCTTAATCTAATTAGGAGGGTTTAGTTTAAGCTAATGGTGCTCCTCCTCTAGAACCTTCCAGCCAAAAGACATAATTAACCTCAACCCTAACCACTAATTCCATAAAACCCTAGGGCTAATTTGGTCCTTAATCTCTTCCCTAAACCTATATAATGGCTCTTATTCCAAAGCAAAAACCCTAAACCTTAAGCTCAGCCCCCATCCCAAGAAAACTACCTCCAGCCCCTGTTCATTGCAACTCCCAACTTCCATTTCAATCCCCTTCATACGTTTGAGCCACTGTTGCTGGCCTTGTGCTGGGAGGAGTCCTGGAGCTGCTGTTGCTGTCTTCTTCTTCTTCTTCTTCTTCTTCTTCTTCTTCTTCATTTCAGCTGGGACCAGTCTGCTGTGCTGGAATCCCCTTGAAGCTACTGCTGCAGCTGCTACCTCATCTTCTTCTCCTTCTCTGTGATTGCTGGGATTGCCCCTAACAGCAGCAGCTGCTGCTTCATCTTTTTCCCTCTCATTTCTTCACCTGAGTTGCTGTTGTTGTGCTGGAGATCATCTCCTAGGAGCTGCTACTGCTGTGACTCCTTCTTCTCCATTGGGCTGCTGCTACTATTACTGATGTGCCTTCATCTTCTTCTTCTTTACTCTCTGTTCAGCTGGAAATTGGATTTCTCTTCTATTGCTCTCTCTACCAAACCATCTCTTCTCACAAAGGCAAGTTCCAGGTGCTTATTAATCTAGAATGCATGTTTTTTTTTTCTCCTCCTTCGATTTGAAATTCCATTTCCGATTGCTGGATATTCTTGTTAGATCTAAATTGAGCCTAGTTGTGTTGATTAGATGGACTATTGGCCATTGATGGATGAGAGAAAACTTATTCTTTTCTTATGCTATGATTTGTGGTTTTGTATAGAATAATTGTTTAGAAGATGGGTGGAGAAGAGTGACTGTTTCAGTCACTGTAATGGAAACAGAGTGATTTTTGGGTTGAGATCAGTGGACCCAGGTGGGCCACCCTTGGAGATCCGGACCCCACATCGTGTAGGCCTCCCTTGGGCGACCCAGTTGATGAGGGCTGATCGTGGGCCCTTGATCAGTGGGGCCCATAATCGTGGCTCTTTCCATGCAGAGGGGAGCTCGGTTTGCTGCAGAACACGTTCTGCAACATGTGGCTGTATGGGGTGAATTACTTGGGCCCTTTAGGTTTGTTTCTAATGAGAAGTTGGTGATAACCTAGGTGATTAATACTTATGCCACATAACTTGGAATTTATTTATAGTGTGCACCTAGCCCCTTTCTTTTAGTTTCTAGAAAAATAAAAATTTATACCTTAGTTTTGTTATTGATTCAATTAGCTCATTGAACCAAATTGGAATTGGAGCCGGGCCCAGTGGGGCCCATTGATCCAATAGCCATTAGTTATACTAATTAATCCCTTAGTTGTTAGTGTATATTATTAGTACCATTAATTTTCCTAAATTAGAAATATAAACCTCTTTAGTTTTTATCAAACCAAATAGGAGCTGGGCCCAGTGGGGCCCACTAATCCTTAACCCATTAGTTTTATTAATTAAATAAAGCATTTAGTTTCTAATGGGTATAATGGAACCCTATTAATTTTAGAAAAATTGGAAATAAAGACCCCTTAGTCTTTAATTAATTTAAATTAATTTGGACCCCTTTTGATTTACACTTTTAGATTTTATAATTTGATTAAGCCCTGAGTATTTTACGAACTCAATTCGAATAGTTTGTGTTTGACTTGGATTTTTCCATCAGACCCAGACTTTAGTGCAAAAGTTGAGATTTGGCCTGGAGTCTGTTGACTCAGGTACACCTGTGTACCAGATCGACCGGCTGGCCACCTGGTCGATCGGGTACACTGGAAATTCCAGAATCCAAACCAAGTCCCAACTTTAATTCCAGTGGAGCAGATCGACCCGACCCTTGCCAGGTCGACCTGCCACACTGTGAACACTAAGATGTGAGTTTAGCACTTATTTTATGATTGATCGATTGTGGGGCCCATTAATCATCCAAATGAACTTCCATCAATGTGCCAAGCACGAGTCAATGGCGTGGCTCGACCTTGACTCGTGGGGACCACCGATTAAGGTTTTTGGTTATTAATCTAAGATGATTTGACCTCTAAAAGTTGTCAATGATGCCCGTACTTTTCCTAAGCACCAAATACAGTATCTTATGGCATCAATGACTTCGTTTAGAGATCAAATTATCGGAGATGGACCTGAACCTAACGTGGCCCATTACCTAGGATTGGACCGTTGGATTTTCCTGTTGATTCCTTCATTGAAGTTTATACTTCACTTTTATTATATGCTGTCATTCTTAGATCTTTAGTGTAGCTGTTTACTATTAATTAAACATAATTGGAGGACCTGAACCTAGGATATCTTAGAGGCGACCCGATAGTGTGATTTGGGAGAACATTGACCCGTGTCTGTGTCTAGGCGGGCCCTTATTGGGCCTAAGTGTGGAGATGTGAACCCTTAGCTAGAAGAGGTAGTTTCTTTTGGGATTTTAAGTTATATGGATTCAAATGAAGCTGTTTATCAGTAGTAGATGGTTTGTTGCCTCGTTTGGACAGATTTAGACCAGGCCACGTACTGGTGGGCCTTGGTATGGATCCAACGAGTGGGCCTGGACCTTGAATGAGATCCAGAGACTGTATTGAGATGTGTAGACCTCTTAGAGACTTGGATAGGACCTTGTTCACGCAAGGCAAAGCCTAGACAGACACAGACCCTTAGAGTTATTCTCGAGTCGGTATGAACATTCACTCGGTTGATTTAAGCTCAGCCTGTGGACTGATCATCCCCGGTAGGAGCTAGTTGAGTGTTGTAGAGCTATCATGATGAGCCGCGTGGCTAAGACGGACGGTGTGATACCGTGTCCGGTCTTGAGTGTTGAGATGATGAGTTGATGAGTGATTTGCGGGATTAGTAATTCCCAGCACTGGTGAGATTTCCCTGCCGCAACTGTGTTCAGTATGGGAGGGTCGCGGCATAATATCCCGCGGTATTCCAGCTCGTGTGAATGTGCCATTTTGCTGTAGTAGTTTAGTTGCTACCTATTTATTCTGATTCTCTATGGTATTATTGCACAACTGCCTAGATCTTTACCTTGTCATCCTTTAATTATTTTACCTGTCTCTACTCATTTGATACATGCGTTCTATGTTAGTAGTATGCTGTAACTTGCCAGATCTTTTAGATCTGACCCACTCATTGGTGCTTAGGCCTTGATCCCGAGATCCCAGACGATGCACTAGCTGTAGTGGAGGCACCTATCGCTGGAGAGTACGCATGGGGCTCGGCCGACACGGATGTCGAGCTGGAGGGCGAGGAGTACTTACCAGGGTTTTGAGGGACTCTATTTGTTTTGGGTTTGAGTGAAATTTTGTAGCGAGATGGGTAGAACTCAAATGTATAACTTTGATTAACACTGAACCATTTTAAGTAGACTGTAGTTTTGCTCATACTTAATATATATCGATACCTATTGCTTCCGCTTTATTTAATCGATATGCTTCCGCAATTTAAATGTTATAACTATATTGGTCAAAAAGTTTTAAATTGGACCTCACTGCGGCCTACGATCTTGGAAGTTCTCGGATTTTCTGGGAAGTAGCGCGCCAATTTCGGGTATTCGAACGAGTATATCGATATCCGGAATTGAGGCGTTACATATAGGACCCACCTAATATTGATAATTAACAAGGGCTATGTAGTCGTGATATGACTATAGGATCCCACATTAAATTTGTAAGCACTGTGGGGCCAATCTAATAATGTGAGTCATAAATGTTAAAACTTTTATAGTGGGCCATTTTAGTTAGTGGTTGCTCATGAACTTTCTAATGGTTTTAACTAAAACTCTCCATTCGTATTAATTTGGGTTTTCTTAATTTTTTTTATCGTTTCATTCATCTTTGTCTTGTTGCGGGAGACAGAAAGTGGATTGTCCCATGTGTTTTTCTGATTTGCTAAAAACATATGAGGTGGGTTTTCTTGTTGCTAAATATCCTAGGAGTGACTAATAAAACGCAATGATAGAGAGAGTTGCATATTTGCAATCCAAAAAACGATCAAACAAACCGATTGCATCAAAGCCAATTGCAGAAAAAAGAAGACAACAAATAGGGATTGAATCGACCAAAACAAACATCATACGTAAAGAATAAAAAATACCAAAACAATCATCATACCTAATTGAATAGACTGCCGATATGGTACTTTTTTTGTGTTTGTTGTAAATTAGATAGGACTGAACATACTAATTCGTGTTTGGGTTCTTTTTTGAAATTAAGTCATTTGGATGTCGATACAATATGCTTGACAAGCAGTTATACACTGATTAGGGATAATCAAGTTGCTGATATCTTCTTTTTATGCTTAGTATCTATCTGTTTCTTTGTGGCCAAAATTCTATTATCCTTTCCTAGATATTGAATATGTCAGCATGTCACAAAATACACCCATTGAATTTTCATGCTAAGCTACAGTTTTTTTTTTCATTCTTGAATCTTTGATCATTGAGAAGTTCATAAATATTTGTGTACTTTATCCTGGCAAATCTTGCCAATCTAATAGTGGGACCCATAAATGTTAAAACTTTTATAGTGGGCCATTTTAGTTAGTGGTTGCTCATGAACTTTCTAATGGTTTTAACTAAGAGTCTAAGACTCTCCATTCGTATTAATTTGGATTTTCTTGATTTATTTTATCGTTTCAATCATCTTTGTCTTGTTGTGGGAGAGAGAAAGTGGATTGTCCGATGTGTTTTTCTGATTTGCTAAATACATATGAGGTGGGTTTTCTTTTCGCTAAATATCTTAGGAGTGACTAATAAAACGCAATGATAGAGAGAGTTCCAGATTTGCAATCCAAAAAAGATCAAACATACTGATTGCATCAAAGCCAATTGTAGAAAAAAAGAGACAACAAATAGGGATTGAATCAACCAAAACAAACATCATACGTAAAGAAAAAAAAATACCAAAACAATAATCATACCTAATTGAATAGACTGCAGATATGGTACTTTTTTGTGTTTGTAGTTAATTTGATAGGACTGAACATACTAATTTGTATTTGGGCTCTTGTGTGAAATTAGGTCCTTTGGATGTCGATATAACATGCTTGACAAGCAGTTAAACACTGATTAGGGATAATCAAGTTGCTGATATCTTCTTTTTATGCTTAGTATCTATCTGTTTCTTTTTTGCCAAAATTTTATTATCCTTTCCTAGATATTGAATATGTGAGCATGTCACAAAATACACCCATTGGATTTTCATGCTAAGCTACAGGTTTTTTCCATTCTTGAATCTTTGATCGTTGAGAAGTTCATAGATATTTGTGTACTTTATCCTGACAAATCTTCTTTATATATGGGGGCCAATCAGGCCGATGATGTACTCATCACGAGGGTTGACATGATGGGTCTCACTGTGGATGGGTAGGACCCATAAATACTTTACAATTGAAGACTGCATCCATCTGTTCTTGCAATATTTCACTGTGTTATTCTCTTAATTAGCCATCTGTTTTTAGTTAAATCAAGTTGTTAAATCTTCCAGTGTTAGAGGATTTTAAGGAATGCATCTATCGTAGAGGCTAGAGCATGTTGTCTCAATGTTAACTATCACAAAAGGCCCACCACCCACATTGCAGACTTTAACGCTGCGCCAAAAATGGCCTTTAATCCAAGATATTGAAATGAAGTAAAGGCAAATACTACACTGGGTAAATAGATGACCTTTAGTAGTAGTTGTCACGGAAGTTGCAGGCTGAGAAAGAGTCCTGCCCGATTCTCATCATATATTTATAGGACCCACCTAATATTGATAATTAATAAGGTTTATTAGTCGTGATATGGCTATAGGACCACACATTAAATTTGTAAGCACTGCGGGGCCAATCTAATAGTGGAACTCATAAATGTTAAAACTTTTATAGTGGGCCATTTTAGTTAGTGGTTGCTCATGAACTTTCTAATGGTTTTAACTAAGACTCTCCATTTGTTTTAATTTGGGTTTTCTTAATTTGTTTTATCGTTTCAATCATCTTTGTCTTGTTATGGGAGAGAGAAAGTGGATTGTCCGATGTGTTTTTCTGATTTGCTAAATACATATGAGGTGGGTTTCCTTTTTGCTAAATATCCTAGGAGTGACTAATAAAACACAATGATAGAGAGAGTTGCAGATTTGCAATGCAAAAAACGATCAAACATACCGATTGCATCACAGCCAATCGTAGAAAAAAAAAGACAACAAATAGGGATTGAATCTACCAAAACAAACATCATACGTAAAGAATAAAAAATACCAAAACAATAATCATACCTAATTGAATAGACTGCAGATATGGTACTTTTTTTGTGTTCGTAGTTAATTAGATAGGACTGAACATACTAATTTGTGTTTGGGTTCTTGTGTGAAATTAGGTTCTTTGGATGTCGATACAACATGCTTGGCAAGCAGTTAAACACTGATTAGGGATAATCAAGTTGTTGATATCTTCTTTTTATACTTAGTATCTATCTGTTTCTTTTTTGCTAAAATTTTATTATCATTTCCTAGATATTGAATATGTAAGCATGTCACAAAATACACCCATTGAATTTTCATGCTAAGCTACAGTTTTTTTCCATTCTTGAATCTTTGATCGTTGAGAAGTTCATAGATATTTGTGTACTTTATCATTACTAATCTTCTTTAAATATGGGGGCTAATCAGGCTGATGATGTAGTCATCACGAGGGTTGACATGATGGGCCTCACTGTGGATGGGTAGGACCCATAAATACCTTAGAATTGAAGACTGCATCCATCTGTTCCTACATTATTTCACTGTGTTATTCTCTTAGCCATTTGTTTTTAGTTAAATCAAGTTGTTAAATCTTCTAGTGTTAGAGGATTTTAAGGAATGCATCCATGATAGAGGCTAGAGCATGTTATCTCAATGTTAACTATCATAAAAGGCCCACCACCCACATAGCAGACTTTAACTCTGCGCCAAAAATGGCCTTTAATCCAAGATATTGAAATGAAGTAAAGGCAAATACTACACTGGGTAGATAGATGACCTTTAGTTGTAGTTGTCATGGAAATGGTAGGCTGAGAAAGAGTACTGCCCGATTCTCATCATATATTTATAGGACCCACCTAATATTGATAATTAATAAGGTTTATTAGTCGTGATATGGCTGTAGGACCACACATTAAATTTGTAAGCACTGCGGGGCCAATCTAATAGTGGAACTCATAAATGTTAAAACTTTTATAGTGGGCCATTTTAGTTAGTGGTTGCTCATGAACTTTCTAATGGTTTTAACTAAGACTCTCCATTCGTATTAATTGGGTTTTCTTAATTTGTTTTATCGTTTCAATCATCTTTGTCTTGTTATGGGAGAGAGAAAGTGGATTGTCCGATATGTTTTTCTGATTTGCTAAATACATATGAGGTGGGTTTCCTTTTTGCTAAATATCCTAGGAGTGACTAATAAAACACAATGATAGAGAGAGTTGCAGATTTGCAATCCAAAAAACGATCAAACATACCGATTGCATCAAAGCCAATTGCAGAAAAAAAAGACAACAAATAGGGAATGAATCTACCAAAACAAACATCATACGTAAAGAACAAAAAATACCAAAACAATAATCATACCTAATTGAATAGACTGCAGATATGGTACTTTTTTGTGTGTTTGTAGTTAATTAGATAGGATTGAACATACTAATTTGTGTTTGGGTTCTTGTGTGAAATTAGGTCCTTTGGATGTCGATACAACATGCTTGGCAAGCAGTTAAACACTGATTAGGGATAATCAAGTTGTTGATATCTTCTTTTTATGCTTAGTATCGTTCTGTTTCTTTATGGCCAAAATTTTATTATCCTTTCCTAGATATTGAATATGTGAGCATGTCACAAAATACACCCATTGAATTTTCATGCTAAGCTACATGTTTTTTCCATTATTGAATCTTTGATCGTTGAGAAGTTCATAGATATTTGTGTACTTTATCCTGACAAATCTTCTTTATATATGGGGGCCAATCAGGCCGATGATGTACTCATCACGAGGGTTGACATGATGGGTCTCATTGTGGATGGGTAGGACCCATAAATACTTTACAATTGAAGACTGCATCCATCTGTTCTTGCAATATTTCACTGTGTTATTGTCTTAGCCATCTGTTTTTAGTTAAATCAAGTTGTTAAATCTTCCAGTGTTAGAGAATTTTAAGGAATGCATCAATGCTAGAGGCTAGAGCATGTTATCTCAATGTTAACTATCACAAAAGGCCCACCACCCACATTGCAGACTTTAACGCTGCGCCAAAAATGGCCTTTAATCCAAGATATTGAAATGAAGTAAAGGCAAATACTACACTGGGTAGATAGATGACCTTTAGTAGTAGTTGTTACGGAAGTGGTAGGCTGAGAAAGAGTACTGCCCGATTCTCATCATATATTTATAGGACCCACCTAATATTGATAATTAATAAGGTTTATTAGTCGTGATATGGCTATAGGACTACACATTAAATTTGTAAGCACTGCGGGGCCAATCTAATAGTGGGACTCATAAATGTTAAAACTTTTATAGTGGGCCATTTTATTTAGTGGTTGCTCATGAAGTGGGAATTTCGGTTTTGTTTTTTTTAGGAAGTTATTGGTGCGTTTGGCATCGTGCCATTTGGATGTTCTCATGTTCCCCTGAGATAAGAGTGTAGAAAACATGTTTGGTATGTGTAAATGATTGTTTCAAATTTTGCTCTCATTGGAAGGAATCTCAAAATCTTAACCCGCTGGCATAAAAAAGTTGGAACAAAAAACCTGTTTTTTTTTAATAAACAACTTGTTGGCACAATTGTTTCTTTCTTATCTCTTACCTTTTAAAGAATATCATTTGAAGATTACAAATCCTCTTACTTATCCTAAATGTAGGCCCCACGTTCACAATTCCAAAGGAGGTGGCCCCACTTTATAATTCCTAAAGGTGGGTCACATGGTCACAATTACAAATGTAGGTGGGACCACATTATAAATCGTTTATAAAGGTAGGCATCATGTTGTAATTTCTCTAGGTGGGTCCCGTGTCCACAATCACATTTTAATGGTGGCCCCATGTTCGGATTTCTAAATGTAGGTACCACATTGTAATTTTTTAAAGGTGTGTCCCGTGTTCACAATTAACAAAAAGTATGACCCCACATTTTAATGATGGCCCCATGTTCGGATTTCTAAATGTGGGTACCAGTTTATACTTTTTTAAAGGTGGGTCCTATATTCACAATTAACAAAAAGAATGGCCCCACATTATAATTCCTATAAAGGTGGGCCCACATTATAAATTTTATAAATGTGCTACCCCATGTTCTAATTTTTAAAGGTGGGCACCACATTCTAATTTCTAAAGGTGGGCCCTATGTCTACGATTACAAAAAATGTAACTCCACTTTGTAATTCATAAATATGAGTCACATGGTCTCGTTTACAAAAGGTGGACCCACATTGTAAATCCTATGCATGTGAGCCCATATTCTAATTTCTAAAGGTGGATCCCATATTTACATTTACAAAAGTAGGCCCACATTATAAATCCAATGGATATGGGTTCCATGTTCTAATTTTTAAAAGGTGGGCCCACATTATAAATCCTATGCATGTGAGCCCATATTCTAATTTCTAAAGGTGGATCCCATATTTACATTTACAAAAAGTCGGCCCACATTATAATTCCTATAAAGGTGGGCCCACATTATAAATCCAATGGATATGGGTTCCATGTTCTAATTTTTAAAAGTGGGTACCACATTGAAACTTCTACAGGTGGGCTCCATATATGATAATAATAGTTCTGCAAACAATAAAAGGTGGGGTTCCCATTGTAAATCCTATGTTTGCTACTTGGGGCAAAACTTTTATAATGTTACCAAACAAGTTCTGTACAACATATTTTTAGTAAAGTAATTTGATATAATATTGCCAAACAAGTTCCGCAGAGTATAGACTCGGCACAACCTGATCTCAGCACAACCTAATCCGAGCATAAAATTGGGAACAACACAAAAACAATGCCAAACAGGCTCTTAGATATGAAGTGGGAATTTCGGTTTTTTTTAGGAAGTTATATTTGTTCAGTTGTTTTTTAGAGAGAAGATTGGAGAGAGAGACTGGAGAGAGAGAGGAGATTTAGGAGACTAGAGAGAGGGGAGTAGAGGGTGGATGGAGATTCTGACAACTGTCTTGATGTATTTTATGAAATGAGGAATTGTAGTTTGGAGGCCTGTGGTTAAACGAAGGCAAAACATATTCCAATACAGGTAAATATACCAATTGCCCATTTTTTTCATCGAGTTGGTGATCTCTTTTACATGAGATTTTAATTGCTATAGAGTTGCTACATGCATAGGTTTTTGTTCTTTAGGGATTCTTTTATTAGGTTTTATTTCAGTTAATTTTATCTCTGTACATGTTCTAAAACTGGAAAAACGATAACCCTCACTTCTGATTCTTCAACATTTTGGATTTTCAGGGTTTTGAAGTTGCACTAATGTGGGGTCCTTTGACAGTATATGTGATGTGCAATATCCTCTTCATGTAGATCTCTTGTGGCATTGTTTTGGATGTGCTACAAACAATAATAAGTTTTTTTTTTTTTTGGGTAAAAAATAGTAAGTTATTGAAAGGAAAAGAAAAGGAAGCAAATCACTTGCTTTGGATGTCTATAACTCTTAGTATACCATGTGAACCACGACCCTCCAATGGAACATATCCTGTGCATTGGTGGTGATATTAATTATGATGATGATAATGATGGATGGCTTGTGTTCTTTGAAGCCAGGGGATATGCAGAAGACAAAGAAGTGGAGAAATGAAATAGTGTTTCGGTAAAATATCAGCCAAACATATTCCACCCCACAATTACACAAATATAATGGTTGAGTAGATGTCATGCTTCTACACGTCCACAACGCTCATTTTGGGGTTTTCATCATGGTTGTAGGATCACCCAAGAATTGCCCTGTTTGGGCCCTTTGACCCTTTATTTTTTCTTTTTTTTCATTTCATGCGGTTGTTGAATAGTCCTCCATAAGTTAAAACCTTGGGTGACTCGCATATATGATCATTCCCATTAGGAAAGCACTAAATTTGCCCATTTGAAGTCCCAGTGGAGGGTGTCTGTATGACAACAAAATTTTCTCCTTTATTTCTTTACCGCTTTCTCTAAAGAGAGAAAAGAATGTGGAGCAAACATTTACCCGCTTGATTTACTAAGGATTACATTCCTATATCTAACACTCATTGCTGCTAAACGTAATGTAGGTTTAGATGATTCAATGCTTTTAACATGGGGATCGACTCTTGCTTTGACTCATAGTGATTCATGCCATCAATTATATATCATGATTTTAAAATATTATTATATAATTAATTTCTTCGACATGTATAGATATTTTTTTTTTAAAGTTTTACAATATTCTTATATCCATGTGTAGTGTTGGCATTGATTGTCATGGTCCTTCTCCTTGACTTTTTAATCTCTAAGAATTTGGAATGGAAAAGAATGGGGTGACCGACTTACAGACTTTGGTGAATCTTAGTTCTCAAGTGTACATGCAAGATGATGTGTATGCATTGACTCCTCATTAATTTTAAGTACTATTGTTCTTCTTTCATTATTTCTTTCTTAGAAAACATCTATAATCAGTGATGAAATAGAAAGGATTAATATAACCATACTAAATATATCAAATTACATATTATTTGTATTCATTCAATAAAGACCAGAATGCAATTGTTTTGGCCAAGTACTTGTGACTATAGGCTATGCATTAAGGCGCAATAGATTTTAGTATAAATATTGTGATTTGCAAATCCGGATTCTTTTCTCGCCTTTAACATTTTAATTAAGATATATTTACAAATTCTTGAATTAGATACAACTTTCCATCTTTAGATGTTTTGGCCAGGTACTCATGCCTATAGGCTATGCTTTAAAGCGCAATAGATTTTAGTATAAATATTGTGGTTTGCACATTGAATGGAAATTCGGATTCTTTTCTCGCCGTTAGTATTTTAATTAAGATATATTTACAAAATCCTGAATTAGATACAACTTTCCATTTTTAGATGTTTTGGCTAATGATAGACAAAAGGTTTTCCTGGAGAATGCAGGTTATCATGTATGGTTATCACGGATGTTTGGGACAAGGATAGGCTACAACGCATTTTGTTCTTTTTAAGTATTGAATATTATTGATTTACTAATCAATTGCATTGTAATAGAAGTGTACACTAATAGAATCCAATTATCTCCCTCTACCAATTTTGTATTGCAAATGTTGTTAGTTGCGCACGGGCATCTTTTGCTAGTTGATTAATGGGCTAAACACTGCATAAATATCTTCAAATGTCCTTTAACGAGCGGAATTTGGACTTTACTTGGAGGGTATCCATTTAGAGCCTATCTCTAGCGAAAATCATAAAATTTATTCAAATTTTGAAAAAGTAAGAGATATGCTTGTTAGACAATTGGATTAGTTTGAAGTTTGATTGTTCGAGATTGTATGGTCAATTTGAGTTTTAAACAATTAGATCGAGTTTTGAATTACTGTAAATCTTCTGAAAAGTTCCCCAAAATAAAGAAACTAACCAAATTTGGAAAAATGTAGTATTTTTTGAGTTTCCACGATGATATCAAGAAATTCTTTTAATATTAGGACATCTTCGAAAGATCATCAAAATTAGGATATTATAAATAAAAAAACACAATTATATTGAAATAAAGTAAAAAAAAAAACTAAAGTAAATGAAGAATCTATAATAAAAAAATGGGTTTCACAGTATTGTCTATTTTGTTAGTATTTATTTATTTTTTCTATTTAAAAAATAATTTATTTTCGAATAGCATCCTAAGAAAACTCATCAAATTTTAGAATATCTCATGGGGCCCTGTCCATTCTAGAGACGTTTAAATGTTCTAAGTAAAGGCCTCAAAAATGGGTAAAAATAAAAGATAAAAGATGATTAGAACAGAAAAGAAAATCAAAAGAAATCCCTGTAAAATGAGGCTGCCATGAGAGCCAAGTGTATGATTATTTTACTCGGATTCATGCAAGTCTCCTCTTGTGCATCATCTTGGGCTTTAAATTCAAATTGAAACACGAATTATACTCATCCAAGTAATTGAATGAGTTGTTGTTCTCATTTGAGTGAACTGAGTCGGTTGGTGAGATCAACTCAGCATTCATATTCTCCTTATTCACCTCCATATCCATCTCCATCTCCACTATTTGAGACAATTCGAAAGTATCACATCCATTATTCTCACTCTGATATAAAACCTGCATATTTTCAATTTAAACGAACTCCAAATTCACAATAAGCCAATCATAAAAAAGAAATCAAAAATCTTGATCATCATTGCATTAATCAAATTTTATTGTGTCTCACCCTTGCATGCAATGGAGCAATAGTGATTTGGCTCAACTAGCGTTCTTTCACTCCTGATGCAATTGGTTCTGGTCTCATTCGATTTTGTTGGTGGTTTAGCCGGTTGAGGTCGTGGATTCAAGAGTATCACTTTGGCACAAATGAGAGTATAAGGCTGAAAAACGAATCAGCTAAAAATTATATTAGAAAAAAGGATTAAGAATTAAAAAAAAATCATCTAGGAAGTAAATCTAAATCTCTCGGGTCTAATACTTATACAAATCGACTTGATCGTTGGATCGATTGTGTATTTATTCCGTACAGCGAGAACCCGCTGGCCTTTGATCAAGTGGTTGGGAGGATGATTGAGCCTGGGTGACCGTACACATTTAGGTGGGACCCACAAGGGCCCCATTTTTTTTTTTTCAACTAGTTTTGCGGTCTCATGCAAAACGGTCGCTGCAGGCTCTTCGGCATGTTTTCAGAGACGAGAGAACCAAACGTGAAAATCTCACCTTCAACCTCCCGAAACATATTACGCCTCTTGATTGAATTCGTCATTTTCGCCCTTTGAATCCAACAAACAATACAACAACAACGCTTCCTTCTTCTTCTTCTTCTGCTTCTTCTTCTTCTCCGTCTCTCTCTCTCTCTCTCTCTCTCTCTCTCTAGAACAAATAACAACAAGAGCAGAGATGGGTGACATGTAATAACATACGTTTCAATCTCTGTAGGCTCTACTTTTATTGCAGCTTCCGGTTTCAGGTAAGATTTGAAGTTTGGATTCTTTTTTTTTTTTTTTTTTTTTCCAATTCTTGTAGTTGGTATTCTTGTGGGTTGGTTTCAGAGAGAGGAGTGGTAAGTTTTCTTGTTATTGCTATGAAATGCTGCATGTTTTGATGGTTCTGGAATTGGGTTTCTTATTTACATTTTTGGATTGGATTTTGTTGCATTGGGATATGGGTGATTTGGATTGGATATTGAAATGCAATTGCTGTTTGTTTGTTTGGTTGGTTGGTTATGGAGATGTTTGGATGTGAATCTCCAATTTTTCATTCCTTTGGTGGGGCCCACTTATTATCAATACAAACCCTAATCTATGTTCCCTGTGGACTGATGCGGGTATCAACTGACACCAACCCAGCCACTGTGCACCATTTGGGTGAATCAGAACAAAGATTTGCACTTTGAACCATTTAGCTTAAAGGGCCGTAAAATAAGGCCTTGGATGATTGGATTAACGTGATCTTTTGCCTCCCTAAGTCCACATCACATCCCTCTTTATCTTATTCTTGAGATTGGGGTGCATACAGGTGGGACCCACAATTGTGGGTTCTTAAAAACCAAATTTTTTTTTTTTTTGGTAATATCATGAGCTATTGAAGATATCTAGTTTTGGTTTCATGACAATTGCATGTATATGAATATCATTGCTGTTATTGCGGATCTGATGCCTATTTTTGTTTGCAATGCGTCACATTTATAGTATGAAAAACTTCATTTGACGCCTCAAAAGGTTAAAATCATTTATAGTATGAAAAACTTCATTTGACGCCGCAAAAGGTTACAATCTCTATTTTCTTCAATATATATATATATATATATATATTTGGTAAGTGATGATTCTTGAAAAAAATAATGCTTAGAAAATAACCTTTACTTGGTTCAACTTTTAGGATTTCTCCACTTCTTGTCATTTTGTTTATTCTATAGCATTTTGTGTTGTTTTGCACTTTACATTTTTTATTTGTCATTATTTCAGACATAACTTTTTTTCTCAATTTAACTAGTATAATGATAACTTTTTTTTTCCTCAATTTAACAAGTAGTACTCTTTAAGCCAACCCAAATTGATTGGTAAGACTAAGACAATGCCATTAGTTTTTGTTTCATAACTACATGGAAGATTTTTGTTGAAGTGCTGTTTTAGATGGCCATTTGAAACTTTATTTTGAATATTTTTGCAACTGTAGATTGCATATGGACTTTCTTTGCCAGCTGCATTATTGTGCAAAGAGATTGCTACTTTTCATGGTGTTTTATGAATGTAAAACTCAGTGTACTTTTTTCATAGGTGTAAGAATTGGGTAGCAGAATATTTCAACTTCTGTAATTCAGCCAGAAAAGTGTGCACTTTGGTTAGATTCAAGATGAGTATGGCTATTTCCATGAGGGATTTGGATCCTGCTTTTCAGGGAGCTGGACAGAAAGCGTATCCTTCAAATGAATATCAAAGAAATGAATGAACTTCTGCCCCGTCTTTTTATAATTCTTCATCTCAATATCGATAGCTATTCACATGCAGCTGCACAAACACTTTGCTACATTTGCGGACATGTCAATATATGGCAGGGATGAAACTGGTCTCTGGATTTCCGAATACCAGAAGGTCCTTACTGAAGAAGTTGAGTACAGGTCCATGATTTGGACCTCTTTCTGTGTTTTTAATTCAAATTCAGGTGCGAGTCTGTCTGGGTCCATTGCATGGAATAATAAAATTGGGTTTGGGGTCTGGATATGAGTCTACTGGGTTCATACCCAAGGACCTGAATACCTGAATGCCATGCAAAATACTTGATATGCATGCATATCATTGTTACAAATACCATTTTTGGAAAGTTGCCGTCTTGTGAAATGTCAGGATATTTTCAAATTGGGTGTTTATTGGGATATCATGGGAAAATTTTGCAGAAAGATAAATTAAAACACTAAGCAAATACAAAATACTGTTAAGATATTTTTGTTTTCTGATTTTTCTTTTTTTTATTCCAAATTTTATTGTGTTTTTTCTCGTAATATTTTCATTTTCTGAGATTTGAAAACTCGATAATGTTATGGAGAAAATACTGTTTTAGATAAATATCGTGATATTTTCAAGGTATCACCAATATTCATGACTGTGATGTATATTATTATTATTTTATTATTATTATAAGTGTTGGGTTCTAATTTGGGCCTTGAAATTAAATTTGGGTACGGTTACAAGTCCTGTACCCCTTGATGTGTGCTTATTTTCCCTGAATATATGTTTTTGATGATGGTTTACTGTTTGCATAACGTTCAAATCACCATAAAATATTCAGCGGTCATCGTTTCAAGTCATATTACCAATAAAATAAACATAAAATATTTAGTGGAAGTTGAACTAGTAGCAGCATGGGGTTTGCATTGTCAAATAGATTTTTTTTTTTGGAAAAATTCTGCAATCCTTGACAAAAATTAGTGGGATGGCGATTTGGCGCATTGAAAATTTTACTCCCGTTCCTGTACCGCAATCTTCTTATGGAAAGTTCTTCACAGGAGATTCATATGTAATTTTGAAGGTATGTTGTCACCATTTTTACTACATGCATGTCATTTTGCTTTCCAATAATTCTTTTTATCATTGTTTTATAAACTCTTTTTCCACACAAGCCTATATCATGGTCTAAAGTTGCTCACTGTCACAGGCTTTGTGTCACACCTCTCATTATCTCTTTACAATCTCCTTCATTGGCATATGGCTGAGTTGGGTGTGTGCACAAGTGAATATAGTGTTGCTTTTAGAAGTTTTGAGCAAGTGATCATTTTTATAAATGAGTAGTCTAAACAATATACTCTATTTTTAAAATGTGGAGTATGTTGTTTTAATATGATATGGAACTACTTAGTCAGATAAGTGAGTAAATGATAAACTAGAACTTTGAAGAAAGGCATGGAATTGAAACAACACATCAAAGGTTCAGTATACAAAAGTGAAGCATTGGTCCAAATTGAAAATATCTTAGCACCATAGTGTGATAGATTTTTGATATCTAGGAGCAGTTATATAACCAAATGAAGGCTTTGAAGTTTAAGAGCTCGAGAATATTGTACACTTGTCATTAAACTTTGATGGCATTAAATCTAGGGTTATAATTTGATGGGGACCAAATTTCATCCACTCATTGGCGACCAAAAAAAAATCAAAATCTTCCACTCATAATCCATCCTGAAACCTTCCCCATCCCTATTCCCTCCCACCACCTGTGAATGGATGGTTCTACATGGCCAATGAAAAGGGGGTGGTATGTGTGTTGGCATGTGGGCCTGTGGCCCACACTTGATGGCCACAAAAGAGCCTTAAGAGCTCGTTGATTATGTTGACTGAGTATTTCTCCATATCTCTCTTATTTTGTTGATGAATGTTGCAACGAATCTGAGGGAACGTTTCCCCAAGAAGCTTGCATTCTGTTGTTGGGATTCTTGTGATAAAAGGTATCCCTCTGGTTTATGGAAGATACAAGAGAGAAATCAAGTGATAAAGAAAGATATCAATGATCTGATAAAACTGAGCTTCTCGGTGATCCCCAGCCCCGTCGCATCTTCCCTGAATTCGCTGCTTGTTTATCTTCACTGTGTCTTATAGAAGAGGTGCACATGTTTGCTGAGTATGAGGGATCAATTGTCTCTATATTTAGATATCATTTAGAAAGGCCAGAGCTATGTTAACCTTTAGAGATGTTCAGCCAGCAGCCAGATGCCAACTGGGCCTACTTAGATGCATGAGAATCATAGGGGAGAGGGGATGGAAAGGCTTGATGTTGGCTATGGTGGGTTGAACATGGTCCCTATTGGTCATCCTAATCCTTGATTTAAGGGCCTCAAAGTTTAGCAAAGTTTAACCCTTGGGAAAGTTCGTTTTTTATGATGCAATTGGATGTGAGTCACAGTTGGATGTGTCCAATTTATTCATGGTAGTATGAGGGTGTTGTATTAGTCATAGTGGGCCACTCAAGCTGAACTTCTTCTACCTTTGAATAGCTTTGGTCTCTCTTGATAATTTGCATCTTGTACATATATAGGTAATTTTTCTAGTGTCCTAATTTTTTTTAAAAAATATCTGTAGTGAGAAACTTTTGCAAATTTAATGGTTAGGAACTCCCATGCTGGGCCCACCAATGATCAATAGAAACCATTCACACTCATCCTTGTGAATTGGCAGGCATCTCCAATTTACATTTATCCAACTATTAATCATCCTTCGATTTTAGCACAAAACCTCACAATATCTGAGCTAATTGTTGAGGCCCATATCACTGGTTAGGTTGATACAATGGTTCCACTCCAAGATCATTCTATTTTTCCCTCCCCAGTATTGGCGTGATTGAGATGGGGGCCATGGGGCCCTCTTGCATATTTTATTTTTACTTTGGGGCACGGGTGTGCGAGGTTGCTTATAGAAATGGTCCTTACCATATCATCCTTATTCTTGACTAATGGATCTTTACATACGAGGAAGGTGAGAGTGGAGTTTGTGTTGTCATGGAGGGCTTACATGAGGATCCTAAATTTAAATTGCGTACAGAGATTGCTAGATAGTTTGTTAAAAAATATGTTGAAATGGTTACTGGACTTTATTAGAAGAAATGAAAAACAACCACAACAAAGGGAATGAATCCAATTCAAGCCAAACTTTATCATTAGGAAGCAGAACTTTAGTGTCTAAATTGACATTGCTTAATTTGGTAGTTAATTATGTGAATAATTAAATCCTAGCGAGACTCTGTTCTACTACAATATACTGACCAAACTATATAGTCTATTAGTCTAAATATCCATATATTAATGTCAAAAGATATTGGAAAACTTGGGTAAGACATATATATATTCAACCATGAGGTTTTCGGTTCGAGAATGTTAACAATAACAAGAAAGGTAACATACTCAATGCACTTGCACGGCGTGACTACCACAATATGTATGGAACTCTTTATTTAAATACTTTTGAAGTTGATCAACTCATCTGTTTGGATTCAAGTAAATTGAAACGTAAGAGGACTGCACACTGATTTCTGCTAGAAACTTCTGATTTAATCCTAGTGCAAGACATCTTGATACAGGTTCTATAAAAGTTGTCTATCCTTTCAGAGAATTTAAGCATTGCACCCGAAGATATTTTGTTCTAGACTTGTTTGCAGTTGTCAAGAAAGGGAAGAAAATTGCATCTTACTGTGAATGTGTGGGAACAGTGACATGTCTTTTAACTGATAATGCTTTGTATAAACTTCAATCATAACTTCTCAAGTCATTTGACCTGATATTCTTCTATGAACTTTAATTGTCATGTGTGCATCAGTTTCCATGCAGCTCATTTGTGATAATCTCTCTAGTTTACCTACCGTACCTTGCCTGGAAAAAGGTTATAGTAGATGACTTTTCTCCCAGCTTTCTAAGTTCTCTCTTTTTTGTGCAGACGACTGGTTCAAAAAGTGGTGCTCTTCGTCATGATATCCATTATTGGCTCGGTGAAGACACAAGTCAGGTAAAATTTTAAAACCTCTCTGTTCATGCTAATCTCTGTCTTAAAAGCCAATTTTCCCAATATCCAGATGATCATTGTTTGATAGCTCATTTTCTGCTAAAACAAGTAGGATGAGGCTGGTACTGCAGCCATCAAAACTGTGGAACTGGATGCAGCTCTTGGAGGACGTGCTGTTCAATATCGGGAGGCACAAGGTCATGAAACTGAGAAATTCCTGTCTTACTTCAAACCATGTATCATGCCTCAGAAAGGTGGGGTAGCATCTGGGTTCAAGCATCCTGATGCTGAGGAGCATGAGACCCGTTTATATGTTTGTAAAGGGAAGCGTGTTGTCCAAGTTAAAGAGGCAAGTAACTATACTAGCTGACCACATGATGAGAATAGAAATTCCATTCAGTTTTTACCTGAATTTCTAGACCTTGATGGTGTCTTTTATCAGGTTCCCTTTGCTCGATCATCGCTCAGTCATGATGACATATTCATTTTGGATACCAAATCCAAGATTTTTCAGTTCAACGGATCCAACTCATCTATTCAAGAGAGGGCAAAAGCTCTCGAAGTTGTCCAGTTCATCAAAGATACTTATCATGATGGGAAGTGTGAGGTAGCTGCCATCGGTAAGTCAGATATTCATTTGGAGTGACATGTTGATAACTTTACCATTGGCATCAACCTGAATGGATTTGGTTTAATTTATTGGATTATATTTTACATAGAGGATGGGAAGTTGATGGCTGATGCTGACACTGGAGAATTTTGGAGTTTGTTTGGTGGTTTTGCTCCACTTCCAAAAAGGGCTGCTGCTGATGATAATAGACAACATGAGGCCTTTCCTGTAAAGCTGCTCTGGTAAGTTTGTCCTCGTTAGTTCATTGCAGTCGACAACAATTCCAGAAGACGTTCTCTCTAAGTTAAAGTAGTAGTTTCCATGACTGTCATCCCTTACCAATTTGATTTCCTGTATGACATTTGCTTCGTCCTTCTCAGAATCTTATTGTTAAGAAAATAAAGTAAAAAAAAGTCCTTTTTATACCTATTTTTTAATGAAAGAGACTTTTGGGAAAAATGGTCATGGTTTGTAGGTTACTTCTTTGTTCTGATGGCTGATTGTTGGGTTTCAGCATTGAGACAGGGAAAGCAGAGCCCATGGAGTTTGATTCCTTGGGAAGGGAGCTGCTGGACTCGAACAAATGTTACCTGCTAGATTGTGGAGTAGAAGTGTTTGTATGGATGGGCAGAAATACTTCTCTTGATGATAGGAAAAGTGCGAGTAAAGCTGCAGAAGTAATATAAGAGGCTTGATTATCATTTTGTCCTTTTAATCTGTTGCCTATAATCTTAAGCAAATATGTTATGGTTGTTGCCTATCATCTTTGTTGTTTGCGCAGGAGTTACTTCATGGTCCTGACCGCCCCAAAGCTCATGTAATTTGCAGTATTGAGGGATTTGAGACTGTGATGTTTCGACTAAAATTTGATTCATGGCCGCAGACAACTGCTGTTACTGAATCCGAGGATGGTAGAGGCAAAGTTGCAGGTCAGTAAATAAATTCTTCCTTGTATGTGCATGTGGATGGGCAAATGGGTGGGTGCAATGGCTGAACCACTGATGGATCAATGGTAGAGGCACCTCTATTTCACAGTACCAACTCGGGATCAATCCCCAGTCCCCATGCTAGGAGTCCCACTCCCTGGCCAGTGAGCCAAACTAGCAAAAGAGAAAAGGTGGTGGGTGCAATGTGTACAATGTGCATGTGGAGTCAACATAAAAGTTGTGTTGGTTCCATTCAAGAGAAATGTTTTGAAACTGAATGAATTGTAAATCATTAGTTGGTAAGATTTTTTTACAAAAAGTAATTAAAAAATACATAAAATGTACAAAGAAATCTATAAGAATATATGTGTTTTTCTATATCATTATATCATGTCATAATGGATGCATATTGTAGAATGTAGAGCATCATAAATCCAAAGGCTCCAAAGCACAAGGATTTTAAAGTTCAAGTTCTATAGATATCAACATCAGACCTTTATCCGACCCATCTTACCATCTTACGCATGGAATCAAAAGAAGCTAAATCCTATCATCATTTTTATTAGGTTTTTTCTTTCCTTATTGTTAGGATTTCAGTTTGAAGTTTAAAATTTGATTAGGATATCTATTAGTTTCCTTCTTAAGACTTTAATTTGTTTGAAGTTTGAAGTTAAAATTTGATTAGGGTTTTTTTTCCTTAAATTATGGTAGGGATAAGATTAGCTAGAGATTAAGCTTGTTTTTCATTTACTTACAAATACCCATGTAAGCCAATTGGCCAAGTTAGTGGTGAAGATATTGTTATGAGTTCCCTTTTGTTTTTGGCATGAACCCTACATAGGTTTTGCAAGAACCTAATTCTTGTTGTAGAGGTTTCCAAAGGACCTTGATCTTACTTGCATCAAATCAATATCGGAGTAATATTGGTTTGCATCAGATTGGTATCAAAGCAAGTTCTGATCCCATCAAGGTGATAGAAAAAGTAAGATGTTTGGATGATTGCGAGAATCCCTCCACAAAGCCATCGTTTGGATGATCGAATGGACAAACCCAACCATTTGATTATTTGGAAGTGGATTATGTCAGAATATTGCTTATAGAGATCCGTGATTGCCTCGATGTAGCAAAGGAACCTACGAGAAAAATGTCGTTGATTCTCTATTTGTTTGCCATGGAATAGGATAAATATAGAGAGAAATAAAATCTAATTGTTGCATTTTTTTTACTCAAAAACGTGTTTGCAGAGATTGTAACCGACATGCACAGATAGCTAAGGATAACTTATTGGCCAAGCTATCCTTACCTGTCGCTCTCCACAAACACGTTTTTAAGTAAAATAATAATAATAAATACAACTGTTAGATTTTATCTCATTCTATATTTATTCCATTCCATGGCAAACAAATAGGCTCTAAGTTGGTGGCCTGGTGGGCAGCAAGTCATCCTCAAACTGATGATGCTCATATAATGAATATTGACTCAGAAGATCCTATTGTAGAAAAAGATTATACGGAGGAAAACTCTACTGTAGGTTCCATCTAGAAGATGAAGATAAAGGTGGAGCAAATCTTTCATCACAGGTATGTTATGATGTTAAGCTTCAACCAAATGCATCAAATGGGTTTGACACAACTGATTTTGTTGTTGGAGACTTGTGAGCAACCACATGTTTATCAATGATATCCAGATCATGGAGGCAGCCAAATCTAGTGAACGCATGAAAGCAAATTTCAGATTGAGTGGTATTTTGAGTGTCTAGTTAGATTCTACCATTTAGTGGCAGCTACAACATGATTTAAGAAAAGAACAAAAGATCCAACCATCATTTGTCTTCAGAATGGAAGATCCGAAAAAAAATTGAAACATCATATCTTTGTCATGGTATGTTTGGTTTTTTATCCTGGAGAAAAACAGCACCACCTACAAACTTGAGGGCGGATTTCATCCAATCAAGAGGGATTGATGCAGTGCTTGGACATGGGCATGCTAAAGTCCACGATTAAATCCGTGGAAGGTCCATCTTATTAGGATTTCAGTTTGAAGTTAAATTTGATTAGGCTTTCTATTAGTTTCCTTCTGTTTATTAGGATTTTATTTTGTTTAAAGTTTGAAGTTTTGAATTTGATTAGTCTTTCTATTAGTTTCCTTGTTGTTATTAGGATTTTAGTTTGTTTAAAGTTTGAAGTTTTGAATTTGATTTGGATTTCTTTCCTTAAGTTACGGTGGGATAAAATTAGCTAGAGATGAGTTTGTTTTTCATTTATTTAGAAATACCCATGCAAGCCAATTAGTGAAGTTAGTGGAGATATTGTTTTTGTTACGAGTTCCTCCTTGTTTTGGGCATGTGCCTTCCAAAATTTTGCAAGTGAGATATCATACTCTGCATTAGATTGGATCAAATCATACAATCTACATCAAGTCTCTAAGCTTTATCCCAAGGCTCCTATTTTTGGAGAAGTGCCTAACTAGCATTCTAGTGGCTCACCTTTGAACATTTGACTTAGGTTACATGCAAGATAAGTTAAGCCTTCTCAAGTTTAAACCCTTCATCCCATCTAATATCACAATATATATTTTATTGATGCTAGCTTTACCTTGTTTTGTCTTGGTTTCAAACTAACCCAAATTGTTGATGGTTAGCCAACTCCAAGAGCAGTGTGCTAGTTAGCCTTGGGGAGTCTCTAATGTAAGCTTGATCTTGGGTTTCTTATATGAAGGATGCCAAACTAGCATACTGCTCTTGTAGTTGGCTAACCTTCTAAGTTGCGGCTTAGTTTGCAAACAAGACAAACAAGCCTTTTGCATGATTGCTTAATTCAAGTTATAGTTTATATTATTTGGGTTTGAAAGGTCTCAAACAAAAATTGAAAATAAAGAAAGAAAGAAAATTAAAAAAAATAAAAAATTCCAACAGTTACGATTTTGTACATAAGCATGGCACTAGTTGTTTTAGGAATTCCAACATTCAAGTTTCATACACTCCAAGCTGTAAATTGTAAGATTCTCGGAAGAATTCACAAGGTTCTTCGGGAAAGCAATTTAAGCATAAGATTCAAGTTGTTTACCATAAGACTTTTTTCAAATTGTAAATCATATAATTTTGATAACAATGTCCCATCACCCATGGAAGCCATTTAGGAACCTTGGCTTCTTTCGAAAATGTGTACAGTGGGCTAACTCTCATGAATCCAAACTGTCTGATCTCATCCTCTGCAGATAATGACATGCTTGAATGTCATTTTGATCAGAGTGATATTCGCTTTTGGATTGACATAATGCAGGTGTGATTGACACTGATCTCATTTCTGCACTACCTCAAGTCAGTGCAATATTTTGGAATTTGAAGACATGTTATCCATCACATTGAGAGAGAGAGAGAGAGAGAGAGAGAGAGAGAGAGAGAGAGAGAGAGAGAGAGAGAGATTCTAAAATTTAAAGTTTGAGTCTTTGAGAGCCTTTCAACTACTTGGTGCATGCCAATGCCATTGGGATAGGGAGATTAGAAAGGGGTATCATGGTTGGGGGCTGGTGAAACTTCACCACTCTTTGATGACTGCAGTCATGAGACTGACACTAATCCAGGTGTTAATCACTGTTGGGTTTAGCACAAAAAATCCAATTTATCTGACGAGTGATAATTATATATAGTTGATAATTTTTGTTCACTATCTCTGGATTGGAGATCATTTTTCTAACTTGTAAAATGTTTATTCATCTCAATTTGGCAGCTCTTCTGAAAAGGCAAGGGTTAAATGTCAAGGGCCTTGTGAAAGCTGATCCAGAAAAGGAAGAACCTGAACCGTATATTGATTGCACAGGCAATCTGCAGGTGATGTTTTTTTTGGTTCATTTAATTTTTTTTTTCTGGTATGTGCTGCTGAGTTTCTTTGTTATTATTATTATTTTTTTAAATTGTGTATTGCTGAGTTATTTTGGCTCCACTTCAGTGCATTTTTTTATGTAGTGGAACTATCAAAATTAACACCCTCATTTATTGAGGTAAACCAACTTGCAGATTGCCAGATTCGGTTTCTAAAATTTTCAGCTTGGATGCACAGGTGTGGCATGTGAATGGCCAGGAAAAGACTCTTCTTCCATCTTCTGAGCAGTCAAAGTTTTACAGTGGAGATTGCTATATGTTTCAGTACACATATGCTGGAGAAGATAAAGAGGAATATCTTGTTGGCACTTGGTTTGGGAAACATAGTGTCGAGGTGAAGAATTTACTTAGCAATCCATACTCAACAATGTGTTTTACCTTTTATATTTTTGGGAGTTTGGATATTTTGAAACAGCATATACAAGGTATCCATTCTTGTCCAGAACTAATAAATAAAAAATTGAAGATATACTAATATAGAAAAGTTATAGGAAGTGAAGGTGCAATAATTTCAAACATTACATGCATGAAGTGCATAGCAATCAAAAACTAGATAGATGCTTGAATATGGCATGCGGGTCTCCTCTTTAGCTAGTATGTTTGCCAAGCCTCTGTTTGCCAAGCCTCTCTTCTTACATGCTTGAATATGATCTTTATGTAGTTTTACAGCTCAACTCATTGAGAATAAAAAAATGTCTTTATAGTTCATGGGATTCCTGCAGTCACAGATCACTCGTCCTTCTCAGCTAAGTCTGGTTTTTCCTAAAGGCCCTATCATTGCAGTTTTGAATAGATGGTTGATGGTTTTTCCAAACATGTCATCCTTTTATATGTGCTCAAGAAATTCTTTCCAACTTTTTAAGAGATTGATTGATCTTGTTCATTGATATTCCTTCTTGATTAGGATACAAATTTCCTGATCTTCTGATCTAGTGTGGTCATATACAATTTGCTGGCCACATCGTTTGCCCCAAAGTTATAAATGCACCTCCTTTATTTGTGCAAAACACCTGTGATCCATCCTCCACTTCCCCTCTCTCTGTTGGATCAGCACACCCCTCAATTTGAGTTAATACTCATTGTTGTACTGGGAAAAAGGGAATTATTTTTACCTTGAATGCCATTAAACTTTGAGGTCCATTGTTCAAGGGGTTAGGCAACTTTGATGGGGCTGATTTTTTGCTGCATAATGCAATACTTTGAGTTGGTGATTCAAAATTAATTTTATGCGCAAGTCTTGGATCCGATAATAGTGTTGAGTATATCTCAATGGAGCCACAATAGTACTTACAAAAGTGTTTGGAATCTCAATCAACATGTCCTTATACTCACTACTCAGTACAGTGATGTTGAGAAAGTAGGCATCTCTGGAAGTTACAACTCAAAGGGGCTCTTTTACTTGGATGAATGTCTGAAAATGTTATTCATGCTGTAACTACCCATTTTCTAATTAATTGCATCAAATCTCATGTATTAAATGGTAAAACCATAAAAGTCCAATTTAAAGGTTCTTCCTGATGATCTTCTTTTTCTTTCCTTGATAAAATACTTGGTTGTGCATTTTTTTATATAGTCCAAGATCATCAAGATGAATTAGATACTAAATCCATGAATAATCTTTTTGGGATATATAGTCTCAGAAAATATGCGAAACTTTATGTTACAGGAAAGAATAGCAAACAATTTCTCTCTATTGGATGTTTCATTTTCTCTAACAATGTTCCCTTCTCTAAAAAAATGTCGAGACGTTTCTCCTCTAAATCAATTTAGGGGTAGTGTTCTAAGGTTTTGGAGGGAACTGCTTCTGCAATTACTTCTTTAAGACCCTCTACCTTTTGGCTTTGTTTCCTCCCCCTGTTTCTTCAATTCCCTTTTCAAAGTGATGAAGTTTCCAAAAGAACTAAGTTCCTCTTTAAGAGTGATGAAGTTCATGAAAGGGACAAAGTGGTCTAGATATGTACTCAATGGAAAATGGGATTGATTTTTGATTCAGACCACCTCCCTCATTAGATCAACATTCAGTTGACATCCAGGATCCAGGCAGTTCATTTTCTTCTCATATTGATGATTTTCTTGATTGGCCATACACAAAGGGAAATGATCTTGTACTAAGAATCATAACCCTAATTTCTTTTTATCAGTATATATCTCCATTATCTCATCTATTCTCTATTAATATTCTGTCAAGACTTTGGGATGCATTATCTCATTAAAAAATGGAACTCCTTTGGTCACTAAACCACATATTCTTGAGAAAAATGGTATTAGGGAGTTGACTAGTCTTCTAGTATGCAAACTAATGTAGAATGTAGGTGAATGTACTCCTTGAAGTTTAAAACAGATGGGTCTATTAAGAGATATCTTAAAAAACCAAACTAGGGTGCCATTTGGATTTGTGTAAATTGATAGGAGGTCTAATAATGAAGTTGAATTCAATCAGGCTTGCGACTAACTATTCTTGGCCGTCGTTGTCTATGATACTAGGATACTTGTATATGACAGAGTTGCTAGCCAGTAATCGCAAAACCAATTGGTGATAGGAAACTACACAAACAACTACTTAACACCCCCCTCGGGCGGGACACCGCCTTTATCTGAAGCACGCCCACACAAGACTACAACGAGTCATGGGGCCTTCTTGCCCTACGCACTTGCGCCCGCAGAACACACAACGTGGCTTGGGGCATTTTTGCCCTGCATGGTTTCAAACCTGGGACGTGTTTGCTCTGATACCATGACAGAGTTGCTTGCCAGTAATTCCAAAACCAATTGGTGATAGGAAACTACACAAACAACTACTTAACAGTATATGCCTAGCACACTTTTACTGGTAATTGTTCTCAATACTGCATCGATATCCTACTGTGTTGAGTCAATTCTTCATATAGTTCAATTATTTTCCTAATTTTCTACATAAAAAAATGTCAAAAAGAAATTTAATAATGATAATTTCATCAACTTTAAATGTTCTAAAGAAAATAAACCTTGTATAAAAGTCTTATTATAAAATATGAAATTTCTCTGATAAAAATTAATGAAATTTCAGGTCATGGATAAGATGGTTGTGTCCATGTCTGTGTCAGACGTGTCCTATATTTCCAAAAGTGCAAAGCATATTTGCAGTCCATGTATTTGTGGCCATATCGATATCCATATCTGGGTGTCATAGGCCATTGTAGCATCCGATGGTGGGGAATAATTTTTCTTTCCAGAATCTGGATGAAGTTTCCATGATCTGCCTCTAGGGTTTACATCCAATCAAGAAAGAAGAAGAAGATCAGATCAAAAACCAGTTCTCTAAAGAAGGCAATCTATGGCCTTAAACAATCTCCTTGTGCTTGGTTTGACAAATTCAATCAAGTGATGTTATTGGTTTAGTTACAAGCGAGGTCATGTAGATAACACTTGGATTGTTAAGAGGGAATTGGTGATGGCACTGTCTTAACTGTTTATGCTGATGATATTGTTTTTACAGAAGATAGTACGAGAAATTCAACACTTGAAGGTGTTTCTTGGAAAAGAGCTTGATATTGAGGATCTTGTATCATGAAAGAATAAAAAGCAACGAGCAGTTGCTCCTTCTAGTGCTGAGGTTGAGCAACGTGTTTAAGACTTTGTGGCTTTGAATGCCACTGGAGTTCTTATTGTGGCATTGCTTTGAGTTAGATTGTGTGTATGAGTTATGACTAATCCTTGTTCAAGTGGGATTAGGTGACAATTCCGTCGAGATGTGGAGAATCCAACTGTGGGTTCTATTTGAAGGTTTTGTTATCTAGATTAAGGTATTCCAAAATCTAAGGCACTCACAACTCACCTGGGATTGCAGATCTGACACCACCATTGATTTACATTCATGGTAAACCCATTCAGCAGGATCTTTCATATTGTACAGCAGCATATGGCACATGTGAGTTGTTGTAATTAAAAATCCTGTTGAGTGAATCAGGTTTTCTATTTCTTTTGTGATAATACAAATCTAATCCATATTGCTTCTTATCTCATTTATTTTGAATGGACTAAGCACATGAGGTTGTGATTGCCACAAGAATCCTAGAGAGGGTGACAAGTTTGGTTGTAAACTTGTAGTAAATAAGGTCAGAGTATCAACCAATAACTTAGTGATAGGTGTTCCTAAGGTCATTTGCATTGCGCATTCTCCTAGTTGACCATGATCAACATTCACACTCCTACAAGAGACTATACTGTTGCCATTATAATAAAAATTAGTCATCTGGCTCATTCGTTGTCATCATCTTAGCCCTGCCCCTTTAATTTGGGGTTGATTCCTACCTTTTTTTTATCAGTAACGGTGAGATATATTAAGATGATGAAAGTTACAAGCAATTGCGGTTTACCAACAAAAAAGAGTGATGGTGGAAGCGTGATATACCACACTCCAACACATAATATTTAATCTAAGGTTGGTTTCTACTATTTCACTGCCAAAAAAAAACTACGTCCAAATTTGTTTAGCTTTCTACCTCAGGTGAATGAAAGTGTATTCTCCAAGCTGTTTACATTGTGAACTCTCCAAACTAGGCACGACTGGCCTTCAAGTTTCATCTGGAAGGGGAGTGTTGATGATATCATCATCAAAGCCTTGTCCAAACTATGTTGAGGTCGGCTACATGAATTCCTTCTTCCCAATGCTAAGAATATGCACATTTTTTCTCATTTTTCACTTGCAAACTAGGGTAGTTCTGCAGGAGACGATGCTGATGTCATTATAAGAAAGTGTAACTATTCATTTAAGGCTAATTCATTGTAATTATTTTAGCCTTATCCCATCAATATGAGGTTGGTTTAATTAGTTCTACAATTTAATCAACAAAGTGTACATATTTGCTTATCTTTCTACCGGGGCACATGAAAGTTAGAGTTATAACCTGATCTCTCCGATTGACAATCCCCTCTCTTTTCTTCTATTCTTTCCTTTTCTTCTCATTTTTCTTCTTCCACTTTATCAAAGCAAACTATAATCTGATTTATCATTTTCTAGTTTCTACTGCTTCTTGTTTGTTTGGAGAAATAAAATTTTACCATTTTAAAAAAAATAAATGCAATAGAATTTTTGAAAAAAAAAATTGCATGCTCCACACTTCTTGAAATCTATGCTTTGCAGAATATTTATTTAATCCAAAAGCACTGTTTCTACATGCAGGAAGAGAGGACTGCAGCAATCTTGCTGGCTAGCAAGGTGGTTGAGTCTTTGAAGTTGCAAGCTGTTCAGGTGATACTTTTAACTGGTAGGCTTGGTGTTACATTTTGTGGAAGCAAAATCTTTAGAATCTTTAATGTATTTTTTCTTCATAGATTCCTGATTTTGCATCTACAGGCTCGCATTTTTGAAGGAATGGAGCCCATTCAGTTCTTTTCTATATTTCAATGCTTTATTATGTTCAAGGTTTGTTGAGATGATGAGATGTGTTGCAAAATGGATTTTTATATCACTTTTTTTTAATCTAAAAGCACATAATTTTCTTATAAGTTTCTTCTGATGAGTTTCAAACACAAGTTACTCAAACTTTACAGGGTGGCATTAGCTCCGGATATAAAAGTTACTTGGTGGAGAAAGAACTTACAGATGATACATACTCAGAAGATGGGATTGCCTTATTCAGAGTACAAGGTTCCGGTCCCGAAAACATGCAAGCAATTCAAGTTGAACCGGTATGTCTTGCTCAGCATAACTTCTACCTCTTTCTGAATGAGTAACAGTGTAGAATGACTCCTTGGACAGTGATTTATTGAGGAATTTCATGATCTTTACTCTATGTCTATATTAAGTGGCTGAGAGTTTCAGGGTTTACTTTTTACAATAACAATGTAATTGAGCTCATCCAACTTCAGCTCATCCTATAGCTCCTCTCCAGATTACAAGAGACCCCAAGATTCTCCAGATTTTAAAGCGCTCCAATGGTGCACAAAATTTCTTCATATGATAAAATCACGTATCCCAACTGGGTCAGGAAGACTCCCATCACCCATGAAATCTTTTGACAACTGAAGTTGCTGCCTGCTTTGACAGCTTGCCCAGAGAGCATCCATCAAATTAGTCTTATTAATTATTATCCATCTAGAGAAGCTTTCCACACCAAACTTTTAACTTTTCTTTCGCAGCCGATCATTCATTCCGATTTCCACTTCAGAGCAAGAATTCTTCCATTTTGTGCAACTCAAATCATCACAGGCCAATCTTGATTGTTTCCAATTTGCGCTCCTGAAAGAAACTTTGTTCTGAAAACTTGAATTTGCACTCTTTTCAAATCAACCAAAGAACTGTAATATGAAAAAGGTTATGAGTACCACCATACCAAAAAGATAATGCTTCCAGAAACCCAATAACAAGAAGGCATTACCAATTGTGAACCAAACAGCTAAAATATGGAAAATGCACAGAAAATAAGTAAATTATTTTTATTTGTATCTGTAACAATGAAAAATATTAATATTCAAAGATAGTCCAAGTACAACCAAGTTTGATCTAAACAATTACCATAGCAGTGCTAGTATAAAAGGAATATAACAGGCATCAAATAAATTACACAACCAAAGCACTTAGATTACAAGTACGATCTACCCCCTGTTTTGCTAGAGAATCTGCCATCTGATTAATGGATCTACTAACATGCTGAAAAAAAAAAAAAAACACACACCCAGAGACAAAGATGCTAAATGCTGAATCATGTTAAAATGAAACTGCATCTTCCAGGGGCCCTAAAGGATTTCACCAATATATGGCATTGAATGACTATGTTGGAAGGATGAAACATAGATGCAAAGTGCTTCCAAGATGGCCAAAACTTCTGCTTCATTGGAATCCTTCACCTTGACATGCTTTGAGAACATATACAACACCTCTCCTTTATAATTTCTTAGTACTCTGCCCTATGCCAGCCAGCCCTGGTTTGCCTTGTGCTACTCCATCCACATTAAACTTTAGCTATCCAAAAGGAGAGGAACACCAATAGGTTATCTTCCTCTTCATTGATATTCTCATCCTCAAATGAAGTCCCCAATTGTGCTTAACATTCTCTATCTTGGTATCTGAACATTCCTTTCTGACACAAGCCCATTTTGCTATCCTTAGAGATACAGCAGAAAGAAGATCTTCCCTAGTCGATTCCTTTCTGCTAAAAATTATCTCATTTCTCCCTTCTCAGATTAACCAGATAATGGAAAAAGGAATGATTCTCCACAGTGTCAGCCCCTGTCAACCAAATGAGTCCCCCTCCAAGCTTCAATCAACTCGGCCAGCAACCCTGGGAGAGACCAGGACACACCACTTTCTTTGAGAAAATGCCCTCACAAAGGCGAGGCAATATCACATAGCAAAAATAAGTGATCTATCAACTCCTTCTCCCTCCCATAAAGGCAACACATGTCTGAAATGGTTTTTGATGCCATGATTGCCATCCCCCTTTTTCTTAAGTAAATTATCTAGTCTCTTTCTATTCCAAAAACTCTTTAAAAGGCTAGGGAGGCATATCAAGCACTGGATAACTGCTTGATGGATATAATATATTGAGGGATCTCTACTTTATAAATATTTAGAAAAAGCCACGGAAGCTCTCAATCGCAAAAGCCACCCATACTGGCAAAATTCTACCTCCCTAGGTCTTACCAACATGTAGCAGTGTAGAGAATTTTTGTGGAAGTCAAGAATTTCTGTTTGATCTCTCTTTAATCCTCGTATTAAGATCCCTTAACATGGAGAGCCTATATCTATTTTTCTTTGCCGAATTCTGATCATGCAACAGAAAAATGCGTTCTTTCTTTTCCCTTTGCCCATTTGTTTTTGGATCTTAATTTCAACTTTATTGTCGGATCTTGAATATATTTTATCTGCAATTCCTCTTTTAGTCAATCTCATTTCAACTTCCACTTTCCTCCGTGGACAGTAGCTACCTTTCTTCCTGCACACCAAGTAACTGGATTCTTTTTAACTTATTTACACTTGTCTTCAGTCACCTTATGTGCTTCATGCTCCACTACCTGATCTTGTCTTTCATGAATTTTACTTTTTACCCAAACAAGTGCAATAAGTACCCCAATTATTTACACAAAACTCATTCTTCCATTGACTTTGAAAGTCAGAAAATTATTCATCTTCAATCCACAATAACTTTGAAGCAAAACATGGGTCCCTAAGAAACACGGTTTGCCAATGTTGATGACCGCTTACTCTTAAAGCTTAAGCTAATAGCAAACGGTGTGACAATGCATATCAAGGGGCAGTACAGCACCACCCCACATGTGAGGGATCTGCACAGGAGCATACACATAACACCCTTTATGGGAGAATATAGGGCACCAAGGCATATTCTACCCCTTGGGACTTGAACACTCTACCTCCTGCTCTAATACCATGTTTTAGTCCCAGGGGTTGTGATGTTCCTTGGTGCCTTGTATTTCTCCCACGGAGGGTGTTGTGTGTATGTTTCCTTGCTGAGCCCACACATGCGGCGTGGCGTTGTGCCCTTTGATATGATTTTTACGCCGTTCTCTATTAGCTTAAGCTTTTAGAGTAAGTGGTTGTCAATATGGTATCAGAGTAGGAGGTCGAGTGTTTGAGTCCCGGGGTGATGCAGAACACAGTCAGTCATATGATAGTATGGGCTTGGCCCATTGTTGGTTCTCTTACCTCTTTTGATTTTCAATTTTATTTGTGTTACGTAGCCCATTTGTTTAGGACAATTTAGACTTTTTCTTGTTTTTTTCTCAATGGCCCAGATTAGATCTCAGGCCTTATATCAATGGCTGAGATGAGTTTTAGGGCTTTTTGTAGAACATATTTAAGCAATGAAAAGAGGAAGAAGAAAAACTTTTTGGAGAAATGAAGTAAAAAAAATTACTATTGAACCTGTTAACAGATAGAGTTTGTTGCAACAGATTTGCCTTGGGCAATCTGGATTATGCAGCCCATTTGTTGAGGGCAATTTAGACTTTTTCTTTTCTTTTTGTCAATGGCCCAGATTAGATTGCAAACCTTATCTCCATGTTCTTCTGATCAATGGTCCTTTGTCTTTGGAACAGTCAACACCCAGGCTAAGTGATTCTTATCTTGCTCCTGCTCATCCTCTAAACCATATCATCTTGCTTTTGCTGGCGTCATGTTTGGGTTGTGAATTTGATGCTGGTTGCCTGACCTCTATTAGAGCACACATGATTTAAGCCAAAATAGGATCTATTGTTGTACAAGTTCCACCACTCAAGTTGCCACAAGGGATATCATGTCTTATTTCTGCTTATTGTTTGCTTCTGTAGTTTTGTATAATATGCTATATTTTAACTTATCAGACATCAGAAACTTGTTTAATTGTCAGGTAATTCTAATAATATCAGTTTTCATCCTAATATGAGGAAACCTCATGTAAGGCTTGCTTTACTGAATCAGGTGGCATCATCTTTGAATTCCTCCTATTGCTATATACTACAAAGTGGCTCCACTGTTTATACATGGTTAAGAAGTCTTACTACCTCAGAGGATCAGGAACTTGTTGAAAGACAGCTAGATATGATTAAGGTTTGTTGTTTCTAGTTGCTTCTAACCATTACAGTTTCTTTTTATATATAACAGAACTAATAAGATGAAACTATGTAGACTGTTCTTATGTGTGATCCACCCTATGTTTTGGGCCACTCCTCATACACTAACCCCTGTGCATTGCCACAAGCCCAACTTGATACTTATAGAACCGTTGATTACCATTGGGTTGAAATCCAACAAAATGATGCTTTTTCTAAAACCGTTAAACTTGAAGGCAATCAAGGGGTTAGGATGATCTAATGGGGTTGATATTTTGCACACCACTAGGTCTTATTGAGATCTTTACACCCCCACATCCCCCATGATTGGCTGGCCCCTGGTGGGTCCCACAGGCAAGTTCACATGGTACCTTCTGCGGGTGGTTCTTGTAAGACTACAACAAATATATAAAGGTTTGTCCCAGTAGTTGTTCCTACAGTATCTGACACTATTCATTTAACCAAACAGGGTTTGCCCCATAGATGAGTTGGACAGAGCTGTGTGTCCTGTATGTGTATGTCTCGGCTTGTAGCTGAAAAAAAAAAAAATAGAAATGAAAAGTGTTCCTTTTATCCTGTGATTTTTCAAGTGAAATGCTCAATGGTCGACAAATCATTTATACAAAAAGTTGGGATATGCAATCTCAGTTCACACCCGCCATTCAGCTAGGAAGCTGTGTTGCTTAGCATTGTTCTTACATGCTGTCTCCAGGAGAATGTTCCTTTATTCTTTTCCACATTTTTCACTGGTTTAATTTGATATTATGGACTGGTAATTGTTATCTTGAATTCTTGCTTGGTATAAGGCACTCTGTTGGGTTTATCTACTTGTTTTGTTTTTCATGTTCCATAGCACCAGTAGTCTATTTCAAACAGGATCATTGGAAGGCTTATCATTGTTCGAGTCACATTACCTATAGGAAAAAAGGGCATTAGTAGTCCATTTGCATCCCTATTGTAGAACATACCTGTAAATGAATACAAGCAGTTCCTTTTTCTCTACCATGGTATCTATATGCCATCTTTGTGATTTTTTTTCGTAAGTCATGCATCATCATGTTAGTTACTGTATTTGTAGAACTCTTGTTATCATAGTGGTCACTATTAGGGCCGTGAGCAAAGATTGGCTCAAGCTTGAGCCTCAACTTGGTTGTCTCATGAGCCAAGCTCAATCTCAGTATTTCTACGCTTGGCGAGCTTGCCTTGGTTGAGCTTGAGCCCATGCTTGGATTACTTCTTTCACGAGTCTACTTTCCCCATTATAGTTCAATGGAGCAAAAGAGTGAATTTGGTAAACACATATAAGATATTGTACATTAAACTTAAGTTCATTTGGATTTTTCGGATAAAATAGAATAACTGAATTAGGTATTGTAGCATGAGAATGATCACATCCTGGGGATGTAACCATACTAAGCTAGCTAGCTATCTGATTTTACCTATGTGGGCCTGCCCTTTGAAATCTAAGACATATGTATAATATATATGTATATAATATGTTTTTGGTAAATACTCAACTCACGGACCCCCACACATGCTACATGAGTCACTAACCAACAATGCAACAGCTGAGGACCAATACCTGGTCATCCCTGCCCCTATCTATAATATGTGCAATATATGTCATAAATATATGCCATAAAATATGAGTTTGAGTTGAGCGTGACTTGAGCTCAAGCTATGCATCGCCAATCCTCACTTGAACTGGTTTTTAGTGTTGGCAGGCCGAGTTTGTGCTGGCTTTGTTAATGTTTAAGCCAAGCTTGGCTCTTTTACAGCCTTCGCTACTGTAACTTTTCTTTTTCTTTTTTCCTTTTGGTCCTTCTCAGCCAAATGTGCAGTCGAAACCGCAAAAAGAAGGAGCAGAAAGTGAACAGTTCTGGGATTTACTTGGAGGTAAATGTGAACATTCCAACCAGAAGATTGTAAAGGTTACAGAAGGAGACCCTCACCTATTCTCTTGCACTTTCCTGGAAGGTAGGAAGTATGAAATATCTGTTAATGGTTGCCATTTTCTTTGCTTGCCAAGGATTTACTTATTTTATCCTAAATCCTCTGTTGAGTCTCATACACTTGTGTTTTCACTGAAACAATCGCAATCACGTTGGTTTGCAAGCAGGCAACTTAGAGGTGTGCACCATTGATTCTTTGACATTTATTTTCTCATGAGTAGATCCTTTACGGACATCCGGACCCAGAATTGTTTTCTCAATAGGAATTGAACCTATTATGTTGCTGTAATAGGTGACAGAAATATTCAACTTTACCCAAGATGACTTGATGACTGAAGACATATTCATTCTAGATTGTTATTCAGCAATCTTCGTTTGGATCGGGCAGCAGGTCAAATCCAAGATTAGAATGCAGGCTTTGATCATTGCAGAGGTATATTTCATTGTTTTTTTTTTTTTTAATATGATACGCCTTCCATGATAATGGTGTAACATATTATTTATCATGAGTGAGAATTACCAATTATACAGATTCTCTTTTACTGATAGATTTTTCATTACGTCCCAAAAAAAAGAAAAAGAAAAGAAAAGAAGAAAGAAAGTGTGCATTACTAATTAGTCAGATCTCTTTTTTTTTAATATATATATATAAATCCTCAGGTTTCTGTCATTTTCTCCTTTCCCAACAGAAATTTCTAGAGCGAGATTTTCTTTTGGAGAATTTGTCACAAGAGACCCCAGTATTCATTATAACGGAAGCATGCGAGCCTCCCTTCTTCACACGCTTCTTTAACTGGGACTCCACAAAAGCAGATGTAAGCAATTTAAATCAATAATCATACAATTGATCCTTTGTAACATTTAAATCAAGGAGTTTTATGTATATTCATGTTACTCTTCAATTTTTCAAGGTAGAGGACTTTTTTTCCCTGGCACTGCCTGTGTTGTTTATAGCAAAACGAAATTGTAGAGGATGGATAAGTGGTTGTTCTTTTTTTTTTTTTTTTTTTTTCTATGTAGATTTAGAGATGGCATAGATTGCATGCCTATAATTGTCCTCTGTTAAGCTTACATCTGAAAGGCTTTTGAAACTTCATCTTCGTCTGCAGATACATGGAGACTCATTCCAGAGGAAATGGGCAATATTGAAGAACGGAGCCCCTCCAAAAACAAATGTAAGAAATATTTCTTTATTAGTCTGCATCTCAAGCTCTCAAAAGCAACCTTTTTAGTTGGATCACAGAAGCTTCCTGCTTGTTCTTGTTTACACCTTTTTTCTCTTTCTTTATATTCAGCATGCTAAAATGTCATCGTTCTTTATATTAGTAGGATACCCTCAACTAGGATATACCTCAGTAACGAGAACCATAAGGTCTTGATGCTTGATATTGATACTGGTAAGATAATGCATTGACACTTCATGGTTAATAGTCTCCTAACCTATCAGGCTCATTATTTTGTTGGCAATGTTAGCAAATTTTCCTTGTTAAAGTATCACACTTACATTGATATCCTTCTGGACTTCCAGATATGCAAATTTGTGTTAACTCATAATCTCTTCTGCTGAATTTATCTTTGCATCCGTGTCCATACATTAATTTCATATCTTGATCGATGTTTGCTTGTATTAGAAAATTGGATGCTACTACCTTTTTTTTTTTTTTTTTATCATCTTCTACTTTAATCCACGGAATTCTATAATATTCCATGAAAGAATTAAGAACGCTTCTATCAATTGAATCTAGTCTCATTTTTTCTTTGTAAAATAACGGATTGAAGTTCCCTTCATCCTCTATTCCTTTTTGATGTATTATGAAATTATGATTAGGAGATTAGGCCTGCTCCGTTTTGGATAGAGTAACTTTCCTTGAAGGAAGACATGTTTAAACCATGATTTTAAAGACCGACTGAAACTTGTCGTATCACCTGATATGCACCAGAGATGGGGGGTGGAAGGGACAGGTCAGGCTTTTGAGTTTTGCCTGAAAATTGACCTCACACTGAACTTCCCATTGTGGGCAAGCAAGAAGAGATAACACGGGGAAAATCCAAAATCACTCAATAAAATTTTCATTAATCATTCACTGTCTAGCCAAGTATGCACTACAATGATTATATAAGGGAAAACATGACCCTAAGCTAATCTAAACCATCCAAATGCAATGGTGGCCAGGATTAAAACATCCACCTAAATACAACTTAAAACATAAATAAGTAAATAAAACTCTAAGTAGAATAAGATAGGTGGGATGGGGCCCATTGGCCTGTCAACCCATGGGGGACCATGGGTCCGTCCTGCATCACAACCTGTTTGAATAACACTGACCAGATGAATTCTAACTCAGTTCTTAGTCTATTTCATTCTTGGTCCAAACTTTTGCTTTGTTCATGCATTTTTCCTCCTTTATTGTTTTATTCTTTCATGAATGACATTGTTAAGATTAGCATACTGATTGTCATGCATGATCAGAAGCCTAAAAGGCGGGCACCAGCATCATATGGAGGAAGGTGTGGTGTGCCAGACAAATCTCAGCGAACCAGAAGTATGTCCTTCAGCCCTGATAGAGTTCGTAAAAGAGGCAGGTCTCCAGCCTTCAGTGCACTAGCTGCCAATTTTGAGAATGCGAATGTCAGGAACCTCTCAACTCCACCTCCAGCTGTTGCAAAGCTCTATCCAAAATCTGTAACAGATTCTGCACGTGTTTACAGATCGGCAACGATAGCAGCCTTAACTGCCTCTTTTGAACCAGTACAGCAGAAAGGTTTGCCCTGGCATAGTAATGTATTGATGGAATGCTAAGGCTGTTTCTGGATGTACACCAAATCACAATCTGTTTGAATGTTTTGGCAGAATTCCACCACTGCACAGTTGCAGTTGTGCTCAAATTTGAATGTGCATCAGGTGGGATACTGCAATTTCTACTATTTCTCTCTACCAATAGTAGCAATTGGCATTAATAATTGATTCGGTGCAACAAAAGTACGAGAATCATATCCAACTTGATGACTTGATGCGGTTTCTAATTTCAATGATGCTCCAAATGCACATAAGAAAGGATAACCGTCTGAATGCTACAAATATTCAGACTGCCTATGATTTGGGTGACATCTAAGTGCACCTGAAGTTATTTTCTTGATGAGTTCCTAGGAAATGGTCTTTTATCTAAGGTGCTAAGACTTAAGAGCATGGATAAAGGTGGAGATCCACGGCATCAGAATTTCAAATCATTAATAGGCAATGGTTACCCACCCTTCCCTCCTTGAAAAGGAATCCTAGAAATTTGATGAATCACCTGTAGACTCCACCCTTAGCCATTTCTCCCCATTGATAAAGCACCTATCACAGGAATTCCTAGGAATATAGAAAGTGTGTGTGTGTGTGTGTGTGTCTATATATATATATATATATATATATATATATATATATATATACAAAAGCCCTTTTGTACTTGAAACCTCCCCAAAAAGGGGCATGGTGAGGGAATCCCTCACTTGAATATTTCCCTATATAGGGGGTATTCAAGTGAGGGATTCCCTCACCACACATGGTGAGGGAATCCCTCACTTGAATATTTCTCATATATATATATATAGGAGATGCTCCTGTGAGAGCATCTCTCACCTTACTATGAGAGATAATCCTTTGCCAATATTTTGATGACAATCATCCTTCATGACAATCCATGCAGACCTCCTTTGTGGAGCCCACATGATCAATCATTCCTTCTACGTGTCCCCACGTACACACACCCATGAACCTTTTTAATTGTCATCAACCCCACTTTGGCTGTAATCAAACTGTATCCACCGTTGGATTGATCACAAAAGAAAGCGCGCGAACACACATATACAGGGAGAAACCGTTTGAACTTCTAGACCCTTAAATGAATGGTCGTGATTGTCAGATTGACCTATTTTTTGCAGTCATCCCTGAAGAGGGCGTCCCACACCCTCATAACCCTTGCTTACCACTGACATCCATCTAGGCAGGAGCCCCAGAATGTGTCTTGCAAGTTTCCACATGCCCAGAAATATTTAGACAAGAATTTCATGCATAGTTCTTCTGTTTAGTCCAGCCTATTTCATGGGCCACCTGGCCCAACTATGATGAAGTTACCCCCACACACTACCACATTTATGTCCACTTGTATGGCAACAAGCCCAAATGTGAATCCATACTACTGGATTGAAAATCAGAAAGGAAAAGGAGAAAGGATGCCTTCAAAACCATTGAACTTGAGGGCCATAGATCAAAGGATTAGGATGATCTAATGGACTTAGGCGTTATTGAGATCCCTTGTGATTGTCATGGTTCTAGGTGGGCCCCGCAGGCAAGTTTGCATGGTACTGCATGCAAACAGTTCTCTCTCTCTCTCTCTCTCTCTCTCTCTCTCTCTCTCATGTGGTAATTTCCAAATCTTTATCCCCAGGCCTTTAAATTGATCATGCAATTTTGGCACTCATTCAACTTTATCCAACGGATAGGATTTGGATTTTGGACAACTTTGAGATTCAAAATAGTACATTTGTGATCTAATGCTTCCCATTTTTCGCATAGTGAGTGATAGGTCATTGAAAGACATTTGAAACCAGGTAGACACCACCAGTGAAATATGTCTCTCTCTCTCTCTCTCTCTCTATATATATATATATATACATATGTTTTTCTAACCCTTGTTGAGAACTGACTCTTTCCTTTTCATGGATCTTCCTCAGAGGCTCCCAAATCAGAATCAGAGGCAAATAATGAAGAGAACTCTGATTCTATTAGTGGTAGTTTTGGGTCCCTAACTATCAAGGAGGATGCCATGGAGGGTGAGGCTGAGGATGAAGAAAGGTTTCCCACATTCCCTTATGAACGCTTAAAAGTATCATCCACTGATCCTGTGGAGGAAATTGATGTGACCAATCGAGAGGTAATTATCTAAGCCTTGCTGAGAAGCATACCTGAGCAAATATAGTTGTGAGAGGATATTTGCAGTTCTAGTGTGAAATTTATGGGATCCAGACAATTTATCACATGTGGCCAAATGAAAACTTGCCTGGATCAACAAAGTATGTTGGTCCAGTAACCTGATGATGGGCCAGTCTATTGAATATTTTTCCTACAAGTGGCCCTCCATTTCTTTTTGGCAAGGACTATATTTACAGTCAGCTCTATCTGATCAAATGTTCTAAATCATGCAAGAATGTGCCGAGTGGAGACCTTTCCAATTGCCGGTCACTACCGGATATTTAAGAACTTCATTTTATGAATGCAGGCATATCTATCTTCAGAAGAATTTCAACAGAAATTTGAGATGACAAAGAGTGATTTCTACAAGTTACCAAAATGGAAGCAGGATAAGCTTAAAAAGGCCCTCGAGTTGTTCTGATTCTCCCATGTGCAAGTTCCTCTTCAAATTCCTCCAACAGGCATGCAGCCACTAGAACAGGAATGCTTGTGAATTTGTATGCTCTCTCTCTCTCTCTCTCTCTCTCTCTCTCTCTCTCTCTCTCTCTCTTGATTGTTCTTCCTGATCTAGCAACTACTTCAAAGTTTTGCTCACTTTGTTGCTATTTCTGCAGGTAGGATCCTAACTCATGTGCTAGGCAGCGACTAATGACTTAGCCAGCTAGCTGCTGCCCCTCCCTGCCAGAATCTCCACATCATGACTGAAGACTACCCACCAGATTCTGCTCTTTTCTTCTTTTTTGTCCTTGTCTGTCCCTAGCTGTTTATTATTATTATTTTTAATTTTTTTTGGGTCATAGGCTGGTTGTGAGCCTCTTCTATTATTTGTTCTTTTTTTTTTTTTTTTCAAAATCTTTATTCAAGAAACATTTCTAGCAAAGAATTCAAGAATTGCGGCAGAGTCATAGATTATAGTTGGGTGATATAAGTGTACAGCAAAGGGTAAACCCCTAGTTTCCAAAACCAGCTTATTTCTTTGTTGTTCCGAGTAATAAAGTCAAAATCTTTTGATGAGCAGATTGGACACATTGATTTTGGTTTATTTACTACCTGGTTCGTATAATGCAGACAAATTGAAGGATTAGGCAGTCATGGGCGAAGGCCTGCTAGTTAGTCTTGCCCAACCATAGGTATAGTTATTGGGTCTGATATTCAAACCCAGCCCAAAAGTTGGGCCTTACCCAGCTGGTTTGCATAACTACAGTGCCTAGGCCTGACCCATTTAGCCATTCCGAAAAAAATCATGGCACATGCCCAGCTCTAATAACGGTCCTGATGGTGCTCCAGGACATGTGTTCCCCAGGGGAAAGTTTGTTCTGGAGGCAGAGATTGCAAATTAATAGCTAATACAACCTCAAGCCACAACTAATTAGGTTGAAATTTTACAGCTCATAATACCATAGCAATTGCATTGCTAATACAATTCAAGCCCCCATCAACAGCTATGTATGATTTCAAGGAGTGTTGACAATGCCATTACATGTCATAAAGTCATAAGGATGAATCCTTTACAGCAGCAGCACAGATCCTAGAACACAATTTTATCCAGAATGCCTATTTACTGTGAAAGGAAAAAAAATGGTGGAACCGGTCAAAATTCTACAGTGATGCTTTGATCAGTGAAAGCCACAATGCAGAAGGCCGCATGTCCACATGCAGAAGCCACAGACAAAGCACATGATGCTCTCTTCAAAACTGTTCGCCAGTAGCAATGCTTCATTATTTCTCATCCCTTCCACTGATTCCACTCCTTTCCTAATGTACAGATAAAACAAAGTTCCCCAACCATTAGCCGGAGAGCAAAAGGCAAAAAACTACATGGTCTTCCACCCACTGACATGCACAACCTCCTATTGGCTAATGGATGATGACACTACTGTTTAAAAGGATAGACCATGCTCCGAGAACCTCTATGACTTTTAAGTTTTTACTGTGCAGTAACTGTCAAGAAACCAATAGGATATTGATCCATGTTCACTGTATAAAACCAAATATTCAATGGATCTTTTGACTGAACATTGGGTATTATACTTCAACATTCGAGCCCATCAGATGATTGTTGGATGGGGGGCGGGGGTGGGGGTGGGGAGTCTCCAGATGTACAAACTCAAGGTCCAAAGGCACTGCATACAGTTGGGTCGAAGATCATGTAAACCACATCAAAACAAATTTAAAGCCAACAATTAAGAAAACCTGAGTATGTTGTAGGAGATCCAGTGATAGCGTTGCTCTAATGCAGAAGACTGGTGATATCTCCCCTTGCAATGTTGACCTCTTGTCTAGGTTTCGCAGGAGGCAAATTAGGGATTACCCAAGTGGGTGTTGATTTACTAATAATCCACAATGCTTCACCAGTAACTTTGTGTTTAAAATCAGGGGACTTGGGATTAAACTAGAAATGCAACAAAAAAAAAAGGCAAAAGAGAAGTCAAGAAAATGAAACAACCATGTCATGAACTAATAATTTTTCATTAATACATGTACCTTAGTTGATCGATTGTCCCACCAGTTGTTTGGGCTTTCCAACAAGTCTTTCCACGATGCCTCCACTGATTATAGTCAAGAGTATGTTAATACCAGTATAGCAGGATAATCATGTTACTACTTTAGAAGTTTCACAACACTTCCATGACGAAACAAAGAATACAGTCCTGACTGAAACAGCATAATTCAGCAACCAGGATAAACAAAACAAAGTTGAAATTGGAATGGCATTTTTCAACAACTAGAATAAACAAAACAAAATTCAGCACCCAGAAGAAACAGAACAGATAGCATTCATGTGAAGTCATGCCATATTTCTTTGCTTTTATGGCTACCTTCTTCGTCAATGATCCTCATAAAGGTAATATTCATCACTATCAGCTGTATACAATTTATTATTATTATTATTTTTTTGATAACCCAGGGCATCTCCAGCCCAGCCCAGCCCCAGAAGCCTTTGCCCCTAAAAGCCCGAGGGGCACTCAATTTTGGATAACCGAGAACTAATCCCTAGGGGAACATGCAAACCCTCCTATCCACAAGCACCGGGAAAAACCATGGGACGTGACCAACGAAGGTAAGTGTCGAACACAAGACCTTTCCGCTTCCTTACGCACCCTCATAATTGACTTCCTATCTATGTCCAAGCATGTCATTCCCAACTTGGAGAGTATGTATGAATTATATTAGTCATACTTGTGGGGTACACCCCAGTTGAAACACTTCGATCATGCTCCAAACTGGGGCTGCAGGCCTAATCAACACATGCTGTTTTTAAGAAGATAGAAGTCTGTAATTTAAGAATTAAAAGGTTTTATTTTTCTAATTTAAGATATAAATAGGGTTAGCTTAGTTAACCATTGTTAACTCATCCATCGTAATTATCCAAGCCCCTCTCACGCATTCTAGGAACCCTAATTAACTAAATAAAAGGCATAAAACAACCAAACTATGACTTTTTTTCTCCTTATATTATTGTATGTGGCTTACGCCTCATTTCTGGTGATTAGAACACCGCACTTTATACCTTTACATTTTAACTTTTTAATGAATTTATACATGATCTCAGGAATGGCCAGGTTAGTATTAGTCACCCACGTGCTTACAAAAGTGTGTGCATGCACAGGCATATGCTTTCCTGATGAATTGGCATTTAACCAATTTTTGCAGACCCTTCAATTTATCATTCAAATTTGGCACCTGAATTCATCTATTGGCAAGGAATTGATTTTATTTTAGGCCCTCAAAAAAGTACCTACATTAATATTTTTGAAAACTGAAATTGTAGCACAAATTGTTCAAGGTATTGAATTGAATCATATCATGGATCATATAGCAATGTAAGATTGTTTTATTTTTCTTGTAAAAAATTAAAGTAAAAAAAAAAGTAGCACTTCATAGTCCATATATTTTCATCCATGGCAGCATCGATACACTAACAAACAACGCTATAGTATTTATATAAACAACACCGCTAACATTTATTAATATATCATAAATGATATATGTGTGAATAGAAAAATGTGTTTAGGATACCAACAATACTACGAAAAATAAAAAAGTTGCATTTTTTATTAAAATATAAAATAAAAAAATCCAAATCATCAACATTAAATGGCAAGGATGTCTCCAAAAAATTAAATAAGTATCACGAAGAAAAATCAAGAAAAAAATTAACAAAAGTAGGACAAAATTCATACATGCAGGTGAACACTCCAGTTACATGCTTAGTCCTCATTTATCTCAAAAAACTTCCAGAATTCGACAAATTCTTAAGAGGTTTCATCACTATATAGCCTATTAACAATAAAAAATAAAAAATAAAAAGAAAGAAAGAAAGTAACAAATTACTAATATTAGCCATTCGTCTGTGGCAATTCCTGCCCAAATGAAAAGCCTGAATCATAAGATTCAATAAAACTAGTGTCGAGTCATAACATTGACACCTGAATAGTAAGATTGATCTATAACTGGGATTTATTGCATTAGATGCCAATCTTTTTTCTTTAGGATTCAGAATATGAATCGCATGATTTTAAACAACAGGCCTCCACTGATCAAATTGACACAGGCACAACTGTTCCAATCATAAGTAATGAGATGGTCCTCTCCGAAAATTACTTGTGTATATATCGGTACGTTAAAATTTCATTGGAAAATGAGAGAAATTTCCATTATAAAAAAAGGAAAAAAAATAAGTATAAAACACATACAGTGCAGAAAAATTATTAGACGACCCACATCATTCCAAAACCCTCCTTACCAACTTAGTATTAAGTTTAAACTCATTCCGTCAGCTCCCTCATTTACCAAAGTATCTGCAATTTTGTGCCCACTTCCTGCAGACATGTCAGTTGAGCCAATAATTTTCGAGCATAAAAGGGTGAGAACCCATTTAACATATCCATTATCCAGCAATACTGAAAAATGATCTCAAAACAACCTAGGTAACGTCATCTGCATATTTCCTATGTGAGGCTTCTGCCAGAGTCTTTTGAAATAAGTAAATGGTCCATGTATCAAATTACAGATCTTTTCTCAATTGTTTGCCCAACTAAATCTTCCAAGTCAAATCAGCCCAACTAATTCATGTTAAAATCTAACCAAAACCAACTTGACGTGTGCATATTTATTCTACATCCTCATCTTTTCTCATGTGGAATCATGACATTGAAGTCACCCCCTATTTAGCAATCAAGTCAGTTTCCAAAGTTGTTGAATTGACTGTAATTCCACCTAAAAATTATCATTTTCACTCCTCGTTGTTATTGAAACTGTAAATTTGATGCTGCGCATTTAAAAGCATCTGCCTCTGATTTTAACTTCAAAGAGATCTATGCTTTACAAAAAATAAAATAAAATAAAAACTCCATTTTATTTGAGTTTTCATTTCATAAGACAACCAGGCTCGATCCCCAACCCCAACGCTACCCATCGCAACCCCCTCCCCCCACAAATTCTTTATCCACCCTCTTTGTCCATATCATCTGTTCTGCACATACCCAATTTGTCTACCTACTATTAAATTCAATGAGGCGATTCAATGACTTACTTTTCATCCCATTTTCCTATAAAAATAATCACTTTATTCTCTTTACCAGATTTCCACTGCCAATAGTCTTTCCCCAAAGGCTCATATATTCCGCCGAAATATTTCAAATATTCTTTTTTTTTTTGTAAACAATATAACTCCAGAACTGGACCGAGCAAGCTAAACCCAGCCAAGAAACAACAACTAGGCAAAACTATTTCAAAAATTCTTTCCAATCCCCGAATCTCCTTACCATTTGGATTCTAACCCTTCCCATAGAAGAATTAGTGCTGCATATTTCACCAATTTTTTAAAATCCAAATCTCATTTAGGGATTTTAAGTTGTAACTCTTCCCATCTCCATTTCCTATAAGAATTAGTATTGTATGCCTTCTAAGTTCTAATCCTTTAAGGACTAAACAATTTCACCTTCTTTTAAGTTTTAACCCACAATGCACATCAAAATTTCATGATCAATCGCCTGTTCAAATGATTAGGAGCCCAATTTTCTAGTCTCCAAGATTTCAAACTATTTATAGATTCTGGAAGATCATCATTTGAACCCCAAATTAGGCCTAAAATATTGTGATTATTTTCTCATTTTTTAGATTTTAGTAGTAGGTTGGTAATTATGAAAAAGACGGCATTCGTTAAGACTAGAGTCAATAGCGCCAACTTGGGAATGATTAATGGGCCGATATTATTATGTATTGTTATGAATCTCATTGTGAGTCATTTTAATAAAGATCTCAAGATGTAAGATGATTTTCCTCTAGGCTGGAGAAAAACTTTGTTGCTATTACTTGCCTTTATCTGCACTGTAAGAATTCTTCGGTAATTTTGATTCTTTACTTTCTTTGCACCATGGCGTTTTAACTCCAATATCCATCTGTCTTGAGTTGCCTGCAAAAACTAACAGCCCAATCACTTATCAAACATTCAAACTAAAGTTTATGAAATAGTAAACTTTGTCCATCTAGTTATGCTCACCACCATCTGATATTTTTGCCGGTGAAGTATGCTTGTTACTTTCTTGTTTTGGATTGACATCATCGGCATCAAAGGCAACTCTTTCATGTTCTGATTTGATCCATTCGGGTGCACTGTCAAGCCATAATGCAGCGCCAGTTGACTTGTGTTTAAAATCTGGGAACCTTGGCTTGACCTGAACAAACAAAAAGAAAATGATAAAAGTATAGATTAACAACAAACAAAGAACATCTGACATTGAATTAAATGATCACCAATCCGTTCTTCTTATCCATCCGATGATCCCGCCAATTGTCTGGATTGGCTATAAGGTCTTTCCAAAGACTCTCTTCATTATCTACATTTTTTTTGGAGTTTTCTGAAAAGATTTGTACACCATCACAAATTATGACAATGGAAAAAAAAATTTATTTCATACTGTCAATGTTTCCATATATGAATTAACATTGAAAAAAATCTATGCAAACCATGATCCAATAAAGAAAGGACAAACTAAGCTTGTTTTCCAATACAAGCTTTTTCTTTATAAAAAAAAGGTATTTTCCATGGACATATTTGTTGTAGAAATTCTATGGCATAAAAAGGAGATTTGTGGTTTTTACCTGAACGACTAGAAGCTAATTCATTTTGTTCAAGTGGTTTCTTCATCATCCAACTTTTTTTGACATAGCTGATATCATGCACCATGACCTAAGATGATTTTATTTACAGTATTAGATCTTAATTGATACAAGTAGAGCACATTTAGGCAGTGTACAAAATGATAGTCGTCATCATCATCATCAAAGCCGTGTCCCAACTATGTAGACAATAATAAGATAACAAAGAAACATGACATGTCTAGTGCATACGGGAGTGGAGAGAGAGAGAGAGAGTTTTATAATTTTTGCGTTTCCTCTCAGGTTCTAATTAGAAGTCCTACTTGTTTGGGAAGTATCTTTCCTTAGTCTTATTTAAGTTGGAACTCTAGCTCAAGGATGAAAATAGCAGTAGCGGCCTGCCACCAAAACGCTATGTAGCGCGTAAGTGTGCGATTTGAAAAAATCGTCAAAAAAATCTGCGAAATTTGTAGAAAATCTAGACTATTGGAAAATGATAGAAAATATTTTTTTTTTTTTTTTTTGCAAAAGTAACTAAGATAAGAGGGCGTAGCGGTCCCTTATTGTATGAGGTCCTATACCGTTGTATAAATAGAAAATGATAGTAATGATGATTTTTTTCACATGTATTCATGTTGCTTAGTTATGCTAATTTAGAAACTAATGAAAGGCTCATAAAAAAAAAATGTCATGAAGTCATGACTTAAGAATACTTGGAGAAAAGAATACCTATACCAAATAAGGTGTTTAATAGGATGTACCTTGAGAAGAACTCTTTGTATCGACTGTAATTCGATGAGATGATGTGTTTTTTGGGGTTCTTTTAAACATAAAAGGCTAGAAGAGTTGCATAGTAATGTTATTTGGAGAGAAGAAAAAAAGAAATAAGTCTTATTATGCATTTTAATTTATTTTTTTTAAAGTAAGAATTTGTCTCACTCCGTAGCGGCCTCGTAGCGGACCGTAGCGCCCGCTACGGTTGTGAGTGGCGCTAAATTTATTTAACGTAGCAATCTTCACCGCTACGCCTGATATAGCGGCCGTTGCGCTATTTTGATCCATGCTCTAGATGCCTCCATTGTTTGGTTTATGGTAGTTGGCTTCTACTTAAATTCATGGCTTCCTTTACCAACTAGGTCTCCTTGGATGGCATGTTACCAGATGCATATTACAAATGGGATAACCAATTTGGCTAAAATAGCCAATAATATTGGTCGCCCCTTACTAGTGGGTCCCACATGAGTCCCACTACTTTAATTAATTAATTTACTTAATTTTAATTAATTCCCAAGCTAGCCGATTTTAATTATTTAATTAATTAATTTAATTACACTTTAATCATGTTGGCTGTATTTTCTATAATGTTTTATTTATTATTTAATTCATCGAAATAGAAAATATTGATTTAAATATTATGAAAGTATAATTTCTGGGGCCGGGTCCTTGCATCAAAAGCACTATCTAATCTGATTACGATTAGATTAGATTATTGTATTGAGTTTAATCAAGTGATTAATGACCTTGTGGCGAAGTCTCAAAAGAAAATACCAAAAAACCAATGATTTCAATGGTTTTGATGAAAATTGTCTTGAAAAACAATCCAAGAGAAGATTGCAAATATAGCTTACCTCAGATCACTCAAAATCCAGAAAAAATCTCCAAAAATCTCCTTTAAGCCCGAGCAAACCTTCCCCCAGAATTTTGAGTTGATTTGTGATCTCTAGGTAAATCCGCCAACAGCCACTACTGAAGCAGGACCATCTAGAATTTTGATCTTATATAATATCCATCAGATCTTCAAATGGCGATTTTCGGAAGAATCATCAAATGCAAACGAGCACATTAGCATAGATGAGGCTCACCAGGAATGAATGTATGAATTGGAGGAAGAAGAAAGGCTGTGTAGCACAATTTTGAAAGAAAAAAAAATTCTTTCACTGTACATGAACAGCAATGTGATTCCTTCTCGATTGGGCTTGCGAACCAAGTTACGATACACTAACAAGATAATCACAAACATGACAGAACAGAGAGACTGCAATGAATTGGGTATCCATTTCGTTGAGAGGTCTTCTTGTAGTATAGGTCTAGTCTATTTTCAGCAGGATAATAGCAATTATATCCCCTGAATTGGTGATTCCCTTTACGGCAATTCTATGCCCTTGATTCCACTAGGGTCTATTTGATGCGGATCAATTTCTACGAATTGATAAGGATTAAGAAGATTCATTATTGGACACTTGTTATCGAGCCTAGGAGACATGGCCACACACTTGTAAATGGGCTCGAGGCACAATTGGGCCTGAACAAACCCATATATTAAATCAAATATGACTACAGGGGATGTTTTGTTGAAAACAGAAACTACAAGGTCCTTTCTGAAATTTGCAGAGCACTTAACGTGCAGAAACTTTGGGGGATTGATTGGTGGGCCATATCAGACCCAATCCTCTCAAGTCCAACTCCAATAGCGTCGCCCAAAAGTGGTTTTCCAGATCTGGGTGGTGGGGTCATCAACAAGCGGCCACATGGGCCCCACAACCAGTTTTGCAAAAGGCAGCAGTGACGTCCACATTTGAGAATTCCAGCAGATATCTTTAAATCTTTTGAGATTTGGTTCGTTTCTTGGTTTAGCATTTGTCTTACAAGATTTCCATTTGCGTTAGGAATCAATTAGGGTAAGAAATCTAGGGTGCTTTTTCAAGCATTATAGGGGTCAGCAGTCATAGATATGCAACAGTTCAGCTTCAATTATTTAAAAAAAACGGCAACAGTGCTTGTTTTTTCTTTCCCTCTCCTTTGGTCGTGTGGGCTATAGGTGATTGAGAAGGCTTTAAGGTCAGTCTTGGGTTGATTTGAGTTGTTCCTTGTTTGCTTATCTAATTTCTGTAATTTCCGTCCATTATACCAGTTGCTGGAAATTTTTAGATTGGTTTCCATTGCGCCCTAGAAATTCCGATTGTGTCAAATTGGGACTGTGTCACTATTGCACATTACAATACATCCCATATAATATTCAGTAGACCACAGGTTTATCTTTAATAGGTGCTTTCACCCTCAATGCTTCCAAAATGTCCAAAGTCTCAGCTTTTGTTAGAATCTCCAGCTCCAAAAAAATTGAAGAGACAAGAACTTGACCTTAGAAATTGTGTAGAACTCCACCAATACCAATCGATCCGGCTTATCTCTAGCTGACCAAACCCTCCAAAAATGCCTCCCAACTAAAAATGCTATCCAACTTCAAACTCTGAAATTATTTTTTACCAAATACCAATAGGCAATAATACCCAAAACAGCACATCAAAAGGCATCATTGTGGCCTGAAAAATTCTCTCATACTCCTCCTTTCAAATAGTCCAAAGAATAGCATAACAAATGAGACGCCAAAGAACCAAACTAAACCACACCCGTGAAAATGATCCACTCCAAGATAATATCAAATCACACAAAGACCCTAGAAAGGCCAAGCAAAACCACACCTAAAGAAATGATTCCAAATGCTAAAGGAAATATCACACTGCACGAATAAGTGGTTGATTGATTGCCTCTCTCTTCCACATGTAAACACAAATATCAAAAATATCATCTAAGGTAATCTACTGTTGATGATGCCTTTCTTGTCATTGCAAGTAAAACAGCATCCATCAGAGGAGCTAAACCAAGCCAAATCAGAGAGCAAGGATGAAAAGGTCCCGAAGAAGAATATGTAGAAAGATTTAAGAGAGAACTTCCAAGAAGGATTCGACTTCCTGCAAGTAACACGTTAAAAAGTAAATCCAATGACGATTCATACTTGGACTCCTCATACTAACACAAAACCCTTCTGATTGGCACCTTCCAAGAATCATCAAAACCCACCCCATCATAACACTCTTTGACAAACAACTCTTTTTTTTCTTTTTTTTCTTTTTCTTGACAAACATTAAAGCCCATCCCAAGCAACTCATGTGATACTCAATGTATTAAAAAAATACAAATAGAAAAAATCATTATATTGGCCGTCCAACAAACAACCCTAATAAAGAATCTTGAATATTAGACTCCTAATTTACTTTATTAGAAATTGCTACTAGCCATTAGGACCATGGATTAAAATATTGGCTGATACATATCATATAGGCTGATAAATCAGCCATATATTGGCTGAGACCACTCTGCATTTTGTAATTTATCGGCATTCATAAGGGTATCGGGGTAAATTGGTTGATACGATGAGTATTAGCTGTAAATTGGGCGTATCGGTCAATTTATCAGGCGTATCAGACGATATGCCCCAATATGGATGGAGTGGGCCCTTTTAAGCAAAAGCCTCTCTTTTCTACTTTCTTTTGTAAGGGAAAGATTGAGAGGAGAGTTATGCGCCTTTCTATTCTTAAAAAATGAAGAAAAAACATTTGAAGTTGAAAAATTGAAGCCAATACACCACTCGTAACTTGAGGGCTTTCATTTAAGTAATAAAAAGTCAAATTTTTTTGGGTTTTTCCTCTTTATTTGGGGTATGAATACTTTGAAAATTATTCATAGTGCACATTTGGAGCATAGATTTTTTTTTCGTACATGCATTATTTGGGTTACCTGCAAGTTTTCTTTTTAGTTTTTAAAACAATTGCTCACATAGATCCCTTAGTGTGTTTTTCCAAAATTTATATGTTCCATAGAGCAATCCCTTAGATCTATGTAGTGAGCACTGACTATTAAGTAGTTAGCAGTATGAAGTAAAGAGCAGTATCTAAGTATCAGTATACTACATACTATATGGTTCATGATGTCATGATACTAGATACTGTATACATGGTAAATGCTAAATAATGAACTTAGTCTATTAACATTTTACTAGCACTATTATAATTGAGCAATATGAATATGGGTGAACAAATGCATCAGTATTCTCATTTTAAGAAAATAAAGCAACAACACCTATATGACAATGAAGAGTCTGATACTCTCAATTCTTTGAGTTACCAATGAAAATAAACATTAAAATCTAACAGTGTCTAATATTCTAATTTGTTTGGATTTTTAACCTCAATTTGTTCGCACCAATAACCAATACGTACCACTGCAAACAATATGCATTGCCCAATATGTATCCTTTTGGGGGCCGACCAGTACACCCCCTGCAACAGCTTTTTTTTTAATCTGTGATGAGGACTTTAACTAATATAAATAATACTCTTTGCATCTTTGGAGTGAAATAGACTATTGAATGGCTAAACTGCGTGGGCTAACTTGAAGATTAAAACATGTCATCAAACTAATCACTAAGTGAGGGCCCATGAAAATAGCATGTGAATGGGGGTCCCCTTTGGACTAGTAGGGTAAATGTGTGGCCTTATAAGGCCATTGCCCTGGCCTGCATCAGGGCTTCTCAACATGAACATTTTGAGGCCGGTTGTCACCTAAAACAGCATATATAATTTTATATAAGTTGTGCTAATAGAAAGTAATGAATCAGCAAACACTTATTGTAAATATCAATTTAAAAAATATCATGGCTATCAAATCTGGTGTAACATTTTTAAGATGACACACTTTTTATCAGCCGTTACGAAGATATGATAATGATGCACCGAGCCATCTTTTCACTCTGGCTGTAGGAACCTTCCACCTAAGGTGCCACTCCCACTTCTTGCTCTTCTTCCCACATCTGAAAAATGCCTCTTCCCTGCTTCTAAACTTAGATAGATCCCCTCTGTTCCTATTCAAACTCTTGCCTTGTGCAACTATTTTTCTTGCTCGGGCAAATATTTAGTTCCCTCATCTCTGACATAATTTATTTGATTTCAATAACATATTTTAAGATGGAAATGCCAAGCTAAGAACCCAGAAGTACATAAGAATACATTTACAATTGATTTAGTGCAAGTATGTACTTTTGTGACTGGGTGAAACGCAATCATTCCTCCTCGGATAACGCCCTAAAAACATCGAGAAATCTCTTTTGGACTGAGCACACAATTAGTATCTGCCTCTCATACCTGCTTCTGATAACTAAGCTCAAGGCTTTATGCAATCCATGTAAGTTTCCTTTTTTTCACTTTATAAGAAACTCAAAACTAGAACTCATACACACTCACACTGCACATGTTACCAATCAGCTGACTAATGGCCAGGAACGTGTAAATTCCTGGTTCAAGAGGGTGCATGTACACTGAATTTTATAGAAGCATTGCTAATTATTTTCCAAAACATTAAAATTGTGTTACAAGCATGGCATTCTTAAAAATCATCAAAAGAAAAAGGTGTGGCAATTGCAGTTTGACTACTCTCAGATGATGATACTGATGAATTTTTGCTACAAGAAATCATACCTGAATGCTAGTTTGCCTCAGCTCAATATTGAAGGGAGGTGGTTCTCCACTTATCTGTCCAGTTATATAAACAAGTTCATTTTCTTTAAGATGGCAGGCAGCAATTTGTGCCAAATCACCTTCAAAGACCATTGGAATCCTGGTTTAGAGAGAGAGAGAGAGATAGAAGGAAATCCACAAATAAATAGAGATATGAGCAAAAGTAATCAGATAAAGAAGATGAACGCATTAAGCATCTATGTTTTCAAGCAATTTAAAGAAGCTTCGGGTCTTCAAATGAGAAGTGGACAAAACAGAGGCCAAGAAAAATGTCCACGGATCACATTGGACAATTGCATTTTGAAGAATGATTTAATACAAAATATATATTACTTCTAACACTTCTTTCATCATTGATCTTCAATGCCTCAGTACATACATCTAATAAGACCCAATTAGGTTGATTTTGGGATATCCCGTTTCCATACACAGGTCTTCTCTCTCTCTCTCTCTCTCTCTCTCTCTCTCTCTCTCTCTCTCTCTCTCTCTCTCTCTCTCTCTCTCTCTCTCTCTCTCGTGATTATCTAATAACTCTCATGTCATGTAAATGGTACCAAGAAGAAAACGTTTCAGTATTTGGTAATCTTTGAGTCGAGTTTGACTCAAGCTCAAACTCAATATGCATTGCAAAGTAGAGGTACAGCATTGCACGGTTGGGCCTTATTTCTAGTAAAGCCTGCACTCGAGCTTGAGCTTGAGATCAATTAGTACTATCAAGCCAAGCTCAACTTAATTCAAGCCATGCTCAGGCTGGGGTTAGTTCCGCTTGGCTATAGATCAAGGTAGCTTGTTTAATGTTCAAGCAAAGCTCAAGTCAAGCTACCTCTTGCTCTCAAGTTCACACAAACACTATTAGATTCTACAGTTTCAGGGAGAAAATTATAACAAATCACAAGTTTACAAGTACTTGATAAAAAACCAACACTATCACAACCATTTCTACATGAATCTAATCAATCAATGATATGAGATGGCATAACAAATTTAGGAACAACAAATAAAAGTTCCACAAACCATGAAACTGACACCTTCATGTAAGATAATGGAGGAATGACAGACCAAAATAACCTCTAGGTAAATTTCCAATATTACGTTATGAGGCAATGTCCAATATTATGACCAACATATTATAAGATAAATGTCTAAACCTGCTGCTTAACCCACCATCAAATCCTTTCGAAATTTCCTTTTTTTTCTGTGCCCCAACCTAAAGCTGCATGCAGCCATTGGCCATTGCACAAACTTCATCGGTTTTCAATTTTTTTTTCCTTTTTTTGATGGGATCTATGAACTTTCTTTTCAAAGATCAGTTGACTACACTCTGTGTGACCTTGTGGTTGTGAGAGTGAGTAAACTCTGATTTTCCCACTTCATTGCATGCAATACCTTAGTCATTCATCAGGTGGGGGTCATCATTAACAAGCTCAGGACCAATAACAAAAGCCCTTGATGAAATGGAAAAGCCCAATTTACATATGGGTGCATATTCACAATCCCCTTTTCGCCTTTACCCATGATTGAGTTCCAATATCACATTTCCACATAGAGAACTTTAAAAGAAAAAACCTAAAGAATTCACATCTAAAGACAGAATCAACAACAGAAAGAGATAAATCAAAAAAAAAAAAAAAAAAAAACAAGAGCGAAGTCGCACCATAGCTGCGGAAAGTCGGCCGTCTTCTCCTGCTTCAGTACAGAGACGGCCCAGAACCGGCCGTCGGGAGCCACATGGAGCTGGACGGGAATTGCGACGGAGCCAATGAGGTGCACCGAATTGGCGACCTTTGGCTGCCAAGGGATCTCTGCAGGCCGCGGCCAGTCGGCGGCAGCCGGCGGAGAGGGTTTGGGCGCCGGTGGGGCATCGGCACCAGCTTCAATAGACCCTTTGGTGTCCGGAGCGGGAATTGGAGGTTCGACTTTGGGTTTCCGAGGCCATCTAGGAGGTTTTGTGGCAGTTGTAGAGAGATTGGAGGATTGGAAGAGGTAGAGAGAGCGAAAGAGAGATCCATTTTTGGAAGGGATTGCAGCGATTGCTCGAGAAAGATTCATGACAGAAACAAGCGAAAACAAGGATAGATATATATATATATATATATATATATAGAGAGAGAGAGAGAGATGTAAAACCCTAGAAATGAGTTGCAGAAGGAGGAGGGTTTTAGGGTTTTAGATGTAAAACCCTAGAAGAAAAAAAAACCCTAGAAATGAGTTGCAGAAGGAGGAGGGTTTTAGGGTTTTAGCTTATAATACTGCAAGAGCCATGATGGCGCTCGGCGCGGGAAGAAAAAGGAAGTGAGAATGGGTTCGGCGAGAAGTGGGGCCCACTTATGACAGGGCCCACTTATTACAGTGTCAAAATGTTTTGCAGAATATAGGAAATTTACGGGAAAAAGACCCGATAGGACTCCCAAATATAGATGATGACCCACTGGGACGTTGGAAATGGGAGGAGTCCTTTGGTCTCAATTTGTGTTTTTTTTTTTTTTTTTTTTTATGGTCAATATCCACCAATTTGTCCATCAAATTTCCTTTAACATGTAACAGTTTTAGTTTTTTAACACGACAGAATGGTCGATATCGACCATCACAACTTAGCCTTGATAGTTGATATCGACCAATTTATCAGTCAGATTTTCTTCACTCTATAACTGCTTTAATTACTGAAAATGACAGAATAATCGATATCGACCATATCGTAAAAAGGATAAAAAGGAAAAAAAAAAACAAAAGACTGAAACGCAACAAGAGAACCCTCTCGTGTCCAACGTCCTACTAGGTCGTAACCCATATTATGGGGTCCTATGGGGTTTTCCCCCCGTAAATTCTTCTTTTTAAAAAGTAATTTGATTATTTGATGAAAGAAATCTAAATCATTTTAGAGATGTAAATAGATGTCCGAATGTTTCGACCAACAAAAAACCGGGTCCAACTAATGTTTGGGTCTATGGGTCTAAGTTTAGGCCTTGAACCTAATTTAAGTCTCGATTGCTAAATAGGTTTAGGATCTAATAAAGGTTTCAACTCATAGACCCGGACCCAACTGTGTGCATTTGTATTTTGCATGGCCTACTGTAAGAAACTTTAAGTAACAAACTATATATATTAGTCCTTTTTTAATCCCCAAATCAAATGTAAGGCATCACATAAAAACAAAACATCTGAGCCTATAAACATGAGGAATGATATAAAAATCCTCTTGTGAAGAAAATGGACACTTTTGTGCAAATTGGTTAGGGCAGGCTAAACAGGTTGGATCCATTTATTAAACGGCCTACAGGCTAGATGCTCCTAACCCACATCCGGCCTATTTATTAAATGGGTCAAGAAATCCTAACCCACATAACAATTATAGGTTACTGCGGGTCGAGTTGACCCGCATAACTCACATGCAAACCAATATTTATTAACGAAAGTCCTCTAAGGCACCATACCCAATGTTTAAATTAAATCCAAACAAATAAGTTAATTCGTAAAATTGAGATAAAATCTAAATGAGTGATTCTTAACTTCCTATATTCTATTAGTGTAATTTAAAACCTAGCATGATAGGCAAAATGGACCAACTCTATCTAGATTATGATAAGCCTAATTTTAATTCGCTTCTTATTGGATCTAAAGTCAAACCTAGGCTCAACCTTCAAGGAAAAGAAAACCTAGACTCCCCAATACTGGGTTAAAGATTCAAGGCCAAGTTTGGATCATGATGCCATAATTGGTCCATCTTTCTGGTTTGTGCCAGCTTAAGGAGAAAATAGTGTAGAAATTGACACGAACTCAACCATTACTTAATCATTTTATTTTATTTATATAATATTCATTCTATTTTCTTCATATCCACAATCATTCTAAGATAGAAGAGCATATAAAATGTCTTAAGAAAGCTAATAAAGGGCCTACTTGAGAAAACAGAAAGAGAATGAATTATTTATACCTTGAGTATAATATATATATATATTTAAATAGCGACTATAGAAATAGAATAGAAAAACTAATAAAAATAAAATAAAATTTTTATTAAAAAAACATCATATCAAAATAAAAGGTTACGTTACACTCCATATAACTGAGTATTTAGTATAAGTTTTAATTACAAGAAAAAAGAAAAAACGGGTGTGTATCATGTTGGTTACACCGATTGACCCTAACCAGACTTGTTTAAATGCGGGTCTGGAAAACCTAACCCGCAAGTTACCCATATATTATGGATCGATCATTTGTGTGGGCCATATGTAGGTTGAGTCGATTTAAATTGACGGGTTAGGATTGGCTTTTGTCACTCTACTTTTAATGCGTCCAACTTCTCACGGCCATCGAGAGAGGTACGACAATTAAAGTCTAATTAGGGGAATGCGAGACATGATGATGAGGCTAATCAAATGAAATGGTCATAGACCTTATTTTTAGGTCCTCAAAACTTAATGGCTTTTATGTCATACAAATTTATATTTATAAAATCCTAAGACAATTAATGTGAATTACTATCAATACCAATTCAAGGGGGGTTGGTGTTCGCGAATGGATTGATCAAAGGTTGGCTACCAGGATAAAATTCCAAAAACAGGAGCATAAAAAGTAATCCACATGGAGAAATACTGTAATGAACCGCAAGTGATTGACTTGGTCAAATTTTAAATTGAAGCTACATCTACCACAACTAGTAAGAAATCTGTGTACCATTAACAACCCATGCATCCCTCTCCACCATACAACCATTCCTTTTATTTTCATTTTGTTAAAGAGTTCTACACCAATAGTAAAACTCCTTTTCTCCCTCCACCTTCATCTAAGCAGCAGTCCCAACTCCTCTGCAGGATTTCAAAGGAAGCGAGTGGATTCGTATCATTTCAGATTCAAAATCGTAAAAATTCTCTCCTTTTATCTCTTTGAATTGGCTTTCATGTTTTTCATTGGTCTTGATTTTTTAGGAAAATTATCTCTTGTGGGAACATCATCATGCAAATGTCGTATCCTTAAATGGCCATCAGAAAATTGAGTCTCTCTGAATTAAAGGCACCCAACGGGGCATCAACACGCAATCGCCCGCAAGAGAAAATTCCCCTCGCCTTTTGCTATGCATCTCGTGTTTATTACAAGTGCAGACATAGTTGTAGTAGATAGTAAAATATTGATAAAACCTGCCCAAGTTACCAGACAATCAATAAGTACAAAATCTTTTCATGGATTAGTTAAAATGAAAAGTAGAAGTGTTCATATGTGTAACAAGTATTTATTTATGAGAATGAAGGATAGCAGGTGTATGAAAGAGAAGAATATGTCTGGTCTGGGAGACATCTGATAAAACACGTAACGAATCCTTAATTGTTTGCTAGAAAGATAGGAGGAAATCTCCCGAATATCGGAAATAAGATTTTATAATTAGTATTGAAATTCAACAATAATGCCACCAATAAGAGATTCCTGAAATGAACAAGTTTGATTTACGGAAGATATAAGAAAGAAGTAAAATTAAAGAAATTAAGTTTAATATTTAACTTTCATGAATTTTTATAGAGAGAAGGATAAATATCTTATTATAAAAAGAAAATATATACAATGCATGACCTAAATATAAGAAGAAACATTAGCTTAAAATGGAGTAAAATAAAGAGGACAGTCAATTTATCAACTTAATTAAAAATTATTTCATACTTTCTATTGGAAAGGGAGAGGTTCTTGGAAACATTTGAAGAATATAGAGGGAGAAAAGATTTACTGTGTACAAAAAAGGACAAAAATAAGGGGATTGAGATTTGTGGAATAAATGGTGTGTTGCAAGAAAAAATAAAACCATAAAAAAGGGGACATTATAGGGGGAGAGAAGTTCATTATTACTTCTGAAAATAGGGATACATCATACATGTAGTTCCAGCCTAGTATAGATAAATTTATCTATAGTAGTTAAGAGTTTTTGGTAAATTATTTATAGTACTTAGAGTTTATTCTTCTATTTTATTTTATTTTTTTCCTGGAGGGATACATGTATTAATTTTTTTTTATTGATATACATGTATTAATCTCATGGCCTCATGAAACCTCCATTTCCTACATCTTCTGCTTCATACACATCCAATACAATTTCCTCAAAAAAATGAGGGAGAGATCTTCTTAACTTGTTAAAGATAATGTAGAGCATCTGGACTCTCTGTATATTTCTTTTATTTTAGGCAAAGTCTAACTTCAAAGAAATATAAATAAAGCAGGTCAGACGAGTTTGAGGGGGCCCACTTGAGGGACACGTGCCGCCCTCTAGTTCACATAAACACCCCTATAATTTTGGTGTATAACAAATGACCATATATATTCTTGAAAAAATATGAAAGATATCATGGTAAGGGAATGTTTGTGCAACCTGAGAATTGCAGAATTCCATTTCTGCATGGGCAGACGATCCTGTTATCCACCTCCTCCAAGGGATATACTGTCATTTCTATTGATATGTGTTTCCACGCACTGAATTGTTAAACGAAATGACCTGAAAATGAGCCACGTGGAAAATTAGACCGGTTTTCCTCTTCCTAGAGGAATCCCTACATTACAAAGCATGCAACACAGATAAGAGTAGGGAATAAATTTTTTACAATGTCCTAACTCAATTCACCACCAAAACAGAGTCAGATTGACTTTGTTTCATCCCTCCATACAGACATTTTAAGCCCCATCCTTCTTTTTGCAAATTGTGAAAAGCTAATTACTGGGGTCCCTTATCCACAGCCCAGCAATGGTTCTACCTGATAAATGAATTATCTGAATCCCCACCCCACCCCCAAGACACGCACATATACAAGCAGAGACAGAACAGAATGAGCCTTGCCAGCGCGTCAATAATTGAAATATTTGCGCCCATATAATGGAAAGTTCATTAAGTGAGAGAGCGAGATATGTAATCGTAAAGAACGTAGCAGAAAATAGTAAACCAAAGCATTAGAGTTGAAAGATGGATTTGGACAACCTTTATCAAAATTGAAATGAGCAGAACTGCTATAGCGCGACCATGCCCACAGCAGCAGCATACTTCCCCAAGACATCAGCAGTGCACAATATTTCAGTTGCAATGAGGAATTTTAATCAGTGCGTTCCACAGTTCTTCCGACCATCTTATTTGCATCCATGATATAGCCTTCTAATCATACTGACTCCTGCAATGAGCCTTTTCACCAAGAGGGGAAAAACAAGCAAGTTTATACCTGCCAAAACCATCAATTCTGCTGTGAGAATATTATTAGTTGAAACAATTTTGAAGTGCAGCAGAATATGCAACGCCTAATGGGGCTCTAGCCTCTAAGGAACCTTATGCACTATCAAAATTCCCTTTGCAGAATTTGTCAATCACCTTTGCAGATACTACAATGGAATTGACTGATAATCAAGGATGGACCAAACATGCAAGGATCATTGGCATATGCAATTACAAAGCAAATAGGAGAATCCATTATGCCATATAGAAGGATTAAAAATGAGAACTGCTAGGGTAACCTACATTAAACTTGAAAAAAAGTAATGGAATGGTTGTGCAAAAATCCAACATAAAATGACACTGTCAAACCATGCATTCCAGCATTCCACTAGTGAGTTAATAGGCAAATCAAAACTAGTATCATATGCAGGATGTGATAACCTTTGCAAAGATATATATAACTGTGTGCGTAACAAAATGCCGTAGGGTGATTCTATTAGATGTCAGACCCTCACAAAGTTTTAAGTTGTTTTAGTTATGGAATTCCCAGTGTTTTCTTAACAAAAACACCACCACTAATTCCCATAATGTTGCTTTAATAAAAGCCTCTTTCGTGCTTCTATTAGGATAAAGAGCAACAAAAGGCTCTCTCAGGTAAAGCAACATTACTAAAGATTTTTAAGAACCATGCTCAACACCTGATAATAAATATCAAAACAGTTTTGTTCTATACTGTTAAAGTTTTACTAAGAATTTGTAAATATATTTATCACCAACTACATTGGTTGTGGTAAAAAAACAGTTTCATAATGAACTTGTTTTAGAAAGTGCGATGATCCTTCTATTTTCCAAGCATTTTCTAAATTTTCACCATGATTGTTGCAATTTGACATGACTCCAGTGTCGAGGCAAATTCCAGGCAGGATCCATTTGATAGATGGCCCCATGTTGGCACATTCCATTGCGTGTGTGAAATTAGCAAACCTCATCTATTCATCTCCATCATCATCATCTCATTTATTTAATCATTTCTTATCCCTTCTTTCCTCAGCATACATCCTTTTGATTTGCATGGATACTAAACCGAAGGAAGGTGCTCATGGAAAGGAGAGGAAGAGCCCATCCCCTTCAGCAGCACTAAACGTTGACAGCTCCCATGGAAGAAGAACTCCCAAATCAGCTGTGGCAGGTTCTCCAGGTAGAGAAAATTCAACTCTATCAGAAAAATCAACCCCCAATTACCTCAAGCCTACAGCGAGGCCTACCAATGAAGCCAACAAACCTAAGGCAAGGTCTACCAATGAATCCAACAAGCCTACAACAAGGTCTACCAATGAATCCAGCAAGCCTACAGCAAGCTCTACCCATGAATCCAACAGGACCACCAAGAAACCAGCTCCGAATGCTCTGCCTACAAAATCCTTGACAAGAAAAATGTCAATGGACAAACATACATCACCATCTCAGACTCAAAGAACGCCTTCATCACCATCTCCGACTCAAAGAATGCCTATATCAGCCAGCTCCAAAGAGAAATCACTCAAACCTTCAGCTTCCTTTCCTAGAACTGGCACTTCCCCAAAACCCATCTTAGACAAATCAGCAAAAACGGTTGGAAATGGGAAAATTCAGCCGCCAGTTAAAACAAAGAGCCTCAAAAAGGAACCTAGTATGAAGAAAAGAGAAATTAAAGCCAGTCCTGCTACTAAAAGCACTGCCACTTCTAGTCATGATATTGCTGAAAAATCAGCAAAAATGCCTGACGAGCAAGAAGATAAAGGGGTGCATGAAATAGCACTGGAGACATTGAAAGTTGAGGGAGAAGAACAAACCATCAATGAAATTCAAGCCATTGACCCTGTAGATACAGAGCCTGATACTTACGAAAATGACGTAGATACAGAGCCTGAAACTTACGAAAATGACAAGCTTGAAGCCAGTAATACTTCATACCCCTTAGAAGATCATAAAGACGCCACGGCAGTAGAGGAAGAGGACAATAAAAGTTATGCATGTGAAACCAATGAGGAAGAAAAAGAACAAGGCGAAAATGATGAAGGACAAGAAAGTGGCAAGAGCTCGGAACAGTTGGAAGAAAATCTGACTACTGATAACCGCAAACAAATTGAGAGCAAAAAAGAAGAGGACCATGATGACAGGAAGATGAGAACTTGTGCAAGTGATGAGAGTGAGAAAGAGAGCGAGATTACTGAAAATGATAAAACAGAACTCAAAATAATTAATGCGAGTAGCACTGAGGATACAAAGCTGGAGTCAGATAAAGAGGAATCAAAGCGACAAGACATCTGCGGGAAGAAAGAATCTCCAGCATACAATGATGTGATTGAAGAGACGGCCAGTAAGCTTGTAGAGAAGAGAAAGAACAAGGTGAGGGCATTGGTTGGGGCCTTTGAGACTGTTATTTCCCTACAGGAGCCTGAAGGTCAAGGCGGTCAATGAAAAATCGGGAAAAAGGAGCCATCAAGCATAATAATAGCACTGCATTTGATATTAAGTGAATAGACCGTTAAGAAAATGGAAGGGTTACGGGATTGGAACCAAAATGTGCACTGGGGAGGAGATGAATTCAACTTTGGGTGGAATTTCCTAATCCACAAGATTAATTTAGATCTTACATGCTACCTTGCATGTGAGCCCAATTTGGCTGTGATTTGTTTGATGTCCATTGGATATTATTATTTAATTACAAGAAATGATTGTTGTATATGTGAAAGAACTGCAAGTACTGATACAGTTGACCAGAATCTACATTTTGAGATCCTATTCTTGTCATGGGCCATTACATCAGATGAAAACTTATCCCAACAATGAATGCTAAGATCTAAATTCATGTCTATGGCATTTACATGATTTTATCATGCTGCTTTTTGGAGAAAATCGTAAGACGAGTACTGTGGCAACTGGCAACCCACTCCATACTCAATTCCACCGATTTGAACCCCAGTCATGTTTTTATTTTTACTTCCGGTTAAAAAAAAAAAAAAACATCTGTGTGATCTCTAAAGTTACAACATATCTGCAGAAATCCTAACAAGCGAAGAGGGAAAGAGAGTGGAGCCTCTGTTTTGACTTGGGTTGAAGTGGGACTTTGGGAGTGTCATTGTTCCTACTTTGGGTCTGTGCTTGCCATGGAATTTCCATCCAGTTGCTGCTGTTGTTGTATTATATGTAATATCATGAAACATAATTCAGTTGCCATTTAAAAAAAACAAAGAAGAAGAAAAGAAAAAGAAAAACCACTCCATTATATTTCATTGTGATAACAACTGGGATCATCCATGTTGACACGATTTCATCTGACACAGAAATTGTGAAGAATCAGATGAAAAAGACTAAAGAAATGTTTAATAACAGGTGAGGAATCTGAGAGTTTGAGAATTCCTCACTGAGGAATTGTAGCACTCAGGATTTCACATCAATATTGGTGCGTATAGATGCATAGCTGAGAAAAATTAGTATCAATGTGGATTTTCAAATCCTAGGGCTTGAGGATTTTCACTGGCCCAAATCCTCAACGATTTACAACTACCAAATGTGGTTTAACATATCCTCAGGGAAAACCGGTGAGGAATCCCCGAGGATTTGTTCGCCAAACTTGACCTAGGACTACTCACACGTATCCAGAAGAAGGATCTACAAAGAAGTTTCACCTTTAATAACCAACATTTGAGCCAACAAATATATAACAAACTGCATATCCACATCGACTATAAGATTAATACTAGCCGAGACCTTATGAAAGAAGAGGTTGGATTTATGAATTAAAGCATATGCATTCCCTTTAATGCTTGTAAACTCATAATAGATAAATACCAGAGTGGAATTGCAACATTATAAAGCAGATAGTAAGCATTTACAAAAGAAGGCATAAAGTGCATTCAGCTTTAACAAAGCACAGTGCCGGTAGTGAGTGGGAATTACATTGTTAAACCAATACGTCTGGGGTTGGCCATTGGGGGCATGCGGCATTGAAGATGTAGCACAGGATTTTAGGCTCTCCAATCTTAAGGTCTTGATATCTCATAACCATTACCTAATAAACAAGACAAGAAATAAGGAAGAAGTCAATTTATCAATATCTTAATTTTAAGTGGCAATAGAGAATCTCTTACCCTGGAAATTCAAATGCTGCAACAATAGGCTGACCCATTCATACATATAGCACAACAACTTAACTCTGAGATCTGATCTTTAACAAGCACCTCCTTCACAGAGGTTTAGAGTTGCATATAGTGGTAGAAGATCAAAAAGGCCAGCTCATGCGCTATTTGGCTTGGCAGAGGGAATAGTATAATTCAGGACTCACCTAGTCAGAATTTTGACAGAACTGGAGATAATTTAAAATAAAAGATGGAAAGCTTGCACTGGAGAAAACTGAAATGGCTAGTACACACAATTTTCCACTACAAAATTTTCCACCCTGAACACATTAAACCTCCAGCAACAGGTCACCTGATATACTAAGTTACACTAGCACCATTTTGGAACGGGTGGGAACAATGAGGCTTGCATTCACTGTACATCCACACACATGGTACAATCTATGTCCTGGAGAGAGATGCTTCCCATATACAAATCACTTATGTGTTTTGGACAAACTGAGAGACACTTCCTATTCAGACTTTCATGGATAGCACCCATTCCCGGCACCCACTTTCTGTGGTCTGATGGATCAATATTCAGACGATTTTGAAGTAAACGGATACGATAAAAACTAGTATCTGTTCTGCCGCAAAAATGCGCGACACAAGAGCACAAAGGCTCATCAGATGCCAATCTAATCAGCTGCATGAATAGGGCCCCATCAACAGGTTTTGGATCCGAAAGATGTCTGTCCCCCATCATTTTAATCTCTCTTTCAGTCGGAAAGCACACTCCTTTGGCCCCATTTACGTCGATAAATTTCAGATCTTTAGTGTAGTGTTTGATTGCCTCGCGCTTGGTGGATTCATGTTTTTCTGCCAAAGTCAATATGCACGAGAACCTCAAGTGGTAACTGACAATTGTTTTAATTGTCTTGAAGTTGTGGCAACAGCAGAAGAAATCTAACCACCTCTTCCCCACACCAGCATACCACTTGATAATATCAGAATCTTCTAAAGCAATAAGCAGCTTAATTGGCCGTGGGCGGCCCATGGAATTTGTAAATCCAGCTAATTTAACAGCTTTTCTTATTGACTCCACAGGTGCATCAACTTTCATGCACAGCTTTGTCAAATCTTCAACCGTTCTCTGTGCATACTCCTGCCTGTCCTCTTCTTCCATCTTATCTTCTTCCTCCAAAATCATAGCAGCTTTCTCTGGCTTCATAAATTTATTTACCTGTCCTTGAAATTGGTCATAAGCATCGACAAGCTCCCGTGGCAACTGATTCCTGACTGCTCTAATTGACAAAAAATCACCCCCTGAAAGAGCCCGATGCCAATTCCAACACTCATCTGATGATGCAAAGAACTCTTGCACGACTTCCTCTGCCCAAGTTTTGAAGATTTCTCTAACCTCAGCTTCAATCTTCACCTCAAATTTGGAGCCATCACATCGCTTCGACTTCTTGAAAACATGGTTCAGAATCTTCAAGCCCAATTTCTTCCTTATGGTCTCTCTCGCATTCCTTACCTCCAAAGCCTTTGCCTCCTTCCGTTTGATGTGCTTTTTCAGCGCACGGATTGCTTTATCTGACATGGGTGGATGCAAAACTGTAGGGGATACAGCCTGAAGTTCCATTCCAAGGAAATCTATCTTCTCTGAAACAGCACTGTGAATTGCAGTATTCAATCTATCTACTTTCAACCCCAAATTCCCTTCTAAGAATCCTACAACCTTATCTTTTAAATTCATTGTCAGCATTTTTGACCCAGAAGTCACCACTAATATCTCATCCAAGTACCTAACCGCGTACACTTTTACAGGTTTATGGAAAACCCTTGAAGATGTCGGTGTCGAAAGCTCATCTGAATTGAATATAGGATTCTTGCCATCAATCTGCCGCCGCAGATCTTGAATCTCCTGATCGAGACCATTGAAGTATATATTAACAAGAATCGCATTCAGACTACTCTCTTGTGGGAATCCCCTTCCAAGAATACAGCCTCCCAATTCCATCTGAACCACTTCAGACTCGAAAAATTTCAATACAAGGTTGATAAAATCCCTATCTTCAACCTTTTCTTCCACTATGGACAGCAATTTATGAACATGACAAAGATCAAACCTTCTAGAGTTGAACTCAACACGGAACCACCAGTTGGGGTTCTCAACAGAATTCTTCAGATACCGAATAGCAGTGTGCCGGCCCATCCCAACGCGGCCACCATAGGAAAATGTTAGGAACCGCTTTTCATAGACAACTTCCAGTACCATCCGGACAGCTTCGATCACTACTTTCAATTTAAGATCCGGAAGAATCAATGGTTCTCCTTTCTTTCGACTAGAGAGCATTCGTACACAGTGTGACCCAACATGGAATTCATTAGAACGAAGCTCTCGAGTGATGGATTCAATCGGGAAGTGATCAAAGGAGGCATCTTTTTCGGGATTTTTGTCTGTGACGAGGTTCTCACAAGCAGCAGAGATAACAGAAGGGGTGGCAACAACTGTTTGGATGAGGTTGTGGAATTTACCTCCCTTGTACTGCTTGAGAACCAGTGTTTCAAGATCAGGCTTGGAGATGGATTCAGTAGCATCTGGGAGGTCTGGAATTAGAGACAGGGAAGAGATATTACATCTAAGAGAAGTGGAAATGCAATCTCTAGTGTATGAAGAAATGAGATTTCTGAGATTTAAACGCATTGATGCAGGAGAAGGCCAGAAGAAGAAGAGCGAAATGGGGTGATTCAAAAAGGTCTGGTCAATCCAAACCCCACCCACAAAACCAATTCAAAAGTGTGTTTTTTTTTTTTTTTTTTCCTTTTAAAAAATTAATGACGATAATGAGCAAAAAAACTAGTATTTACTCCCAAACCGACAATATACTTTCTAAAATCATACAAAGCATTCCAAAACTACCAAGTCCATATCATTGGGCCATTTTATCAAACACCTGTTCTGCATTCCATCTCCACATGCAAATCAACCAAAACCAATCTCTGGGTCAGCAGTAAAACATGCCCACTAACCAAAAACATCACCAATTTGCAACATTTTCATATTTCGTTCGAGAAAATAAAATTCAATAGAGTTCAGAAAATAAAAGAAAAAATTCAAAGAAGAAATGAAAAATGGATGACTGTTTAGGAAGGTGAAAGTGAAGAGAGGAGATGTACGGACGCCGGAGGAAGTAGTCAGAAGGGCGGCGTCAAGTGAGACTGAGGTGGCTGCGACCCAATAACAGAGAGCTATGAGGCAACAAACGACGGTTGGAAGATGGGGGGAGCCGGGAAGGTATAATTAGGGAAATTTATTTTAGCCCCCTGGATTTCTGACAAATTACAAATACCCCCTGTATTTATATTTTTTTAAATAAGCATTCCCAATCTCCTAGAGATCTTATTATTATTTTTTCTTAATCCAAATACGGGTGTTGAGACTCAAGAGAGAGCCCTCACGCACATAGAAAGACAACTTGTATAAGTGGAAAGAAAGCCTATGAAAGTGGGAAAAGCGGATGCACAAGCGGAAAGAAAGCCCATACAAGTGGAAAGAGGAGCCGTACCCAAGGTTTGAACCCAAGGCAATCAGGTGAAAATTGGTGCCACTCAATGAGGTATGTAGGTATTCTCTAGAGATCTTATAGTGAGTGCAGGTTGCTTACATGAGTAGTGGAGTAAAAAAGAGATTGGAGGTGAAATCTCGAATAAAGTAAAAGGGTAGGGGGTTGAAGTAAAATAACACTAAAAGACAAAAAGTTTGCTTCTCCCGAAATTATTACATTTGATTCAAGTAAAATACAAAAAGTTACTAGTAGCGTAAAAAGGTAAGCCCTGTTACATCAAAGTTTACTTCTTCCCTCCCATTTTTTTTCAATCTAAATAGCAATAGCTATGAAATAAAACAGGCACAGCACCACTTTACTTTTAAATTCACTTGTAGAAAACAAAAGAGGGATAATTTTGCCAAGAAATTCCCTTTAAACTTTGAAATGACAGCAGAGGACACATGATTTTAATATTGACACTGAAAGGTTTCCCACCTCATTTTCCTTTTTTTAACCTTTTTGCCCACTAACCACAATATCCATTCACTTCTTAATATTCTTGCTCCTCCTCTTTCTCTTTTCATCTTCACTATGTGAATAGATTAAGATATGAGAATCAGACTTTCAAATCAAAATAATATAAATAATCTTTCATCATCCTACCATTTACAAGGTATGGGGTGTGATTCTATCTTCCACTACATTTGATAAAACAACTCGCTATTATAATTATAATAATAATAATTATTATTATTATTATTACATTGTGGTGGCATGAATGCTGTGGAATATCATCCCTGGTGGAGTTTTCTAGTCTATGGGCTGTTTTCTGGAGAAGATGTTTTTATGACCCCACTTTTCTCCCCCAACCAAATGGACCTTAGAATTTTATTTTATCTTTTTAAACCACGACAGAAACATTACTTTCTAAGAAATGGTTGCTTACTATATTTTATTGTCATAGGTATAAATGTTTCAGCTGGATATGGTGCAGATATAATGCATTCTCTGTTCTCCTAGCATTGCCCTTGTGCAAAAGTGACAATGGAATATTTTTTAATATTTATATGCGTTTAATAGTTTAAAGCCAAAAGTTTGTGATGGAAGTTGTTGATATAATATTTTGGATTTATTTTTCTCAAAATCACATTTCAAAGAAAATCATTCAGATAATGATGACCTTTCTTTGTGATTGGAATTGAACAATTTGAATCATTTGAATAATGTACATAACAACATTTTTTAACTGGAGTTTATATAGTTTGATGGTCTGTCATTAATATTATTCAGTTCGACTTGCTTTAAATCTTTTTATTCTCATTTAATAATGGTCCTTTTATTCTTATTTAATAATGACCCATGCCTCTAGTAATATAATTAATAATGGATAAGTTTGTATTCATTATATTATAACGATATTCACAATCTTATTATGGGGCCAATTCATATTGAAATAAAACTTAAGGATGTTTAATGAACCATTTGAGCATATTGGATTCTCATTTGACGGGCAGGTTCCACCGGGGCAGATCTACATGTAAAAAAAGCAATTGCTCTTATACCACTTTGTATAAACATAAAAATGTGGAGTGTGTGGGAGGTTGTAGGGCCAAAAGGGCCGTACAGCTACTCTAAACAAGTGAACAAATGTCATGACCCAGGCCATGAGTCCATACTTACTCCCGTGAACTCCGAATTAACCACAGTTAAAACGGAATTCACAAGGGATAACATCTTCAATAAACCTGTCAAATACACAAGATTGCGGAAACACATATATTTGATAATATCAAATTCCGATTTACATGTATATAAAAGAATAAGGTCCTTATACATGTATCATTCCCATCATTTTCTTGTCAATCGGTGTATACCGAAAACACCATACAGTAATAATTAATTACATCTCAAAATGGCTAACAAAATAACTTTTCAAAACATTTCTCAAAATATTATAATTCTTTCGCCCACTCGAATACCCATATCAAATGGTATTCCGTCCGTTCCATTCGTTTAGTCCTCTTGGAGGAACCAGAGCGGTCACCTCCACTAGCGCCGGGGGCGCTTCTTCATCGGCAGTGGCAAACGGTCTGTGATGTCATCAATAACACAAATGAACACGACGGTTCAACAATGTATAAACAGATCTTATAATAGCACATGTTAATACATATACTGAATTCATTAAATCCATTTAGTAACAATTACCATTCTAGACAAATCTAGAAAATTCCTACAATGACAATAGGTAAACATAAGAGTTGATCAATAGACATTCACAAGATAAGCACTATCATAGCTTTCATTCATTCATTTCGTTTCATTTGCCATCTTCCCTCAAAGGAAGGATTCATCTTCTGAATGGAATGCATCAATCAATATCCATAGATATGATCGGAATTTGTGAGACTTACTAGTGTTCGGGCTAGGGACAATTAGCATCACCACGGAGCTCCGGAACGCCCCCAAATCCATTTACTGGAGTAGGATTATTCATTTCATTGTTACCTTTAGTAATTGTTCATTCATTAATTCATTCATTTATTGTATTGTTCAGTTCAACTCAGTGGCGAGCTTAAGGAATTACTACGTAGTGTCAGACTCGGAAATCGCACCATAGCTATTAACTCTATCCAAGTTCATAATCAAATTCCTAAACCAAATAAATGGGTGAAACGCTTGTTATTTAATGTACGTGTTATTCTTGATGAACATCACTTTGATAATAGTTTGTACATTCAAATAACCTTAGCTAACACCTATGCAGGTTTAGATAACACATTTGAAGAATTAATACTTAATTCGTTACTATTCTTTTCTTTTAATTTTCTTAATCTTGATAATCTTAGATTAGGGCATAATTAGTCCTAATGCTAATTTATAGACAACTAAGACTCATAGAAAGCGTAATTGGTTCCAAAAAGGACTAATTTCAACTGGACTCAAACTGAGTCCTCTGATCGATCGATCCAATCGACATAGGGTATGCAACTAATAGACCAACATCAATCTCAATCATGCAAACCTGAATGTCAAAGGAATAATCACAAGCCAATTCTAAGGTCAAACATAAGATCTCATACCTAACGACCATATGAATCTCTAATAGATAAAAGATCAACGCACCCCTTCTCAATCAATGGTGCATAGACTCAATTAAGGGTTTTCCAATAGAGATGGGTTGAGCCTGAATCGATTAGGATTTCCCGATGTCATATGAATTATTAAATCTTACATTAGTAATATACCGTTTGCCCGTACGGTATTTACTCGGTTCAATGATCCAATCAATAAAGCACAAAATAACATATTAAAACCAAAGATATCATTAAATATTAATTTTGCAAATAATATTGATAAATAACAATCTTAGCTTATGACTTTAGAAAAACCAAGGATTCCAGTTATAACATTTTCCAAATTCAATTCCTTATAAAATAAGTCAAGGGGTCTAATTTAGTTTTTATAACACAACCAGAGTCTTTTTCCTAATTTCTAATACTAATGGGGCCAGGTGTTAAAAATCACATGCTAAGTTCTGCGAGGTCTTCTCTCCTTTCCCACATCACACTCGGTCGAACCACACCCAGAACCCATTCTTAAAAACAATGAGCTTTGTTCTAATTTTTAGAAACTCAAGGGGGGTAAAGTGATAATATAGTATCCTACCTAATTATAGGTTCTGTTTCAGCAGAGCTATCCTCTCTTTATTCTCGTTTCCAAATTCCAATACATGTATAGGTCACTCACCGAACCTCGTCCCAGAACAAGTGTTTCACGCCTGTGCATCAGGCTCCTCTGGGCAATGGGCCCCACCGATCAAACTCCAAGGTCATCCCCACCAGGATGTACGCCCAGGTCAACACCCACACACACAACTTCGTTTTTAACTTACAAAAACTCATGGGTAAGGACAAGGTCACACGCAAACTTTTAATATTTTATAACCAAGAGGTCTCTCTCTCCTAATGCATATTCAGAACAAAATCGCCCCCACTATACATGACAACCCAGAACCCAGAACCCAGAACCCAGAACATGGACATCACGCATAGAATGGGTCATGTGGATAATGGGCCCCACTGATCAAGAACCCAAGATGGGTGTACTCTCTAAGGACTCCCAGACATGCGCGGCCCTTTGATCGGTCCAGAAGACCTGTGATCGGATCAAACAATAGGTCACACCCTACTAATTAAATAAAAGAAAATAACTTCACATTGACTCACAGCTAGGGTTGTAAACGGGTCGGTTCCGGTTCGGGTCCAGGGTGGACCCGGAACCGGAACCGTTTAGTAAGAAGAGGAACCGGAACCGGACCCGTATCGGAACCAGGAAACTGGTTCCGGAACCGGTTCCGATAATTTTGATGGGAACCGGTACCGGAACCGGAACCTTCGGGTAATCGGATAATCGGGGACCCATTTACAACCCTACTCACAGCCCTATTTCTTGAAACCAACAGATGGTGGCCATCTATATGCAATATCTCCTCACAAAAAGAGAAAATCAAACATAGAGTGCATATAAGGGATTTCTACATGCATCCACACACGAATCAAGGAGGAACACAAGCATTAAATCATTAAATTTACAAATTATGATTAGGTACTTGCCTGAGGTCCGCGGTTGAGGAAGACAGTCTAGAATTCCTATTGCTAAAGCCCAAAGTGCTATCCCAGAGAAAATTTGGAAGAGAGAGAGTTGTGTGTGAAAATAAAAGAGTGTGGTGGTATATAAATAGGAAATAAGAATAAGAGTTGTAGTCTAACTTAAATTCTACAGGGCTAGAGTTTGAGTTCTAAATTGGATTAGATAAGAATTATATCCACTAAATTGGACCCGGGTTAACTATGTGTGAAGACACCCATCCAACAAGCCTAACTCACCAAATCTAAGTCTAACATGGTCCCACTTAGACTAATCAGATATTTAATGAAAATACAATCAAATATATAAAAATAATAAAATAAATACTGTATATCAAAACGTTACGGCAGTGGTTAGGGCTGACCAGTTCTACGGACGAACAACATGATAGCAACTGGACTTGAAATGTCTTCTAATTCGTCGGATTGCTGGATCTTTTTGGACAAGGTTCCCCACTTGTTCACGTCCTCGAGCATTTTGGTATCCAGTTTAGGCGGTATTATCCAGCTCCATATGCAAAAACTGTCGCACACTAGTTTCTCGATGGGTTTAAATCGCACTGCCTCTGCAACCATCTCGATGACAACTATAAGGGAATGAGCCAGGTCGCTGAGGGACTTTTTCTGTTTTAAGTCGCTGAGGGACTTTTTCTGTTTAAAGTCGCTGTTACTGAGCTCCTTGATGGCCAATCCAAGTTTTGGCATTCCTAGTGCAATGTTCTCTCTCTTCTTACCTGCGACTCTTTCAAGGTCTGTATAGCTGCCGGAGAATGGAAGTGTATCTCTCTCTGTATCTAGAAAGAGATTATCAATTGCAGGGCCGGGATTATCTTCACGTAAGAAGAAGAAATGGCCTCCAGTCCGATAAGCCACCACATAAGCATTGGTGACATCTACGGCCAAAGTGACGGGGGAATCTTCTTCCCAATTTGAGAGTTCCACCAAAATAAACCGCTCGTTATCGGGCACTATTGATCGCTCACGCATCACTGGTATTCCATGCCGCTCTTCTCCACTTGCCAATCGTGCTCGCAGAGCCTCTATGAACTGTGTGTAGCTGGTATTGGTGGCATTTTTGGTGGTAAACGTCACCGTTTGATAACGTTGTTCTACTCTCGCTGCGCCGCGCCACGCCTCCGCCTGCCCCGTCCACGGAGCTACTCTGCGCCTGCGCCGCGTGTCCGCCTGCGCCTCCCCCAACGGAGCTACTCTGCGCCTGCGCAACGGAGCTGGTCTAACCACTGCATTCCACCAAATCCATGTTGCCACCACAATCGACGCTACCAAGCACAACCAATCTGGTACATTCCACCAAATCCATGTTGCCACCGCCACAATCCACACCACCACAATCCACACCTTCATATTTCCTCTCATCAGCAGTACTGTGGAGATTGATTGATTTATCAACTTTCACTATCACCCCTGAAAAAATATACATGAAGATGGTCAAAGTCCAGCTAATCAATACATCAATCAGAACCATCGAAAACCAGCTGTGCCCCTAAGCAAGGTTATTGTCATTCTCGATATGAGAAACAGAATTAATGGGGAGAAAAAAGGAGTAAAAAGACAAATAATTAACATGATCGATCAAAAATATATAATGTCGCCAAAAGATTGGAAGGCTTGAAATTTATAGACTACAAAAAGAAAAACACAATTGTATATCTAATTAATAGATATCTTTATCAATAAAACCCATAATAAAAATCATATCCGAAACTGGTTAATATAAAATGCCTACTCTCTCTCTCTTTGAACCTGTACATCTATAAGTAAACCAAATAACCAGAAAGCAGCACTCCCAATTCATTAGTCAATAAAACTTGATTAAATGACAAAATCTAGTATAAGAAGAGTACAAATTATTATAACCTTAATTAAAATTAATAACTGAAATCTAAGCTACTCAAATAGGGGGAAAGACTTGATCATGAATCTAAATATAAGTGTCACCTGAACAACAACTTAATCTCAAAAACTATGATGATAAAATGAGTATAATTTACTAAAAGACACCAGAGAAGAGAAGCAGGGCGAGACTTTCGGACACCCATTCTTTTTTCCTAACCGTCAGATTGAAATTTTGAGGGTCATCAAATCGAGTGATAATGATGATGGTGACCACATTGGGTCACGTGCATCCAAATTTCAATGTTTTTCCTCTTGTAAAGTTGAACCAATGAATTTTATAAGGTGTTTGATATTTTGTGTTTTTTATTAAGATTTTCTATAAAATTATTTAAAAAAACTAATCTAGCAAAAACCACTTGCGTGAGGACAGGCAGCATGAATTAAAGTGACAAACAGAATTAATGGAAAAAAGGAAAGAGAAAAAAAGAAGAGAATATAATTAATTAACATGATTAAAAAATCATATAGCCCCTGTCAAAAGAAAGCAAAACATAATAGAGGTGACTTCTTTAGATGGAAAAGTGGATGAAAAGAGATACCTCCAACAAGAAAAATAACACTCTGTTTACACAACGATGGACCAAAGGTGGGTCCTAAAAGCATGAGCTTACAAGATTTTATTCTAAGATTGAGCTTAGGAGAGCCTCTCTCTCTTTCTATATATATATATATATATATATATATATATATATATATATATGGGAAATGTTCAAGTGCATACATTCCTCACCATAGGGTGATGGCACTTTCCCTTTTTTGCACATAAATCCTCCTTCACCCTATGTACTTGAAATCCCCTATTTATGGAAGTATCCGATGCACTTGGACATTTCTCTCTATATATATATATATCCGGTCCTTAAAGGACAGTCCTTACAGTCCCCACAATTCAGATCCACTTCTCAAATTATATATATTAAAGCAATAGGGGAGGTGGGCTGTGGAGGGTGCCACGTCAGCTTTGAAGGAGTTCTCCTTTTAAATAAATATACATAAAAAAATTAAGAGTGATTTAAGGAGCCATGTCATCACATTCCACTAATTTTTCTCTAAAAGTATTTATCCATATCTTCTATCTCCTAAAGTCTCTCAATTAATATCCCCTAAAAATTAAAGTTAATCTTTCAAAAATAACACAAAAGACCCTTCTAAGGGGGCCCACTATGTAGATCTTATGATCCAAAAATAACAATCTCTTTTTCACTTATGTGTAACCACACAAAAGTTTTAGATAATTTAATAAATCTAACTCATGCACCATCTTAGTAGGACCACCTCATAGAACTTATCAACCTGACTCAAATGTTAAATGGACTTGAGCCTTTGTTGAACTGAGGCCTTCAAAGAGTTATCATATATTTTCAATACTTTTTTATCATGTGGTTTGAGCTGGGATGATCTTATGTGCACTTGGACCCAAACCTTAGTCTGACCCTCGCCTTAAAGGGGCAGTCTCAACCCACCTATATTTTTTGAGTAGGCAGGCTCGAACTCAGTATCTAAGACCTAATATACACTTGAACTCAGGCCGTTCAATCCATATTGATAGTAGAAATGGGTCAGTCTGAAAACTGGCCCATTGAAATTCCTACAACAGGCCATTAATTTAATGGACTTCTAAATTATAAAACTTACTGGACATGCTTGCAATGAGGTTAGTTTTGATGCTTCAACATTCATGTAAAATCCAGAACCTCAACATTGATGAAAGCAATTAAATTGCCCTCTCTATCGTTATCTTGCACCAGGTATAGATCCATGCGAGAGACCTTTTTTTCTTGGATCTTTTTTTATATATTAAATAAATATAGGACATTGATGTAGAATAAAATGATTCTACATGTCTTTCTCTCTCTCTCTCTCTCTCTTAAGTGTTTGGTTGGATGTGGATTTAATTTGCATTTTCAAGCAGGTGTGTTCTAATGGTAAGTAGGCTCAAATCGAGTGGGTAGTGTTTTGGCCTTTTGGGGCATTGGTGTGGGACTCAGCTTAGCCACACTCACACTCCACACGATATACCTAAACAAACTGAGCCCCATCCGGGTATTAATTGGAAAATGGATGCATTTGTTTTTTCTTTTCTCATTTTTTTTCCTTCTTTGAATGGTAACGTTTTTTTCCTTTGCTTCAGAGTTTTCTCTTTTTTAGTTGGGACTTTCAACCCATGCATTTTTTCAATTTACAAAGATTTTATAGGTGCGATATTATAAGATTTTATAGGTGTGATATTATTATTTTTCACGATAATTTCTTCCTTTTACCATAAAATCTTAAGATCTTTTTCCACTTTATTTTCTTCTAAAAATTCTTAAAAATAATAATAGTGGATTCTTTTTTATGGTTTTAATTATTATAATAATTTATTATATCTTTGTTTCAGCCCGTGCTCAGCATGGGCGTTTGTTGCTAGTATATATATATGGATCCATCCATAAAGGAGTCCCCACAATTCGGAACCACTGCTCAAAAATGTGATGATTCCTTTTTAAGGTAAAGAAAAACTTCCTTTCTCACTCATTCCAAAAACTTCTATTTTCTGCATAGAAGATCGAAAAGAGGACCAAATCAATGGCATATATAAATCCATAAATAATGAAAGAAACTCATATCTACACCTAAATCATAACCCTATAAAAAAAGAAAAATATAAAGGAAACCATATATATCTACAAAGAGCTGACTTATTAAGATGGAAAAAAAGGATGAAAAGAGACATTTCTAAGCAGAAAAGACAAAAACACTCTACTCAGGCAAAGATCATATCAAGGAGCCCCGGCCTCAAAACTAAATCTAAAAAGAGACCCAGACCCAGGAACCTAAGCAACATGGGTCCTCAGTACATGTGCAAAATCCACAAACCAATCAACAGAGTCGCTATAAACAAACATTAAACCACCACAGAGGTCCGTTTAAGACCAATCTAGAAACTATTTGAACACCATCTCAATCTTCTTTCTAACCAATAAACAGAGTCGCTATAAACAAACATTAAACAACCACAGAGGTCCGTTTAAGACCAATCTAGAAACTATTAGAACACCATCTCAATCTTAATTCTAACCAATAAAGATAGTGGATACAACACTCACCAAAAGCGATAAAAGAACGATTTTTTGTTTGAACAATGATCACAGAGACAGAAAAAAAATGGGATCTTTGTACCATTTGAAATGATGTGTAAAGATCGAACAATACGATGCAGTAACGGATCTGAAAACAAATCGATTAGATGCAGACAAAAGAGAGGAAGAAGTTGAAAGAGAACTGAAATGCAGATCAAATGTTCTAATCCATGGTGATAATAGCTGAAACTGCAGATGAGATCGGGAGATTTGGAAACATACCCAAAAACCCAAGCTCTGGAAACTGGAGACGGAAGAGAAGTCAGCCGCTCTCACCTAGAAACTAGGGTTCTGTTCGAATCAACTAAGGGTAGTATCCCTTAATCACGCTGACAGGGGAATCTTTGTATCCTGACAGCTGCTTTATGTAGTCTCCATCCCTCACTACGGTGACAGGTGTTTGTACTCTCTGTATGTAGTCTTCATTCCTTACTATGCTAATGGCTGTATGTACTCTCCCCAGTCTCCACTACCCAGCTGCTGTTTGTAGTCTCCATCCTGTGTAGTCTCCGTCCCTTAGTATGGTAACAGCTGTATGTACTCTCTGCATGTAGTCTTCATCCCTAGTATGCTGTATGTACTCTCCCCACTCTCCACTATGAAAACATGGAAGACAAGAAGAAGAACAAAGCAGAGACATATGAAAGATTTCTTCTTCTCCAAGTTATCTTTTACAAATGAATAGTCCCCTCTTATATACATTCAGAAGTAATCATTAGTCGCTGTAACTAATTCTGGATTAGTTTATAACACGTGCTCAATTACAAGCACATAACCAACTTCTATTACAACCCCAACATACATATGTGAATAGTTTTATCCAGTTACAGCAGATCTGGATGGACTCAACTTCACAGCCCAGTTACCTTCCCTTGTATATTGTCTACACACTACCCACTCCTAGCTCGTTTGACACTTTACTAATACAATAAAAGTCAAGTAAAGCTTTCATTTTTCAGACAAGATATCACATCAAATGCACTTTATTCAAAACTCCCTCATCTTTTTCATACAAAAAGTCAAAAAACAACTACCTTTATCCACTAAAATACAAAAAAAAATCACTTTTCCATACATAAAGTCAAAAAGATTCCATAACAAACAACTAAAAATAAAATACTATCATAACCCACTTATATTTTATTCTTTCTTCAAAATCAACTTTACTTGACTTGACTATATTAGTAAAGTTACCAAACTAGCCCTGAAGGGAATGTAGTATTCCAAAGTATGTTGACAGCTGTTTGTACTCTCCCCACTATCCACTATCCACTATCCACTATCCACTATCCACTCCACTCCAACGAAATAACTTCCTCAAGAAAAATCGTCCCCTCCTCTAAACTTAGAGATAACGCACTCTCCGCTCCCCTCTACTTCCTCTAAACTTACAGATAACCCACTCTCCACTCCCCTCTACCCGCAAAACTTCCACAAAAAAATTGTCCTCTCCTCTAAACTTACAGATAACATTGGTAAAAAAAAAAAAAAAGAACTGCACGTTCTTATCTCTCCCCACTTTCGTCTGCAACTCCTCCCGTTACTTTTCGTCTTCTTCCTCTTTGAACGTCTCAAGCCTCTGCAACTTTAGGTTGCAGGCATCAAAATCAATATGAGAGGATACAATCATTCTTCACTCAACTTTCTTATCTCAGGTAACCCTCTCCTCAAACCATTAAAAGTAGATATATATTCTTGGGTTATCTCATTTTTCTTTCCAGTGATAGATTTAGATAAGAGAACCATAGATCTGTTCATCTGAGCATTTCTTTCTCATCTTCTTTGTCAAATTGGTGATAGGATTATTCTTGAGCGCTGTGGGAATCTCGGTTTGGGTATTGGTTAGGATCTGTGCATTTTTCAACCCCAGTAAAAGGCAAATACCTAAACATAATTTTTGTGAATTTAATACATGTGTTTTTCTTTGATTCCAGTGTGATGCATATAGAAACCCTTTGATGCCCTTTTGATAATGTTAATTGTTTTTGTGATGAAATCGGATATTGGGAATGACTGAATTGATTTTCTTAATTTACTTATCACTGTTGACGCCCCAATCCACCAAGCCCGCAAGGACTGAATTTGTAGCAGAGCCCGGTACGGAATCATGAAAGTTGTTAGTGTGTATTGATGGTGGGACCCACTAGATGATCTGATTACTGGTCCGTTCATCAGGCCGGACATGGCCTGGAGACCATAGAGATGGTGCACCCATGTTAGGTGGGGCCTAACCATGTTAGGTGGGCCCTGTTAGGTCCACCATCCAACGACCCAAAAGAGAGGGCTGACGGTATGGAAGAGGGCTTGTGTTGTTTCTGTTTTTGTGACTGTGGGACCCATGTGGACCATTAAATTTTAAAGCGGGTCCCTACATCTTAAAGAGTATGCTTGGGCGACCATATGGATGGAGGCTGATCGTGGGCCCTTGATCAGTGGAGCCCACACCATTAACAACTGTAATGTCAGGCGAGGACTCTGTTTCTGAAAATGCACTGCTACAGGGCTTGCGTTGATGGAAGAAAGGGATCAGGACTTCGGTGGTTCGGGGGTGTATAGGAAAGGTGGGTTTTTGTGGGGATAAGGAGAAGAGGATGATGAACGTGTCATATAAGAACGTGCTAATCCACACTAATCCAAATTACATTCATAATCATCTTCCTGAGATCTAGGTATCCTAATATGGAAAGTACTTCTTAAAGTAATTCAAATTGGAATCAAATCTTCGGAATCCTACTTCAGTTGGGCATCTGGAATGATCTGCTGTTTCCTACTGTGGACCCCACCAATAACTCCTACTCTCATGGACGGCCAGGATGGCATACACACTTTCTAGATTTTGGCCTATTTGGTCCATTTTTAGGAGCCCAGAAAATGCCCACTTACTGTTTGTTTTAGAGGATAATGCAGCAATTTACAAAAAAAAAAAAAAAAGAAGAAAAGAAAACACTAGGGTTAGCAGTTTTATCAAATAGCCACTGATACGATATTTTATAAAAATTTTGGGGACTGTTTGAGGCCCATTTGATCTTAGATCCACTCTGAAGATGTTTGGATCCCGTACACCCCATCATAAGCACCCAAATATTTTCTTGATCAATATCTGCATAATGTGTCATATAAGAACGTGTCATATAAATCATCTAATTACATCTAATTGTAATTATATATAGATTTTGTACATTATATGTATAGTATAACATATGATCGTTTAGATTAATGTTATGTATTACCATGTTATAAGATTACATCTAATTAAATTTACTATTAATATAATGTCTATTTATTTATATTATACATCATCTAATATACTATATAAATATAATATATTTATAACATATAACCTGTTAAATCATACCATGGTTGCTTATATGGTAATATGTAAATTGATTATACGGTTGCTATATAACATATGTATATTACCATGGGACAAAGTTATTAGCCATTTATAATCTAAAATGTCCATAGTAAAATGTAATCTATATGGTAATCTAGATTGATCAAAATCAATGCCTCCATTTTGGTGTATCGTGATGGCCTGATGGGTCAAAAATAGAATTCAATCAGGCTGTTGTTGTGATGGGAGATTAATAAAAATATTTGTATAAACTATAACTATATACATTGCCACTATAATTTATATAGTGGCATCAATGCCTCCATTTTGCTGTATCGTATTGGCCTGATGGGTCAAAAATTGAATTCAATCAGGTTGTTGTTGTGATGGGAGATTAATAAAAATATTTGTAAAAACTATAACTATATACATTGCCACTATAATTTATATAGTGGCAATAGGTCAATAGTTTTATTAATATATTATAGGGTAACAAGGATATCAATATTCTCCAATCTTATAATACTGTACAATATAAGGTACATATTATATTCATTATTGGATATTAAAAATATATTATAGGTATATTAATCATTTATATTAAATAATTTAATTTAATATATTTTTAGAAATGTAATTAGATATAATTAGGTCAATAGTATAATTTAGAAATATAATTAGATATAATTATATACTGTATAATTACATGTAATTTAACAAGCCTACGATTAAAATAGTATGTCCAAAAATGAATGTGTACGATGGCTCTTATAATATATTTAAGAATATAAAGGATATTACCTTTTGTACACAATAATATAAGTGTGTATCCAATTAATTGGATAATATTGATAAAATTATTAATATTATATCAATATTAATATACATAATATATACAGGTAATATTTCTACCCGTGTTTATATATACATAATATACACCATGGTCCCGTTACAAATATATATGTACGATCGTTACTTTAAAAATCTTAGGGTAATTTCGCCAACTTGCTTCTTCTTTATCTTTCAACTGAAATTTCTTTTAAATTTCATTCCATGCTTATGTTTGATAAATATAAAATTTTAATTTGTGAACTCCAAATTCAAACAAATATATTATTGTCGGTGAAAAAAGAATATCATGTTAGTATCTTTCTCTCTTTTTGTTTTCCATGAATTCTATCATGTTAGTATCTCTCTCTCTCGACTTCATCTTTGTGTCATTAATCTCGAATATATATGTTTCATACTCTGCTAATTTATATTTTGAAATTCTTGGATTTAGCCCATGCTTGTGTTTAATAAATATAAAATTTTAATTTGTTAACTCCAAATTCGAACAAATATATTATTGCCGGTGAAAAAGGAATATCATGTTAGTATCTTTCTCTCCTTTTGTTTTCCATGAATTCTATCATGTTAGTACTTCTCTCTCTCAACTTCATCTTTGTATCATTAATCCCGAATATAAATGTTTCATACTCTGCTAATTTATATTTTGAGATTCTTGGATTTAGCCCATCTTCTCAAATAATATGGTACCGGGTCTAACTGCAAGCCTATGATTAATTACAGACTTAACCATGATATTAGGCATAGTAATTTATATTTTGAAATACTTGGTTTTAGTGTCCTTAAAAAATAAAAAAAATACTGAATTGGGTATTGGGTCTGACTGCATGCCTGTGATTAAGTAGAGACCCAACCATGATATTATGCACACTAAAAATGATAAAAGGCTTATGTTTTCATTTTTGTATCTTTCTTAGTGTGTATCTTTTATCACTTCATTCCATGCTTATGTTTAAATTAGGGCCGCTCATTTGATTATTGGTTTTAGTAAAAAAAATATGATGAATACAATGTAGTAATAGGGTTTACTTATGAATGCTAGAATTTCATAAATTGCTACCACTCAATTCTAGGTGCAAATACACATAAATATCAGTCAAATTAGTCACTCGATGCAAAACGAATAAGATCTACTAGGGAATATAAAAAAGGTCATGCAAAAGGAGGCAAGACGCCTAAAATCCACAATCTTGCATTCAAAGCGACAACAGCAATCTCATTCCAATGTGACGTCGAGCAGCAGAATGGCTTCAACATCTTATTACAATGTGACGTCGAGCAACAGAATTTCTTCAACATCAAGTACTGAATATTATTTTTAGCTACTCACTTTTATTAGCCGACAATACTAAGTTTTTAAAGGCTGATAAAAAAATTAATTACAGGAAATAATACTGTATTCTGCTTGAGGAGAAAAAATATCTCCACGAGTTGGAGCTTTGGTTCCAGAGTTGCAATATGCTCTCACTATAGAGCTATTATGTGGCTTGATGAAAGAATCAGAGACAGTTCAATTTCAAGACCAAAGTTTAGCCTGTGCTGTCATGGAGGAAAGGTGATGGTGCCACTACTACCAAACACGCCTGAATTTCTACATAATCAATTCCTTCAATCTAGATTCATGGAGAAAATAAGAACATACAATTCGATGTTGTCCTTCACGTCCATGGGTGGAAAAATTAATCGCACTGTGCTCGATGGAAGTGGACCATATCTTTTCCGGATAAGTGGATCAAATTATCACAGGATCGGTTCATTACTTCCTGGACCTGGAGACATGCTTAAGTTTGCTCAGCTATATATATATATATATGACACGGAACATGAAACATCCAATAGATTAAGGGTTGTTCAAGGAAGCGGGGATGCAAATGAGATTGACTTGACTGTATTGGAAGGGTTGCAGACAATGCTAAATGCAATTTATCCTTATGTAAGATTGTTCCGTAATGCAAGAGATATGTTGTATGAAACTGATAATCAAAATCTGCATGTCCGGATTCTGCATTCAAGGGAAGGAAGACAGTATGCAAGACCAACCACAAATGAGGTTGCAGCCATCATTGTTGGAGATGAGTATGAAATTATATGAAATCGAGACATCATAATTAGAAAGTTAGATAGAAATCTCCAGAGGATTAACGAAACACACCCTTCGTACATGCTGCTCCAATACCCGTTGCTCTTTCCATATGGAACTGACGGATGGACAAAGTTCATAAAGTTTGCACCTGGGTCAAACTATATGCGTGAGGGTGTATCGATTAAAAAGTTCTATGCATTTAGACTGATGTCTTGAGATGGCGAAGGTATGTCGTTGCTTCAGGGCGGCCGACTGTTCCAGCAGTTTGTGGTTGATTGCTACGCGGCAATAGAGCAGGAAAGGATTAGTTTCATCAGGAACAATCAGAATGCTTTGCGTGCAAATTTGTATAGGGGTTTACAGGATGCCGTCAACATTGGTGATACGGATGCAACTGCAGTTGGTATGCGCTACATTATTCCTTCGTCATTCACTAGTGGTCCAAAGAACATGACACAACATTATCAGGATGCTATGACTATTTGTCGTACAATGGGATTCCCCGATTTATTTATAACATTCACATGTAACATAAGTTGACCAGAGATTCAGCAACAACTATCACTATTCCCTGGTCAACGCACTGAGGATAGGCCATATATAGTTGCAAGGGTATTTCACATTAGGTTGAACAACTTATGGATGACCTCAAAAAAATAAAAAATTTCTTCGGCAGAGTAATTGCAGGTATACAAACTCAATTATTAGCAACATTTAACTTCAAAATCTACTCTTAAGTTTTGAAATTGTATTAATGCGACCGAATAATTTTGAAACATTCTATTAATTACGAAAATCATTCAAATTTGAACAGATATCGATGTCATTGAGTTTAAAAAAAGAGGATTACCGCATGCCCACATCATCCTCACTCTCGCTAGTGAGGACAAACCACAGTTACCGGAAGAGATTGATGACATTATTTCGGCAGAAATACCAAGTGAGGTTGAAGATTCGTTGGCATTCGCAACAATGATGAGATGCATGTTACACGGGCCATATGGTTATCAAAATATGAATGCTCCATGTATGGTAAATGGAAAGTGCTCAAAAGGTTACCCATAACCATTTGTCAGTGCAACGACAATAGCGGATAATGGATTCGTGGTCTACAAACGTCGAAATAATAACATGACGTATAGAATCAACAGTTTTGATGTAGATAACCGATGGGTTGTTCCATATAATCGTGATCTCATTATAAGATATGATTCGCACATAAATGTTGAGCGCTGTGCCTACAACAAGGTCATCAAGTACTTATACAAGTACATTCATAAGGGTCCAAATCGTGCAACGATTGTTAACAATGATAATATTGTACAGCCTAATAACAGTGGAGAACGTATGTACAGATATGTGAATGAGATCAAGCAATTTCAAGACGGTCGATACATATCCTCGATTGAAGCATGCCGGAGAATATTCGAGTTTTACTTGCAAAAACAATATCCCTCAGTGCAAAGGTTACAATATCATCTACCAGGAGAACAATTTGTTGTGTTTAAGGACACGGATGATGTCGAGTCAGTGATTAATCGGGATTGCATTTATGAGACAATGTTTACCAAATGGTTTGAAGCGAATATAAACCACCTTGATGCTAATGAATTTACGTATATTGAGTTCTCGACAAAGTAGGGGTCGGGAACGCAAGCAAAAACAGTGGACAAGGCGAAAACAACGTATTAGTATTGGTAGACTTGCTTATGCACATCCAAACTCGGGAGAACGTCATTATTTGGGTATGCTACTTAACAAAGTTCGAGGGGCACAATGCTATGAGGATATAAGAATCGTTGGTGGAGTGGTGCACCCAACTTACAAATCAGCAGACGGTCGATACATATCCTCAATTGAAGCATGCTGGAGAATATTCGAGTTTTACTTGCAAAAACAATATCCTTCGGTGCAAATGTTACAATATCATTTACCATGAGCACAGTTTGTTGTGTTTAGGGACACTGATGATGTCGAGTCAATAATTAATCGGGATGGCATTCATGACACAATGTTTACCAAATGGTTCGAAGCAAATATAAACCACCCGGATGCTAATGAATTTACGTACGTTGATTTCTTGACAAAGTGGGGGGTCTGGAACGCAAAGCAAAAACAGTGGACAATGAGAAAACAATGTATTAGTATTGATAGACTTGCTTATGTACATCCAAACTTGTTAGAACATCATTATCTGGGTATGCTACTTAACAAAGTCCGGGAGGTAAAATACTATGAAGATATAAGAACCGTTGGCGGAGTGGTGCGCCCAACTTACAAATCGGCAGACGGCCGATACATATCCTTAACTGAAGCATGCTGGAGAATATTCGAGTTTTACTTGCAAAAACAATATCCCTCGGTGCAAATGTTACAATATCATCTACTAGGAGAACAGTTTGTTGTGTTTAGGGACACGTATAATATCGAGTCAGTGATTAATCGGGATGGCATTCATGACACAATGTTTGCCAAATGGTTCGAAGCGAATATAAACCACCCGGATGCTAATGAATTTACGTACGTTGAGTTCTCGACAAAGTGGGGGGTCTGGAACGCAAAGCAAAAACAGTGGACAAGGAGAAAACAACATATTAGTATTTGTAGACTTGCTTATGCACATCCAAACTCGGGAGAACGTCATTATCTGAGTATGCTACTTAACAAAGTCCGGGAGGCAAAATGCTATAAGGATATATTAACCGTTGGCGGAGTGGTGCACCCAACTTACAAATTGGCATACTTTGCACTTGGCCTACTTGAACATGATGTTGAATGGCATGAGGCACTTGACGAAGCCTCAACATGGGCCGCGAGTTCCCAACTCAGAAACATGTTCTATTCAATGCTGATGTTCTCGGCAATTACAGATCTCACAAAATTGTGGAAAAAACACTAGGTGGACCTAACAGATGATTTATAAAGTCGAACGAGGAGATAGCTTGGAGACAGAGAAAGAAGTCTTGATAAAAATGAATTGAGAAATTTAGGGCTGCTGGATATCGAGCGTATACTGAATAGGAATGGAAGATCATTGACAGAATTCCCTCCATGCAGCTGCCATCTTACCAGTTGGGCCAGATTGTGACGAACGAGCTTATGATGGAAGAACTTGATCATGATAGCACAGTTGAAAGCTATCTGTTCGAGCTGTTACATGTCGGCTTAAATGATGATCAAAAGAGGGTCTTCGACACGATAGTGGATGCGTACACGAGACGGACATGGGGTCTCTTCGTTGTTTATTGTAGTGGAGGAACGAGGAAGACGTATCTATGGAGGACTTTAATAGCAAAGGTCAGGTCGCAGAAAAAAATTATTCTCTCGGTGGCATCATCTAGAATTGCTGCTTTACTTTTGCCAAATAGAAAAACTGCGCACTCCCGTTTCAAAATACCGCTAAACATCCACCAATCGTCATGTTGTTACATCACCGATCAGACCAATTTGGCAATGTTAATTTACGAAGTAGATTGGGTCATATGGGATGAAGCTCCAATGTTGAGTCGCTACGCTTTTGACGCTGTTGATCGAACATTCAGAGACATTTTGCAAATACGAGTAACTGTTCCTCTGAGAAGGTGTTTGGAGGAAAATTATTTGCACTTAGGGGAGATTTTAGACAGATACTGCCAATTATAACAAAGGGGGGACGTGAACAAATAGTTGGAGCTTCGTTGCTAAGGTCGTATATTTGGAAATGTTGCCAGGTTTTACATTTGAAAATAAATATGCGTGTTAGGTTAAATAATATTTCTGAAACTTTACGATCTCGGTTACATGATTTCACGGAGTGGATTAAGATGGTTGGCGAGGAAAGGTATCCGGTACATCTTTTGAAAATGATTCTGATCCAAACTGGATCAAAATCCCAGAGGAGTTTCTCATACGAAATGATGAAAGGGGAGTACATCGGCTGATTGAATCAACTTATTTGGAACTAATTGATAGGTACATTGTTTTGTCCTACTTAAGTGTGTGGAATACTTGCTCCGAGAAACATCGACGTCGACCAACTAAACTCGATGATGTTATTGATGATACCAGGAGAAAGGCGGGTATTTTATAGTGCAGATAAGCTATGTCCTACATCAGGAGAAACTATGGATCATGTTTTGCACCCTCCAGAGTTTCTCAATTCTATAGACTTACCAGGATTACCAAGTCATGCTCTGGAGTTAAAAGATAGAGCTCTGATAATGTTGTTGCGAAACTTGAATCAGTGTTTGGGATTGTGCAACGGTACCCGATTAATTGTTCACAAGATGGGGGACAAATTCATACAAGCTAAACTCATGGCAGGTTCCCGCGTTGGAGAAATTGTATTGATAAGTCGTATTGACCTAACATCGGCGTCTGGTGATTCGACATTCGAACTGAAAAGAAGACAATTTCTTATCAAGCTGGCATTTGCAATGACCATAAATAAGAGTCAGGGACAGACACTAAAGAACGTGGGTGTCTACCTCTCGAATCCTATGTTTTCACATGGCCAGCTATATGTAGCTTTGTCGCGTGTTGCATCTCCGTCAGGTTTGAAGATGTCGCTGATCAATAAAGAAGGGATGCCAAATAATGTCACCAAAAATATTATGTACAGGGAAGTCTTCAACGATATCCCCGATTAAAATATGTTGTGAGATTATATATTTGGTGAATTTAATGTACAGATACATCGGGACAAAGATTGGTTGAATTCATCTTAAATTGTCAATAATTATATTTTATCTTGTTGTTGCTTATTTGTCGTTATATTTAACTTATATGTAATTTATAATGTGTGTCAAGTTAATAACTTGCTTACTATGTTGTTGCAAATTTGATTGAATTGTTGTTGCTTTCATTTAATTCTTAATTTATAGATTAATTTTTCAAATCTAAACCAGATAAGATGGGTACACCTCTCAAATATTGTCGTGGCAATGACTCTCTACGTGTTACGGAGTAGACAGATGAGTTCGAACATAAACCATTTGAGCATGACACCCCAATAGCAAAGCATGGCTCATGCAAAAATATAACTAGCTCAATGGCTAAGAGTGTGTGGAAACTTCATCCCGGAAAGATATATAATGATAAAAATTGCCGAGACATTGCCACCAGCTTGGGATGCTGCAAAAAGGAGGGTATTTGAAATCTTGCGACCATGACATGCGGTGGAGTTTGTTGACCTATTACAATCATTTGAAAAATATATTCAGCCCTCATGGATACAGTTCAGGAAAGAGAAAATGGGTGAAGGAACATGTGTCAGGGAACATTTGTTGAACAAGGAACAATTGTTCTACGATCTCAAAAGAAGAGGATTTGAACTGAATATTGTAGATCTAGTACATTCCATAGTAAGCACTCTACCACCTCCTTGGCTGATACAAGACATCCACGCTAAGTTGAAGACTAATTTCGTAGACATGAGGGAATTAGGGGAAATGTTGGAAGAGATCGAGTTAGACTTTACAACGGTGAAGGCTTTAGAAGATTTACAGGATGGACTAAATGGCAACAACACCGTACGAAAGTAGATCTCCATATTCCAGGTAAAAATGTCCTCTTATGATGACTATTGAGACAGTTTTAGTTGAATATTTTCCATTAACATAATATTTAATTAATCATAAAATTATTAAACAGGTTATTATATGCCTACAGGTCTACCGCGAAGTACTTGAAAGATGAAGTTACAATTACTCGGCATGAATAGTATGTTTGATATTGTCGTTGTTATAGTTTGAAAATATTTTTGATTTCTAGAGGTTAACGTAAACGTTTCAAAATTTGAATTAGGTGTCTTCTTATTTGTATAATTCTTACGAATGTGTATATTGTAAACCCTGTGTTATTAAAATTACATTTACTTGCTTTACTATGTTATTTTATTGTTAATATGCCTTTCATTTAATTTTTTAAAATGTTCCCGAGCTTCAGCAAGCTCCATTTATATCTCACATAAATAATAAAACATCTGGAAAAACACATAAAAATCAAATTAACAACAATAAAATGACTATACAGTTTACAAAATAAATTATTTGATAAAAATAATACGTATTAGTCTGTGCATTTAGTGGTTCTGTGGTCCGTGCATAGCACGGAGTGTTGCTAGTTTGAATTTATAGTAATGTGCGCTGGGGACCCATGGTACGCACGCGCAATCTTGACCGTTCCTTTATATTTTTGAGGGACTGGATTAATGATGGAATTAAATGGACGATTTGAAATGAATACCACCTCCCCTACTTGTACCTTTTTGTGCTTTTTTTTAATGAGGATATTGCATGTACAACTGCAATTTAAGAGATTAAGTTTAAATATTTTACACCAAGCTGTTAGTACAAAAATGATGTGATATTGCACGTCACTACTGTATCGCACAGGACAATATGTGTGATATTGCATTTAATATGATTTATCATCTCGCAATTTAACATTATATATTATTAAAGTCAAATAAGCTTAGTAGATTTTTTAACAATTTTAATTTCATTAAATTTGAATTAGAGGGATCATATTAGCTTAGGTAAATAATTACTTATTTATGTAACACTTAACTTGCAATGTTAAATCAATAGTACAATGATTCTATTCATACTAAGGTTGATTACATATAATTAAAATTAGTATAATTTATAGTGTTGTTGGTATGATTAGAATCATATTAAGTTACTAACTATAATTTACCTTGCTATTTTTAATCACATAAGTTATTAAAAGCGTATAGCATGATATATCTTGTAATGTTATATCAAATTAGTATAATTTATATTGTTATTAGTATAATTAGAATCATACCAATTATAATTTACCATGCTATCTCTAATCATATATGTTATTATAACCTTAAAGCATAATCTATCATTCTATTACATTCGTTTTATTTAATATGATTTATCATGTCGCAATTTAACATTATATATGATTAAAGTCAAATAAGCTTAGATAGATTTTTGAACAACTTTAATTTCATTAAATTTGAATTAGAGGGATCATATTATATGCTTTTATAATGTCTAAGGTTCAATCAATTACATGTTTAACTTAAAAAAAAGTCTTCAATCAATCTACTTAAACCCTTAATAACAACATAAAATCAATATATACATTTATATATAAATATGTTTATTTATTATAAAAGAAATCTAAAAAATATATATATATATATATATATATATGTTTTTAAGAGGATTATTAATTTCGGAGAGGGTTACAAGGACGGGGCAAAACATATCCCGAATTCGTGTAGGGGCGGGGCGGGTTAAAAATGTCATCCCTAGAAATGAATGAATGTCCTATAGGCTATATAAATCCAGTAATGTAGGAACGGTTAAAACCTTTTTTTTTTTTCGGTGAAAGTAGAAAATCAGAAAAATCAAAGAAATGAATGAGAATGAGTATCCTGTAATGTAAAAAAGAAATCAACAGAAATTATTTTTCTTTTAATATGTCTAAAATATTAGTTAGTGCATTCCCATCATCATCTAAATCATCAATCCTAGTTGGGTCGTGACTAAACCAATCTTGGGCACAAACTAATGTTTCTACCGTATCTGGTTTCAAAGAAGTCCTATGTCGGTCAAGTACCCTCCTTCCGGTGCTAAATACTGACTCTGAAGCAACGGTAGAAACTGGAATAACTAAAATATCACAAGCCATATGAGATAAAATAGGATACTTAGTTGAATTTAGTTTCCATCATTTATTTAGCTATAATAGGATTTTACTTAGGATACTTAGCTAAAATATCACGAGCCTCCGGATGCCTGCCACTCGATTGACTTTAAGATTTCCTTAAGAAGAAAAAACCTAACAAAAGAACATATATAATTAAGATGATGCAGAAATCAACAAAAATTAATAGAAATCGTTTGTCATTGATTTATTGATTCAGAAATTCATTACTAAATCATGCAATCAGAAATTAACAGAAGTAAAAATATACTCATATTCACTGAAATATCAAATGGTGCTGCAGGAAATCAGAAACTAAGGGCCTGTTTGGTATTATTCCCATGCTAAGAATGTATCTGTTCTGAGAATAAGATGTGCTAAGAATGTTCTCATTCTTAGAGTGGATTGAGTTTAACTTGTTTGGCAACATTCTTTTATAATTCATTCCAAAGAAACAAAATTAGTAGAACATGTTTGGCAATGTTTTTGAATTATATTCTACCAAGAGATGTTTTTGAGTAGGAATAGGAAGCCCCACTTTTGTATTTTTTATTTTGAAGTTTCTTTACCAGAGATTAAGATAAGGGAGGCATTATACCCTATATCCAGTATAACAGGAATGAAAGAAACATCAGTCAAGCAATGCCCTTTCTATATAAAGATCCATCTGAGAAGAGTTTTTCTAACCCACCAAACCATTAATTAAAATGGAAGAGCATCAATTTCTCTAGCATTTCAGTCGACATCCAAACAACCAAATATAGCAGATATGTTACCTAGAACAAATCCCAAAATCATTCAAACCAAAGAACCCACATCAATTTTTCACTAAAGCAGGAAATTAACCAATATTGGCTTGCTCCTTGTTCAACAATCATACCCAATATCTATATAACGGTTAGATTTGGACAAATTTAATAGCGAAAAGAAAACCCATTCAAGAATCGCGCATTGAAAAAAATATTTGAAGCAAAAATGAAATAGAAGAAGCAGAGATGCCGTGAATAACCAAACACCGTTTCCCACTTTTCTTTCCATGAGAATGCGGAAATGCTCCATGCATGGCTTGATGCCAAACTAGCCCTCATATACTCATACTCATATACTCATAATCATGCAATCAGAAAAAATATAAGTCATATAAATCAGAAACTAAATTCACTATGCTCAACAAATCACAAATTAACAAAGCAACAGATGCATAAAATAACTTGATTTCTGAGCCGTGAGCACTGAGCAATATCTCTGAGCATAGACTGAGAAATAGAGAGAGGAAGCAGGACAGGAAGAAAGGGATTAGAAATAGAGAGGGATAGATAAGATTGGAGATGGAGGGAGGGCGAGGGTGAGAGAGGGCAGAGGGTGAGGGAGGAAGAGTGAGAGAGGGTTTGGGCAAGAGAGAAAGAGGGTGAGAGAGGGGGACTGGGCGAGGCGAGGGAGGGAGGGAGAGAGGGCTAGGGAAAAGAGGGAGAAGGGCAGCGTCACTGACTCACTATGCTGCGTGCGTGCCTCGATGCGAGAGAACAGATAGCTGAGCATGAGAGAGATGATTCAGATGAAAGAGCAGAGAGTTGAGCAGAGTAGAGAGCTGAGTGCGTGACAGAGCAGTGACGGCGAGAACAGAGCAGAGAGCTGAGTGCATGACGGCGAGAACAGAGCAGAGAGCTGAGTGTGAGTGACAGAGCAGAGAGCTGAGCGAGAGAGGATTCAGATGAAGAGCGCTGAGAGCCTGGGAGAGTTGGAGCTGTGAGTGAGAGGAGAGCATCTGAAAAAGAGAAGAGGCAAAGACAAAGCTGAGAAGTGAGATGAGGCAGAGAGAACGAATGGACCTAGGGTTTCGTGGGCCCTGGGATGCATCTGTTTTATACTTGTATTAGAGAGGGAGGGCGAAGTTACAAAACTGTCCCTCCTAATTAGCCAATTTTTTGCTGTTAGTGAGGGACATTTTCAGTATTATATAAATAATTATTATTAAATGACTTTGCAGTGGGCCGGGCTGGATCTGAACAGGCTGGGTTGTTTCTGCCTGGTCCCAGTTCCATTTTCGTCGGGCTTTAAAATGTATTTTTTAAGCCCAGCCCACTGGACCTAATTTTTTTAAAAGCCCAGTATTTTCAGACTTAGGACGGGCTGGGTCGGACTTTTTACCCGTCTCAACACATCCCATCGACAGGTCTAGTGGTAGCATGAATGCTGTGGAATATCATCCCTGGTTGAGTTTTCAAGCCTATGGGCTATTTTCTGGAGAAGATGTTTTTATTACCTCACTTTTCTCCCCCAACCAAATGGACCTTAGAATTTTATTTTATCTTTTTAAACCACGACAGAAACATTACTTTCTTAGAAATGGTTGCATACTACATTTTACTGTCATAGGTATAAATGTTTCCGCTGGATATGGTGCATAGGCCTGTCAATGGGACGGGTTGAAACGGGTAGAAAGCCCAGCCCAGCCCGTCCCAAGCCCGAAAATACAGGGCTTTATAAAAAATTTTGAGCCCAGTGGGTTGGGCTTGGTCAATAATTTTAAAGCCCGGCCAAAATGGGACTGGGACTGGACAGAGGATGCCCAGCCCGTTCAGGCCCGGCCCGGCCCGCTCCAAGTTAATTTTGATAAAAAAATTTATATTACCTAAACTGTCTGTCACTAACAGTAAAAAAAACGGCTAGTTAGGAGGGGCATTCTTGTAACTGTGCTCTCCATCAATCCATCTCTTTGATAAGACGTTGCAAGCCCTAAAAACATTCCACACTCAATCGCTCTTCTGCTCTCTGCCTCTTCTGCCCAAGATTGGTTTAGTCATGACCCAACTAGTGGTGGTGATTTAGATAATGATGGGAATGCACTAATTGATGTTTTAGACATATTAAAAGAAAATTAATTTCTATTGATTTCTTTTTTATATTACTTGACCCATATAGGATACTCATTCTCATTCATTTTATTGATTTTCTGATTTTCTACTTTAAAAAAAAAAGTTTTTAACTGATGCTACATTACTTTAACTTGACTCATATAGGATACTTATTCTCATTAATTTCTATTGATTTTCTGATTTTCTACTTTTACCTGAAAAAAAAAGGTTTTAATAATTCCTACATTACTTGACCCATATAGCCTATAGTATACTCATTCATTTCTATTGATTTTCTGATTTCCTATTGTCACTAGCAAAAAAAAAAAGTTTTTAACTCCGCCATGTTGCTTGTTGCATTGCATTGCCGGTCCCAAGCCTGGAAAAAAGAGGAGGGTTTAAAGTCGAGTTCACACCGGTGTCTGGTAACAGTATGAATAATTAGAGAATGTTTTGCTTATCTCCAGGATCGGGCTAAGCCCAGGCCCGGCCCTGTCTCCGCCCGGGCCTGTACGGGACGGGATTAGATGTAAGCCCGTTCAATTTAGGGCCGAGATTGGACAACACCTGGCAGGCCCGTCCTATTTTCGGGACGGGATTGGACAACCCAAGCCCAGGCCCGGCCCGTCCCATTGACAGGCCTAATGGTGCAGATATAATGCATTCTCTATTCTCCTGGCATTGCCCTGTGCAAAAGTGACAATGGAATATTTTATAATATTTATATGCGTTTAATAGTTTAAAGCCAAAAGTTTGTGATGGAAGTTGTTGATATAATATTTTGGATTTATTTTTCTCAAAATCACATTTCAAAGAAAATCATTCAGATAATGATGACCTTTCTTTGTGATTGGAATTGAACAATTTGAATCATTTGAATAATGTACATAACAACATTTTTTAACTGGAGTTTATATAGCTTGATGGTCTGTGATTAATATTATTCAGTTCGACTTGCTTTAAATCTTTTTATTCTCATTTAATAATGGTCCTTTTTATTCTTATTTAATAATGGCTCATGCCTCTGCTAATATAATTAATAATGTATAAGTTTGTGTTCATTATATTATAACAATATTCACAATCTTATTATGGGGCCAATTCATATTGAAATAAAAGTTAAGGATGTTTAATGAACCATTTGAGCAGATTGGATTCTCATTTGACGGGCGGGTTCCACCGGAGGCGGACCTACATGTGAAAAAAGCAAATGCTCTTATACCACTTTGTAGGAACATGAAAATGTGGAGTGTGTGGGAGGTTGTAGGGCCAAAAGGGCTGTACAGCTACTCTAAACAAGTGAATAAAACACTTATATATAACTCAAACCTTAAGATAATAAGAAATTTCTCTACAACAACACTTGGACAATCTTCTAGACCTTAACCCACACACACCCTTGGTTGACACACTTTCTTCATAGTCTACAAACACCCTTATATAGACTGCCAAAGGACACTGATAAAAATTCTGATGCGCACGGGGGATCTGGATGGACACAATTATCATCATTGTCTACACCGTGGGCTCGGTTTGATGATCTATGGCCGAACAACATGATGGCAAGGTAGGAAATTACTGGATGAGCCATGCTATCCACATACACGGGATTATTGCTGCTAGAACGTAATTCAAGTGGACTTGAAGTGACTCCCCCCCTGGTTGGATTGCTGGACAACAGTTGTCACGTCCCCAAAATACAGCCAAAGGATAAAGCGAAAAATATGATTAAATAATTATTTTCCTGTGTTTAATACAACACAAGCTCCCAAATATGGATCCACAAAATTCCGAAACGTGATGAGTCATAACAAGATTTTTGCGAAAGCATTAAACCAATTGGTATCAATATCCAAAATTAAACCAACATATAACTACTGAATATTTAAGGTTTAAAGTTTCCAAAATATCTTCAATAAAACAAATAAATAAGAATTATGTTCATTATGAATAAATTGCTCCTAAAAGTAGTTTTCTACAATGAGAGTCACTCCCGTGTGGTCTCAGACGGCTTCGTAGCCATCTTCGGCTCTCCACTCAGTTTCGTCAACTAGTTCAGACGCTTGAAACGTTTGACCATCCTCCGTCTCACAGTAGGGTTGGGGTCGGTATCTATGCACCAATAAAAAAAAGTAAACAGCAAGTACAAAAGCATAATTCATAAATAAAATACAAGATCAATGTGAGTAAAGACAGGTAATGATTATAAGAGAATAACACCACAGTAATGACGAAAAGAACGTATCACCTAAATCCAATCTACACAAATAGCGCAATACAATAATCACGCAGAAGCATTGCTACTGTTTTGGGTGGTCAGCCCTAACTATAAAGCAGGAAAACCCGTTCGAAGGCTGGCGGTCATAAACCAGTTCGTAATCGAAATCGTAGGCCGGATAAACCGGTTCGAAATGCGGATATTACAGTGTCCGTGCACTTCGGTGATCAGCCGTCCAAATACAACTGCAGTTATTCGAATATGACCCGATCAATATACATATATATATACATATTATAGTAGAATAGACCTAATGATTTGTAAAGCTCTGACACAGAATCCTAAGTCAAAGTGAAGGGCTGGCTACACAATAATCTATAATCGAATACCAATCAAATCATTCAAATAAACCTCCACAGTATCTTAATCGTTTGTCACGCCACATCACGGTCCATATCCAATCAACATAGGGTATGCAACTAATAGACCAACATCAATCTCAATCATGTATGCAAATCCGAAGGTCAAAGGAATAATCACAAGCCAATCATAAGGTAAAATATAAGATCTCGTACGTAACGACCATAGGAATCTCTAATTGATAAAAGATCAACGTACCCCTTCTCAATCAATGGTGCATAGACTCAATTAAGGGTTTTCCAATAAAGATAGGTTGAGCCTGAATCGATTAGGATTTCCCGAGGTCATATGAAGTACTAAACCCTACGTTAGTAATATACCGTTTGCCCGAACGGTATTTACTCGGTCCAATGATCCAATCAATAAAGCACAAAATAACATATTAAAACCAAAGATATCATTAAATATTGATTTTGCAAATAATATTGATAAATAACCATCTTAGTTTATGATTTTAGAAAAACCAAGGATTCCACCTATAACATTTTCCAAATTCAATTCCTTATAAAATAAGCCAAGGGGTCTAATTTAGTTTTTATAACACAACCAGAGTCTTTTTCCTAATTTCTAATACTAATGGGGTCAGGTGTTAAAAATCACATGCTAAGTTTTGTGAGGTCTTCTCTCCTTTCCCACATCACACTCGGTCGAACCACACCCAGAACCCATTCTTAAAAACAACGAGCTTTGTTCTAATTTTTAGAAACTCAAGGGGGTAAAGTGATAATATAGTATCCTACCTAATTATAGGTTCTGTTTCAGCAGAGCTATCCTCTCTTTATTCTCGTTTCCAAATTCCAATACATGTATAGGTCACTCACCGAACCTCGTCCCAGAACAAGTGTTTCACGCCTGTGCATCAGACTCCTCTGGGCAATGGGCCCCATCGATCAAACTCCAAGGTCATCCCCACCAGGATGGACGCCCAGGTCAACACCCACACACACAACTTCTTTTTAACTTACAAAAACTCATGGGCAAGGACAAGGTCACACGTAAACTTTTATTAATATTTTATAGCCAAGAGGTCTCTCTCTCATAATGCATATTCAGAACAAAATCGGTGTGGGCCCCACTGATCAAGAACCCAAGAAGGGTGTACTCTCTAACATCTCCAAGGCATGCGCGGCCCTTTGATCGGTCCAGAAGACTTGTGATCGGATCAAACAATGGGTCCCACTGTCATGACCCGGGCCCGAATTACGATAACCCCGAGCCGTGAGCCCATACTTACTCCCGTAAAGCCCGAATTAACCGAAGTTAAAACGGAATCCACAAGGGATATCATTCTCAATAAACCTGTCAAATACACAATTTTTACGGAAATATATATATATATATATATATAAATATTTGACAAAAATAATCAATTTACATATATACAAAATAAAGTCCTTACACATGTATCACTTCCAACATTGTTTATCAATCGGTGCATATCCAACACACCATACAATAACAATTAATTACATTTTATAAATGAATGTACAAAATAACGTTTCAAAACATTTCTCAAAATATTATAGTTCTTTCTCGCACTCTGATGCCCATATCAAATGGCATCCCGATCGTTCCATTCGATTAGTCCTCCTGGAGGAACCGGAGTGGTCTCCTCCGCTGGCGCCGGGGGTGTTGCTGCATCGGTAGGGGCAATCGAGCCTGTAATGCCATCAATAACACTAGTGAACACGACGGTTCAACAATATATAAACAGATCTTGTAATAGCACATGTTAATACATATACTGAATTCATTAAATCCATTCGGTAACAATTATCATTCTAAACAAATCTAGATAATTCCAACAATGACAATATGTAACATAGGAGTTCATCAATAGACATTTACAAGATAGTCACTATCATAGCCTTCATTCATTCATTTCATTTAATTTATCATCTTCCCTCAAAGGAAGGATTCATCTTCCAAACGGAAGGCATCAATCAATACCCATAGATATGATCGGAATATGTGGGACTTACTAGTGTCCGGGCCAGTGACAACTAGCGGCCAGGGACAACTAGCATCACCACGGAGTTCCGGAACGCCCCCAAATCCATCTGCTGCAGCAGGATTAGTAATTTATTTCATTTATCAATTCATTGAACTCATTTAGAGTTTTAGTACAGTAGCTAGGTAGTGCCAAACTTAAGGGTTAATGTCTTTCTAATGTTCAGTTGAATTCATTTCAATAATTCTTTTCATAACAAGAGAAGAGAATAACGGTAGTACCAATCTCACTAGATCGAGACCTAACAATGTGAAATACGATATAATGAGAGATCTTACTACTCATTTATAGCTTTACTCAATTCTATCTCAATCTAACCAACCATTTGGGTGTAACCATTGGTTTCCAAATGCACGTGTTATTCTCGATGGACATCACATTTATATTTAATGTGTGCATTGTATAGTCCCCATAATTATCACTCATGCAGGTTTAGTCTCAAAACTAATTTAAAGAGTACTCATGCTTACAAGAAGTACTCCAAGTTTATGTGAAAATCAAAACCCACTGTGGTCTGGTCGATTGGCCAAATTTTCACCTACAATCAATGTATGTTCTTGTATTAGGTTCGCTCAAGCGAGTCCAAGTTCGCTTGAGCGGACACCTCACAGAACTTTGGTCGCTCGAGCGCACCTCATGTTCGTTCGAACGAACTGTCCAGAATTATTTCACTCTGTCACAGAACCTTGGTCGCTCGAGCGAACTGTCCCGAGTTCCAACTCGAAAATCTGATACATTCTCTTTTCTTCTACACTCCTTTCTCCCTTATTCATCCATAACCTACAATAGTAATGGAACCTCCTGTTCCCTCCTCACACATCATCCATTTCCAAAACAATACTTCTAATCATTCATTAACCATCCACACAACCCATAAACAACTCCAAAAATCAATGGAAAATGCACAAATCCATGAAAAACTATATGCATTTCTACAACAAATAATGCTAATCACAAGAAATGCTTATACTTGCCTCTCTTGAAGTCAATGAACTCAAAGCTCTCTTTTACTTAGCTTGACTTGGGATTACAACCCCCAAATCAAATCCTAATCCCATGAAAACATGAAAACACACAACTCATGAGCTATCTGAGTTAGAAGCCTCTACAAAACAACCAATGGAACTTAGAAATCCTAAGGGAAGACCAACTACTTACTTGTAGCTCCAAGCAAAGAGATTTTAAGCTCTCTTTTAAGCTCAAACACTTCAAAAATGGGGGAAAGGACTTGAGGAAGAAGATGAAGATGGAGCCTTATCTCACAAAGCCAGTCAAACCACTCCTAATCTCACCCCTTGATGGGGAGGAATGGAAGAGAAAGGGGGAAGAGAATGGTGCTTAGGGTTTTCTCAAGGTGAAATGAATGAAGAAGCTATTTCATTCTAATATAAGGACTCCTCACACTAAAACCCCCTTTTTTTTTAGTATAATTACATTTTGAGTCAAATAGAGCCTCATTTGGTCCATTTGAGGTCAAATGGAATCATGTTTATTATGAAAGTTAACGTACTATTCGAGATACACACGTTGGTATCCCGGATTTCCGTATTCGACGAAATACGCGAAAACCCGTATTTACGAAAAAGTCCTTAGTCTACCTTGTTTGAATCTAAACTCATTTTAACCAACTCAATTTCATTTCATTATGCTTAATACATCATTTGAGATTAATTTTTCTCTCTTTGGTCATTAATTTTCATAAACCCATTTATCCATGCTTAATTAGCATTAATCTCAATTAATTAGCCTTAACCATGATTAGTTTGGGTCGGGGTGTAACACCCACCCTACTAATTAAATAAAAGAAAATAACTTCACATTGACTCACAACCCAATTTCTTGAAACCAACAGATGGTGGCCATCGATATGCAATGTCTCATCACAAAAAGAGAAAATCAAACATAGAGGGCATATAAGGGATTTCTACATGCATCCACACACGAATCAAAGAGGAACACAAGCATTAAATCATTAAATTTACAAATTATGATTAGGTACTTGCCTGAGGTCCGCGGTTGAGGAAGACGATCTAGAATTCCTATTGACAAATCCCAAGGTGCTATCCCAGAGAAAATTTGGAAGAGATAGAGTTGTATGTGAAAATAAAAGAGTGTGGTGGTATATAAATAAGAAATAAGAATAAGAGTTGTAGTCTAACTTAAATTCTAAAGGGCATAGAGTTTGAGTTCTAAAAAAAATAGGAGTTTGTATTATATAAGAATTACACCCATGGTTAAAAAACTCGGCCGAGACCGGTCCGATATCTCGCGCGGATATCGGATCCGGCCCAGATTCTTCAAAATATCGGCCATCTCGGCCGATATCTCGGCCATCTCGGGCATTTTTTCATCTCGGCTGAGATATCGGCCGAGATATCGGCCGAGATGAATATAAAGCCCTTGTAACCCTAATTTTTTTTTTATTCTTTCTCCCATCTTCATCTTCTTCTCCTCTCTTCTCAAAGCCCCATAGCAGCAGCCACCTTCTCTCTTCCATATTTCCAAATCTCACTTATATTTTTTGAAGAAAATATTATTTAAGGTAAGAGGAAATCAACTTAAACTCTTAAAGCATGTTATGTGTTTATTTTTATTTTTTTATATAGATGAAACATAGAGGTATGTAGATTGTGTTGTGTTGTTTTCTTCATTTAGAAGTTATATTTATATACTTTCATGCTTGATCTACTCATAGTCTCATACACATGATTTTGAACTTTTTTTTTTCAATTTTTTTTATTTTCGGATTTTTAAATATTTGAATTATAGTATATCATTTTTTGGGGATTTCATCATAAATATGTTGTTTTAATGATTCATGATCATTGTATGGTGTGTAAATGTTAGATCTACATACTTTTATGTTAGATCTATATATTTAGGATTTTGAAAATGATTTTATTAATTTTTGTTTTCCAAAAAATAATTTTTGTTACTTGTTAGGATATTTGTGAAACCAAAGGCTTATTAATAGTGTGTAGATGATAGATCTACATCTATCTCATAGTCATAAACATGATTTAGATTTTTATTTTAATTATTTTATTTTCGGATTTTTTAATATTTGAATTATAATATATCATTTTTTGGGGATTTCATCATAAATATGTTCTTTTAATGATTAATGATCATTGTATGATGTGTAAATGATTGATCTACATACTTTCATGTTAGAACTTAGATCTATATATTTAGGATTTTGAAAATGATTTTATTAATTTTTTTTTCAAAAATTAATTGTTATTACTTGTTAGGATATTTGTGAAACCAAAGGCTTATTAATAGTGTGTAGATGATAGATCTACATCTACTCATAGTCATAAACATGATTTAGATTTTTATTTTAATTATTTTATTTTCGGATTTTTTAATATTTGAATTATAATATATCATTTTTTGGAGATTTCATCATAAATATGTTCTTTTAATGATTAATGATCATTGTATGGTGTGTAAATGATAGATCTACATACTTTTATGTTAGATCTATATATTTAGGATATTGAAAATGATTTTATTAAATCTTGAATTTTCCTAAAAATAATTGTTCTTAAGAGTATTAGTGTATTACTATTGCTGTATTGCATGAATTTCTTATTTTATAGGAACAAGATGGTGCGTTCAATAGATCCGGCATGGAACCATGGTGAACCAGCTGGAAGCAAAAGTAGAGTGAAATGTAATTATTGTGGAAGAGTGTTCAATGGGGGGATTACTCGATTGAAACAACATTTGGGGCATGTAACAGGACAGGTGATAAAATGTCATAAAGTGCCACCAAATGTAACTGCTGAAATGAGGGAGCTCCTAAATGCATCAACAAAAAAAAAAGAGTTACAACAAAAAAGAAGAACTGAGGAAATTGATGCATGTAGAGAAGAAGTATTCAGTTCCTCCGATGATGATGACGATGAAGACCTGGAAATGAGGAAGGCTAGGAGAGAAAGTATTAGGTCACTTCAAGAGGAGGAAGAGAGAAGAAAAATGCAATATGAAGCAGCCTCTAGAGGTAGCCAATATGAGCAGGGTGGGTCATCCGAACCTGGGGGAGCAAGTTTGCGTCGGGCATTTAGTCAAAAACAACCCCGTCGAGATCCAGACATTGAGGAGATTGAAAGAACTCCTACCCGTGCACCTCAGCAAGTGGGGTCAACTGACCCATATTCTTATAGAAAACCAACATCAAAGCAGCCCGGCATTATGAAAGCATTAACGGGTAGGCTTGGTAAAGCAAGAGAACATCTAGTGAGAGCCGCTGGGAAGTTTTTTTTGGACGGAGGCATTCCTCCCAACAAGGCATCATCTCCTTATTTCACCACCATGTTAGATGTAGCTGCAGAACATGGTCCAGGTATAAAGGCACCTACCCCTTATGAGATTGGGCATGTATGTGTTGAGAAAGAGTATGAAGAGTTGCAGGCTTGGGTGCAAACTTTCAAATGGGCATGGAAGGAAAGAGGTTGTACACTAATGTGCGATGGGTGGACGACCATCACACACCGTCATCTCTTGAATTTTCTAGTCTACTCGTCTATGGGCACGGTGTTTATCAAATCAGTTGATGCAACTGATTACATTCAAGATGCAAAATATATTAATAAGTTATTGAATGAGGTGATTGAAGAAGTTGGGGCAGATTGTGTAGTTCAGGTTGTTACCGACAATGCTGCAAACATGAAGGCTGCAGGAACGATGCTTATGAAACAAAGGCCAAGGATTTTTTGGTCTCCATGTGCAGCACATTGCTTGGATTTAATGCTTGAAGATATTGCAAAAGGAAAAGTCATGAAGTTTGTGATTGGTAAGATAAAGAAGATCACCAATTTATTTTATCAATCATATAGACTCATTTCCATGATGAAAATGCATACAGACAACCATGAATTACTACGGCCTGGCATCACTAGATTTGCCACCAACTTCATTGCTATCGAAAGTGTTTACAAGTATAGAGAAGGACTTCTCCGATTGATAAAATCAAATGAATTCATGAATTCAAAATGGGGAAAAAGGCCAAGTCCCATTACTGTTGAAGTATGTAAAACAATTGAGTCCAACAAGTTTTGGCCTCATGTGAAGGGTGTTTTAAATGTTTTTGAACCCTTAATAAAGGTTCTTCGATTGGTTGATGGCGATGATAAGCCAACAATGGGCTTCTTACATGAGGCCATGGAGAGATCAAAGCTGGCTATTCAAGGAGATTGTAAATATTACAAAAAGTTTTGGAAGATCATCGACGATCGATGGGGACGACAATTAAAACATGATTTACACATTGCCGGTAAGTGAAGAATATCCTTTAAGTCTTTAACACTTGAATTGTTGTATTCAACTCTCCATTCTCTCCTCAGTCCTCACTCCTCAGTCCTTAGTCCTTACTACATTAATTTATCAATGACTAAAATTCATTGGTTTTACTGTTACAGGATACTTCTTTAATCCCCAATTTACGGATGGACACCTATCTAATGAAATCCGTTTGGGACTAAAAAATGTAATTGAAAGATTGGCAGAGAGTACAAATGAAGCAATTTGGGCTACTAATCAGGTAGGAATGTAGGATAATTAAGGAAAAAAGTATATAACATTGTAATTTCTCTAATTTATTTTTCTACGTTAATATCTTCAGATTGACATATACAATGTACGGGCTGGAAGCTTTGGAACGACGACTGCACGGAGAGCTGTGACACAGACCAATCCTGGTATTGATTGTAATGTCATCTCTATATTATTTAAGGACTTATTATTTTTTTATTGACTTTAATATCATTTCTATTTTTTTCAGCTGAATGGTGGTTGAATTATGGAGAGTGTGCTCCTGCACTAAGGACGATTGCTATTAAAGTCCTTAGTCAAACTACATCGTCTTCCAATTGTGAAAGAAACTGGAGCACATTCTCATTTATCCACACAAGACCAAGAAATAGATTGACAATGCAAAAACTAAATAAATTGGTCTACATTCACTACAACCTCAAACTCCGGAGTAGAAATAGAAGGAGAAGACAGTTTGAGGATCACCGGGATTATTTCTATCCAATTAATTTGGACTATATCTTTTCAGAAGATGATACTGTGTTAGGTCAATGGTTGGAGGAACAAGAAGAACCGGTGTTAGACCAAGACCCAGAGTTTGAGCAGTTGATAGAGGAATTGACTGGGGAAAGGCCTGAGCCAGTGAGGGCTGCAGAAAGGATAGAAGAAATAAACTTGACAATGCAGCAAGGGCGTGCACCTAATACAAGTGAGCCAAGGGGAAAGGAGGTGGATGAAGAGAGTGAGTCAAGTATTTCTACTTCTTCATCATCAGCAGGAATTCCACCTGACTCTCCCGGGGATGAGGGTCATTACAGAGATGATGAACCTGTCACTTATGAGACAGTTGAGCATTTTCCTCATGCTACTGAGTTAGATCCTCGCCGTGGCTATGTCAGACATGTTGGACAGACTGAGGCAGGGGGTAGTAGTAGCGTCGGCGCCGCTACTCATGGTCATCATGGAAGTTATGTTGGCCAAGGTGCCATGTATGGACAACATGGGGATTATGTTGGCCAACAAGGTGCCATGTATGGACAGCATGAGGGTTATTCATATGACCCTAATTGGGTACCCCCTTCACCAACACCAATTATTTCTATTGAACAGATGTTAATTGAGCAAGGAAGGCTTCCCCCACCAGTTTCTCGACGACCTATTTATGCCCCTCATAACTATTTCATGCCATATGATTACAACCAACCATCTCAATCCACAGACACAGGGGATCAAGATAGTTCATCATCTTATCAAGAACAATCTGAATATGGTTATGGATATGGTAGTGCTAGTGCTGCACAGCAGTATGGAGCATATCTTTTTAGCCAATACCGAAGAAATGATAATGATGATGATATTGAGCCAGGGCGACACTCCACTTGGTATTAGGCTGTCAATCTGTCATACACTCATACTCATCAGTCTCTCTCTAGTCTCTACTAGTACTCTCCAGTCTCCACTAGTCCCCTCTAATTTCAGGTAAACCATGAACATTTTGATGTCCAAGTGCCTTATGATTTATCTATCTCAGTCACTACTCACTAACTCACTATCTCATTCACTAATCTTTAGGGTCTTGAATTTCACAACTTTATTTGATGATTATGTTAGTATTAAATGATGATTGATATGTTATCTTTATCTTCTTATATTTGACACTAATGAATTGATCATGAGCAGAGCATCAATAATGTTTGCATTATATGAAATACTGGAAAAAAGACAGTAAACTGCGAGTCTGCGACACAGACAGGACTCATAACTTAAGGTGACCGAGATTTTGATTTATTGTTGTTACTAATGGAAACAAATATAGTTTTCCAGCATTTTCTAATATTCTGGATTTTTTGGATATTTTTGCGAATTTTTTTGGATAAAAAAAAAATTCACACCGCGATGACCGCGACGGACCGATATCCGCGACCGATACCGATATCATATCGGTTTTTCGGCCCGGCCGATACCGCGACCGAGACCGAGATTTTAAACCATGATTACACCCACTAAATTGGGCCCGGGTTAACTATGGGTCATGATACCTATCCAACAAGCCTAACTCACCAAACCTAAGCCTTACGTGGTCCCACTTAGACTAATCGCATATTTAATGAAAATACAATCAAATATATAAAAATAATAAAATAAATACTATATATATATATGGGAAAGTTTCAAGTGCATCTATCCCTCACCATAGGGTGAGAGACACTTCCCATTTTTGTACATGAAGACAAGGAAATGTACCTCACCCTATGTACTTGAAAAGTAACTTTTGTACTTGAAAATGCCCAATTATAGAAGTGTCCCTCACCCTATGGTGAGGGATGAATGCACTTGAAACCTCCCCTATATATTATATATATATCAAAACGTTACGGCAGTGGTTAGGGCTGACCAGTTCTACGGACGAACAACATGATAGCAACTGGACTTGAAAAGTCTCCTACTCGGTCGGATTGCTGGATCGCTTTGGACTTGGCTTTCCAGTTGTTCACGTACTCGAGCATGGTGGCATCCAGTTTAGAGGGTATCATCCTTCTGTATCTGCGAAAACTGTCGCACACTAGATTCTCGATGGGTTTAAATCGCACTGCCTCTGCAACCATCTGGATGACAACTATAAGGGAACGAGCCAGGCGCGTTTGCTGATCTAAGTTGCTGATCCTGAGCTCTGTGATGGCGGCTCGAAGTTCCTTCATTCCAAGTGCAGTGTCCGCTCTCGTCTTACCTGCGACATTTTCAAGCTGTCTATAGCTGCCGGAGAATGTTAAGTCATTTCGGTTTGTACCAGGGAAAGGATTAACAATTGCAGGGTTAGGCTTCTTTTCACGTAAGAAGAAGGATCGACTTCCAGCCCGATAAGCCACCACATAAGCATTGGTGACATCTACTGCCAAAGTGATGAAATCCGGTCTCCTATTTTTGCTCCTATTTTTGAGTTTCACCAAAACAAACTGCCGGTAATCGGGCACTGTTGATGGCTCACGCATCACTGATATTCCATGCGGCTCTTCTCCACTTGCCAATTGAGCTCGCAGAGCCTCTATGAACTGTCTGTAGCTGGTCTTGGAGGCATTTTTGGTGGTAAACGTCACCCTTCGATCATTGAGTTCTTCTTCATCGTAGTCGAATGGGCAAAAACAACGTCGAACCAACCGTACAGCCCGTGACAGGACAAATCTTGCCAAATTTCTTCTTACAGGGCCACATTTCGGTTCCCCCATTATGTCTAAGTCGACTTTCCGTTCCTCCTATCAGCAGTACTGTGGAGATTGATTTATTGATTTATCAACTTTCACTTTCACCCCTGAAAAACATACATGAAGATGGTCAAAGTCCAGCTAATCAATACATCAATCAGAACCATCGAAAACCAGCTGTGCCCCTAAGCAAGGTTATTGTCATTCTCTATATATGAGAAACAGAATTAATGGGGGAAAAAAAGGAGTAAAAGGACAAATAATTAACATGATCGATCAAAAATATATAATGTCGCTAAAAGATTGGAAGGCTTGAAATTTATAGACTACAAAAAGAAAAACACAATTGTATATCGATCAAATCCAACTCATTTGGAATAAAGGTCACAATTTAATCAAAGTAAAAAGAAAAACTCATTTGGAATAAAGACTACAAAAAGAAAAACACAATCGTATATCTAATTAATACCCATAATAAAAATCATATCCGAAACTGGTTAATATAAAATGCCCACTCTCTCTTTAAACCTGTACATCTATAAGTAAACCAAATAACCAGAAAGCAGCACTCCCAATTAATTAGTCAATAAAACTTGATTAAATGACAAAATCTAGTATAAGAAGAGTACAAATTATTATAACCTTAATTAAAATCAATAACTGAAATCTAAGCTACTCAAATAGGGGGAAAGACTTGATCATGAATATAAATATAAAAGTCACCTGAAAAACAACTTAATCTAAAAAACTATGATGATAAAATGAGTATAATTTAGTAAAAGACACCAGAGAAGAGAAGCAGGGCGAGACGTTCCGACATCCATTCTTTTTTACTAACCGTGTCATATTGAAATTTTGAGGGTCATCAAATCGAGTGATAATGATGATGGTGACCACATTGGGTCACGTGCATCCAAATTTCAATGTTTTTCCTCTTGTAAAGTTGAACCAATGAATTTTCTAAGGTGTTTGATATTTTGTGTTTTTATTAAGATTTTCTATAAAATTATTAAAAAAAAACTAATCTAGCAAAAACCACTTGCGTGAGGACCGGCAGCATGAATTAAAGTCAGGATATGACAAACAGAATTAACGGAAAAAAGGAAAGAGAAAAAAGAAGAGAATATAATTAATTAACATGATTAAAAAATCATATAGCCCCCTGCCAAAAGAAAGCAAAACATAATAGAGGTGACTTCTTTAGATGGAAAAGTGGATGAAAAGAGATACCTCTAACAAGAAAAATAACACTCTACTTCCACTAGGATGGACCAAAGGTGGGTGTTACACCCCAACCTGAGTTAATCAAACTTAACTCTAAGTAATCTCGATTAATGCATATTAAGCATGATTAGTCGCTTTAATAGTGATTAATGATTGTCATGTTGGAAGAGATTGATTCACTCACTCAACTTGATGGAATTAAGGACTGTTCCGTAAATACGGATTTGTGCGTATTTCGTCGAATGCGGTGAAAGTTGATACCATCGTGTGCATTTCGACGAGTACGTCAACTTTCATAATACACACGTTTTCGTATGAATTGAAATGAGTCAAATGGGTCTTTGTTTGACTCAAATTGTAAATAGATAGAGATTGTAAGGTTCATATGCAAAATGCATATGATAGGTGTCATTAAACCCATCTGCATGTATTAGATGTTGCAATCCTGTGATGATTCATTCCAGCAACGGTGAAACAGGGAGGAGAATAGCTAAGGCCTTCTTCTTCATTTCTTTTGCTATCAAGTGTAGGAGAGGAGATAGTTCAAGTGCTTGTGAAAAGGAAACAATGATCTTCATCTTTTTCCTATTGTCTTCTTTCTTAAGGTGACTGATTTGTGTTTGAAGATTGGTGATTTTGATGCAACTAGAGGAAAAGGTTTTGAGGAAAAGGTTTTGTGTCAAATTGCAACTAGAGGCAAGTATAAATAATGATTAGTGTTTAGAATGATGTTTCTTGAGTTTTATTGTCATTTGGTTTACACCTTATGTTTAGAATTTTCTTTGAGTTGTAGATTGTTTAAATGGATTGCATGATGAATAAAAGTGTGATTGTGATGTGTATGGAGATGGTGATTGATGGGGGAACAGGAGGTTCCATTGTGATTATGCAGGTTATGAAGTGAATGTAGAGAAAGAGGAATGAAAACGATCGGTTTCAGGTTCTGCAACTAAATTCGTTGCAGGTCCGATCGATCGGACTGTCATCCAATCGATCGGACTGTCATTTAACTGTGACAAAATTCAGGCCGATCGATCGGACCGCAGTCAAAATTGGTTCTTTTCGAGTTCCATCTTGGTTTTAGGGTTATAAATGGTTTATGAATATGAGTGTAAAGATGCATTATAGTACGATTAGTGAGGAAGGGAGTTATTAATATTTCCATAAAATGTTATCTTTGGATTTTGATTCAAAGTGTAGTAGATGTTAACCAAAAGGTTAACTAAGGTATTAGCTTTGAAAGCTAACTGTTACTAAAAGTTAAAGCTAATTGTTACTAAAAGTTCAGAATGTCTTTCTAAATTTGAAAGATAAAACCTACTGATCATCTCTAGGCTAATAATGTTGTTTTACCACCATGGATGTTGATTAAGGGATTTTAATGTACAAAATTCACATGAACTGTGATGTCATCGACAATAACATGTACATTAAATAACTGATGAGTACATTCTAATGGTTGGTATTAGATAATGGAACATTGATTTGTATCCAAGTTGAATTGTAAATCGAAATTAAATTGAATCCGTTAATTATCATGGAAACGGAATTGTTATATTGTTACTGTTGAGTCTAGCACTACATGGTGATTTCTGTAAGCTCATTGAAGCTGTATCTACTGCAACAGAGTATTTGGGGTGCTCCGGAACTCCGTGGTGATATCAGTTGTCCCTGACCCGGACTCTGATAAGTCCCACAAGATATGAATACTTCCGTGCGGAAGATGGAAATCCTTCCTATTATGGAAGATGGAATATGATTTGAAATTGAAATGCTATTGTAGTTTGCCAAATAAAAGACTCTTTTTTATTGTGAATGAGAATTGTATTGTTTAACCATGAGTTAGATGAATTGAATGTGTAATGAACATGTTTAATCATAAGATTGTTTATATATTGCTGAATTGTCAAATTCATATTGTTATTGATGGCATTATAGGCACAGCTGCTCATGCCGGTCCTTATGAGGCCACAGCGCCACTGGAGAAGTCCAATACGGTTCCTCCAGGAGGATTAATTGAATGGAAATGATAGGAATCAAATGAGAGTTTGAAAGAGAAAACTCTATTGTAAATAGAATGACACTTTACACTTTTAATCTTTGCATTGTATGTAAATGTGCAAGTGATTAGTTTGTATATAGTGTAAACGATTTTGTGTTTTAATCAAGTGATGTATATATTTGTTATTTCCGCATAATGTCTTTTTGGTATCCCTTGTGAATTTTTATGCGTTGAGATTCACGGGAGTAAGCATGTGACGCGACTCGGGGTTATCTCGGATTAATTATCATCTCGGGCTCGGGTCGTGTCATACTTATTGTATGGTATCAGAGCTAAGTGAAAGAATTAAGAAAACTTTAAAATCCTTAGAAAGTGTAACGACACGGTGAGGAAACGAAATAACGAATCAAATCCTACGTTTGGATTTGTGTCTTATTGCTTTCACTAAATGTGATTTGCTTTCACTATAGGTGATATATATGTGATGGAAGTGTTAAGATATCTGTCTTACCTTCCTGTGTTATTTCAGAATGGCATCTGGATCAGGAAGCGGAGGGAATGATAATCCTGATCATAGTGGGAATGAAGGTCCTACGACTACACCTCCTACTCCGCTAAATAGTGATGCTAAATTTACGGCTATATTAGAGCAGATGGCTAAAAGCCATGAGGCACAGTTGAATATGCAAGCTCAGATTAATGTTATGCTACAAGTACAAACTCATATGCAAATTCAAATTCAGACTCCACAAGCATCACCAGTTCAACCATTGCCTAATGTTGGTACTCAGGTGGTAGTGCAGACCAAGGAGAAAGATGCTAATGTTCTGTATGAACAGTTTAGGAAGCGTGGAGCCACTGAGTTTCAAGGTAAAGAAGTTGCATTAGTAGCTGATGAGTGGATACAACACATCGAAGATGTGTTTGATACCATTATGTGTACTTCGAAGCAACAGGTGTTGCTTGCTTCGTCTATGTTACGAGATGTAGCAAAGGATTGGTGGAAAGGTATTAAAGATGCAATACTTGAAACCCTTGCAGCTACTGTTTGAGAGACTTTTAGAAAACAGTTTGAGAGAGACTTTGTTCCAAAGCATGTTAGACAAAAGAAAGAGTCCGAGTTTCTCAATTTGAAACAGGGATATATGACTGTGACAGCGTATGTGCATACATTTATTATACTGTCTAAGTATGCTTCGAAATTGATAGATACGGAAGAAAAGAAAATCAAGAGGTTCATAAATGGTTTGAACCCAACTTATAAGAAGATGGTTATGGCTGGACAACAGCCCACACACTTTGATGATGCAGTAGATAAAGTATATACTGCTGAAGAGGTTCATAGAGAAGAATAAGAACAAGAGTCAAATGCTGGCTCTGGTCCTAAAAGGAGTGGTAGTCCTTGGAATAGAAAAGGAGGCAGATTCAAGAACAAGAAACAGAGATTTGTTGTTAGACCTGATGTGAGACCAGTTTGTGAGACATGTGGAAAAGCTCACAAAACTGAAGTTTGTTGGAGAAATACTGGGGCATGCCTAACTTGTGGTTCAATGGAACATAGAATGGCTCATGTCCCAGAATTAGAAGAGATAATCAAGCTCCACAGCAACAACCTTCTCAAAGGCATGTAGCATTTCCTGCTCCTCCATAGCAGCAGCATCAATGGCAGCAACGTCATAGACAGCAGTAACTTCGGCAACAGCAACAACAAATTAGGACTCAGGTTGTAGGACAAGTCTATGCTGCGAATAAAAAACAAGCTGAAGCTGCAGCTAATGTTGTGGAAGGTATGATTTATGTTAATAATAGACCAGCGGTTGCATTGTTTAACCCTGGATCTACTCATTATTTGTTGCACCTCCATTTGTATGTAATATGCAAAAACAAATTAGACAAGTGTCATATGATTTTACTGTAACTACACCATTGTAAAGAAAAGTAGTATGTGAATTATATGTACCCCAATGTAGTGTTAAACTCGGAGAGGTGTCAATGCTAGCAAATTTAGTAGTGTTGGCTATGAATGACTTTGATGTAATTTTTGGCATGGATTTGCTTGCGAAGTACAGAGCTTGTCTATACTGTTTTCGTAAAACCATTACTTTTAAAGTAAATGAAGCCAATGCCAGTGTGTTATTTGAAGGAACACAAAAGGAGTTTAATACAAGGCTCGTTTCAACAATGAAGGCTGAAAGAATGACGCGAAGTGGTTGTGAATGCTACATCGCATTCATCACTGAAAAGAAACCAAGAAAGGAATTGGAAGACATTATCAACCTCATAGTGGAACCACCTCATAGAACTTCTCAACCTAACTCAAATGTTAAATGGACTTGATCCTTTGTTGAACTGAGGCCTTCAAAGAGTTATCATATATTTTCAATACTTTTTTATCATGTGGTTTGAGCTGGGATGATCTTATGTGCACTTGGACTCAAACCTTAGTCTGACCCTCGCCTTAAAGGGGCAGTCTCAACCCACCCATATTTTTTGAGTAGGCAGGCTCGAACTTAGTATCTAAGACCTAATATACACCTGAACTCAGGCCGTTCAATCCATATTGATAGTAGATATGGGTCAGTCTGGAAACTGGCCCATTGAAATTCCTACAACAGGCCATTAATTTAATGGACTTCTAAATTATAGAACTTATTGGACATGCTTGCAATGAGGTTGGTTTTGATGCTCTAACATTCATGTAAAATCCAGAGCCTCAACATTGATGAAAGCAATTAAATTGCCCTCTCTATCGTTATCTTGCACCAGGAATAGATCCATGCGAGCGACCTTTTTTCCTTGGATCTTTTTTTATATATTAAATAAATATAGGACATTGATGTAGAATAAAAGGATTCTACGTCTCTCTCTCTCTCTCTAGTGTTTGGTTGGATGTGGATTTAATTTGCATTTTCAAGCAGGTGTGTTCTAATGGTAAGTAGGCTTAAAACGAGTGGGTAGTGTTTTGGCCTTTTGGGGCATTGGTGTGGGACTCATCTTAGCCACACTCACACTTCACACGATATACCTAACAGAGTGAGCCTCAGCCGGGTACTGATAGGAAAATGGATGCATTTGTTTTTTCTTTTATCATTTTTTTTTCCTTCTTTGAATGGTAACATTTTCTTCCTTTGCTTCAGAGTTTTCTCTTTTTTAGTAGGGACTTTCAACCGATGCATTTTTTCAATTTCCAAAGATTTTATAGGTGCGATATTATTATTTTTCACGATAATTTCTTCATTTTACCATAAAATCTTAAGATCTTTTTCCACTTTATTTTCTTCTAAAAATTATTAAAAATAATAATAGTGGATTCTTTTTTATGGTTTTAATTATTATAATAATTTATTATATCTTTGTTTCAGCCCGGCCTTAGCATGGGCGTTTGTTGCTAGTATATATATGGATCCGATCCATAAAGGAGTCCCCACAATTCGTAACCACTTCTCAAAAATGTGATGATTCCTTTTTAAGGTAAAGAAAAACTTCCTTTCTCACTCATTCCAAAAACTTCTATTCTATTTTCTGCATAAAAGATGGAAAAGTGGACAAAATCAACGGCATATATAAATCCATAAATAATGAAAGAAACTCATATCTACACCTAAATCATAACCCTATGAAAAAGAAAAATATAAAGGAAACCATATATATCTACAAAGAGCTGACTTATTAAGATGGAAAAAAAAAAAAGGATGAAAAGAGACATTTCAAAGCAGGAAAGAGAAAAACACTCTACTCAGGCAAAGATCATATCAAGGAGCCCCGGCCTCAAAACTAAATCTAAAAAAGAGACCCAGACCCAGGAACCTAAGCAACATGGGTCCTCAGTACATGTGGAAAATCCACAAACCAATCAACAGAGTCGCTATAAACAAACATTAAACAACCACAGAGGTCCGTTTAAGACCAATCTAGAAACTATTTGAACACCATCTCAATCTACTTTCAAACCAATAAAGACAGTGGATACAACACTCACCAAAAGCGATAAAAGAACGATTTTCTGTTTGAACAGTGATCACAGAGAGAGAGAGAAAAAAAATGGGATCTTTGTATCATTTGAAATGATGTGTAAAGATCGAACAATACGATGCAGTAACGGATCTGAAAACAAATCGATTAGATGCAGATAGAAGAGAGGAAGAAGTTGAAAGAGAACTGAAATGCAGATCAAATGTTCTAATCCATGGTGATAATAGCTGAATCTGCAGATGAGATTCATAGATTTGGAAACATACCCAAAAACCCTAGCTCTGGAAACTGGAGACGGAAGAGAATGGGAGCGGCGCAGTGGCCCAGCCTCAGCCGCTCTCACCTAGAAAGTAGGGTTTTCGAATATACTAAGGGTAGCATCCCTTAAGTACGCTGACAGGTGAATCTTTGTAACCTGACAGCTGCTGTATGTAGTCTCCATCCCTCAGTACGGTGACAGGTATTTGTACTCTCTGTATGTACTCTCCTCACTCTCCACTACCCACTTCTAAATGTCCATTTGGCACTTTACTAATACAATCAAAGTCCAGTAACGTCTTCATTTTTCAAACAAGATATCACATCAAATATACTTTATTCAAAACTCCCTCCATCTTTTTCATACAAAAAATCAAAAAACAACTACCTTTATCCACTAAAATACAAAAAAAAATTCACTTTCCCATACATAAAGTCAAAAAGATTCCATAACAAACAACTAAAAATAAAAAACTATCATAACCCATATATATTTTATTCTTTCTTCAAAATCAATTTTACTTAACTTGACTATATTAGTAACTTACAGATAACTTCCTCTCCACTCCAACGAAATAACTTCCTCAAGAAAAATCGTCCCCTCCTCTAAACTTAGAGATAACGCACTCTCCGCTCCCCTCTACTTCCTCTAAACTTCCAAATAACCCACTCTCCGCTCCCCTCTACCCGCAAAACTTCCTCAAAAAAATTGTCCTCTCCTCTAAACTTACAGATAACATTGGTAAGAAAAAAGAACTGCACGTTCTTATCTCTCCCCACTTTCATCTGCAACTCCTCCCGTTACTTTTCGTCTTCTTCCTCTTTCAACGTCTCAAGCCTCTGCAACTTTAGGTTTCAGCCATCAAAATCAATAGGGGTGTAAAAAAAAAATTGGAAAACCGTCTAACCGAACCGAATCGCGGTTAATAACCGTATTTCACGGTTCGGTTACGGTTACGGTTAATGAAATAAAAAACCCTCAAGGTTCGGTTCGGTTACGGTTTTCCATAATAATTCACGGTTATTAACCGAACCGAACTGTATCATACGGTTCGGTTAACCATATGCGGTTAACCGTATCGCTTTCAAATAAAAGAAAAAATAATGGAGTTCAATGAAATATTTCTTACCTTATTTAATTGCTCATTATGTGTCATTTTACCTTCAATCATTCACATTTATCCCCTTATATGAGGAAGGCATTCCACGGTTATTAACCGTAACCGAACCGTTTAATACGGTTAACCGCGGTTACGGTTTTTCACGATTTTTGTGGATACGGTTACGGTTACGGTTTTTAAAGACAGAAAACCGCGGTTACGGTTCGGTTAACGGTTTTTCCAAATTAACCGGTTAACCGAACCGTTACACCCCTAAAAATCAATATGAGAGGATACAATCGTTCTTCACTCAACTTTCTTATCTCAGGTAACCCTCTCCTCAAACCATTAAAAGTAGATATATATTCTTGGGTTATCTCCTTTTTCTTTCCAGTGATAGATTTAGATAAGAGAACTATAGATCTGTTCATCTGAGCATTTCTTTTTCATCTTCTTTGTCAAATTGGTGATAGGATTATTCTTGAGCGCCGTGGGAATCTCTGTTTGAGTATTGGTTAGGATCTGTGTATTTTTCAACCCCAGTAAAAGGCAAGTACCTAAACATAATTTTTGTGAATTTAATACATGTGTTTTTCTTTAATTCCAGTGTGGTGCATATAGAAACCCTTTGATGCCCTTTTGATCATGTTAATTGTTTTTGTGATGAGATCAGATATTGGGGATGATTGAATTGATTTTCTTAATTTACTTATCATTGTTGACGCCCCAACCCACCAAGCCCGCAAGGACTGAATTTGTAGCAGAGCCCCGGTACGGAATCATGAAAGTTGTTAGTGTGTATTGATGGTGGGACCCACTAGATGATTTGATTACTGGTCCGTTCATCGGGCCGGACATGGCGGGGCGACCATAGAGATGGTGGACCCATGTTAGGTGGGACCTAACCATGTTAGGTGGGCCCTGTTAGGTTCACCATCCAATGACCCAAAAGAGAGGGCAAACGGTATGGGAGAGGGCTTGGGTTGTTTATGTTTTTGTGACCGTGGGACCCATGTGGACCATTAAATTTTAGATCGGGTCCCTACATCTTAAAGAGTAGGCTTGGGTGACCATATGGATGGGGGCTGATCATGGGCCCTTGATCAATTTCTCTACACCAATACTTGGACAATCTTCTAGACCTTCACCCCCACAAACCCTTGGTTGACACACTTTCTTCATACTCTACAAACACCCTTATAGACGACCAAATTAAGGACACTTCTAAAAAAATCTGACTTTACAGATTCGAGATAACAATAAAGCTCCATGAGGTTTAACTTTTCTAGATGACCTTTGACTTTTAAACTTTCCAAAATGACTTTTGGATTCTCTAAGATATTTCTTGATTTTCTCATTAGAATATTAAAAGTGATCATTCCAACAACCGTCAACTTTAGAGATTCCTTTAGAGGGCTATGGGCCGTATGCCCATGCACCCATTCAAAGCCCACCGTCCACCACCTATTTTAAAACCCATAACCATTTTAAGCCCACCGTGCACCACCTATTTTAAAACCCATAACCATTTAAGCTCATCGTGCGCCCCATCCCTCGTAGTCCTTATTCATTCAAAAAAAAAAAAAAACATAGAGAAAAAAACCCTCCTTCCTTCCTCTTCGCCCTCTCAAAAAAGAAAAAATCATCTCCATCGAAGTGGCAAATCATCTCCATAAAAAAGGCAAGCACTCTTAGGCCAACTCTCTCTATAGCTCCATAAAAACAAACTTGGCATATGGTTTTCATATACATGCGGGAAAAGTTACAAAGAAAATGGAGTTGAGGGGGTGCTATCCTAAAGATGTTGGAGACTCCAAGGCCATTCTTGTTGGAAGTTATTGTGCCCCCTCGCGAGCATGTGTGGCCGATAAAACCTAGTGGTGTGGCATATAGTGGGGGAACAAAGTGAGCTTCTTGCGCACTAATCTTGCACCAAGCTTTAGATACATCGATGGTCAAGTTCGAAAAATCTAAATGCGGTAATGGTATCAATGAACTTTAAGTTTTTAAGTCTGAATATAGATTTCTTTAATTTGCAAACCAGTCATTCACTTACCTTGTTTTATGAAACTTCCGGATTAATCCTTATTTCCTGCCTTGCTTGCGTGTTTTAAATACACAATGTAATCATCAAAAAACAGCCGGTCTTCTCACACGAGCTAATCTCCTTAATTCTTCCTGATTAATCACATTTTCATATGTATGTGTATTTTCTGACAAAATGACATTAGTTTGATTTAGGAGAGGTTCCTCAATTATAGAGCTTCTTATGCACAAATTTCAAGCTCAAGGAGAAGATGTGCCTTTGTCATGTTGTCGAGTATGTTTTGCGTTGCTAGTTATTGTAGGCTATTTCTATTATGTATTTATATGTTTTAAGCTCTAGGGGCTGTTTGTTTACATGAGATGAGGAATAAAAGAGGAGTAAGGGTCACGTCACGTCATAAATAAAGTTATTGAGTAGGAAAATGAGCAAATAACTTACTTTGCATGTGTTTGGATAGTTGGTGTAAAGTGAAATATCTCCTAAGGCGATGGCCAATTTCACTCCTCTTTCACTTCACTCAAGTGCAAACAAACAACCCTTATAGAATCCAACTGCCTCTTTTTATTCATATTAGAAGATCTGCATGTTAGCATTTTCATTGCCTTAGACGAACGAGTTTAGGATATTTAATTTTGGATAGGTTTGAGAATTTTGTAATAAATTGTGACAGATGTTTTATGTATAGTCTCTTAATTTCTATCTTTGCACGAAAAAAGATAGATTGGTTTTTAGTGTTGATTTGTTATATTTATTAGATTGTATGTCTATTTGTTGATTCGGTCATTTAGTGTGTGTTTAATTGATGAACACCTTCTTCTTTTTTCAGTGGAATCAGCCATATCATATTTGAGGGGTGCTACTTGGACCGAATGGGGGACCGAACCATGAGGACCACAGGATCCCAGGGCAGCCGGGCCATGGTTCGGTCCCCCAATTCGGTCCAAGTAGACTTAATAATCATATTTTAACTTTTGGTAATGATGCTTTGATTGATTTGGAGAAAGGTTTAGTTTCTTCCCTATTTAGAAAATACCTTCTTTGTTCTTACCTGGGAATGTCTGGAGATATATCTATTATGTTTCATCTTCTATTTTGTGGTGGAGCATAGTTTGAAGTTTTCATCTTGCTTTTTCTTGGTATCAATCCTCAACCAAGAAAGCTAGTCAGGTGGATTGTTTTTAGCCAGTCTGTTTTTAGCCTCTAGTGTTGTACAAAGCTGATAGTTGATCTTAGGCATGCATATTTTATCTTCTGAAATATATGTTAACAATATTATCAGCATTGATATTGAAATATTAGTAGTCAATGAAGTATCAATTATCCCATTCAAAATGGCTTACATGTCTAAGGAGTTGAAATCCAACATCTCTAGTCTCTCAAATGAATGAATGATATTATATCTCTATAACAGGTGGTTGATCTCATAACTCCTAGTCAAATAAGATCTATCTAATGATAATCCTAATCATAATTGATGCTATATATAGTTCCATCATATGATGTTGCAAGTGCCTTCAAATTCTATTTTTCTCTTGATTCTTTAGGCCTTGCTGGGTTATAGTTTGAAGATGTTTGCTAATGTCATGTTCAGTTATTGAACAAGAATTAAACCTGGTGGAATGGAATTGTTAGGTTTTATGTCTGGTTATTCCTTCCCCAACATTCTATAGACTTTTTTTTTTTTTTGGTACAATCAAACAATCTAGATTGACTTTCAGGCAAAGTGATAGGAACCTAAAGAGAGAAGAGAGATAAATGATCCAATTCGTCCAATTCGAGGTTGGATAGCCTCCTTGTGCAAATACAAATTTTAGGGATAAATTTTGACACATTTCTCATTATTCTTCTCTTATTAAGCTTTACATGGATAGAAAGAAAATTAAAAAGATCTCCCTTACATCAAGGAAAGATCACCACATAATTAGCAAAGGAAATCCTACTACTTAACTGGAAAAGAAATCCAATCCTATCAACACACTAACTCAATGGATGATTAGACTCACAAGTCAAGCCTCATCATTTTATTCACTTTCCTAACTTACTTGCAATCTGCCTCACATACATGACCCACAATATTTAACTTGTGTGGGCTAATGACTCAACCATTATCACGCAGTTGGGTTGGGCTCCTATCACAAGCCTCTGTATTTTTATTTTAAAAATAAGCATCCCTACTCTCCTAGAGATCTTTAAAGTCAGTGCCGGTTGTTTACACGAGTAGTGGAGTAAAAATGAAATTGGGGTGAAATCTTGAATAAAGTGAAAGACTGGGGGTTTAAAGTAAAACAACACTAGAAGACAATAGTTTACTTCTCCCTGGATTATTGCACTTGATTCAAGTGGGGAGAAAAAAAAATGGGGTTTTATAAGTAGAGTAAAAGGTCAGCAGTGTTACATCAAAGTTTACTTCTACCCTTCCATTTTTTTTTTTTCAATCTAAATAGCAATAGCATTGAAGTAAAACAATGACACCACCACTCTACTTTTAACTTCACTTCTTTCATCCGAATAGTAGGAAAAAAAAAAAGAGGGATGAATTTGCAAGGAAATTCCCTTAAACTTTGAAATGACACCTTGTTTTTAGGAATTTTGGAATTCCACCTTATTTGTATTTTGGTGGAATTCCAAAATACTCATGCTCTTAGGAGGATTTAGGAATTTCATCTTGTCTAAGAATTCAAGAATTCCCCAGACAAGAATTCCTGAAATTCTAGTAAATGAACAGGCCCTTAGGATTGAGATATGAGAATTTCACTTTTTTTTTTCCACAAATACAATTCTTCTTTCTCCTCCTCTTTCTCCTTTCATTTTGAGTACGTGAATGGATTGAGATATGAGAATTAGCCTTTCAAGTTAAACTAATCTAAATAATCTTTCATCATCTTGCCACTTACAAGGTATGGTTGTAATTCTATCTTCAACTGCATTTGGTAGAACAACTCACTATCTTTCAACCTACATGGCGACATGTTTATTATTATTATTTTTTTGAATCGGTAACAAAAGCTTTTATTAATAAAAAAAAGTTAAAAAAGAAAGGCTACAAAGGGAATACAAGAGCATTGAACCCCACCTCCTCCTCACTTACATAATGAAAGCCTCCCATGGGGACATCCTCACAACCCTTTGTTTGGTTAAAGCATTAGTGAAAGAGTTCGCTGATCTAAGTTCATGATGGAATACGATGCCGATGGATGAAGACAGTTCTCGAATCTCATTAAAAGAGAAATTAAATCTCCACTGATTGATTTTTCGATTAGAAGCCCACGTGATTGCATTAAAAGAATCACTCTCCACAATTAAGTTTTTTTAAAGTACCTTGTATAGCATTGTAGGGCTTCCAAAATAGGTAACACATTTGCTTCGTTAGAGTCACAAACACCAATATGCTTAGAAAACATAAAAAGGATGTCACCAATATTGTTGTTGCGAAGAACACCCCCAATACCTGACGGCCTTAGTTTAGAACATGAAAACACCTAGGGGGTGGGTACCAAAAACACATTTCCCTCTCCTTCATTGAGCCACACGCCATACAAGCTTCCCAATTAGCAATGATATCATTAAGAATGAAATTAGAGAACTTCTCTCTCACCAAAGCCGACTTCGCAATTATAAGAGCAATCTTAGAAATTAATTATGCTAAAGAGGAAAAGACACCTTTGAAAATTATGTCATTCATTTCCCTCCAAATGGACCATGGGTTAGCAAACTGAAGCATCCGCCAAAGAGAAAGACCACATCCAAAGAAGCAATCCCCTCTAGTCTATGAGTTGTTTTTTAAAGAAGTTGTTTTTATGATCTCACCTTTGTCCCCCACCCAAATGGACTTTTAGGCCCTGTTTATTTAGTGGAATTTCTGCCAGGAATTCACCATGTTTAGAAATTCTTGGATATGATGTGACATGTTGTCTCCTGAAATTTCTGAATTCCATGTTTCTTCACTAGCATTCTGGATTCTAACCACATGAAAGGTCTCTTTTGACCTTTGGGAATCCAGGAATTCCACTCCCTTTACATTTTGGTGGAATTCCTGGATGATCAAGCCAAAAGGAGCATCCAAGAATTCCACAAAGCCATTAAGACTTGTGAAATTTCCTCAAATAAATGGCTTCAAACTCTAAATGTTCACAAATCCATACTTAAATTCATCACCTACAACCTCACTCGAAGATACTGCCAAATCAAGATAAAGTTCTCATTTAGGCATTTTATCGAATACCTTGCACTCCAAACTCAAACCCTCCAAAATTATGCGAAAGGAGCAACAAATTGTTGAGACTACTTAAGGCACACCATTGGAACACAAAGTGCAATGATTTTCTTAACATTTCCATCACTAGGTAGAAGAAGATAGAACATAGTATCGTTTTTTGCAATGAAAGTTGATGATATTCAACTGAGTTAATTTCGTCCAAAAAAATATACGAACAATTATCTCGTCATTTTATGGTCGTTCTACAAAAAAAAAAAAAACCCCATTTAATTAAATTTTAAGATTAATATTCTCGTGAAAATCCCAAGGAAAAATCATCAAATTCCATAAAGAACAAAGAGCCACAAAAATATCCTGCTTCCAGTTCTAACTATTAGCACAGCTGAGCTGACATTGTCTTTGATGGTCCACATTTAAAATGTTATAATGAGAATCAAATTATAATATTTTAAAGATTTAAACTCACAAGTCACAACCTTTGTTTATAATGTCCACTCTCATTCAAATTTCAATGCAGCCTTAGGACTATACCGAATAGGGAACAGAGAAAGCAATGTTTCTCAAATGGAAAGAAATGACTCATTTATTTTTGTAACTCCTAGTGCTAAAGCAAACAAAGAGAAGGCCCATGCAAGAAAGAAAAGAGAGCACATAAGTAGAAAACACTCTTTCCTACATATTTTAGGCAAAGACGTACTTTATATGTATGTTTCATGTTTATTGACACATTAGACATGTTAAACCCTCAAACATTCTGGCATTTGTTTTTGGACCCAAATGGACCTGGACTCAATTATCAATGGGTCAAAGAATGGGTACATATGGTGATTTTTTTGGAGCAGATCCTTTGGGGACTCACATCTTCTGTCAGGCTCTTTTGACTTGCCAAACTTTAGTAACTTTGCCGGCTTAAAATGAGTTTCTAAACTACTCATTTGGCCTAGGACCACAGTTTGCATCCGGAGGTTGTAAGTTCAAAATTACACTACCACACTGGAGCTACAGGGGAGTTTAGGAGCCCGAAGGGATTAGACCAGCCGAAAGGGTTGGAAATCCTCGGATAGCAAAAAAAAAAAAAAAAAAAAACAAAAAAGTTGTTGGTGGCCATACGAGTCAGGGATAACTTTAATACGACTGGGAGATATAACCCAAGGTTCTATTGGTTGGAATATGACTTTTCCAAAGGAGAGAGCGATGGGCAAAATGTTGGCTCTGGTTCATGATGAATCCAATAATGGGAATATTAGAAAGCAACATACACATCACTAGGTCCATCCAAATTCCATTGTCTATGCAGCAGGCAGTAACAACAACTTACTTTCATCCTTTATCTCCTTGTCTAACATTATCTGAATCAGATTTCCATTTATCTTCAGGAAGAGGAGCTTGTGCCTTACAAATGTTCTTCCAATTGCTGTTTGGGTACAACACAGCAATGGGTCGGATTTAAATGGGACCTGCCCAACCTACTTCTATTAGGGGAGGGTTTGGTAGTAAGTTAGTCGGACGCGGGGTATTAGTTTCTGAATTTTTATACAAAACTGAGTAAGGGTTGGGTTTGGGCATGCTTGATATTCTGCCCCGACCTGCCCTGATCCATGTCTTTTGACTTTTATATTACTTAGTAAAATTTTCAATGTAACACTATACTAGCATGGATGGTAGTATCCCTAACTTGGGTGTTTGGATGTTGAGGTCTAAAGTTGAAGATATTGCACATCTGTTGATCTAAATCATTGAGTTTGGTCTTGCTTTGATTCGCTAGCCAATCTTAAACAAATGTTGTATATCAAATTTTTTTTTTTTTTTAAACCTAGCCAAGGGGGCTAGGACTTAAGTGAGAGCCCGCATACACACGGGAAGACAGCCTGCACACGCGAAAAGAAAGCTCATACAAGTGGGAAGGGAAGCCCACCCACGCAAGAAAATGTGGCATTCCCATGGTTCAAACTCTAAGCAACCAGGTGAGAACTGTCACTCCTTATCACTTGGGTAAGAAGCCTTTTTCGTTATATATCAAGTGAGAGCCCGCATACATACGGGAAGAAAGCCCACACAAGTGGGAAGGGAAGCCCACATACGTAGGAAAATGTGGAATACCCAGGGTTCGAACCCTAGGACTGCCACTCCTTGCCACTCGGGTAAGGAGCCATTCTTGTTGTATATCAATCAATTGGAAGTGAAATCTAGATCAATTTCTATACATGGGGAGGTGTGGAATATGAGCTGGTTGGATCAAACCAAGGTGGTCCCTAATTAGATTAGAGCTATAGCCAACAAATTAAAGTCAGAATAGTAATGAATTCTAGACCTTATATTGGTCATGAAATGGCCTGTATCTAACAACAAAACCCACTGAGTCTGACCTGCATTTAAACTGGTTTTTCTATTGAATTCTGGCCCAAGTCATCCTGGCCTCTTTACAGGAGGGCCTTGGACAGACCCATACAGGGGGCCCACTCACACCTTAACAAGATACCTAATTGTGTTTCCTTGCTTGTCTCTATGATAATGTGGCACTTGTGACCCTCATCACAGACCAGATAATCCATTTGGGTCTCACTTTTTCAATCGCCTTAGGTTAAGTGTCCTTGTTATTTTGAATACAAAGAAGCTGGGCCACAATTACATTTTTCATGTGGGCTTGGGCCTGACTAGGCCCAAGTCTCTCCCCTACTTACTGATTAACACAATATAAGATAGGAATCCAATGCTATGTGAATATGAACTAGACTAATGGCCAATCAGAAGAGACAGATTATTCCAAACAAGAATGTCAGCCATATTCCTCATGGGTCTAAGACTCTGATTTCTTTTGTCCAAAACATCTTTAATCAGAGCATCCTTTCCAAAGCATTAGTTGCAATGCACTTTTCCTTGTGCCCTTTCATGCCATTGCTTCAATGGTTAGGATAATATCATCCATCTAAACCACCTAATGAGTGGTTAGGATTAAATTTGGATGCACATCACCTTTCAATAAAGAAGTATTCTAATAGAGAGAGTTCTTCTGTTGAATAGTGTAACTTTTGGTGGGCCTGTTTGATCAGTGACATTTTTGGGAGAATTGTCTTGTCACAAACTTTTGGTAGCATGTCATATATGTTGTATGACTAAATTTCAAGATTCTTCTTTTTCATTCTTTTAGAAGATTTACATTCAATAAATAAAGAAATGTGACAATGAATAATGCATAAGATTGTATTAGTCATATTTTTAATTAAATGGTCAATTTCTCATGGGACCAACTGTAATCAAAGTGAAATATGAAGATATCTTGTGTACTGGGAGGGTACTCCTCCAACTTGGGATTTGTCCAGAGTCAAAGCCTTAGAAGATCTTAACCCCAATAGGAGGTGTTTAAATAAATCATTGGTGGGCCATCTCAAAAGATCCCACCTATCACTGACCACAAAGCCATAAGATGATTCCTAACATATATATAACATGTGTAGCTAATTAGGTCCGTTCATTTGGTGGATCCACCAGCTTACCCATATCCTAACTATTCATCCAAATATCCCAAAGGATAGAGTTAGGTTGCAAACGGGTAATCCGATTCTCTAATTATCTGGAATTTCCAACCTGCAAAAAACCGGATCTATAAATTATTTAGGTTCCAATTCATAAACGGATTGATGTTCGGAATCCAATTTAGGTTCCAATTGATGAACGGGTCCGGTTCTGGGTCCATATAGGTTCTGACCTGTGGACCCGGGACCCAGCATATGAGCCTTTGATGTTGTAAATTGTACCTCAAATCAACTTTTTTTCTTAATATTTTTATATATAATATTGGAGGTGGTAGATTTGATACACTGTTATAAGTTGAATGCTATGCTTATTCTAAGAAAAATGAAGAATAAAGAGAAATTATAATTGATTTTGTTGAGTGTTATATGCTTATTCTAAGAAAAATGAAGAATAAAGAGAAATTATAATTGATTTTGAAACTAAATTCTAATCCTCTAAGTGGATCCGATTTCGAAATCGTATTTAGGTTTTTCTATTAGAACTGAATCTTAGACCAACAAAATAGATTCTAAGTCAAAATCAGATCCAGAATCAGAATCGTTATTTAAAAATGGATCCGAGTCCCAGCCCACTGTGATTCTGAGTCCTCTATGACTGCAATCCAAAACCATACTATTTGCAAGACTAGATATAGCACTGAGGAATGGGTTTTGGCCAAAACAGCTACAACCACACGTAAAGAAGAAATGGATGGCTATCAAGTATCTGTCAAGGACCTCAATTCAAAGCATATATGTAAAAAGCTCTCTTTATAAAACAAGGAAGGTCCCATGCAATGAATGGTCTAATCCTAATAGGGAAAAAGCTGATGTGTACAGCAATTCCTTTTGCATTTATTGATGAAAGACACAAGTACATATATCCTTTTTCCACTCAGAAATCCTTCAAAATATACACCCCTGCTCACATACTAGTTTTTTTTTTTTTTTTTTAATCAATAGATTTTATTGAAAAGGGATGGATCACACATGCAAAATACAACTGAAAAATGAATCAGATAACAGGATATTGGTAATCAAGTCTTATTCTAGCATCAAAAGAGAAATTACAAGAGACAAGCAAAGAATAATCATACACTCACATGAAAGAAAGACATCGAAAACAAAGATACTAAAGCTTTAATCTCGCAAATATAAAAATAAATTCTCCATGGACCTCCTTCCACCAAAGACATGGATTGGAGGAATCACTCTTCACAATTAATCTTCCCACAACAAAACATGAAAAAAAAAAAAAACTCTCTCATGGCTTCCAAGTTCTATGGTAGTAAAATAACTCTGCCTCATTAGTTCCCCCCTCACCCGCTATTTCCAAGAACCCCACCAGTACTATAGCCAGCCCGGTCTTCCCTTTAGCAGCACCGTTAACATTGAACTTCAACAGCCAACTAGAGGAGGGCGCCTATAGTTGACCCTCTTCACCTTGTAAGAATAATGATAGGTGATTGATGAATTCACCATCCCTTTACAGGGATGAATATCAGAAATAGAAGCTGCATCTAAACTTTTCCTGCTTCTTGGACTGGTTGTTTGGATGAATTTCTTGCTCCAACTACATGTGTGTGGGAAGCTTTTGATATTCATTTATGGAGCAAAAGACCAACAAGTTGGAATGTAGCCTTTGCCCTTTGAAAATTTTGTACGTAAGTATGAGTTTCTTTGGGGATAGCATTTGCAGGTCTTTTAATGCTGAGTTGCTAGAATTCTGAATTCTTACAAATGAACTATAACCCTTCAACATACAGGCCTTTTCTATGTAGATCTATTCACTTGATAGTTGATACGGACGTACTCAAAGCACACCAGTCTTATTCTTTAACATTAGATTTCAACATAATAAATCTGCAACATATTTGATGATCCAAAATTAGAAGAAAGTATTATTTGATTTACATATAAGAAATCACAAGCTATAAGAGGATTTGACATAAGATAGACTAGAATGGTTAAACAAAATCGAGCAGTTTAGCCTAATGTAATCGGACAAGGCTTTGATGATGACAATATATTGATGATGATTATAGACTGAATTAATATCCTGGACACACCTATATCATCTTTAAATCTATTAAACTCTATACGTTGTTGCTTGACATGCATCCAACAAGCCCTACATGAAATCAACATTTAAAAGGTGGAAAAAGGGAATAGGTGGAGCCTACCTTATTATTATAGGGAAGTGGTCATGTGAGGAGCGCAGTCACTGTTATTACAACGCACACCACCAAATGGAGCCTCCTTTTTAACCCGTCAAAGTAGTCCACAATAGTTACCAATTCTCACAGTTTGTATCCATTTAAATAGACTGAACCATTGGATAGAGAGACAAAACTTTTTCTTTTTAAATAATCGTTAGACTTGTAAGCCACGGATCAAGGGTATAAAGTCATGAAATTTATCTTCAAACTAACTTGGATCTTCTTCACTGTTATAAGCACTGTGATCACAAGATCATTTTTCATTATTAATTAATTATATACAAATTTTTTTAGCAAAAGGACTATTAAAAATAGAGGCTCACCTAATGAATGGTAGTGATCTCAATGATAGTTTTGATTTATGGGCCATATGAATTAGGGCCCACCAACTAAATGGTTGAGATCTCATCAATGCCTAACATTGGTTGGATGTGGGTACATGTTTTTGGGTGTACATCATGAAGAGCACCAGTAGTAATAAAATTAGCAAAGCCCCCATTCTCAACAAATGAATGTGACCGAAATGCCCTCTGACTCTATCCTAACGAGTGGCTGAGATCATTAAGCAACGGAATCCCAAGTGCCACGTAGGGCAACATAAATGCCATACATACGTCCACGTCAGCAATGGTGCTGACATGGATGCCACGAGTCTTCGGTGGCGGTGCACGATACCAAGTGGCCGAATACGCCCGTGATTCCCGTGCGCGGTGCGCACGTTAGTGGAGATCATTGTCGGATATCCGCTCGCGAGAAATTGAGATCTCGGACGGATCGGTAATATCTCGTGGATAATATCCTCCACTCGATGGGGCCCGGTGCTAGATGCTGTTTGAATTCGAGTTGGGGCTTCTTTTTTAATCTTTATGTGGCTCCCTCGATTTGGACGGCTGAGATTGATAATTAGCCCAGTGGGGCACATGTTTATGTAACCCCAATTTTTCTTAAAGATTCTTTATAGTTGTTGAAGTTCAATGATTGTTGAAGTTCAATGATGGATGATCAAAGATATAAAATATCGGGGTAATTATGAATTAGCTATTCGTGGAAAAAAATCATCACACAGTTTCACATGCTCTAACTACGATGAATCTTAAGATCTATAGTTTGTCTTATATTTACAAATGGGAGAAATTTTTTTAATTTAAGTGGTTGTTATTTTTTATTTTTAAAGAAAGTCTCTTTGTTGAGCATCGGTGCTCATAGTAAGGTGTGCTGATCATGCCAAAACACCGGGGCCCAACTTATGATCTATTCAAGTGGACCATAAAACGTGGACCAACTCAATAGTAGCCTATCTCGACTTTGGCACCCATTTGACCGTTGGATCGAGTTGCATTAATTTTGGATGATGAAAACTTGTCAAGTATTGATCAAGTTGGTAAAATAATGATTCGAGCCTTCGTCGCCATACTCAATAGGTGGGGGAGATCTTTCGATCCCCCTTGTCCTATCCCTTGGTAGACTCCGTAAGAAATTGAGTTCACCATAAGAGCTTTGCTTAGCCTATGAGAAAAGCGGTTGAAAATCACGTGTCGTATTAATTCAAAAAAAAGGTAATGGTTGTATTCCAACATATATAAAAAAATAATAATAATAAGGATAAGAAATGTGTCTATTTTCTCAAAAAAAAAAAAAAGTGAGATGTGAAGCTAAGAACCAATAAACTAATTAATTTACTTTGTATTCTATAGAGTAAAATTTCTTTGATGGCTAGGAAAGCTGTAAAAGTGAATATTTTTTGGCAAATAAAACTTTATTTTCATAGTTTTATGACCAATTAAACATGAATAAAGTCAACACAACCATTACTTTAGAACTATTTGTTTGCAGAAATTATAACAAGTCTTATTGGAACGGCTTATAAATTCTCAAAACATCATCCCTCAATAAAATCCCCAAATGCTCAACATACATCCTAGCATTTGGAAATAGAACAAGAGTGAAAATCCGCCTAATCAAATACACGTCGTCTACTACTACTGATGTACGGCTTTCTCTTCAGTTAGAAGTTCTGATCAAAATTTCTGATATTCATAATTTATAATCATATATAATGTAATGCTTATCTCCTTGGTATTTGTAAATATATGTTTAATCTAAATTCCTACCGTATCAAAGTCTCCCAACTATTCATATTCATATATACCTTCGTGTGTGGTGCGTATGAAGGCTGAATACGTCACTGGTGATGTGGATGGGCCCCACACATCCCAATATATATAAGATGTTGGGCTGACGAGTGACGAGTCAAAGTGAACCGGAGCTAGGCTTTTTTTTATTCCCATTCCTGGTCGAGCCAGGAGCTCGAATCATTTTGCACCTTTTGGTCGAGGAGACCGCAGTCGGGGTCAGGTGGGTCCCATGTCTTTGATGAGGACACGTGTCGAAGCCTGCGGTGGACTTGATGTCGTTGGCCAAGACGACATCTTTGACGTGGATAGTCAAAGTTGAAAAAAAGATAGTGGTCCCGATTCATCCCCATCTTCAAATTTTAGAGTAATTAATTTGAAGTGATTTGGACATATTCCTTACATGGTGACTTATTAAAGAAAAGGCGTATGCCGATGACGATACAAATAAAAATAATAAAAATAGATTTAAAGAAATTTAATTTATTATAAAATATAAATTACGATAGACTTAAAAAGAGAAATAAAACCTATGTAGTTGTCACCATGATGTTTGAATAAGGCTTTAATGATGATGATGATAATGAAATCTTGAAATATTTGCCAAAAATATTTTGATTAGTTATTGTGGTCGGTTTTGCAGAGGTCCACAGTATGTAATTTGGCAAGGCAACTGCAAGTGTAAGTGTACACAAGAAAAGAAGTAAACAACCCATTTTTTTATTATTTGCAAACGGAGGGTTCCTAATCCTTTGGCCTAAACTAATCGCTTTAGGTATAGAGACAAGCCGGGTAAAATCCTTGTAGCTCCCATGTGGTAACACGAGTAGATTCAACATTTGGTTCCTAAAGAATGGAGAACTGAGAATCGATACCACAACCTTTAGTTCATGATGAGAGAGGAACCGTGGTCCTTACTACTCCAAAATTCAACTGATTTTTAAAATCCCAACGAAATTATTGCTTTTATATGAGATTACATATGTGTGGTCATTCAGACTAAGTGAGAGATTGTTAGATGTGAGTGATCCTCACAACCATATGTGCAACACTATTAGGACCCATGGTTTGAGCTTACTAATTTAAATTACTTTCCCCTTTTTAGTTTTTGGTTTTACTAAATTTATTTTGAATTCAATTTTCGTAAGCTCAATTAAATAGGACTCTTGTTGGCTGATTTGAGAGAATTAAGGAAACTTACCTTCATTAAATTTCTTTGATGGGAAGAAATCTCTTTAGGGCTTATATATATATATATATATATATATGATTTTTCGATCTTCTCTCTAGGACTTCTCTATATATGGTTTTCCAATATTTTCTCTTTTAACCTAGGAGTTCTAAAAAGTACCCATCAACTTCGTATCCCATTTGCTACCTCGTGCGAGAGTAAAAATGAAAGACAACATACATAAGTAGCAACTTGATGTAAAGATGTGGGGGACTTGCCTTTTGAATTCTAAATCATCATACCACACACTTGTCCTTGTATAGACATTCCTTAATCATTATATAAAGGCTGCCGGGTTAGGCCTCTCTTCTTTGATTATTGATAGGGATAAATCTTGCAAATCCCCATGGGGTATGGAAAATTTATGTTGTACTTTTATATATTATTACTTCCTAAGATAATCTTTTTCCATACAGTGAGTGACCTTTTTAAAAACGTTCTTTTGCACGAGAGGGAGAGTAGATGGAAAATTTGATGACATTGTGTGATGCCGTATAATTAGTTTTCAAAACTTTACAAGCTTACTTGTATCCATGGTTGACTTATGATTGATGATATGATATTAGCTAATGATGGGTCCAAATAGGATGGCCAAAACTTGGAACACTATATGATCTAAATAGTATATATATAACATCATATGATCAATCATAAAGTGGGCCCTATATATGAGTAAACTTTGTAAAATCTTGCAAATCATTTTAGTGGGATATCTCAAGATTTTGTAAAAGTTTGATATATCGTAGTAATTTGGGCATCTTAGTCCTATTACATAGTGTACTGTATGGAGTATTACTAGGTAAAATTTTGTCATTTTGATGATGGGCATTTTATGCTGTAGAGGTAATTTTACTCTCAGAATAATAATAAAAAAAAGGTTTTACCCGTACAATAACTTTTAGCTATAGATAAACTCGCGTTGTAATGAAAGTTGAGATAATTCCTCACACGTTCTCCACAATAGAGGATATGACAAAATTGTTGATATATTTTTTTTTATTTAAGTGATATTGCACAAAATTCCCCTCTCGTTGGGTTAAAAAATGAATATATTTATGTTATTGCACAATAATTTTATGCATTATCACAAAGTCAATGGCATTTTAGTTCATAAAAATTACACGATTACTCATGAAAAATATCCCAACTTTCGGCAAAAGATGAGTTGTCTATGGCTTGTGATTATCATACGCACAAACCCCACAAACAAAGTGGGGATAAAAGGCTTGAATGAAATAAAACAATCATATCACTTTTTTTTTCTTACTTTGCTTTTATTTATTCTATCTAAATTTCATAAAGTAAAAGATTTATGTCACACTATGTCCTTTTTCATTCTCCTTTTACTTTCCTTCCTTTTCTGCTAAACAAATTTGTCAAAAGGAAAATTGTCCCCAACCTGAACTTGGCTCATCCCATGCACATTTAGGACCATAAGCAAAGTAGAGGCTTCACATGTTTAGCTCACGATTAGATGAACAAGTACCCTCATTGTGAGGCAAGGAAAAAGAAGTACAATGACAATTTGATGTAAGATTTTATTGATCCATCCTATCATTAAGAAAGCAGCCAATCCCTAGAAAAGGCTTTGGTTGCTTTGTTCTACTTTTGAGTTTGGTGGTTCAGTGGTTCACCCTTTTCCAAAAAAGAAAAAACATTCATATCCTCCTTTGGCCCTCTTAAGTCATGGCCAAGATCTCATAATATTGAAATCAATCAATTTAGTCATTCCTTTGGAGGAGCATTTGAGAAGGAGTTTCACCAAAAAAAAAATTTTTTTTTTTTGCTAGGCCATATTAGATGTTGAGAAATTATTGACATCAGCCAAAGTTTTTTTTTTAATGATATATAGGGCTCAAATATGAACTCAAATTAAATCTAAGCACATCATTGTTTGATCAAATGATATTTGGCTCATTTGTTATCCATGCTGGGATCTATTAATACGCTCTACCCTTTATAATTGTCATGCATTTTGATGGCCCCATAGAAGAGACTTTTTTTTTTTTTTCACAATCAGAAAGTGCAAGCATTTTGTAGTTTTCTCCAGATGCAATGGATCTTAATAGATTTTGTGGTCATGATGCATAACTACCTGCATTATTATTATTATTATTATTATTATTATGCAATTAACCACATGGTCCACATCTGGTGATGTAAATCCTTGGCAAATCATCTTGACTATCAATCAATCAATGGCTATTTTCTTGTCCTAAAAAAATATAAATTTTCCTTAGATCCAGCGTCATTTGGACTAAACCCTGGGAAATAATACAAAAGAAAAAAAAATAAAAAGATTAAAATAATGTCCAAATAAATAAATAAAATCGCTTCTAATTACGAGTCAAAGTTGTTGACCAGAATTCTCTTCTTAATAAAGGCTTTTTTAATTTCCAAAACACTACAATTGATTATATATAAGTTTTCCAAAAATAAAATAAAATAGGAGAGGCATGTTGTATAGATTTTACATATTCATATTAGATAAACCATTTTTCATATAAAAATGGTTTTTTAACTTTTTTTCTCTTATTTTTTTGGCAGAAGTAAAATGACTTTTACTTTATTAAAACATTTGCCCCCCCCCCCCCCCCCCCCCCCCCCCCCCCCCCCAAAATCTATTATACATCTAGAATTTGGTTTCATCAGTGACGTAAGCAGAATAGTGGCCCCCACTTCCTGTGCACCACCACTAGTGAATATTTGCACTCTATCCATGTCTTTGCAAAGCATTCATTAGGTTTTCTTTTTTTTTTTCTTATAGCATAATCAAGCACTAACTGAAGGAGGGGTCTGTAACACCAGTTTCAGCACCCAAGATTCCAATTTTGAAAAATACCAACTCCAAACACTAGAATCCAAAGACAGCCCAAACAGTATTAATTCCAATTGTCTGCAGTAGTAGAAGGATTTTAGTGTTCACTAGGTGCAAGTAATGGATGACAAATTGACAATTGACTAATAGGTGGGATTGGGTTTTCTTGGGTCAGGCTAAGCAATGTGAGCAAGATGTGTGTAAGCTCAATCTAAATCTCACCCATCTGTTAATTGGGTTAAAAATAGTATCAAAATTGGAATAACTTGTATCAAACTCGAACCCAAGGTCGTCCCCATTTATTAATCGAGTTGAAAATAGTAAAGAATAACCTATAGCAAACTAAACCTCAAAAGGCGCAATTGACCCATCCGTTTTAGAGTAACTTTATGTATTTTTTTAAAAAGAAAATCTTGGTTTCGCCCCTACGTGACGTGACCTAACTTGTATTACCTTATGTAAGGCCGGATATGGCATCATGTATCCAAAATTATCATGGGACAAGCAAAATGCAAGATGGGCTGGGTAAAAGAAATATGAGATGTGATTATGTGAATGAGTTAGATGTCATCTTTACTACTTAATTAACTTGATGTGCACACATTGACATACAAAGTGCATGCGTTGAGAGAGAAGAACTTGTCTTTCACTTTCATGTATGATAAAAAAATAGCTAACTTAATAATTATTTAGTGGAAGTTTAAAATGACTAGAGTGATAGAAGATGAAGTGTAATGAGAAAGAGAACAATTAAATGTCATTATCGTCATCTTAATCATCATACAGTTGTGTTAACTTGTGATTGGTTATTTTCAACTAACTCCACAAATTGTTAAGTTTCTTTAACAATCTCACAACAAATTTATCGTCTGCACTAAGGGTGTGTGTATATGTGCGACGACAAGACTTTATACTTGGTGGATTTTCGTTAACGTAAGTGAAGAAATTTGCATTCCTACTTCTCTTATTGGAAATTGAAATCATCTCTATTAAGTAAAATATACTCATTCTTCATTTTATGGCATGGATAGCCTCGCAATAATAAAAGTTAGAATAAATCTCCGCTCTATCATGAAATTTAAAATAAATCTCCTCTCTATCATGAAACTATCTCTTACACCTACTCTATAGCTTGCACAAAAAAGGTTCCCTAATGCTTCTAAAATTAAGATTGTGGTTTACATTTAAGGGGTTGATGGCTTTGCAAGAATATCCATCTATAAAAAAACTAGGCTTCATATATTGTTGGTTGTTCATATGCACAAAAGTTATACATAATTCTTATATGGGAGAATTGTTCCAACAATTTAACACACTATACTATATTAAAGCCATGGCTGTTCTGAAGCTAATTTTGATTATGAATTCTGATTTTGACTAGAAGTTGTCTATTTTTATGACTTACCCATGTTCTTTCCCCCACTCCACTTCCAATACGTACGTAACAAATCACGTTTTCTTCTCCTATTCACTATTTTACAACAATTTCATTTCTATCCTTAATCTCATATCCTTTCTCTTTATCTGTTGTATTATTTTCTTTCTACCCCTTACTTCTCCAAGCATACTTTTACTCTACGAATTCTTCATGCTTGTCCTTTTTATTAGAATTACTGATAAGAATTACCATATTGTAGTTTTTTGGACATTATGTTATATCTTGTCTTTTAAAATTCAAGTCACCTAATAGGTCTTAAATGACCTTTGGTATTTCTAAATTCCGCCTCCTTTGTCTTTTTGTGGATTTTCTAGATGCTCAAGTACATGTAAGCATTTAAGAACTCTACTATGTTAGAGAGTTTCTAAATTCTTTTTTAGATAGGGATTCTATGAATTTTGGTAAAAAAAATTAAGTCCTTAGATTGAGGGAAAAAGATACTGTCATAATCTTCACTTCTTTTCTGCTCTTTTTAAAACTTTTTACTCTATTCACACCAAATCATTATAAGCTAGTGTTTGAGGATGGTTTTATTTGATTTAAATTTCATTTTAACTGATCATAGAACATATTCTTGTGGTTATAGGACATGCTTGTGCTAGATATCATTATGCTACATACTTTTATGCAATAATAGTAATAAAAATAAAAAGTAAGATTTCATAACAAAATAATTACATATATATATATCATTATCATCGTTGTCATCGTCATCTTCATCAAAGCCTTATCCAACTATATTGAGATTGACTATTGTTTCTCAATTTCGATATATCTTGAACCAAATCCTACTTCCATTTACATCTTTTTTCACTAACTCATAACCTTAATGACCTCTAAACTTTTATAGAAAAACTTTTTCCAGATCGATACTTATCCACTCAAACAAATTTATCTTATTTTCTCACCTATTGACACCACCCATAAATACTTTCAAATTTTTTTATATTTCTAATTCTATATTTCCTATCTTTTCAATACATTTACCACATACACCTTCATATTAACTAAAATGCAAACTCCTTTTATGCATGTTTTACCAATTCTACATCAATTTACCTTGCCTTTGGGGTTGTGCCCTTGTGCTAAAATTTGTAATTTCAACTCCAATTGGATCCATCAGACAAACCCAACATGTGTAACATGACTACACCCATATTATAATTAATAAAACCCATGTACTTGTCCACATTCCCTTTGAAGTTTGAACTACACTAGAGTTCCTGCTCACGATGTGTATCTTCTCTTTTCCTCCACCACTTAAAAATCCCAACCACCTACTCTTACTCCCAAACCCCAATGCATCCAACACGTGTCCATTCTCAACAGACGCATCACCCGTTCCCACCCAATCAAACCCCGCCACGTGCCCCTCCCTAATCAAACGCCGACCATCGGCTCCAATATTAAAAAAAACCCTAACGGTCGAAACCGGTCAAGCTTTCCAAACCGGCACGTGCCGGTCACGAGAGTAGAGAAGTAGAAAAGGGCAAGCGGGAGCGCAGTAGAAGTAGAACAAAGCGCGAGGTGGAAGCTACGGAGGCTCGCTGCGTGGCGCGACGATCGAGAAACGTGTTCGCAGTCGCAGATATCTTTTCTCTATCTCTCTCCTCCTCTTCTTCTTCTTCTTCTCTTTCTATAATTCTAGGGTTTTGGAGCACGACGCGAAGGGGAGGGAGAGAGAGAGGAGGAGATCGAGCGAGTTGACCGAGTTCTGGCCGGGTTACGGGAGGTGGCGGTCCGATTCGCGGCCACTCGGAGGCGGAGGGTTCGGATTCGTGTCATGGATTGGTGGCAGAAGGCGATTTTCCCCATGCGAAAGGCTTGGATGGCCGTCTCCGCCAGGGTTAGGGCTCGTAAAAACGGTATCTTTCTCACTCTCTCTCTCTCTCTGTCTCTGAGTTTTTTGATGTTTTTTGGTGGTTTCTTGAGAAGTGCGAGGGTTCGAGCGCGAGATCTGGGATGATGTGGAGTCTAACGTGCGCATGTGAGTGTTGCGGGGGGACCGAGTCGGGGGACTCGGAGCCGAGCGATCTGGATTTCGGAGTTGAAGTTACACGAAGCGACCGAGTTTTGGACTCGGATGGCTTGGATCTGGATCTCGATCTCGATCTCGCTCAGGCGGCGCATGTTAGAAGAGTCCCTTCCCTCTTGCTTTTTTCTACTCCGTTTTTGCTTTTAGTGAGATTCCTTCTTCTTTTTTGTGTTTCTGATGAGTTTTATTCGATGTGGTCAGTGCCTTGCTCCGCCGGTGCATGTTAGCAGATCCGATTTCTTCTTCTCCTTGAATTTCATGTGCATTTCATATTGTCTGATTCCAATCCCTTTCTCCAGCTGATTTCTCCCACGGATCCGATCCGGTGCGCACGTTAGTCTCACCGGCGGCCTTCGCGTCCGGCGCACGTTAGCGTGGTGCCTTTGCCTGTGTTTTCCAATACCATGGAAGTGTGTGTGTTGTGGAGTTTTTCTTCCGCCTGACCGTTCCAGCCTCCGGCGCAATGGAGCGGATGTGTTGTTTTCAACTTTTTCGTTTTGACTTTGCTTCGGTTTTTGTGTTGTTCTCCGACTTTTTTGATGATATCGGGTTGCGTTTCTATTTGAGGACGAATTTACGTTTGGGGTCGTTTTTTAATGGATCGCACGATCCACACTATTTTTGGTAAAACTTGATTCGCTCTCTGTGTCGGCCGAGTGGAACGGGTACAGACGTATCTGATATCGTTCATGAATCTGGACTCTACGACGAAAAGGACGTTATAAGAGCAGTCCAATTTCTCATGTATGATATTTGGACGTGTCGATTCTTCTGAAATTTCTCGTTATTATCTGTCAAATCGTCTTTGAACGGATCCTGGATGTCCCACTATGGAATGATCAATTCAATCTCCTCTTCATCTTGATGGACTGTCAATAGAAATTGATCCAAGCCGTCAGATATTTCAACATCTCTCATGTGTTTGCCCGAGATGGCCCTGTTAAGTCACTGGGGTTAGATGTGAAATGGGTTTTTACAGTTTTTGGCAATCAAAACATGATTGCTAATTTGGCAATTGTAAATCATCAACACTCATGCTTGCCAATTTGGCAATTGTAAATCATCAAAGATTTTGGCTCATGGAAATCTATATTTTAGGACTTTCTAGGTTCACAAAAAAATTTCTAATATATGAATGACTTTTTTTTTGAGATTTCTCGAACCATGGATCTATTTCCGATGGACCCGGAACTGTGAACAGTTAAATGGAGAACCCAATCCGGACCTGGAACGATTTTGGAACCGGTTGTGTCGCTACAGGGGATGATGTTTTTGAAAATTGAGGTAGTATGCTGGGTGCACGGGTCCGAACGAAAGTGGAACCGGAGCGGGACGCATTTACTTATCACGGGTCTAAATAAAGACCCAGATCCAGTTTTTAACGGATCCGAACTTTCAGGTAATCGGAGAATCTGGAACTCATTTACATCCTCACTACTAACATCTCAATATAAAAATACTTATACTTAGCTATACAAATCTTTAATAAGGTAATAAGGAATCCTCAAATTTGCACTAACGCTGAATTCTTAGATCTATGGATTCCTTTAATTCAATCATGATTTGCACAATCCAATAGTGGATTGTGAAGTTCTTTATATATAAAATTTATGCCCTTTGTTTATTGTGGAAACTGATGTTGAGAGTGCGTGCAGGGGGTGGGATTCTGAAGCTTCATGACGATGTGCAGACGTGCGGGTATGAGGACGTGCAGGTAATGTGGGAAATGCTGAGGCGCTACGAGACTTCGGAGCTCCCGCACCCTCCCAAGCGCAAGCGTCCCTTCTGGAGAATCTTTGTGTGGTCCAGCAATGCTCCCTCGCTGCCCCGCACCTAGAGAAGAAAGAAATTTGCAAAGAGAGAGATCTCTGTGGTATCTTTCTTTCTTTCTTTCCCTCTTTCTCCCACCATACATGCAAATAAAATCACAAACCAAAACCCTTGTTCCTGTGTAAATGTTTTGTCCTGATGACAAAGAGTTCAGCCATAAAAAAGGGAAAAAACACCATATAGTCTAGTCTTATATATGCTGTACATATATATCTATATTTTATGTTAATGAAACATGGTCCTAAAGTGAAAATTTGAAGGGGGTGTTCAATCTCCCTATGGAAATTGGAATGTGGTCCTGACCTTGTAATTTTTGGTTTATGTTCACATTTCCAACCCAGGTGAACCCAAGAGAGAAATGGGTCGGATCAGGATGAGTCGGGTTTTTTTTTTTAGGCTATGCATGGCTCTCAAGTTGCCAACCTGACCCAATATGATTTATTATTGGACGTGTTTGTCTCATGTCTTCATTCTACCAACTGGATTCTAAAATGAACTGGAAATTAATTAATGGGTCTGTTTTCGTTTTGATTCCTATATTTATTAGCCTTAGAGCTCAACCCAAACCCAACCTATTCTCGCCCTCGTTCATTACTATGCTGGATGGTGGGTTAACACAGACCTGTGGGTTGGGCATAAAATCTTGAAACTGTAATTAGGTAATATTTCATCTGACTAATACTGTGAACAAGTCAGGTTCGGTTTGGGTCCTGGTGTACAAAGACCTGGACTCCATTATCAATTGGGCTCAAAGGTGATTATAAATTCTGGGGTTTTCAGGAAATTTGGTAATAGGGACCTAACTATGAATGGCCCAGTCAAGCCTGATAAGAACATTTCAATCCAAGCAGGCCAACTAGTTAGTTCCTGCCTGGATTCAGACCTTAATACAAAATCCAGCAGTTAAAAAAAGCTTAGGCCTACTCTGCGCTGAACCTTATACATGTATTAGCATCAGAAGTAATTGGTGCATTCTTGTTAAAAAAAAGCTTCCTTGATATGCCTCTTAATATTACCTGTAACCCTGCATGATTTCTATATCAGCTCAACCTCTACATCTGCGTAACTTTGGTTTACTGGATCAAAGTTCAATTCACCATCCTTAATTTTTTGGTTGCTAAAGCAATCTTTCATTTGGTCCTATTCTAGATTTTGAACTTAAAACTCTTCTCTTTTCCAATGTAAGGAGCGCATGAGGACCTGATGAACAATCAAAATCCGAAGCATGGAGATGTCTACCCTTTTGCTGCAACTTATTTGGCTAAGGCTTTGGTTGCATATTAATAATCCGATGTAGCCTATGGTTACGGCCAAGTGACAGATCATATTAGCCTTTTAGAGAGAGAGAGAGGACTGGTCATTCATTCAACTGGTGAAGTACAACATATTAAAAAATAAACCTGTATGTCCAAGCTAAAGACGATAAAAAATAAAAAAGGGAGATGCTCCTATTGTTGGCATTTGTGATGGGGCCTACTTGTGTTATGTGGGTGGACCCCACTCACAAAGATACACCCCTCACAAGGAATCTCATGGTGATAAAGATAATAGGTCAGATCAAACTCTCTCAATTTGAATTTAAATGGAGATATGATAAGGATATAGAGTTGGAAAAAATTCAAACTATTCTTATCCTTATCACTATGACCCAGATACACCCTTCACAAGGAATCTCATGGTGATAAAGATAATAGGTCAGATCAAACTCTCTCAATTTGAATTTAAATGGAGATATGATAAGGATATAGAGTTGAAAAAAATTCAAACTATTCTTATCCTTATCACTTTGTCCCACATGTAAACACAAGTAAGCCCATCACAAATGCTAACACCTATGAGAGATAGGGCTGTCCCAATAAAAAAAAGGTAAAAAGAAGTGCAAGGATGGGCGCTTTAATTTTAATGAATGTGAAGAAGCTAAGATTTTTAAGTTCTTAAAATAAAGTTAATAATGACTGAAAAGTATTGATTTAGTTGCAGTTGTTAACTTTACTCATTGGGTTCATTTAAAAGACCAGTTGGTTGGAACAGTTTAGTGGTTAAACTGCACGGCAGTTTTTTGTTGAACCCAACTTCAACTTGCAACCGTTTTTGTCAAATTGAGTTGTTCTTGTCCGACTTTTAAGACATGAGAAGAAAGGATTAGAATCAGGGAATGATCAAAACACTACGGACTTTCTAATAGTGAATGCTACCCTGAATAAAGAAAGGAGGGGAAAAAAAGAACAGATTGTGCAAGTCCATCACTGATCAACTTTGATTTAGTGTGGGAGTATGTTCAAATTTGAGGGGCAAAGAGGTCTTGAACTCAGGTACTCTCATACTCATCCACATCCCTAACCAGCTTCTCTCTGAATGGTTGATACTAGGTGCACTCAGCCAGGCTTACCCAGAGACCCATGGTGTAGGGCTCCAACTACCAGCTATTGTGGATTTCCAAACTGTAGGTCATGACTCCCTCCAGCTCCTCAAAGGGCCTTAATAACAATCAGTTGGTCGTCACATGAAGTAAAAAAAATGGTTACAGTTTAGGCTTCATTACTCTTTTACTGAGGCTGGTCCTCCCACTCCACAATAACACAGTTTAACCAATTGTATACCGATTACATAGGAATTTGATAGGGAAATGGACTTTAGGTGAAGATCAAAAGCATCATCAAATTCGTAGGACTCATTTTCTCAGTGTGAAAGGTGGATAATAATCTTTCATCAAAGCCCCAAAATTTGGATCTGTTTTCAATTTGGGTCCACTCAATGGGCCCGAATAAAATTTGGATATGGGCTCAGGTCCATAGATTTATGCCCGAATACCTCATGGAATAGCTGAATATTATATACTTATGTATATTAAGTATTTGAGTGTGCTATTCAAGTACAATGTATCTGGACATTATTGATTACTGTGTGAGTCCACGCCCTCTGCTGGGCACTGGTTCTGGTTGAGGTCTTCAATTTGAAATTGAATTCAGGCCTGGGTATATGTCTTGTTGATCTTTGAAAAAGTTGGGTGCAGCTTGAAGCACTGTACGCAATGGCGAATCGACCAGTCTAAACGCGATCCAATTTTATCTACAATAAGTACAGGAGAGGTTATTTGATGATTATTTTTGGATATTCACTTTTGAACCTCGTTTTTAGCCACTTAAAGATAATTTATCTTTTATGTACGTAATCTGAAGAATGAAATTTACATACATGTAATATAATATAATACTATGTTTATTTTGAGCACCATTTTCATATGAGGAGCAAACATTGAAGTGTATAGATAGCATATTTAAAACTTCAAATATATAAAAAGGCTTCTTTAGGGTAAGAATTCCTACGTATTTAATGCAAACAAACATGCTCTAAGATTCAATTCAAATGACTTAATCGGCCCCTTCAATATTTGATGCAACCAGTGACCTCACCAACATGTCGTGCGTCTCACTCACTCTGTGAATTGAGCCATCAGTTCATTTCAGGCAAATGTTCTTCCTTGTGCCATCTAAAATTTCTTTTGACCGAAAAGAGTCTTGTGAAGTCATGATTTTATAGAGACTAAAAAGTCCCATTGATAGTGCAGTTACCTAACACGGCGAAATGATTCACTACATGGTCCACACTAACTGAATCCTCTCTATCATATTTTTATTATAGCTTTGACTTTATCCGAGTGATATAAGCCTTTGGATTGATATATGTGATACGTTTTTCTTATTGAAGATAAGTTGAATGGTATATGTTGCTATGATTGGAGGTAAATTTGAGATGATTTTATATATGGATAGGGCATGATGGTGTTATTTTCATGGGAGGCTCCACATATATCACCTGACCCCACTGAGATCCGAAAAGCATTTAAAAATAAAAAAAATTATTTCATGAATTGAACTTATAGGAAGCTTTTGACCACACTCAATTTAAGAGTTTCACTCCACATTAACTAACTTTACATTTTTTTCTTTATTGATGTGGTAGTGAACAAAAGTTATTACAAAATACCCACCGCCTAAGTTAATGGGTCAACTGTCTACCAAAAATTAAACTGATATGCACTATAACAACACGTTTTTAGAACTTGTTGCTAGAAAATTAGTGGAGACAAAGAAGGATATCATATACCAATTGGTTTATTTGCTTTTAAAATTGGTGTTGATTTTACCAGCAGAGACTGTCACGTTAGAAAGAGTTTTTTCAGTAATGGAGTACCTAAATAACAGGTTGCGTAATCGAATAGGAGATCAATTAATGAATGATTATTTGGTTATATATATTGAAAAATATGTGGTTGCTAGTGTTGATAATGAATCTATTATGCAACGATTTCAACACATGAAAACCTGTTAAGGACAGTTGTAGGAGTTTATGTATTTGGATTAAGAACTATTAGTAACAATATATTAAAATTTCTTTTTTTTTTTAGAATTCAATACTATCTTTGTCGGATTATCGGAAATAGATTATTTGATAATTTTATATTATACTTGTCAAATTATCGAAAGTAGATGACAAATGTTGATAAAGGAAAAAATAAATTTATTCGATTTGCCGATAATAAGTCTTTTGTTGACCCCACTTACTCAAATTCTTAGAGCCACCACTGGTTTTTTTTTTTTATGAAAAAATCATTCATTGTGGGACACCCCAAGATGGTCTAAATTACATCGACATCAACTACGTATGCAATTTTGGATTGAGGACACTGGCATCACTTTCTTGACATACTCTATTTGTCTCTTTCCCGGCGGCCTTGCCTTGGTGTTTGGCAATGCATCCTTATCTTCATTGGGAGAGGAAAAAAAAAAAAAAATGAAATCTCAAGTCTTTTTTAGTGGCTTCTAAGTGCAAACATGTCACATTTTAAGTTAGTTTCTGACCTTCCGAAAACATTTAAAAGAGATCTCTGTTGTGTTCGGTTGGATAATTTGGAAGGGAAAAGAAGAAATTTTGGGCCCCCAAAAATATTGTCTTGGGTATTTAGCCAAACTTTTTGAATCCTAAATTCCTTGTAATGGACTTGTGGCCCAAGTGGTGAGACATCTCCCTATCTATCAATTTCTGGGATTGTTGGATGAGAGGTTGGGCAGTGTGAGTGTGTGAATAACATAGCAGAATTGTTAAGTTGTATGGCTCAATAGAAGTAATAAATCTGGTAAACCAGCCCCTAGATTGTCCATGTTCTACTGTGATTAAAAGTAATGTTTGGGTGTAACAGGGTTTTGTGGCTGATATTATATATAAAGACTAAGAGTCTGTTATGATGTATACCTCTTCTGATTGCATGGTGAATTTCTCCCGTCTTCTTCGTGGACGTTAGCCAAAAGTCGAACCACGTAAATCTTTGATCTCTTGTGTGTGATTGATCTCTTTTCGTAGGTCCTAAATCACAACAAGAACAAAATAAATAAATGTCATCTTTTTATCAACCAATGTAAAAAAAAAAAAGGTTGAGTGGAGAAGTGAATCTCAACTGGCAATTAAATAGATGTGATGGGACAATTTCAATATGAAAAACTCATGAATCCTGATCCACACAGACCATAAAGATGCATAACATGGGAACTAACTAGCCACAAAATATAGCCAATTTGATTGATTTAGGTCAGACCGAACAATCTAATCCAGTTTTCAGAAATTGATTACAGTGATAACTATAGCTGAACTTCAAAATTGTCAAAATCAACTCTAAAAGGGCTTTTCTTTTTGCATTAAATATGAAGGAATTGACCACATGTGTGAAATCACACTTAAAATCACCTTAAGAGGTGTAAAACTCATCCTCTTTGGAACAAGTGTGGAAATCACTTTCACACCTATTTCGATTTGAAAATCTTTTTTTGTGAACATAACCTTATTTACGTACAATTTTCATACATCATTTATACATCACATATATAAATGGTCGGAAAAAATTGTGATCATACATAGCCATTACACATGTGAATCATCTTGCCTTTAAATTTACAAGTCAAGTTAGGAGCAAGTTTGGAAGATTAGAGTGATGTCTATATCAAAGTTAAGTAGGGTTGGATCCTCTCTTGAATTCAATGTATGGCATATATAACCTCACAACCTCTTGGGGTATGATTTAGATGGGTCCGGGTCATTTGCCAACCCTTTCACGGCACTAGGGAGAATGACAAGTTTTGAAGACAGCCGTCCACATGATGTCTAAAGAGTTACAATTATTATAACCAAATGTGAAATAAACACAAGTTGGTAGAAGATGCATGAGGATGGAGGCTCCATCATAACCAAATTCACATTCTTAATCACAGATTGGACAGACACTGCCACTTGTGTATGGCTCAGATGTTGAAGACAAGTAGGAATTTGTGACCTCTAAGAAAGCCCTCCTTGATCTTATTGATTTATGTACATAGAGGGCCTGCCAACCTTTTGTTAGGGATGGCAATGATACAACTATTATTATTTTAAATACTATAATAAAAGGCTATTGTATTTCAATCATGAATGAGGTGGAGGAGGTGCGGGTGGGGGAGTGGGGCTAGGCTGGAAAGAACCCTAACCTTCTCCAAACCTTTTTTTTGTATTAAATTTTGCAAATTCATAAAATGGGGCCATCAAATTTACTCTTATTGGACAAGAGTATTTTGTAACATACTGAAAGGTGTTCACTATTGCAACCGCGAAGTTGTTAGTTTAAGTTAATTAGCCAACCAATTCATGAGAAAGAAAAAAAAATCAGGAAATCCCCCAGGTAATTGGAGAGTATCGAGTGGCTTCACTTGTTTAACTTGGCTTGATATCATTTAAAATTTCTTCATACTTGATAAATATTCACACTAGCTTTAATCAATTGAATTCTTGTATACATAATAATCAGAGGGCCTGTTTCTTTGCTATAATTTAGAAAACTCTTGTCTGAAAAATTTCTAAATTTTCAGACATAGTGAAATTCTTAGATGCTCCTACATACTTGAACATCCATAAATTGTTATCGAAAAGTAAAAGGTATGTAATTTTAAAAGTTTGACAAATAATTTAAGACCTTTAGATGACTAAGATTTCAAATTTTTTTGTAAGAAAACATGGAATTTGTAAATCAAGGGACAAACCTTCACATTATACGTCAAAAAAAAAAAAATCAAAATAATGATTCCATGCACTTGCTTTTATAAATTTGGGACGTGTACATGGGTATTTACTCAGCAGTCACATTTAGTCATTGATTTCCACGCCTGGAGACAAACTTTAATGCGATATTGCAAAACTTTAATGCATACTCTATAAGTTGATTAAATTACGCGGAGAAAAAAAGTGCGTCTTTAACAAGTCGATTTTATGCAATATTGTATAATCCATTTTACAATATGACAAGAAATTCTTGTGATATCGTAAAAATAGAAAAATATCTCTACTTCGGTAACTAGGCATGGAAATCAATCAAATTTAATGAAGATATGAAAAACCCCCCTTGTATTAACTATAATAATCAGAGTCATCCATGAGACCAACCCATAGAATACAGGATTCTACAAAGATTTGACTACCTCACCTAAGAATCCATCTTTTTAAACCCATACAAAGAAGTGATCGAAAGAAGGGCATATCAAACTCCTTTTCACTTCAAGGGGTAGGTCAGTTGGCTTAAGACCAAGGTTTGCTGCGGAAATTGTACGTTCGAAACTGCACTACCACATTGAGACTAGAGGTGAGTTTACCCGACTTCTCTCTTAGTTAAGAATTAGTCCAGCCCAAAAAATTAAAACCTTCCGAATCAAATAAGAAAAAGAATAAAAAAAATCCAGAAAAGCCCTCTCTTCACTCTATTTCCTTATCCTGAAAAGGTTGAAATAAGCAAAATCCAGAGCCTTTCTCTCTCTAGCTGGTGTTTGTGCGGTCCACGACATCATGTGGGTCCATGTTAGCGTGATGATCACGGATAGCCGTTGATCTCATGGATCCAACGGTCGAGAGGTGGTTAGTATCAAACAGAAGTAAGGATTTCGTCAAAGCCGTCTCTTATTAAACCCTCGGATCGTGCAATCGCACGCCTGCCTGCTGTCGATTGCATTCCCAGTCTCCGCCGGATCAGACACGGCTTCTGACCATCGATTTTCTTTCTTCGGGTATGATCAAGATCCAATCTTTATCTCGATAAAAGGGCTTTTGAATTTAGAACGAGAGAACCCAGTTCGTATTTCTGCTGTTAGGATCGAGTTTCGCGGTTCTTATGGTTGTTTGTTGATCAAAATCTCGTTTTTTTGGTTTCCCCCTTTTGGGTTTGTGGAAAATAAAGAAGGGGTCTTTTCTTTTTCTGGTGTGTTGGGCGTTCGTTTCGCATGAAATCGCGGATAGAACTATCTTAGAATACGTAAGATTGTAGGAGTGTATTGAGAACAGCTCAAAGGTTGCTAAATATAGGATTTATAGGTCATTCGATGAATATGGGATTTGGGTTTTTGTTCTTTTCTCTTCTTTTCAGTCATGATGATTTTTTTTTTCGATGTTCTGCCAAGTGATTGATTAAGGAAGAGGTGATTTCTTCATCCATGTTATTCATTCTTCATGAAAACAATATTGGGTTTATGTTTTTTATGATGTTTGATGATGTTTGTTCTCTTTTATGGGTTCTATATGTTTGCTTTCCTCGGAGATGATTTTTATGAGTTGATTGGATTCTGGGTGTGTTTTGTTTTATTGTGTTTATAGTTGATTCGAACATGGTGTGAGAATTCATTCACTTTCTCAATCCCCATAACTTTTTTTTTTCTCTCCTTATTTAACCAAGTATGAGTTTTCGGCTTTTCCCTTGTTTTTCATGGATTATGAGCCAGGCTACCATTCCCTGCATCAGAAAATCAAGAGTTACCCAGAAAGCTTGTGTATTGGTTTTTTTTGTGTTTTGTTTGAATCCAAATATATGTGTTTTTTTATTTTCTAATCAATGAAATGGAAATTAGTGAATAACCAATAAAGTGGAGGGATTGAAACCACCTTTATGATGGTTTCATGTTTAACCTTTTCAATTTGTAAGTTATTCTTAATAATATTCAGAGGTTTTTAGGTGTTGATGTGCAAAATATTGATTGCAAGTCATATGGGAAGGAAATTATAGTACTTCTATGACCTACCCCACTCCCATTGATTGTTTGCGCTTTCTGTCGAAAGCAATTTGTGTATGGTGAATCTTATCTTCTTTTTGAGTAAGGGTTTGATAACATTTATATGTGTACCAATACATTTATGAAAGGCCAACTTTAATAAACATAGGCAGCTTTTCTTGGCAGATACATTTATCAGATACAGCGAAAGGACTTTCCATTCCCTACTTTCTTCTGCAACCGATGCCTTATGTGGGGTTAATTGGATGTATATATTATGATCATTTCATTGTCTTCGAGGATTTATGCATTAAGTCAACCTCAAATTGATGGGTTAAGGGTATGATGATGATAGCCTATGTTAGAACTTAGAACACACCTTTAAAGTCTCTAATAGAAGTATCTGTATATCATAAACCCTTTTCGGGTTTGTGGAGGATAAATGGTAGATGTTTTCATCTAGGTACTGTTTTTTTAGATGGATAATTTTTCCATGATGACATGTGCACAGGGAGCTATAAGGAAGGTGATATATGAAATTTTTTGAAAGACAAAGAAATCGAGTGAGATTGAGTTAACATGTTGATATTTGCAATAAATTGGTTACCTTGTAGGGTGGGACAAATGATTTGCAGACTTCTCAACCTTTTATCATCATGTCTAACTTAAGTCATGTTGAAGAATGAGGATCATTGTTTGTATTGAGTCATAATGATGCTTCATACATCTTTAGTTGGAGATGAATTCTGGAATGGCTGGTTGTGTTGTAACATTCCGTAGTGCTTAGATGTGCTGTCCTTGGTTCTAGATATAATACTCTACAAGTTGTCCCTGGTGCGAAATTTTAGGTTTCCTTTTTACTCTTAAGAGCTTTTTCATCGCAGTTGTTCATATCACAATGGAAATCTTTTGTATGAACAAGAGAAAGATCTAATATTATAAAGTGCATGATTTATTTTGATTGGAGGGTGCAGGTTGTATAGTTAACTGGACATCCATATTTTAGGGGTCATCATTTGGTATTGATCTGGCTGGCATTCACAAAATTATTGTGATGGCACAGCAAACCAATGGAAATTAAGATAAATGATTTTTTTTATTATATTTAACTCACTGGTTTTTCTATTTCCTTATTAATGCATCCTATTTATGGTTGTATGAAGATTATTCTCATATCCCCATCTTACCATTTTTTTTTCTCCACTTAAAAATTTGTTATCCACTACCCAAGGGGTTGTGGTGTTTCTGTTGCATGTCTATGATCTCGTCTCACCCAGCATCATGTGTGCCTTGTGGTACTTCTTTTAAATCCGGTGACTTGCCTCTTAAAATGCTTTTCCCCACTCTTGCTATACCCAATAAAGCTGTTTTGTATTGGTAGTCAAGGAATATTATTCTTGCATCACTTTTGTAACAGTATTTTCATGGTGCTGTTGCAGAAATCAAATAGCCAACTCTTTCAGATAGATTCATATTTGCATCAGATTATCCTTATCAAGCTTTACACATGGATGGATGCACCAGTAAAAGAACTACCGGCAAGCTTGGTATTGTTAAAAGGGGCTCTGCTTCCTCCTTCAAAGATTTAAAACACGAAGAGGATAATAAAAGCATTAAATGTGCTAACCGTATAGGATGCAACACCAGACTGAAGTCAATGAAAGGTACTCAAATTGGCAACCCCAACCCAGAAAAGGACAAATGTTTAGGACCGACCTTCTGTTCTTCAAGCAGCAATGCCATACTTGGAAACTCCTCTAAACCCTACGCCGGCAGAGGTAACCTTCAAAAGCCTCTCCGGGAACAACAGAACCGGGCATCATTGAAAGAAACAGCTCTAACTGAAAGTAGTAGAAGACATGGGGAGGCGGAAGTTTCAGAATCCTCTCCCTTGACTGCAGAGGTGCTCGCTGAACATCCTCAAAATGAAGAAACTGAATCTGTAGTTAGACAAGATTTTTCTGTCAATACAGGGGAGGAAGTGGGCAGCTCTAATGTTACATCAGGTTCTGGTGCCAAAAAGCAAATCTATAAAAGAATTGGATTGCGCAGTGTAGACACTTCCTTTGGTTCCAGTGCTTCTGTTCGACGTTCTTCCTCGTCTACTAGAAACAGTGGTCAGGTTGCAAAATCTCTCTCTCCAAGTCAGGGCTCTAAAGCTCATAGGGATGGCCTCAGAAATGACAGATGTGCATCAGTATCGGACTCTCACCTTTCAGGCAATTCTTCTCCAGGCTCAGGCAATGGCAGAACGGGGAACACAATAAGAAAGAGATGTCCGGATGGAGAGACCTCTTCTGCATCTAAGGCAACTACTAGGTTGTCTACTGTAGGAAATTCAATCTCTCAATGGAGGAATGGTCCCTCCAGACCGAGTCTATCTTTTCATCAAGGTTCGTCCTCTCAACAAGCTTCTGGAAAGAGCAAAAATTGGTCTGCCAGCACTAATGTTGGTGCAGCAGTTAGAACTCGAAGAATGGTCTCTGCGGACTCCAGGACGAGGGTACCTGCACGTGCCAATAACAACTATTCTTTGCTCACTGAGTCTATTTTGCCTCACGAACTATCTCGAACTGAAGCTTTGGTCAGTGGGTCTAGTACTCCCAGCTCATCACAGTCATTCCATACAGAATTTCGATCCAGTTTCCATAACTCCTGTGGGCAACTGGATTCTAGCAGTGAGACTGTGCATAGCAGTCCAATATCTCACTCTGAAGATGGCAGCAGTACACGTGCACTCCATGGCCATTCAGTGGATAGAGATAGCTTTAGACGTATTAACATGGATGGAGTTGCAGAGGTATTTTTGTACTAGCTTTTGAACTTTCTTTATACAGTATTTCTTAAAGGTGTTAAAAATTACTTTAAACAAGGGAAATGTTTAGGGCTTTGAATTAGAAAATTGAGCCAAATTCTCACACACAGATGTTTATGAGGGAAAAATTAGGTTGTTACATCAGTCAATTTGGGAAATGTTTGGAGCATCTTCTTTCAATAATTGGCTTCATCATGAATGGCTTGGATCCCCCTGTGTTGACCCAAGTTTTACAACCAGCATCATCAAGCAAATGCTATTATTAATTTTACTTAGACATGGAAGTTTTACAATTTTATTGCCTTCCCAGGCCTGGATAAAGGAGGGTGGCATTAGATAGGTTGATAGCCAACGTAAAACTATTGTCACGACCTAAGAAACATAATTCATGTAGCCGGCCCCAACATAGTTGGGACAACGCTTTGATGATAATGATGACAACGGTGTGAGTTTCATGAAACTTAATTTATAAATATTTCATTATCTATTCTCATGAGATTTCTTTTAAAGACAATTGGCATTTACAATTCAGGTCCCATGAAATATTTGTAACAGATAATATACTTTGAGGAAGTTCACATATCATTGTGATACCTTCTAAGCAGTTGTGTTTTACATGCTTTGTACTCATCATATTAATTTAAGCTTGGCTTTGACATTATGCAGGTATTGTTAGCATTAGAGAGGATTGAACATGATGCAGACTTTACGTATGAGGTTGGTCTTCATGTTTGATTGTTGCATTCTAATTTATAGTTCTAAAATCAAGCCAAATGAATACATTATTTAGTGGTGGTCAAGTTGTGAAAACTAGGTTTGTTCTTGCTCCTGCTGAAACCAGGAAGTTTGCCTGCTCCAACTTAGTTTCTTCATGGTTGTTAGTATAGAATATATAGAATATTATGTAGAAGAACCTTCTTCTAACATAATTTCTGGTGAAGAACTGAAGAAACAATCATCTTTAGCCACTTGGTCAAAATGCTATCCGGAGTTACCTAATTGCTCGACTGAATCCAGCTGTTGGTCATGATTTTTGAAGAGTATTTACTGCCATCAGTATCCTATTCTACAATCGAAAAATAAGTAAAAATGATTTTTGTGACCTTGCCTGTTTGCCTTCTCCCTACAGTGACTGTTATGGAGTGAGGGTCTTGTGTTGGTTTCTTGAGTATGTTTCATGCTGGCTAAAATTATGTTTTTTTTTTTTTATTTCTTTTGCAGCAATTGTTGGTTCTGGATCTGGAGACAAATTTGTTATTAGGTGGCCTTGGCTTGAATGATCAGCATAGAGACATGAGATTAGACATTGATAACATGTCATATGAGGTTTGTACCATTAAATGCTGCTGCATGATTGGGTGTCATGACTACTTTCAGAATTCATATTGTTTTTCCATCTATTTCTTTAGTTTTTTGAGCTTTCTGTTATTCTTTCACCTCTGTTTTGATATTTGTAACACTAATTTCTTGTAGCACCTAGGATTCGGACTATTGTTGAACATTAGTCTGTAAGTAGTTGCTGAATTATCAAGCAAGCTATTCACTATTCATCAAATTTTAAAGTCAGCCAATGATTCATGTATCACCAGTCATGAAAATGTTGTAATTCTCAAGATGATAATAAATAGAAGAAAAAAAATTTCATGTCTGTTTGGCTCAGTTGATATGATATGATTCTTTAAGTCATGAAAATATCTACAGTGTCCAAAAGCTGAAGATGTTGAAAACAACAAGGTATGTAAAACATACATGTTTTTTATCACTTTATAAAACAGACTTTAATAATAGTACTGATGAAAAGAATGAACATACATGTAATTGTTTCCTAAGATTGACGCACTATATTTGACTACAGTTCTACAGAACGAGTATTTTTTTTTTAAGATCCCCTTTTATTTAATAGGGTCTTGAATTCTTAGAATTTATAAACAGTGCCTTTCTAAGGGGCTAAATGATGTGAAGGATATGGGTCCAGATCCAAGAGGGGCTATTAAAGAAACATTCTTCTGGTAAATAAAATGGTCAGTTAATCATTGCCCTAGTAAAATATAACCTAGAAAAATGATGGTCCCATCTACATTTACATTTTGGATTCTGCACTCTGGGGGCGCTCTACATGCCCTACTATAGCTCCAATGGAAAACAAGTAAAGAACATCAGATTCTATACACCTTTTCTAGATTTTTGGATTTTCTTTTAGATTTTTGAGGCCAAATTGCGACGGCTGCTGAGTGCTTCATAATGTTGTGACATATAATAAAACATGCATGTTACCTGGTCCGACTGGCCAGCAAAAAAGATTATTTTCGACACGTAATTGGTCAACCTTTAGAGTTTTCTGTTTTTTTAGACTTCAATATCCTAACTGTGTGCTTGGTTTCTTGTTGAAGGAACTATTAGCTCTAGAAGAGAGAATGGGTACTGTCAGCACTGCCCTTCCAGAAGAAGCCTTGTCAAAATGTCTTAAAAGAAGCTGCTACACGCCTACTGCTCTCTTTCCAGGGCTTGCAGGTTGTGGGGAGGATGATACGAAATGCAGTATCTGTCAGGTATTCCTCATTCCTGGCTAAAGTAGTTCTTGGAAGTTTGTATATTGTTTTACAATCTTCCAACTTCGAAGATAACATTACTTTCTGTTCCCATTTATTGGAGTGCTGCTATAATGTACATTTGAGAGCTATGAAGTTTCAGTTTTGGAAGTTAAAATCGTCCCATCTTGAAAGAGCAAATTACCTACCTATCCTTTTAAAGTGTTTAATTTCATGACACAATTAAACCCATGTTTCAAATTAGAGCCATCAACATGCAAAAAACCAAACAGTTTGTGTTATAGCCTGCCAAGGGCTAATGCGCTATATTACCTTTCTCTTTTGCATTTTGAGTGACCTTTTCAGCAATCTCCTTCATTTATCTTTTTAATTTCTTGACTTGTACTCATTTTCTTTACCTTTTTTTCCCTGACATTTCCAGTGAGCTTTTTGGCAATTATCCTATTTTCTTGACCTGTACTCATCTCCCTCCCTCCCTCCCCAACCTCTGCGCGAGCACTGAGCATGCATGTGTCGGAGGGTGACACAGGACAAGCCCATATCCATGGGTCGGCTAGTGTTCATGGTCCTGCATCAAAGGGTAATTTACCATTTGCTTGCTAGGAATCTGGGATGACCTGATTCGTTCTTGCACAAGTCAAATGTCAATACATTTGTGTGCAGGCAAAATTTGATCCGGATTTGTGGGGCCTTAATGAAAGGATAAGTTGCCTGGCTGAATCACTTGGTTTTGAGGTCAAATTCGTTGTACATTTGTAGAACACCTTCGCCTTTTTCATGGATTACATGAATGAGTGATGATCTATTCAAATTTTCTTGATTTTCTATTAACTGGCTGGTTATATAACTTCCAGGAAGAGTATGAGGCAGGAGATGAGATGGGCAAGTTAGGCTGCGAGCACCGATACCATCTGGACTGCATCAATCAGTGGCTTCGGCTGAAGAACTGGTGCCCCATCTGCAAAGCTGCTGCGTCGCCATCTTAGTCGACCCCCCTAGTTTGCCCATTGGTTTGCTCAATTGCTTTCCGCCCAACAAATCCTGTACAGTTGGACTACTGTTTTCACTTCTTTGTATATATTTGTTAGGTTCATCAAGTCATGAAATAAACCCCACAAGACAAGGCATCTACAACCTTTTACAGCTTGTTCTTGGCTTGTCAGTGGAATCATCATTACTTTTGAAGGACGCATCAAATAAATGAATAGTCTATAGAAAATGGATTGTTATATGTTTTTGAATGGGTTGATCTGTTAACTCTGCATCTGAACATTGATTTGAGATATGAGGCATGTGGGAAATCGAAATTGGCTTCATTGCTTGAAACAAATAATAGGGGACTTGCCTTTGATTTAAATCCCTATCCCACATTGAATGCATATGAAAAGTGAAGACATATATCTGGTAGGACCTTTGATCATCCTGTAGTCAGCCTCGCAATTGGATGAGCCTAATTGCACGCTGTAGAGTTAGCGAATTCCAGGACCCAAACTGAATGGGACATGAAGCATATATTCATTCTCTATTCACAGGTTCCAATGCCTAGGAACATGTATTTGGTATGATCTAATGAGTCCCTGCCTTCCGTGAATGGTATTTTGATCACAAATAAGAGAACTAAGATGAAAAATAAGAAAAACCACTTCCTAAGATGAGCAGATGCCAAGGAGATTAGTGCCAATGATTAATGAGGACTCTTCAAGGGAAAAAAAAAAAATGTTAAATGGGGCATCACTCAACTATAAAGCAATTCAATGTACATGAACTGGGTTTTCTTTTTTGTTTTACGACTGTACTCTGCATCCAATCAAGGGACTTGACTTACACGCCATGAGATTCATCAACTTTAGCCTGCAAAATTCCACCTTTTGTGTGAATGAGCTTTTTTTTTTTTTCAATAGTCATCTTTGACTTTGCGCACCACCCCCACCCCCAACCCCCTCCCCTCTTAATAGGCTCGTGTCTACCAAATGATTGAACTCATTGACATGGGCACATCTGTCATGGATTTCCAATGAACTGAGCTCAGAATGAGGCATACCCAACAAGGGTATCAGGTGTTTTCCTTAATATTCCATGTCAAATCACTCGAGAATGGGGCATACAATGAAATGGAGAACTCATTTTTATTAGGAAAGAAGGGAGAGAGACTATGGCTAACAAAAATCTTACTTACAAATCGGACGAAAGACAAAATAAAATTGGCTTATCAAACTCTGCCTTAAAATGTGCTAGTGTCCCAGAAAAAATCCAGCCTGATTACTGGTGATCACACTTCCTCCAAGACTTCTCAGATCACAGATTTTCCTTGCTAATGCTTCAACCTCTGCTCACCAGTGAGTATAGAAAGTCGCAAACATGTTTGAAAGGGGGTGTTGCCGAATCGTCTTCATTTATATGGTAAAGCCTATATTCAGCCAATGGGATATTGCTGTTGTTGCTGCCCTTTCATAGCAAACTATCATGAACAATGTAATCATGTCTTACAAAAGGTTCCAAGGAAATGGTTATGCCATACACTCAGGATATGTGCATTATTGTAATGAATTCCTCCATCTGATACATGGATAACTGAAAGTAAAATGGCCAACGGTTTAGATCAATCTTGTTAATTAAAATAAAAGGGGGCATGTTTAAAGGAAAGAGAAACATTTAGACATGTATTTATGTATACTTAAAAGGAAAGAAAGGACAACAGATGGTTGACCCAGCGATGCCTACCTCATAATGCGGGTTTCACAACAGAAATTCACACAGCTGTTTCACAGAACATTCACATTTCAAGACGGTTCTACAAGCATATGCTCTTCCAGTCATGTGAAGTTATAACAGTTATCTTCACCTTCCAGTAAATCCACATGCCACCTATGATGCATGGATATTTCAAAATGAGCAACGTATCGTATCCGATACTTCACCTTTTACATGTAAAATCCGTATCTCTGCCATGTCTATGGGGTGTCCCTGCCATATACATGCTGTATCTGGGCATCATAGCATGCCACCTTTTCTCCCAGAATTCATGATCTACAAGGAAGATGAAAAGGTGAGAACCAAAGCACCGAACTTGGTTTTAATATTTAACAAGTCCCCATTCACCACTGAAACCAATTGACATCACTCCATCCCGTCACATGCACTCTACAGCAAAAAAAAGTTATCTATAGAGCATGAGACAGTTGATTTGCATCAAACAAGTTGGAGTGTTGAAGAATCAACTTGTTCAAGTTGACTTAGTTTTGATTGAGACTTGATTCCATGGTTAGAACCAACAATTTTTGTTTCACCGAATAATGACAGAAAATAAACTCATTGCAGCCAGAAAGAGGGTCTGGGAACAAATAGCCAATCTCTTATATATATCAATGAAGATGGTCTGCCCCCACAAAAAAGGTAGAACAAGGTAGACAGAATAAGCAAGCATGTGGATACCAAGTAGATATGAGATGATCAGGTGACTTTCACCAAAAGCAGTTGAGGTCTTGCATGCGTGATCACATGGCTAAAACTTAAAAGGCACATAAAATGCTCAAGAAGTAGATGTAGGTGGTATATTATCATACAATATCATCATTCCTACAAAAAAGTATAATTATTACGTTGAGCTTGTACGGCAGTTGGAAGGTGATTAAAGTCACAAAAAGGAATTTGCAGGTTCCAGTTATGAGGTTATTGATAGAAAGGCCAAACAAGTACAAGGTGTAAAAGCCAGAGAGGGAGAGTCAGGCTATAATGAGTCCGTTCAGCAATGTTCCAGATTTCTACAATTATCACAAATATTGTTCTTGGAAATTTCTTATTTTAGATAAAGGAAATTTATTGTTTTAGATAAAGATCAGGAAATTATCAAATTTTGGGGATACTATTGCAAACTGTTGTAGATAATGATGATGATGATGGCCTTGTCCCAACTATGTTGAGGTCAGCAACATGAATTTTGTTTCTCTATTACAATCTATCCTAAGCCAAATCCTCAAATAGGTTGCACTTCTTAAGATCTATCCTTACTTCCATCCATGTCCTTTTCGGCCTATTCCTTCTCCTTTATGGGGTCATCAACCTACATAGAAAATTTTTTCCTCAACACCACCATCGTTGGCCAGCGTTAGTCAATGTCCAAACCATCTCAAACAAGTTTCTCTTAATTTATCATCTATTGATGTTACCCCCTATATGCTCCCAAAACCACTCAAATCTGATTCTATTTTTCCTAGTTTTATCAAACATCCATCTCAACATTTTCATCTCTGCTGCACTTATTTTGTGCATACGTTTCTTCTAGATTGGCCAACATTTTGCTCCATAGGTCACAACTAGTCTAATCATTGTCCCGTAATTGTTGGTATGCACCGATCACAAAGCACTTTAAAAGCAAGTCTCCACTTCAACCATCCTGCTCTTATCCTATGTTCAACGTCTTCCTCAATCTCTCCATCGTTATCATTATCGAGATAAGCTATCAAGATTAAACGCTTTGTGGTATCTCTTGAGCTTCAAGTCTCAGAGTAGTTTCAACTCCTTCCACGTCTCCATTAAAGTTGTAATCCATATATTTTGTCTTAGAACGACTTTTTTTTAAAAGCCTTGGATTCTAAATCCTCCTACCATCTCTCAAGTTTTGAATTCAAACCATCACTTGATTCATTCACCAACACTATATCATTTGCAAAAAACATACACCAAGGTATCTCCTATTGAATATTAGCAGTTAACTCGTCCATAATCGATGTAAATAGATACGGGCTTAAAGGTTGATCCCTGATACAAACATATGGTCACTTGAAACACACTTGTCTCTTGATACACAGTTCTTACACTCGTTACCGCTCCCTCGTACATGTCTTTAAAGATTTCAATATAACCACTTAGAATTCTCCTTTTATCTAAAACCCACCAAATTAAATCTACAGGTACCCTATCATAGGCATAAGGCATTCTCTAAATTGATGAAGATCATATGAAAACTTTTTCTCCTCTCTCAATATTTTTCCATTAATTACCTAAGTGAGAATATAGCTTCTATTAACTACCAAATTGATCATCAAATATCTTGATTTTTTATCTAAATCTTTGCTCCATTACTCTCTCCCACAATCTCATAGTATGACTAATATGTTTAATCCCACAATAATTGGTGCAACAATAAAACATTTTGTTGTTCATAGAAGTGGCTTCCTATACGTGGAAATATCCCACAAATGTCGATAATGGATAACACAACAATAACTTCTATCGATGTAAATCATTAAGAAGCATTCTTGATGCTTCCTTTGATCAAATAACATGCGAGGACGTCCATGTTAAAATCAATCGTGGTAAGTTGCATGAGTACAGGTATGTGTCGGGATCCAAATGGGTACTTAGTGTCGTAGGAAAATCCAAAAAGCATAAGATTCATGGCATAATATTCAAATAAATTTAAGTGATTGTTCATCTTTAAAATAAAGAAACATGCGACAATTGCATCAATGGAAGTATATGAACAAATCTTGCTCCGAATAAGAAAGAAATAATCATTTCAATGCTTTAGTTAGGTTTCACAAGAAGAAAGCATGTGATATATTTTACCAATTACAAAACTACATTTACATTAGTAATGCAATAATCTGTGAAGAATTGACAGTGTCTTCACCTAGAAATACATGTTGACCCATTTCAAAAAATCTATACTGCATAGCCATAGCCCATAATGTTTCCGTGAAAAGATCACATGAAATGGTTTATCTCAGTTCGTGCCAATGTTCTGAAGCTAAACTTGGCTCCACTGGAGTCGACTCCATTCGAAGTTCACCAAGTTGGATGAGTCAGATCAAGTTTACAAACAACAGACCCATACAGGTTAATCAGCTTCAGATTGAGATAACCTCTTCCATCCACCATTGAAGGCCTAAAAATCCAAATCATCCACATCCAATAGGCTTATTTTTCAGGGCATCCCTTACACATGCATAGAACCCCTCCAAGTTCCTTAATACACCTGAGGTGGGCCCTGGCCCTGGCCCCGCAGAATGTCCCATGGGAGAGTCGCTAGATTATCTGTGTGTAATGTGTCTCTATATGTTTCTGTGTGTGAATGTGATGTACAAAAAATAAATAAGCAAATAAATAAAAGAGGAAAAAAAAGGACGGTTTCAAACTGCCTACAAAACCAGAATAGATTATATTTTTATTTTTTGAAATGAACAAGAAATGGGTAATATCAGTCGTTTAATTTTCAATTGCCTGGGAATTTCAAATTTAAGTCATCTATGAAAATATATGGAATGGTAGGAGATCATCTTAAAAAAAAAAACACATGAAATGGTGAGTGATTATCATTACTAAAACAACCGAGTAATTTCATATTTGACAATTGACAGAACATACAAAGCACCACTGTGATTGTTAAAGAATTTGATTATACCTTTACCAGGAAATACAACAGCATGCCTACAAAACTGTCTTCAATTTCCTTTGCTTTTGCTTTAAATTACAGAAAGCAGTGAAATTCCCTTTTGGATGGTTGCAGATATGAGCAAGAACAAGCATATGCCTTGTGGAAGGATCATGTAGAGATTTTCTGCTCCAATCCCCAGTTGTATTTTGTGAGAGGAGAGCTTAAACGGAAATGCCTCATGGAAGGATCACGTAGAGATTTCTGCTCCAGTCCCCAGTTTTATTTTGCCAGGGGAGAGCTCAAACAAATGTATGCCGTGCTGCTCATATTGGGCAACACAGACCATTTGCCAGTTGCTTCATTGACTGTGTCCATATGCAATAAATCCCTTGGACCCTGCAGGGTCCATCAAGCCACAGCTTTCAGAAAGAACACGTTTTTAAAGGTTTTATTCTTCACATGCATGTAGGCATATTTTTTCAAGCAGCCTAGGCCAGTCTTGTCCAAGCTGTTGCGTGTTTAACTCCATTGCCACTTTAAAGTCCAGACAAGAGATGGGACAGTGGCTTTTTTCTCCTTGTGTAAGTCCCAGAACCCCACTGCTACTCTGTAAATGCATTTGATAACCTGGAGTGACACCATTAATAAGCTTCCTATGCAGCTGCTGCTTGTACACAGGGTGCTTTATTGGTGCATGCCCGGACCTTGCTCCTACTAGCTCAATACATGATGTGATCAACCGCTTCAAATACATATCCAAACAGTTATTCAATAAATTAGCACAATCTAATGTCACCCCATCAAGCCCTGCAGCACCCATTATTTGTTCCATCCGTTTTCTCAAAGTCTCAGTATCAGACAATTGACCACTATCGACAAAACTAGTAACACGACTACTGGTGCTGCTTGCAACAGGCAAAGCCCTACATGCCCCATCCCTGTTAGCATGGCAGAATGAGATACCAAGCGGCGCCTGGAGAACAATTCTAGCAGAGTTAGCACTGTTATTCTGATTCATCTCTTCCTCATCCTTGCCTACAATTATTGCCCCTGAACCTTTGCTATGTACATGATATTGTTCACGTGGTGACCACTTTATTTGTGGCCTTTTATTTGGAGATGGAAGGGAAACATCCCACTTGCCTGCTGGTTGTTCTGCAAGTGCTTGATGATGCTGCATTGGCCTCTGCAGATCGCATGGATAGGGATCCCCATTCTCCACAACACTCTTTCCAAGAGCTTCCTCATTAGATCTCGGCTGATGAGACGCAAAGCATGCCTTCCCCTTCGATCCAAAAGCCTCTGATTGTGCATCTCTCGACCTCTGGTCGCAAATTCCAGACCCAAACTCGCAGGGAGACAATGGCAAGGCATCCTCATTTGACCCAATTGTCAGAGTTGAATTAGGAGTCATAGATGAAATTGCCCCGATCAATGGACATCCATCTTCCTTCAAAGGAGATCTCTTCCCAATGACTCTCACAGACTTTGAAACTCTTTTGGGGATAGGTGGCGGGACTCTCCCATGATGAGCATTCTTCAGAATTGATTGGATCAACTGGTTGTGCAGAGGAAGGTTTTCGTGTCCAAGTGTTAGATGACATAACTTATCAAACTCTGTTTTACCAAGTTTCTGGCTCAATAATCTGTTCAAGTAACTAAAATACCTCAGTGCCCGATCTTGACCAATTTTCTTTACTATCTGACCCTTCAAGTCAGCGAGATCGATCCGCGACGGCTGTTGTGTTGGCTGCGGCTGCGGCTGCGGCGACATTTCTCAATTCATCATAAATTCCATAAAACACCCAGATCAGCAATCGTACTGTCCTATTTGCTTCCAAAATCCAAACCTCCAAAAAACCCCAGTTTCTCTCATAATTCAAACCAAACTTCACACCCCTTCCATCTACTGTTCTTCTTCAAATCTCACCCCAATTCCCGAGTTCAAGATCCAAATACCATCACCCAAACAAAACCCTAAAATTCCCCCAACCACCGATCAATTGGAGTGCAGAAAGCTACTCATCAGAACCAAATCCTACTCCCCAAACCCCAAATTTCCAATCTTTTTAATTGAATGACAAAAGAAACACCCATTTCAGCTGCGAATTCTTCTTCCTGCGGAAACCCTGAAAAAGAACACTTGAGCTTCGGAAAGCTCGCATCTTTTTGGAAAAATTTCGGAGGCTAATGACGTCGAAACGGGTATCGATCGAAAGATCTTAGTGAGACCGAATCGATCGAGTAGCGAATTGAGTTCGATCGTTCTAATTAGCAGAAAAAAAAAATCAAGAGCAGAGAATGTAGGAGGAATTGAAAAAGAAGCGAGTTACCCTGACCTTATTCTGAGCTCAAAAATTTGAGAAAGATTCAATCTTTCTCTTCTTCTTCTTCTTCTTCTTCTTCTTCTTCTTCGAGTCGTCTACTACTTCTCGTTCGTTCGCTCGTATACACGCTTCTTCAGTGTATGAGCTCCTCTTTGGGTCCTGACGCGCTCTTTTACTTCGGTGATCGCGCCCTCGATCGCAGCAGACACACACTCTTCCTCTTTGTATGCACTTGCGGTGACTCACTGGTGGGGGCCCACTGATCATCCTTGATTGTTGAAGATCTCAACCGTCAGATTTTGATGGTGTTGACTGGGCTGATTGGTGTGGCCCTTTTATTTTTTATTTATTTTTTTTTTATGGTCAAGTTTCTAGGGATAATTGTTTGATTCTTTGATCAACTGATTTTGAGAAACAAAATGATTGGTTATGGTCCCCGGGTGGCTCTTTGTAGTTTAGCTAGCGAGGAGGGTGGGTGTACGAACTAGAGCGCGTGAATTTGAGTTTCTGACAAAGATGAGATAAGGAAAATACTGGGTCTTTTCAGCATAATCCGTACAGAGTGGGACCTGGGATTAGGGTTGGTGCTTTTCATGAAGTTGATGAGTGTCAATTCACTTAGTAACTCCAATGTCGTGTGGTACTGATGGTGAGAGACTTGAGTTGGGAAGAGAGAAGTATTTACTTGAGGGAAAGAAAAAAAAAATTGGTTCATGGATGAGTGACTATAGAATTTCGGATTGCAAAAGGCTGATAGGTACCACTTGGAAAGTAAACAAATTTTTTTTTTTCATTTGTGAAAATGTTTAATTGAAACATCTCTATTTTAAATAGATCTATTTCAATTAGCTCTATTTTAAGGAGAGAAGATTTATCAAAGAGGTCTTAAAAAGTAACCGAAAAAACAAAATTTTCAAATAGACATGAATATTTTAAAAAAAATAAATATTTTTTCCCTTTATAAGTTTGCTGATGTAACTTTTATAATATAACAACTTTGCCGGTAGTAGTTCTAGCACGAAATGATTTTTCTAGTACTACAAGTTGACTTTCTCTAATTGAATAATCCAAAATCTATCTATTTGTAGAAAGATCGAAATGAAACAATTCCATTTAAAATAGATAAGACTTGCCAAACAAACCTCACGTATTCTCATTTATATGGAAGGCCTTGATGTTATTGAGGTGGCTAGGGATGGGGGTTGTGCGGGCCCTCCATCTGATCTATCCTATTCAAAGAAAATCATGATTTTATTAAGAAAATGCGATGAATTTGATTTAATTTTTTTTCTTTCATTTGAAACTTTGCAAACTAAATAGTGACCATGTCATTAGATCATAGAGTTACATAAACTAGATAGTGATTGTTGCATTCAATTATAGACTAACAAAAGTAAACACGGGTATACTATACCCACACCTTTTAAAAGTGATCGTAGCATCCCAACTCAATTGTACGATGAAGCGGCTTACATCAAAGAAGTCCCCGACTATAATCACTTTCCAATCAAACAAAGATGAGCCTCACATAAGTTAAAAGTGATCAACATGATATAATTTCCAATCAAGCAAATGTTAGCCTCACGTAAATGAAAGCGGTCAATATGATATAGCCATCGCGGCTAGATCAATTTCCCAAACAATTAAGTTAATTGCTAATGTAAGTAACTATATTCAAATACTAAATAAAGGAAAAAGGACAATCAACAAACTACATCACACACTCCACACTACATCTCATTGTTGGAAAGAGAAATCTAGAGGTTGGTTTGTGTTTGTGGAGGGCATTTTCCACAGAAACTAAAAATGGATTCCTCGGCGGAATGTTTTTAAAATTATTCCATGCAAATATTTCCCCTCATTTTCATCTTCTAAGGTGAAATCATTGTTCATAATTATTATAGAAAGCAAATTTGGAACCAAGAGGTTGAAAACTATTTACCCAGTCTCACACACAAGGAGGTACAAAACATATTCCATTTTAGAAAATATATTTCACCATGACAAACAATACACACCCTAGTGTAGAAAATGAAATCTTCCATTTTTCATTCTCCACAGAGAAACAAATCACAGAGGGAATGAAATGTCAAGGAAAACTGATGCAAACAGTCACACAGAAGCAGAAATCAAAGGAAGCAATCAAAGGGCCCATCTGGATCTTCATGCCAAGACAACCAAGTATATCATATTCCTAACACAACCAAGTATATCATATTCCTAATTTCAGAACAGACTGTTTGCAGACACTCAGCTAAATCTTTCAGAAAAAAGGAGAAGAGAGAGAGAGAGAGAGAGAGAGAGAGCATATGGTCTTCTATAAGAATCTCAATGCATATACAAAAATAGCAACTGGTTGCCAGCGTTCAGGCTACTTGCTTTTCCTATATATGACAAACATTGCTCAAAGAAGAACACCCTTTTTTTTTTTTTTATGAACACCACCCTTTTTTTATTTAAATAGCATTCTGCTTCTGAATTCACCCGCAAGCAAAAACGAAGCGGCCAGAATTCATTGATAACACTGGATCCCTTGATGCAGCAAGACTACCTGCAAAATTGTCTCATGAGATTTTCATCTGCGGAGAACTGAATTAAATGGGCTATATATTAGAACATTAAAAAAAACCTCAAGTTTATAATGCTTTTAGCAAAACACCAAGTTTGTTGAGTATCAATAATGATGCATAAGGGCTCTAGAGGTCAAATTTTTAGTAGCCTTTTCCTTTATATATATATATATATATATATATATATATATATATAGGGAGGTGTTCTTGTGAGAGACACTCTCACCTTACTATGAGAGATAAGGTGGGGCCCTCGCATCCATATCCAATGTCAACTACTTAAATATGAGGGCCCCCACCTTTATCTCTCATAGTAAGGTGAGAGTGTCTCTCACAAGAGCACCTTCCATATATATATATATATATATATATATCTTTTTTCATTTCAAAAAAGTGCATGACGAAGATAAAAAGAAAGAGATTGGGCAAAAAATGCATTGCTAATGCCTAATAGGACCTGTCACCATGGATGCAACAGTGGATGCAACAGCTGCCATGTTAGACGGAGCATTGGTGTAGTTGAATGATCCCCACAAAACAGCCTATGACTAATGGATTGAAATGGTTTTTTTTTTTTGGGGGGGTTGGGGGGGGGAGGGGCGCTATTTCCATAGAATTTTTGCATGGAAGCTCTGCCGCAAGGCATGTCCAATGAGGCAGAACTGGGCCTATAGGCTATAGTAATGGCAGGACCTCCCAATATCACTTGTTCTTTCATATCCTTTTCTTTTCATATTTCAATATAAGTTAAACCTATAATTGGAGAATTTGAGAAAATAATACCAATACATATATAAAAAATTACTAATGATGCCAAGGTGATAACACATTTCAACTTGTGCGCCCCGGTGTAGGATTCTGAACATCCAGAGCACACATTAGGATGGCCACACTGAATAAGCTTTGGCCCAATATTTGGACCAGTGTGATGATTGAGTCACATCACATTGATTTTGAATATGGCCATTGATTGTATATGTGATTCACGTGATCAGAAATATGCTATCCTTAATTTACAATAAGTCCTTAGTGTTGTGATCTCATACATGATACATGTGCTACGGTATGCACAAGAATAGCTGAGGTGTCATGTGTGGTGTGGTGTCATCTTCTTGCGAAAGAGTGGGGTTTCTTGGTGTTTCCCCAGATCATTGGGTGGTTTGTTTGAAGCTCGGAGGCTGTCTCTTTTCTTTGGCCGTGGGTTGGTTTTGTAGAGGATTATTCCCTGCGATATTCTGTGGTCGATATGGAAAGTAAGGGATGGTGGATTTCTAGCAGAGTTTTGATGTCAGTGGAGGAAGTGGTCCATTTAGTGTTTGTGCGCATAGCCAAATGGGTTTCTTGTAAGGAGGATTTCGATAGCTTGGCAGTGGATGGGGGTGTTGCATAATTGGGAGGCATCCCTCTATTGTAGTGCACCTAAAGTGAGGAATTTGGTCTTTGGGTCCCGCCTTCTCTAGGGGTATTGAATTTCAATGTAGATGGGGCGTCTAGAGGTAAACCGGGTCCTGTAGGTATTGGAGGGGTGCTTCAAAATAATGATGGCATTGTCTTAGCCTTGTTCTCTAAGCCTATGGGTTCCATGGAGTCTAATAAGGCAGATCTTCGCTTCCTCTTTTCAATCCAACCTAGCAGTTGAAGGCGACTCTCCAAATGCCATCTCTTGGGTGTCTTCATCCTCCATGCTGCCATGGAGGCTTCAATTTTATTTCAACGAAATAAAGGTGTAATATTCTTATGGAATGTGGAGTTCCATCATGTTGGGTGGTCAACTAATAATTCTGCGGACGCATTGGCCAATTAAGGGGCCAAGCAAGGGGTGGACAGGAGGATTCGTTTGTTGCCTTTCCGTTGTATTTTTTGATGTTCTTTCTTTGCTTTTGGTTCTCTCTAGTGGAGGGTATAATGCTCTTATACCTTCTTTCTCCCCACCAGTTGATGGTTGGTTGTTTTGCGTTTTCCTCTTTCCCTTATAATGAAAGTTTCTGTTATTGATCCCCCAAAGAGAGAGAGAGAGAGAGAGAGAGAGAGAGAGAGAGAGAGAATAGCTAAGGTAAAGATGTACTCTCCTGCAGCATGGTTAAACTAAAAGTTGTCACCACCTTGGACTACGTCAGAAACATGATGAACTGGAATAAATTAAAGAATTGAACTTGTGGTTCCTTAATGATTAATATCAAAGGTCCTGTTGAGTCCAACGGATTTGGATATGGTGCCCCATCATCCCAAGAACAGTGGGCCACCACCAACCAACTCATCATTGGCTTCAAAGGATAATACCACTAGCCCAAATTTAAGCTAATGGAAAGGCCCTAAGAGAAGGGCAGTAGAGAGATGAACAAAATTTTAAATTAAGTTCTAAGAATAACCTGTACAGGGATGCACCAAATCAGCTTGAGCTATCCCCCTTGGAGAACCTTTTGAGGATCCAATTGCCCACTGCAGTAACTAGAAGGAACAGCAGATAGTTCTTGTCTTCCTCTCCATTCCTCACCGGGTTTTAATGTGACGGGCTTCTCTACAGCTGCCGCCTCTACGCACAACATATGCTTATATTCGTCATCCCCAAAGTCTGCCATGGCCTTCGCCTTTTTGTCCCAAGGATTCCATACAACTGCAAGAAACAGCAAGCATTCTATGATTGCCATGCATTTTCTATGAGCTAATTGTACACTGATCTGCAATTACATTGTGAGGAATAATAATGATCTTAGGCCTCGGCTCAGTGTACAATTAGCTCAGGCACCCATTTCCAAACAAGAGCTCATGGTTCAGCAATCCAAACCACTAGCAGAACTGAAATGTCTAAGGAACTTTTAGTTTGTGAGAATTTTGGGTAATCTCAAACACAGGAGGGTCCTCAAACCAATGGTCTCGATTGTAAACCTACACTCCTCAAATCACATGAGTCCCATATATGAGAAAATAGAGCCTCAGCCAACTGTAAACCTACACTTAAATTTTTTTTCTTCCATTTTGCTACATAATTGATTGATCTATTTTTGCATGCAATACACAACTCCTGAAACACAATAGATGTTCTTAAATGATGAACCAAATACAGAGAGACCAGCCAACACCACTCATGGTTGAGTGGTGTTGGCACCTTAGTATCACACACATGCTGATCGCTGGGTCCTCCAGTTAAAGTATCACTCCTAGACCGATACCCGAATGTACCAAATAAAGAAATAAAGAGATACGAAGGTGGCAACACTCACCTGCATCAGGAAGTCCATCTTTCCTCAAAACAAATGTTCTCTTCTTCTCGTGGTCCAGAATCGCTATTTTGGTTGGTGTGCTTAAATATATTTTGTCGAACTTTCAAAAGAATAAAAAAAAAAGCAAAATAAAAGGGGCTGGCATCAAATTGTCAAATGATAGCAACTGTAAGAACACCACTCACTTCTGATTCAAACGTTATTGCATCTCCTTGCTCGGTGAATCGCTCCTTATCCCGTAAGTTATCTAGGTAATCCAGAGTCTCCAATCCTTCTACCCGTACTTCACTGAACACAAACATCGTCATCCCAAATGGTAAGCCCAAAATTGAACACTACTAAACTCCAACCAAGATCAATGAAGAAAATTATTACAAATTATAATGAATCAGAGAAAAATGAATTTTCGCAGTGAAGCAAATTAAATTGCAAGAGATTCAATAAAAAATTGTCTGGAAAAAGAACCCCATCATATACACCCTAATCGCCGGAAAGAGGTAGGCCGAAGAGGACATGGATAGAAGTAGTAACGATAGATATGAAGAAGTGCAACCTGTCCAAGGATTTGGCCCCAGTAAGGGCGAAACAGAATTCGTGTAGGTGACCCTAACTTAGTTAGGAAAAGCCTTTGATGATAATGGATTCACCCTAGTTGCCAACAGTAATTATTTGTTATTGAGATTGAAAAGAGAGATTCACAATACATGACTTGATAACTGGTTACTCATAATGGCACATGAAACATGCTTGTGGTTGTTTGATTAACGCACCTGACATCAGAAACAGAAAAGTAAGTATGATATGCAAAGGTGAATGTAAATGGCTTTCCATCAGTGTTGGTATTCCGGATGCGTGATGTCAGCATCAGATCTCCTCCAGGTCCCAAAGTTACCCTCAGACGAAATTCATACCTGCAAATTACAAGAAGTTAAAATGTTGACTTGGCCAAGTAAGAAAACCATATGGATTACTTTATAAAAATGGGAAAAAAAAAAAAAAAACTTCAAGATATTACCCAATATCCATATGAACAGAGGCTAGAATAATCTTAATTCAACATGTTTAAGTTAGTTGTCAAATACTTATGTCTGTCTGCATGGTGTACATGTACAAAGATCCAGTGCAATCCATCAAGCCTTACATGGATGGTTCGAGACCCCAGAAGTCATAGTGGTTAGATGATCACAGCTGCCTGTTGGGGAACTTCTGTGCGGTGAAATTTGATTGTTGGTCGGACCTTTTTCCCACAAACTAATAATTTCATCACCTGTAATCCTCAAAAGTCCCTCCAAATTCCAACAATTCCCAGGATCATTCAACCAATTTGATTCTGGGTTACACCCACATCCACATTTGGGCCAAAAAGAACAGTCCATATTGCTATCTACATCAATGGTGGTGCTTAATAACTTGGATATTACTGACAGTGTCTAATATTCATCATAATAACAGAAGATACGATGTCCATTTCCTTTTGCAGGTCCGTGTACAGTGTACCTGTGAGGCCAGACCTTCATATCTTCTTCAGATGGCTTGAGGATTAAGTCAACAAAAGCCTTATTTGAGCTATTTGTTGGAAATGGTGGAGGATCAGTGTCAATGCTCCAAAACCTATTCCTTGCAAACCCATGTTGCTCAAGAGGTCCAAGACTTCCAAACTACACCGCACATAAATCTCAGTTTTGCAACATGAACACATTAATGGAAAGGAAATAAAAATAAAAAAAAATCTAAGCCAGCTCATACTTGAGGAAAGCATATTGGGATGCCCCCACGTATGGCCTTCGGAGGCTTGAAAATAGCCTACAAAAGCAACAAAAAGAAAACAAGTATCAGCTATACAGGTGAATAAGACTATGACAGATTGCTTCTGAAGATGAGCTAAGTTATCTAGAAAAGAAAGGCCAGGCTTTAAAAAGTAGACACGAGAGCCAAAGATGGAGGGATAGAATACTAATATGAAGATAGATAACAGATCCATGTTATGTCATAGGTAGCTAATCCTGAAAAGAGGATTAACTACGTCCATGAACTAATCCTGTAGATATGACAATGAAAGCATGGTAGCTCAGGAGTGAGACAAGCAGTACTGCAGGGTAGAGACTCATAGGAAGTGTAACCATGTGTGTGCGTGTACATTAGTCTTGGTTGCCACATTCCAGTGGGGTAGTGAAAGACCCAGTCAATTTTCTGAGGGGCGCACTAAGTAAAGAAAAAAACTCTGAGGGGGCCTATATGTTGAAAATAAATAAATAAATAAATAAAGGAAATCACATCAAGAAAATCCATCTTATCAATATTCCAAGGATAATATTGCCTCAAGTACCTAAACCATTTTCTATATGAGACACTGATGAGTACATATATCCTTATAGAAACAAGAGAATGTGGAACTTACCTTACTGCTCAAGAAAAGCAACTCTTCCCCATGATCATTCTTCCAAGAAGTGACATGACCCCCATATAAATATACCTGTAACCAGATAAAGGATTGTGAATAAATTAGTATTATTCTTTTTTTTTATCCAGAGTAAACAACAATACATGCAACATCCACAAAAAAAAAAAGGTGCTTTATTTGAATTGAACACCAAAAAAAAAAATGGAAAACAAATGAAAATTCATTACCTGCCAGAGTTTGCTGATTTGTCAGAATAGCTGTATTCACCTTGTTTTTAGTTCCAATTTGCAATTCGAGTTTACTGACTTTAATGAACGATCTTGAGATTTTAAATTAACATAGTTTCAATTTGCTAGGTATTTAGGTCCAGTGTAACTAGTTCATAGGAATACCATTAGTTTGTCCTCCACTAATATATACAAAAACTAAAATATCACCATCAAAGGTTATACCATTACCAATCACAATGTGTTTGCTTATAACAAAACCAGCGTTTAAATAAATGCATTCTAAGAGATGGTAAGCAAAAAGAAAATTTAACATATACACATATGATGCATGCAACATAAACACAATAGAATAAGAGTCGGAAAAAAAGAAGAGAACAAAAAATGAAAGTTCCAATTCATGATCTGACACAAATCGTTATCTAGCATTTTGAACTGCAAATTATTTAAACAAACTAGTTCTCAATTTAACCCTTAGTTACTATAAACTAGAAAACTATGTTCCAAACTCTTCTTATATTTCACCATAGTAAAGAGTTCAGAATTATTTTCTTTCGGTTATTCAAATGGTTAATCTACTTCAGACAGGATAACTCACTAATATTACCCCCTTGGAGCGAGTCATAGAGATTTTCACCAGTGTGAAGACCACAGTGCAACTCCAAGGGATCCAGACAGCACTGAACACAATTACAACAGCAGCAGCAGACAACACAAATAGTTCTCTCATGTTAGCAACTCCACCGCAGAATTTTCTATATCATGATGTGGGAAAAATAAGTTGAGCCCCAATGACCATAGCTCTCTAACCTCCTCAGTTAAATTAGCTAGCCTCCACATCACAGATAGCTCCCCACAGATCTTGCCCATTTAAAAGAGTCATAAATAACCCTTTAGTAGAAAAATTGAAAAATAATGTAATACTCAACTTTTGGGCGCCTCATTTTCCTAGAATTTATGCTTCTTGACTAGCTCAGCCTGAAATTGGATACCAAAAATGGAAGAATTTCGGCATATAGGTTATAGAATGCAGCGTGTGAGTCTTGTATCAACAACCCATCAAAATATGCCAAATCTTTTGATTGTGACAACAAGCACCTGCCAATTCCAAATGTGTCATAGGTTCTAGTCTGACCACTCCATACCATTTTTAAGTGAACTAAAAAAACACTCATCATACAGGTCATATCAGCAAGAGAAAATGATCATTGGTATCTTTCCTACAAAATGGGAGATATTGGCTATGTGGGGTCCTTGTCGCTGGCCTTTTTTCATCTATCGCTCCAAAAAAAAAGTAATTCAACTTTGGACTCTTTATCAAAGACAAAAGTTACTTGAAAGCCACTTCTCAATCGATTTTCTCTAAGCTCTTGGCTTCCCATTTCTTCTTACATCTTTCTTGGGCCTCCATTTATTGATAGAATTCTCAGGATTATCTAAAAGAAGAAATTCCCAAACACAGCAACACAAATATGCTAAAAAAAATTGGTATGCAATTTCAGTATCTCTCTAAAACCCACCGGTCCGCACTATCATGTCCCAGCTATTCATTCATTTCATATGGTTTTCTGCACAAACAACAAGAATTAAGACTAGGGGTGAAAAGGCATAAGGATAGGATCATGTCTAATGCAGTTCCATGAACACCAAGCATACAAAAAGAAAAAAATCCATGTTGATATCTCTCTTATTCCAGTCTTCATTTGAGGCAGAACCTAAACAAAAATTAATAACAGGGGCAAGAACTACAAAACAAGAAATCACAACACACCCCAAAACCCCACTCACAATCACCTAAAAAAAAAAAAAACAAACAACAAAAACTAGATTTGGGTTTTACTCTAATCACAATCTTTCAATACTAAACTAGCCAACAGAAATTGGGGCGACCCATAAATCCATTACCGCACTGGGGAAGACATTCAAAGACTCCACCAACTACAACTCTCCAAATTACAATCTGGGTTTCATCCAAAACCCCACAAGCTACAGACCCAACTCAAATCTTTCTCCAAAAAAACGAAAAACCGAGGCAACAGCATCGGACCCAAGAAAGTAAAGATCAGAAAATACACATAAATCGAATCAAAATCCAATCTTTTCTTAAAAAAAGACGAACCCACAAAGAGATGAATCCAAATCCGATTACATGAAAGAGATTTTACCTCTGCAGAGCTTCCTCGGACCTCTCTGAGGACGACCTTCTCCAGTCCATTAACGCCCTTACAAACCTCCACCGGAACCCTTTCAATCGACATCAAAACCCTCTCTTTCTCTTCTCTCACTCACTCTCTCTCTCTCTCTCTCTCGATTTTTCTTCTTCTTCTGGAGAGGAAACGAGAGAAAGCGAAGAACTTTTCTCCTTTTTTGGAATTGGAGACGACGCTGTTTGTCCAAAAGCAGAAAGAGAGGGATCGGATTCCGTAGAGTGGCCGTTACGATGTGCTCTGTGGGGCCCACTTGTCACAAGATATACGGGTAGGATCCGTTGTCTTTGATTGGAACTGCAAAGTTGTTATGATCTTATCCACATTAACCGTCGAAGACCGTTTCATCTCAGCCGTTAGTTTTTCTCTTTTTTAATATGAGTGGGGGCATCTGGGCGGTTGATTGCCCGTGAGCAGTGAAAGGGGCGGGGGCGGGGATTACGTGGAAGGAGGGCACGTGGCATTTCGTTGTCCTGACAGATAGTCTTAGCCTTTGACTGTTGAGAAATCTGAGGAATTTGGATCCTCTTGTGGCGGCTATTACACTATAACTGTGTAACCCTACTTTTTTGTTTTGTTTTGTTTTTTTTTTAAGAACTCTATTGTGGGCCCCACATAAAAATAGAAAGAATTTGAAAGATTAAAGAGAAACTCATCCCATCCATCCACATATATCCTCAAGTTCCGCTACATTTCATTATGGTTCTAAATTGGCCGGTGGGATCCAATACATTTGAGCTTAAACCGGATGATATTTGGTTGGAGATAATAAGATTCATCTCCAACGGTCCCAATTATCCCTATGTGAGCTTTATAATCATGTTCCAAAAAACTTTTATATGGTTCCCCTATAGTAGGTGTGACAATGGATATGGACTCAATTAAATCAGCACAATGTTTTGGAGGATTGAAATTTCATTAAGTGGGGGCCACTTTATAGTTCCAATCCTTCAACACAAAATTTTTCCAAGTCAAAGCCTATGTTACTTAGAATTGACGGGAATCTGGATCCTTCGAGGCTTTAACATAGATAACTCCAAGTTGGCAGAGTGGAAATCTACAGCGGGGCCCACCTATTAAAATCGGAACTATTCAAAATAAACTCCATCTAAGTATATGGTATCTTCAAATTCTACAGCAATCTAAGTTTGTTCCACCTTGGATAGATTGTTTGATAAGAGAAAGTGATTAACGCAATCTTTTGCATATTCATCATCACGTTTTTCAGAAAATAATTAATCCAATAAAAGAACAAACTCAGATTGATGTAAAATTTATGGATACCCCAACATACTTAGATAGAGTTTATTTTGAACAGTCCACATTTCAATTTGTGGGCCTAATTGTGAAGTTCTACTCCTGACTCGAGAGCCACATAGGACGTAGATTAAGGAGACATGTGAAATAATGCCTAAGGCCCAAGAAGTAAATTGCTTACAATTACCACCGTGGATCTAATGGCTAATTACCTGCATTGAATCAAATTTAAGATGGCTTCCTAGCCCATATATATATATATATAATATTCAAGTGAGAATTAGTTCTCACATATTATACGAGAAATTTTTTGTGGGGCCCATTTGAGGATGGGACCAAAGGAGATGGAAAGATCTATGCGAGTAAACACTCTTAATAAAGCGACCCAAATATTGATGTTAGTAATATCGGATGTTTGATTGGGGGCATGAGTCAATCCAATTAATATGACTTTAGTGATTGCCATATTTGGATTTTGGACCTGTGGTATTTGACCCCATAGGACTAATCCCCTATGCACACACACACAATCCCACAACACAACTGTGTAGCATAAATTTGAAGGTTGCCGAACACACCACATGAGGAGCAAACTCACGCCTTATAAGATTGTAATCTTAGTCTTTAAACCTTGATATATATAGGTCGATTTGATGAATAAAGTGGACCCCCTGCAGTGATGCTCCAATCATATTCAAAATAAATGGTGTGAACTGCCAAGGATAAAAGGCTTCCATAGGTGTAAAATATCCTAGTCAAGTTTCAGTATTTGACCTGAAACTTGATAGATTTTTAGCCGAGCTGATGTATCCTGAGTTGGTGGGAAGACTTCTAATGGACTGAGCTTCCAAGTGATTTGGACTATGAAACTTTTACCTGAGAGAACATAGGACTGTCAAAGAGGTGTGGGATCTGTCCAAAGATTAAGGCCCCTGATTAAAGACACTTATTGTAACATCCACTTGCAGGAATGAATGCCTGCAGATGAAAGTTCCCGAGCTCATCAACTAAATTCAAGCTAATTAAGCTCATGTTGGAGTAAGCTTGGGTTGGATTCAGCTCAAGCTATAGCTTGTTTAGGACTTGTTTGGTTGGAGGAACACTGATAAGAATTCTTGTCTGGAGAGTACCGTGAATTCTTCAAATTTTGTCTCCCTAGAAGTCATGATCTAACATTGGTGTTACTTTATTCAAGCGCAAACTCAAGCTAAGTTAAACTCGGCTCAAGTAAATAGCTTGAACAAAGTAGTCTATGTCCTTTTTCCAATGCACTCATGGTTGAGTGGTGTCGGCACCTCGGTATTACACACATGTACAGGGTTCATTCCTTGGGTCTTCAAGTTGACGGTATTACTCCGGACCAGTAGGCCTACTAAAAAAAAAAAAGAGGTAAAGTGGTCTCCTTTTGTTTTCACTACCATGAGATTTGGATTCACGCACTCTAATTGCACACACATGTCCCCAACTAGCTTAGTGCATGTATAATGATAGGTGCCAACATGGCAAACAAGTACCATAGTCCACATCAAATTAAGCAGTTCCATTCATCAAGTGGGCCTTTACATAATTTGGAGATAAATGGCCACAAAAACCTCAACACTAGTAAAATCTACAATATGCTGGACTGGGCCACACATAAGCATTTCAAAATCAGGCCCATTTAGTTATCAGGCCTATCATTTACTCCCCGACCCAACCAATGGGCCTGAGACCATGCCCAGACAGAAACATTAGAGATAAGGTTCGTTTGAGTTTGATAGGTTAGACTGGAGAAAACCCTGTCAATGGACTAAACTTAGACTGGACCTAGGCTTGCTTGACCACCAACATGTTTTTAACACAAAGGAGGATTTGGGCTGAATGTACAACCCAACTCTACGGAGCCCATTGGTCCCATCTTTGATCAATGCCCCATGATCCGGCACTATGCCCGATTTAACATTTGCTCACAGTTGGATTGAATCTCGGAAAAACCAATGGTTAAAAGACCATTATACTTTGAGGTTGTTAAATCAAGGGCTAAGACTGATTTTCTGCATGACCCTTATCCGTATATAGAGAGAGCTAGCCTTCCATCTATTCTATCCTCAATGATAGAATTGCATCCAAGTGGGGGCCCATTATTTGACTTAACATGAATATCTCACCTTTTCAATAAATGGGCTCAAATGAATTCCAGACTAGTCCAATGCAAAAGATTGATTCCATAGTTCATTGGCTAAGTCTTGATTAAATTCAGTCTTGAGTATGTATACAAGTATAAACACAAACAGCTTCTACATACATTTTGAATTTTTACCAGATCTTGGTTGAGGTGACCAAGTCTCAACAAAGTTTTGGGAGTCAGGAGTCAGTCTTGTTGTCCTGACAAAGTTAACTTGTCTGGCCAAAATTCCTCTAAGAAACCAGTTTTTTTACCAAGTCCTTGGCCCCTTCAACCAAAATTTTGCTTCATGGTTTTTTTTTTGGGTGGGACCTTCATTGTTCTTAATCTCTGCTGCCGCCGACCATGGATGGATGTTTGTTTGTTTGTTTTTGGTAGAAGGATGGATGTTTGTTGAGTCATCTAACTTCAGCAATCATTTACCAAAAAAAAAAAAAACCCTTCACCAATCAATTCCCTATTGCTCTCTAGGGACTTGTGTGGTGTGAATGAGTGCACGAGTTTAATATTTAAAAAAATGGATAATTTGATACTCATGTTAAGATTTGACATGATACAATATGCCCTCTTGGGATCTACTTTCTTTTGGATAATTCTCATAGGAAAATGAAAAAGAAAAACGAAATGTAAAACGTAAAATAAAAATATGTAGGGGGCTTGTTTATCTTCAATAATTATTGCAATGCCAATTCACTGATAACTCAGATGTGATGCATCTCCTTCTCCATAAAAACAATCAAGATTTATCTTTGGTTGTATGGGACTTGGGTAGGAGGGGTGTGTGAATTGTGAGTATTTAATAAAAAGAAAAAAAAAATGGTTGCAAGAGAAAGGTAGCATTTATCTTCAATGATGGCTGCAAAAAGGTCCTTGGTTTTTTATCTTTTGTAATGGAAGACTGGTACAACTAAGAGGATCCTGGTGGAATATTCTCAAGGGCTAAATGGTAAAAATATGCTTATTTAATGGAACATGTATATCTTCCATAGTTTGATGGTGTAGCCATATCTAAGATCTATTTGCTACAAACAAAAATGGCTGTGATATAATAGTGGAAATAAGGTATCACAAGGATTCTTGGTAGATGTATACAACTTATTTTTATGCATACTATGTGCCTCATCAGTAAGCTTTTTCTTCGATTATCAAGGTTATGAGCTCATAACAACAGTGGTGACTCGCCACTTCCCGTAAGTATAGATAGATCACAAAAGGTCATATGTAAAGGACAAATACAGTCAATTCATATGGATCATGTCTAAACACATCTATTTAACTTCTCAAATAAGTCCACTTAAAATTGACAGTTAGGGATTTGAATCCAATGCTTGATGATTAGAAAAAAAACAAGAAGAAGAAGAAGAGGGTGGAGGAGGAGGAAAGAAAAATACTTTTGAGAAAGTGATGCATGCACCATGGACAACTTTAAAGGTCTTAGAGGCGTTTGGAGTTCTTAGAAAGAGAAAGGTATCTAACATTAGGATTTTTTTAAAGTTTTGCAAGAGCCCATTTACAATCTTCCACGAAATACAAAAGTAGAATCATCAAATCTTTTCTCTTTCATGCAGTTTTAGCGTTGTCCTAAAGCTGAAGTTCCACCCACCATTTGGTGCAAAACTTACTTTTTGACCATTTTTATGAAAAATAAAAGCATTGCATCAATTTTTAGCTTTATTCTTTTAGCTTCTCATATAAAACTATACTACCACAATAACCCGTATTAAGCACGGACATGCCTACAGATAATGTTTCTACAAAATTAATAAATAAATAACATGTAAATAGAGGTTATTTTAAATTAATCTTTTATATATTAAAAGACTAAAAAATAATAATTAAACAATAACAACTACAAAATAAATATAATTAATAATTTATCTTTTTCGAAGATTTACTTAAGGGTACACAATATTGTATTTTATATGCATTAAATTGATATTATGTAAAAGACCTAAGTATTCATAGTATATATCTAACCAATGGGCAAATGTAATATGGGAAGGCCTCAATCCTTTGATGTACTTCTTTCCTCAATTGGTGATAAATGAAAAAAAAAATGTTAATGGTAGTCTTATTAGTTCAAAATGGTGAGTTATTTAAAAGATATGAGTAAGAGGCCATGAATTCAAACCTAACAAGCTATATATATATATATATATATATATATGTGTGTGTGTGTGTGTGTGTCACAATTGAATCAAGAAAGCTTGGCTTTAATAAATCATAATAGTATACCAATTTTCACAAAAGATAATCCACTTTTCCAATTCCGCGCCTAGAGATGTCAAATGGGTCGGGCCGGCCTAGCACGACAGTCAACAGCCCATGGCATGGCACAGCCTCTCATGCCCATTGGCACGACTGCGGTACGGTACGGTCCGCCAGAGGCATGATACGGCACGGCATGGGATGTTTAATATTTTTAGTGTAAATATAAAAAATACAATCTTTTATTTTTTTATTATCCGAAAAATCCATAAAAGTTTTGAAGGTAATCCTATTGAAAAACCTTTTAAGTAAAAAAGTTCCAAATGATTTTCTTCTCAGTGGAGTAGGTCGAGTTTGACCGAACCACTTAAATTGATTTATCATATTCTTCTTTGCGTGTATCTTTTAATTTTTTTAGTATAAGATATTTATTTTTTAAACCCCAAAGGCATCCAACGAGATGAATCCACATAACACGAAAGGCGCAGCACAGCACGGCTCAGCACGACTAAAAGCTAGTACGAATCGTGCGTGCGTGATCACGGCCCAATTGACATCTCTAACTCGCCTTATACAAATATTAAAAAAGCATTTTTCAATAAGCCTCTTTATACAGCCTATCAACCTTATCCAAACCCTAAAATTATTGAAAGACCTTTGTCCTGGCCAATAGGCCAATACCTGCAGCCAAAAAAAAAAGTGAAGTGAACCCTAACTTGTTTGAATGTGGATTCGGCCGGTGGGTCGCGTCAGCAATTGCAACCCAACATTATAATGATGGTTTGAAAACTCAAACCCTAGGTCCCCCACTTCACCAAACTACAAAAGTCCATAATTATATATTTGAGAGAGAGAGAGAGAGGTCCTTTTCATGGATAAAGTTGTGATGTTTGCCCTAGAGAGATGATGACGTACTTTACTATCTTTACCATTCAAGTTGGAACTTGGAACATCATTTACAAGAAAGAACAGGCCACACAAACATGGAAAGGAGCATAGGAGATAATATGATATTTTGCAAACCAACAACAGATGCTTGTGGAAGATGGGAAGAGGGTTGGTGGGCCTTCTCATTCATCAAAAAGATTCCTCATCTTTGTACCTTCTTTATCAGTTCCAAAGCCCCATCAAATCAAATTCATTGTATGTGGGAACTTCCTTGGTAGGGACTGCTTACTACTCTCTCCAAGTTTTTTTTTTTAAAAAAAGGGAGAATCTTCAGCTAATGATCTTATCTCAAATGGGTCTTTTTTTTTTTAAACTATCCCATTAGACAAAATACTGTTCAATGATATCAGTTTCAAGCCATCATTTTCCATCTATAAATCTCTACCATCAATGTCAGTCAATTGCTTGTTTAGACCTACCTCTTATTCACTTCAAAGTCAAAAAGTTGGTGAGGCATTAGAATTGGTTCACCTGGGGCATGGCCCATTTCACTTGATTCCAATGTCAGTATCTAAATGAAAGGATGTGATCATTGGGATTTGTGTGGGATGAGATATTATCTAGCTTGAGTACGGATCTAGAGAGGGAAAATCCTAAAGTGATTGTGAATGGTCCATTTATTGTTCGCCACGTTATAGCCGGCAGGGAGCTGCCCGTGGGGACTTGGCGGAACCTTAGTGGTCCACTCATAGTCACCAAGCGTAAGGCACTTAGGGCCTATTTGGATGTATGGTGAATTAAAATATGGTGAGGTGAAGTATCAAATAAAGAGATAATAAAATATAAGGTGTTATGATGGTATTTTTTTTAGTTGTTTGGTATGTAATCTTTTTTACTTTTTGTAGAGAAAGTTAAAGCTTTTTTGTCTTTTAGTGTATACAAGATGTTGCTTTTTTGACCTTTTTTTATAGAAAATTGAGGGAATTTTGAAATTTTGTACTTTTGATATGACACATTATCTTTTTTTGTCTGGATAATGGAGGCTTTATCTCACTTCACCTCACCTCACTTCACCACACATCCAAACACGCTCTTAGAGGATCCCGATTCGTCTAGCTCGTGACTCAATGGCGGGGCCCACTTGGATCCCTGTTTTGTACCTATCAGATTGTCAATTTAGAAACTTCCTCATCATTGTAGTTTGAACATAAAATATCAAGGTCAAGATAAGTAGTGATTTTGATTGATCATATCTAGAAGAACATAATTCCATCCAACCTTTTTGAATGGTATCTATTCTATGTATAATTGTTTATGGGGTTGAAATTTTTTACCCGACCACCAATCCGGCTTGATGATTTTAAGTTTGAGTCGACATTTTCAACCTTAGATATAATGAGATCCAGGTATTACTTATACCTATTTCTTCATAGGTCAATCTGATCTTACAATGACTATTGCCACCTCTTTGGCTCAAAACATGGTTTTGGACCTTTAATTACGTGGAAAAAATTGATTGGGGAACAAGTTAAAAAAAAAAAAACCATGGGAAAACTTTAAATAAGTTTTTAAGATTTTGCCTTATTTTAAAAAATGACACAAGTTTTAAAACTTTTCAAATTAGTCCCTAAGTTTTAATGAAGTTTCCAATGAAGGACATTCATCCATTTAAAACTATTTTCTGACAACTTTTTTCTTCAATTTTTTTAAACTACCCAAATTATTCTTCAATGAAATAAAATCCCCCTTCACTTCCTTTATATTTTTTTTCATTTTTTTCACTGGCAGCCTTACAGTGATCGAAAAAACTAGCATTTCTACAGAGATCGGCTAAATGTAATAGCTGTCAGAACCATGTAATAGGTTTAAGTGAAGGTGCTCTGTGCATTTTTAAAAAATTGAGAGAAAATGCATAAAAAATACCTTTAAATGACCAAATGGCCTTAATTGAAGTTTTATTGAAAAACTTAGGGACTAATTTGATAAGTTTTGAAAGTTGTGTCCTTTTTTGAAATAAGGTAAAAACCTAAGGCCTTATTTGAAAATTTTCCAAAAGAACATAAATTTTCTGTAACTTTACATTTGGCAATCAAATCCTTGTAGATTCTTTGTCGGGTTTCTAATAAGTTATTAAAAATCTACGTTTGACGATCATAAATCTTTGAGGATTTGGCTCGCCACCCTCCCATAGGATCTCTGAGATGCTCATTTTTTTAACACTATTTTTCCATTTATAAGGTATTTTTCAGGTTGGTAGTTTTTGCATATTTACATATTGATACTAGTTTTTCTCATCTTTATGTATCGATATGCACTGATATTAATGTGAAGTCCTTAACTCTGTTGTATGGAGATGTCTCCCATTTAGTTTGACCCTTCCCATTGACGACGGTCACCCACTCCCCTAAATGCGAGTTGAGCTTCGTGTTGGGCTCGCCAGGGTCGAGGGACAGCGTGCCCCATTGGGGGTTTGGGGGCAACACCCCATGAGCAAAATTTTGCAATGCAATTTTATAGGTCAGATCAATTGGGTTAAGTCCACCAAGGGATTCTTTGTCATAAAGGTGTTTTGGGCATTTTCTTGTAAGCAGACCAATTATATAAATTGTTATTTTTCGATCTAGGGTTTTTTCCTACTTTGAGAAAAAGTGTTGCCAAACTTGAGAAAAAACATTGTTGAAACAATGAAAGAGTGAGAGTCTCTTTAATCGTTTACTTTTCTTTGTAAAGAAATAGATCATTTCCGTGGAGCCCTCTTTGGGTGAACCACTTAAATCTTACGCTTCAGTGATTGATTTAATCCATTTTTGTATTTATTTTTCAATAAGCTCTACATATTCTTAGTGAAAAATTCTTCTATTATAAGGTTAGTGAAGAATCCTCAAATCTGTAGATTTATTATAAATTTCTCAACCGTTACCAAACATGCCCCCAAAACTTCTAGGGGCATGCCCGTCCCCCCATGTGACAGCCCAAACTGTTCTATTGATCTTTTCAGCTGCTTCTTTTTATAAAATCTTGAAGTTTCAAGAAACTCTAATCTTAAGGGCCTTGCAGAGTATGTAACATGTAAGTAATTTATAAAAAGAGTATGTAAAGATGGCATTCTTCCTTTTTTCTCATTTCACATATGCTGTGAAATGCTTTATGCTTCTAACTTCAAACCATGATCTAATAACACCCAATATTTGTGTGGTTTGGTGGAAAAGGGCTAACATGAAAAGATGTAAGGCCCACTAAAGGACTAACTTCTTCTGTTTTGCAATCATATATGATCATAACAAAATGAGGCCTGCCTTTTAATTTCATGATCATGAATTTTGATGGTGTGCATACCTTACATATAAGAACCCTATATATCTTAATATAGTTTACATGGATGCAAGTGGGACCCATTTAATTAACCATGTCATCTTTTGCTGCCAGCACTAAGTGCTTCTTTGATGCAGGTTTGATACATATGAAGGCTCCTAGTAGAAGACATATCTGAATATTCATTGATTTAAGGATGAAACTGTTATCTTTGTTATTGGGTCTAGAAGGTGGGCCCACAAATTGGACGACCAGGATTAAGGAACATGTATCCCTCGTTTGGAGTGAGCACGTTCATGCGCATGATAGAATAATTCCTTAATTATGTTATGTGTAGTGTATGAATCAGATTCATGCACTATTGCATTAGTGCAGTTTTTTAATCCTCAAATCCTAGTATTGTAAGGAAAAGGTAGAACTTGTGTGGATGGGAACTGGCAAGGCTATTTGAGGTATGGCATCATATGCCTTAGGAGCACCTAAATTGTACTCTCACAGGATGCACGGGACAGTATTTCGTAGGAGTGTAAAAAAAAACCGGAAAACCGTCTAACCGAATCGAACCGCGGTTAATAAACGTATTTTATGGTTCGGTTACGGTTACGGTTAATGAAATAAAAAAACCGCAAGGTTCGGTTCGGTTCGGTTACGGTTTTCCGTAATAATTCACGGTTATTAACCGAACCGAACCGTATCATACGATTCGGTTAACCGTATGCGGTTAACCGTATCGTTTACAAATAAAAAAAAATAAGGGAGTTGAATGAAATATTTCTTACCTTATTTAATTGCTCATTATGTGTCATTTTACCTTCAATCATTCACATTTATCCTCTTATGTGAGGAAGGTATTCCACAGTTATTAACCGTAACCGAACCGTTTAATACGGTTAACCGCGGTTACGGTTTTTCATGGTTTTTGTGGATACGGTTACGGTTACGGTTTTTAAAGACAGAAAACCGCGGTTACGGTTCGGTTAACGGTTTTCTCAAATTAACCGGTTAACCTAACCGTTACACCCGTAGTACTATTTCCCTTCCCATTACAGTGGTGGTTTGTTTGCACCCATTTATCTATTTTTCTTTTTCTTTTCTTTTCTTTCCTTTTTTTTTTTTTGGGTTACATTTGCATGTGACCCTTGTTAATTAGTGCTCATATCTGTGGTATATGTTGTGGAAAAAAAAGAGAGAGAGAGAACGGTATCTCGCCCAAGTGGTAAGACGCGATAGTTCTCACAGAGAAGTCTAGGGTTCAACGTTGGCACTTTTTGCTTCCTGTTTTATAGAATGGTAGTGAATATGAGGAAGTTGGGTTGATCAAAGGGAGGTCACATTCTAAATAAAAGATGTTGACATTAATTGTGCTCGCAAGAGTGTACACTTGGTAGGGATGCAAACAGGTCGGGTTCCGGCCCATTTTCTAAATGATGATTCTAGTTTTGGATCCAGTTCTAAAACGAGTTTCAATTGGAGGACTGTAAGCCAATTATAAACATGTTTGACTTCTTTTTTATTTTCTATGTCTATTTTTCGCTTAAAATAGGGGTATCCTTCAACTTTTAGCAGCACATCAAGTATATTGCCTTCAAAATTAAATATAAGAATTTCCAACCAATGTTGATTTTGAGCTACAGTTTGCAGCACTAAAGGTTCGTGTATAACATTTTTCGACCCCATCTCTCTAACTAGAGCAATTTCTATAATATGGTTGATAGAACTATGAAACAAAGCAATTGAAATATGAGATATGTATGGGCAAATGAGTCGAGTCCCGATCCACGGGTCAGGACTTGTATGGATCCAAAACTGGACCCATTAATCAATTGAAACCTATATTTGGTTCCGAACCCAAGCGCATTTATGAATTAGAAGCTAAAACAGATTCCAAACATGATTTTTTATGAGTTGAAACCACCGGATAATCAGAGAATTCAATATCCGTTTACATCCTAACACTTGGCTTTTGAGCATCAGCCATATTAAATATATTAAATGGATTTATACAATGAAAAGTCCTTAGGGGTTGTTTCTTTAGGAGAATTCTTTATGGGAATTTGAAATGCAGGAGATTTCTAGACATGATTTGAAGGCTATCCTCTTGGCATTTTCAAATGCCATGTTTCGTACTAGAATTTTAAATTTCAACCACCTGAAAGTCACTTTTTAACCTTTGGGATTCTCAAGTTCCATCCCCTTAAGCATTTATGTATGCGCCCTGAATTGGCACAAGCCTAATTAAGCTCTTACTTTGTGTAATGCCATGAAACAGAAAACCCAAGTTCCTGTCCCATGAAAATGCAAGTATAACTGGGGAGGCCGGACACAAATTTCTTACCTCACCTAGAAAAAATCTAATAAATAGGGATTTTCTGTGAAGAGTCTATTTGCACCGAACAACAAAAAACTGACTACATAGAATATAACTTTCCATTTCTGAAGAAACATACCTACTCAAAATGTGCCCTAGATTTGAGAACAACTAGTGCTCATCGTCATATTAAAATTTTAAAAAAAATCTTCTAAGACCCTTAAACCCGAGGACCACAAATCAAAAGGATAGGATAATCTAATGGGGCTGCTTTAGGTGGGCCCCATAAGATGGTGCCACAATAGTCTTCAAAGATGGTGTTTGGGTGAGGATGAGCCACATAATATAAATACTATTATATTAGTATATAACTAATTAGGCCTTGATTTGGACTCATCTAGGTTTACGCCTTCAATATAAATCTAGGTATAAGCAGGAGTATTGTGAGTTGTAACCTAGACCTAATTTAGATACGGGTACTGTAGGAAATTGTGTGGCCCGCATGCCACGAGTTCCATGTCAGATCAAGTAGGGTTGATGCCAACAGATAATACAATCTCACTTAATGTAAGACTTGATGTGTCCCATTAATAAGACTCCCAATAGGATTGGTGAATGTGGGTTTCTTGGCGAAGAAGTCTCTAGTAAGTGTGATTCTTTGGGACTTGCCTATATAAGATAAAGGAGCCATAGGGTTGGGTATTATTCCATCTCATAAGAGAGACAAGAGGCGAAGATATCCGCGGAGCTTCTCAATCACCGGAACGCATATAGATCTCCGGTTGCGTGTCGGAGTCTCTGCATCCAAATCCATCAGGTACAAGCAGCCGAACCAATCACTAACTTGAGCTAGGGTATTGTTTTTTTTTTTTTTTTTCCTTTTTATTGGTATAAATCAAGGAGGTTGGAACCCAAACCGATTAAAGAACCATCCTTAAGGATCTCCGGCCGCATGTCAGAGTCCCCGCATCCAAATCCATCAAGTACAAGCAGCCGCACCAATCACTAACTTGAGCTAGGGTATTATTTTTTTTTCCTTTTTCTTGGTATCAATCAAGGAGGTTGGAACCCAAACCGATTAAAAACCCATCCTTAAGAGATAATATCGGCTCTCTAGAGTTAAAAAAAGATATAATACCCATTACGGAGAGCACCCAAGGTTCAAACCCTAAATGTTTAGGTGAGGAGGGGCTTTCCAACCAACTTGCCAACCTCTTGTTATCAAATTGGGCTTGGCTTATCTGAGGGGTTAAAAAAAAAGAGCTACCCTTTTCATCCTTTCTCTAGCAGATACAAATTGGGGTGATCTTTAGATGTACCTGCCTGTTTTTTTCAAGGTTTGTATCTTCCATGTGGAGGACTAAACTGACAGTGCTGTCACACCCCTGCGCATTAAAAAAGAAGAAGAATAGCCGCTAGATTAGGGACATAGGGGGCCACTTTGAGAGAACATGATTGGCTTATATTGTGATGATGGCTATGACAGTGGTGGGGAACAAGGTGGGCCCCTCATCCTACGGCTGTGCCTCCCTGGGGCAGCAGCGCATGCTCACTGCAATCCAATCTGCTGCAGACTACTGAAAGATGCCGTCAGATTTCTGTCTTCATCCCCCCCACCCATTCTTTCCATGTTATTCAGTGTCTGTCTTTATTCATCTCCAGCAATGACCCCAACACATCCACCATTTATCTTGTAGCATCTTTGGCTGTCCATCTGATTCCATATTTTTATCAAGTGGGTGGATAAATTTTGGATGTGGATAAGAGATGTGGCCATCATCACTCACACCAAAATATCCCTAACCTTTAGTTTTGTGGAGGTAAGGTGTAGATGAAGGTGTCAGACTGATCATAACATAATAATTCAATAAGTACGCTTTTTTTTTTTTGAAGTGGTTAGAAATGAGCCCGAAAGGTCAGGCGTTCATTTTCCATCTTCTTTTGATTCTATTTTTATAAAAAGAAAAAAAATTATTGGATCCTCAATTTTAAAACTTCACCTTCGATCTTCACATTTAATCCCTTCAAAAAAACCTCAATGCATTGAACGCCGATGTATTTTAATGCAAACAAACATACCCTAATATAGAAACTTAACTATATAAAAAGGTTAGCTATATATTTCTCCAATTTTAGGGTGTAAGATTTTGATACCAGGAATATTTTATTTTTTCGGATATGCGCATGAAGTTTTGTATTCTCTATTTAGCCCATTCTTTAAGATTGGATATCTTCTGTTTTTTAGATTTTTATTTTTTATTTTTGGTATAATAAGATTGGATATCTTAAAACTTTACTTTCATGCACCAAAGTTGGATAGGAAGGCCTTGGAAGGCCAATTCTTCATATTCCCACAATTGGATATGAACCCGGGGCCAGAGAAGATATGACAGAAAGGATAAATCTAAAAATGTGCAATCTATCCTAAGATTTGGCCAGGGATATATTGAAATGACAAAACAAAATTCATGTTGCTGATCTAATTCATGTATGGGCAAAACAAAATGCCCGGGTGGCGACTCATGGGTCCACTCATAATTCATGTGAGAAGGCTCTGTTTTAGGGTATGAGTCAGCTGAGTTAGCTTTGAGTTAACAAACATGGTACTCTAGGCAAATTACTTAGGAAAATCTGATATGATATGGACTGCTGGCTAACTTTAATTACCTTAGGAATCAGTCACTTGTGATGTTAAGCACTGGTGGAGTACAAGAGAAAAACAAATAGGACATGAAAAGGACTAGATTCTCTCAATGAGAGAGAAGACTTTTAAAAACAGCACCTGTACAGCAAATCACATAGGAGATGACAGGGCCTCCAAGAGCAAAGGAAGGATCTGAAATCCTTCCCACATAGAAAAATCATACATAGAAAATTGCAAATGGGTGTTTTGATTTTCAATTCCTGACTTTAAATAGAGGTGTGCAGAAGGCATGTTACCCAAAAGCAATATGATGGGATTTTCAGCACACATGTAAACAAGCATAAGACAAAAGGAGGCATGCCCACATAAAATCCAATATTAAAAGGGTCTGCAGCATGTGACTGTGGTTTGGATTTCACCAGATGGGAACTGAGAAAGGTTTTTCTTTTCTTAATTTAATTGTGGACAGGTGTGTGTTTGGGCTGTTAGCTTTTGGAAGAAAGTGATGGGTGGGAAGTTTACTTTTCTCTTCTTTTTCTCCTTTTGGCTCTTCCTTTGGCTGGAGTAACTGGGATTTGGGAGAATGCCATAAATCTCAATGGTGAAGATTTCTTACATAAGAATCTGGAAGTGGGTCTTCAAGGACAATGACATTTTTCCTTAAAAAAATGTGACATTCTTTTTTTTTTTAATAATTTGAGCTTTCATTGAGATCTCACCAGCCAATCATGCAATTAAACAGTAATTACTGTTAATTAATGCCAAGGGTCTCAACTGAGCAGTAAATTTTAAGAAAATTTACTCAAATCTATAGTTGGGTTTTGAAGGATAAACATGTATTAAATTAGAAGAATATCTACACTGAAATCTGGTGCTGGTTTTGGCCAATTGGTACATTCTCATTGGTAGCATAACTGTAAGTTTGCTGGCAAGACACCAACTCCACATAAGAGTTTGAGAATTCCCATGTTCTTATTGTGAACACTATCCTGTTTTTTGGTTGGAAAACACAGCTGAGTAAACTCTGCTAGACTTGGAATAATCAAATAGGTATTCCATAAGATTCTCATTCTTGCAAGTTTCAAGCACTTACTTTCATGGAAAGCTGGAGGTGAGTTTTAATGGAAACTTAGTATACCATAACTGGTATTTAAACAAGTATGGAATCTATTTAGGTGAAAGAAGCTCAGATGGAGGTGGGCTGTGGAAGACAGTAAAGAATAATCTTATTGGGTATCTTCAGATTTTCAAAGGAAGTATAAAAGAAACCGATTTTGTTTGAAAAGAAGAGCATCTTCACATCTTTATGTCCTGGAAATGCTGTCTGGGTTTTATGTAGAGGAGTGAGATTTGTTTTTATTTTAGTTTTGTTCTGTTTTGCTCCCCTTTTGAGCGTCCTCAGTACAGCAATACAACACAAAGGCAGATTTCCACCAAAGGCTTCTCCACCTTTTCTTGCCTACCCCCTTCACAGCCTGTCAGGATTGCATTATTTTTGGTTGGTTTTGTTGGTTTTTCCAAGTGAAGTGTGGCTGTTCTGTTCAAAATTGTGGATCCAAAGTCCCTGAATCTATCACCTTGAACTAGGATTCCTCCATTGATTACCCTCTTGGAGACGTCGCCGGGTGGAATGAGTCATGGGAGCTAATGGGGGAGGAGATTTCTGCCTTGTTCTATGCATGGCAATGGCAGATGGATGAAAAAAGGAGTAAGAAGGAGGAAGATGCTCCATGAGCAGCCAAAACATAGTGCTCCTTCTGGTTATATCTCACAGGTGACAACATTTGCTTCTTTTATTGTTACTTTGTAATTTTTCTTTCTAATGTTTTTCTGTTGCCCTGAATTAACTCAACCTTTCTTCATTCTGTTTTAGTATTCAAATTCGAAAAATTCCTTCTACCATAATTCACTTGATCCTTCAATAAATTTTAACCTGTGAAGATAAGATTTTTTTTTCCTGGGTGTTGCATTAAATCTTATGTTAATTACTAATTCTTAAATTTTTGGGTAGGATTATATCTTGTTTTTTTTTTTTTTTCTTCTTCTTTAACTATCCTTAAATTCAGGGGCATGTTAATTTGATGTGCCTGCATTTTCTGAAGGTGGAGACTTTCCTTTCAAAAGTGTTTGAGATGTCCAGAGGTACATGCTTCTTGCATGATGCCAGTTAGGGAATTCTCTGAGGTGGAAGATATTCTACATTAGCGAATTTGATTCCCTAAAGATGATGCTTTATATCACATAGATATGGATATGGCATCTTGGTTTACTTGAATAATATCTTTTCCTGTTTCTAATACAGGAGAGATATCCCCAAATCCTTAAGAGGTTAAAGGTCTTTTAACTGATTCAATCTTTATTTTTCAAAACAAACACATGCCATCTTGCTTCTTTGCATCTGTTATGCATTAAATTCAAGATTAAGTTGATGTCTGTGATGATTTACAGATTTTTTTATTTTTTTTCCGGTTGGTAAAGGTTGGCAACATCTCAGAAAGTTTCTTATCATGAACATATTGGGGTCACGTTGATGGGGTAACAGAATCATTAACTTATGTCAGTCTCAGTAGTGCTCATCCATGATGCTGTTTAGTAGGACCGCATCAGGAATGTGGAAAACCCGTGTCCGGATAGTGTAATGGCCTGAAAGAATGTTCTTAATGGGGCCATAATAGAATCTGTCTCACTCACAGAACTCAATCAGGATTTTCAAGAAGCTTAAATGAAATATGGAACTTGGCATTGCATTGTTTTACTAGTTGTAACCATTCAGAAATACAGACAGTGACTGCAATGGTTTCTCAATAACTCTCTTGAATTTCTACAGTCCTTCAAAATGAGCGGGATTATCACTTGTATTCTCTAGAGAAGTGGAACTGTATCGCGAAACAATCAGCTCGTAGTGGACTGGGTATTTAGTCTTATACTTGTTTTATGTTTAAGTTGTCACTAGGTGAGGTGCCATTTTTGTTACTTTTGATATCAGTTTATTTTCTTATCTCAAGTAAGGGTCTTATACAGAAAGAAGCAACATATTCCTTCGTTGGCTTTTGATTGAGATAAATATTTTACTTGCCATCACTTGATTTATGAAGACAATGTTAACTACATTGTTATTCTGATGATTCTTTATCTGCTTCTCATGGAAATTTTCATTATAGATATGCTTGTGTGAATATCATATGCACTCCATGGAAACACTAAAGAAGACAATGCATGTGGTAAGCTATGATGCACGGATGCTTCAAATGGGCAACGTATCATGTCGTATCGTATCTGATATTTCACTTTTTGTGTGTAAAATTCATGTCCCGTCGTGTCTATGGCATGTCCTTGCAGTATCCATGCCATATCTGGGCATCATAGGTGGTAAGTGACCACATCCTTTAGAAAAGTCATGCATGAAGGCAGATTTTGAGCTGTAGAACTCTCACGAAGATATATATATATATATATAGAGAGAGAGAGAGAGAGATAGATAGAGAGAGAGGAGAAGAAGTAGAACTTAGCAATCAAGTTCAAAGCTTTATGTCAAATCTTGAAGTCAAGAACATATGCAACTTCTGCTGAGATAGAGGACTATTAATTGCTAATGGTAAATATCTAAACGGTTAACACTTACGAGACACATTGCATTACCTTGTTTCTCATAAATGTTTCAGGTATAGCCTACTCTGATTTTCTCAATTGAGTATAAAAGTAAGGCCTATGAACTGTGACAAATAATATGATCCATTCATGCAAATGGACTTATTACATGCTGCATCATTTCCTCTCTTAACCCATTCATCGCATGACTTGAGCTTAAGCAGTTAAGTGTGATGTTATGAAATCTCCATGATTGCGATGTCCTACACATGGCATTTGGCCTTCTTTTCTTGACTGTTGCTGTATTCTGCTCTTTGCTATCTATTTTTAGGCCACTAATTTGATCGCTTTGAAACTTGTGGACTGGGAATTTCTTGCACATCCTCTGCCCCAAGTGAGGTCCATTACATAGATGGATCACCAAAGTTGTCCTACATGTACGAATGAGACGTGTTAAGAAATGTATATTTTGTAGACTTTAGAGCGAAAAAAAAAAAAAAAACCGATGTTATTTTACTGAGACGGTTACATGAATTTATACAGTGCAGAGATAAGCAAAGGAAATGTAATAAAAATAACCATTTAATCAGGAACCTTTCAAATAATTCTAATATATCCTCTATCCTAGCTTATTTTAATATATCCTATAGCCTAACACCTTTTCTATTAAAATATGGTATATGCACTGCTATACTTGATCATTAAATGCCATTTCTAGTATAACTATGGCAATAGATCAGAGTGATGAAATCTGGTGACTGAACAGCTATCACTATGTAGAAGTTGGTATTGAGTGACTAAGTAACAAAAAGATTGTAGTAGGGCACCCCTTTTTTTACTAATACAAAGTTCTTTTGGGTATATAAATTATTTTCTGTAAGCATATTGTGTAGAGTACACATAACTCATTCAACTGCTAACTTGATTTTGTATTTACTGTCCACTCTAATGTAATGCGCCACGAGCTGAATCATGGTCTTGTTATTCTAATGTCCCAGGCATGGGAACAGAACTGCAGTATGTTTTGAATCCATTAGCTGCATTGCTGAAAAGAAATGTTGACGCTTTAAACCCAGAAGGCGACATTGGAGAATCTTGGGCCTATTCCAGAGAGAGATTTTCTAAGGAGAACATTACGACTGGTTTTGACTGGCTTCAGGAATCCATGGATAGGATGCTTGAACAGTACAGCAGAGAATCAGTGAGAAAGATGATGCTTAAGCAGGAAAAGATATTCAAAGAGCAGGTAAAAATGATACAACTGTCTTCTTCTTTGTTAAGGGTGCATATATGTCAATGTTTTAAAAGACTGGACCAGAGGTCAAACCCCTTGACTGGATAGATAGTTTGGTTAAATTGATCCAGCTGCTGGTTCAACCAGGCCTGAATGAGATGGTTCAGTCTAAAACACTGATTTGGATGATCCCCTGATCACCAACAGTTTCAAACATTTGGCAGAAAAGATTGTTATCCATTCAATAAAGCTTTCTGTATCAGGTGGTACAGGAATTGGACCCCACCTGAGGTGAAAATTCTTCCTGCATTTCCCACCAAAATCATTATTAGTTCCAATCACTAATTGCTAAGGTACTTTGAGATACAAAATTCAGAAAACTTTATCTGTTCTATTGTGGTCTCAGATGCCAGGAGACAAAACAGCCCCAAGTCGGTGACACTGCAGATGACCATTGACATTTTTCTAAAACATTCAATCTTCTTGAAAATTGGGGTACATCCATATATACCCGAAATGTGTAATCAAGTTCAAGTGATAAAAAATCTCAACCCAATGCTAGTTATAGCAGCTTAGTATCTCATCCTGCAATCAAATTCTGATCCACCCAGTTGTGGCTACACAATGTAGGTGAAGGAACTCCACAGGCTATACATAGTCCAAAAGATGCTAATGGGTGAGCTGAAAAGTAATGGGGAAATACAACATGCCTCACTCACTAATGCAGTTCCTGACACAATCCACCTTGGGCCTGACTGCAGAGTCGCAGATGCCCGAACTGGATACTGGAACACTGCTACAAGCTCCCAGACTAGCCATTCTCCTTACAGTCATACTAATCATCCTGCACCCCATATGAGATTTGACTACAATATTCATCAGAGTTTTGATGTGAAGTCTGAACCCAGCTCAAATGAACCAAGTAGTTGCTCTAGATATGCTTCTAGAACGCAGAGAGGCTTTGATCTTGAACAAGCTGTGGGAGAAGGAAATTCAACTGAATTCAGTGTAAGAGAAGATCCCACTTCTTACTTTAAGAGAGTCTCTAAAGATAAGATGGCCATTGATGGCTCTCAGGATCTCTGTCTCTGCACTGATGTAGATAGTGACATTGAACTGACGTTGAGCATTGGGCGCATCACGGATAAGAAGAAAATGAAGCACCGACCACATTCAAATGTTGAATTAGGCAGCTCTAAGTCGACCCCCAATGAAACCAGGCAGCTGATTTCCTCCACATCGGTTAGATTGGATCAAAAAGAGGAAATGAGTGATGCTTCTGCAACAAATTTTGACCAAGAAAGCTTAAAGAGGCCACATTGGCTTTTCCAAAATCTCAGATTAAACAGAACATGAAATTCGATTCCTATGTAAGTTTTCATGTCTCTAATGTCATGCCAACATAGTTATGGCATAGATGCTTCTTGGGTATCTTGTGAGGTTTGAATTTTACCTTCCATTGTCATTTCTTATTAGTGTTAGATGAAATTCAGGCAACCATTTCAAATTATTCAGTTGACATAACATTTAAGACATGCAGGAAAGTCCTGTTGTCATGTTTACAAAATCGTTGAATGAACATATTTGACGTGCTACTAATTTCCTTATGATCCTATGGTTGGCTGTGGTTTGAAATTTGAATTGTCACAACCAGACATACGTATCATTTTGCACACTTTGGCTATATTAGATTGGTGGTATCTATTCATTCCTACAAAAATTTCCTTCAACTGGGTTTTAATATTAACACCTATCTTTGAACTGCCAATACATGGAAATAACTATTTATGAGTCACAACATGTAAGGAAACTTGAATTACTTTGTAGCTTCAGAAGACCAAACACTTTATTTTTATTATTTTGAATGATTCAGAAGAATAAATACATTGTTTGGTGAATGATTGGAAAATAGCCACTTGTGCACTGCACATGGCACATCCAGACACATGGCACATCCAGATTGCACATCATGCATGGCACGTGAAATTCAGAGGTCAATCCCATCTCTGAGATGGCCTGGATGCGCAATGCACAGGTGAATGTTTTCCTTGAATGACCTATATAATAAGAAATCATAATTTGTAGTTTTCAAACTTTCTAATCCCATATGGATTTTTTTTCTGGAAACCATCCTATATAGAGATTTCCTCTATTGCAAAATCTCATTTCTTTTCTCTACCCAAAAAAAAAAAATCTGAGAAAATATATTTTCCTCCTCTTAAAATCTTCCATCTTATCACCTACATATGGCATCTACACCTTCCAAATGACTTATTGAAACTAACCATCAAATAACACTATAAAAGTGGAACTATGATTAAATGAGCTAAGCAGTCCATAGGAATTGGTAAGATGAAAATTATTCTAGTTCTATCAGAATGACATAGTGCAGGATTGAATGCCATGCAGCTGATGATATTTGTGGAAGAATCAATTGGTGGACATTTAATCAGAGAGAAAAGTGAGAGGTTTTGTAAGAAGGGGATTGAAGAGCAAAAACTCCATCCCTTCTCCTCTTATGATGATCTCTTTATATTAGCTTTTGTACAATGAGGATAGGGTTAGGGTTATATTACAATCACTTAATCTCAGGGATTATCCTAACCTATTGTTACAACCATCTTATCAATAAGTTTAAAACAGAACCTTGGGTCATTTGACCCAATGGTCCAATATCCAGTCCCCCAAATCCATTTGACTCAGCCCATGAGGTCTAGGCCAACTTAAGATATTGGCAGTATGTTTTTCAAAACATGGGTCTCAATTATATGGCAATTTAACAATGATCATGTGGTCTTGTGCATGTGCAAGAATGACCCAATAATCCATTCCCCACATAATAACATTTATCCTTCTCATTCTTAGCACATGGGTTGCACGTGGTCCCTAGTAGATTCTTCCAAGTCCCACCTCAAAGAACCTACAATTTTTTTAAAATCCCACTGACATTGCATCAGAAATGTTTCTTCATGTCTAAAACATCTGCATGTGCAACATCTACATAATTATTTATACTCACCTTTCAATCCTGTCCATAATAAATTCAACTCATAAGCAATCCTCAAAGATCAAACTAATACAACATTCTCTGCATGTTTCTGCTCATAGATGCCTATACTTTTCACTCCTGCCCCTAACTGAGCAGAAAATATAATAACAGCATTCTTTTGGAGACCATAAAACTCTATCTCTGCTTATTAATTGCATCTACAATCTACATTCAAAGAAGCTCCTCATAACAATAAAATGAAAGACAAACTAAAAAAAACAAGTGAAATCCACATTAGCACTAAAGTCCAAAAGAAGCTTGGTATTGCTAACATCCACCCTTCTAGTTCACAACACTGCAATCATGCCGGATTTCGCCATGATTTCCAGTTTTAACGTCCACCCTCCCAAGCTTTGTAATGGCAGTAATGAATGCCTGCTGGAAAGCTGTATTGTTAGCAGCAAACAGGTTCACCGTGCCTTGCGACCTTGCATCTGTAAATAAGGTCTGGTCAGAGGTGAACAGACCCATCCCTTGTTGAAGGTTTCTGAAGTAGGCATTGTCAAATGTTTGAGGAGTAGTGGGGTCCATGTTGATGGCGATCCTTGGATCAACATTCAGAGGGCACATCTGCCGCAGCTGCTTTGCGTAAGAAGGATTGACTGTTGGGTCAATTGACTTACCAGGGAACTTGTAAATTCTTCTCATAAACCTGCTGCAGTGAGAGACTCCGATTGTATGTGCTCCTGCAAATCGAATCAATGAGAAATTCACAGAAGTATAATTAGCACAACCTTGTAAAATATGCTTTTAGCTTGACATGTATATTATCAAAAGTTCTTTTTAATGGATGCAAGTTTGTATGAGTTTAGTATTTTCTTTTAGAGTCTATTTATGTCTTAAGGTACTTATATTTGTCCCTTCACAATCTCTTTTTCCCTCTTCAAGCCAACCTCAAATAGATGGGATTAGGCAGAGTCTATGGTAAGAATGTAACAAGTACCTGATAATGCAATCATATCTGTTTGGGTGAGTCCATGAGAAGCAAACAGGGCATTGAGCTGGTCTAAATGGAAGCTGGGTTCAGGAAGACGGCGTTGCACACTAGCTTTCATGGAGATTCTACCATCACGCCTCCCCAACTCAACTTCATAAAAAGGGCCACCCACCTGCAAAATTCATATCCATTATCATCAGATAAGAAAGATACACAAATGTCATTATTCATGTAACTAGAGAAAGAAAAAAAGAGAATGATTGTCTTTTTTCATTTTTTCTAATCACAGGAAAGTTGCTGCCAATAAAACTTGGTAGTAAAAGCATTGTCAAGTTGAAACTGAAATGAGTCGATTCAACTCGATTGAACTGAACGCTCCTTCCTGACTGAATTTAACTGAGACCCAGGCCACAAATATTGGCACTTGTTGACTTCAGTGGTGGAACCAGCAGTGCACTATTTAATTAAATGTTTTTTTTTCTATTTTGATACACAGATATTATTTCTAAACTACATGTATGTGCAAGTAACAAGTCGAACCTTCAAGTCAGTTCTTATCTGCCTGTCCTGGATTTGAACCGGGGCAGGCACCTATCCTCACCCGAGGCTGTGATACCTCACCCGAGGGCCCCCTCTACCCACTAAGCTGGGATACCCAAAAAAAAAAGGTCGAACCTTCAAGTCGACCAGACCGGAATGAACATTGAGCTGAGTTTTCAATGCCACTTAAAATGGTTCGGCCACTTCACAAATGACCAAAACAACCCATGTACAACATATTGTCAGGGTCACATATTCAAGGAACTAGGAAAAGTGAGACCAGTAAAAACCTTAAATTTAGTGAAAAGACCGGATGCTTGAGGAGTTATCGAAGCAATAACTATAAATAGAGTTGAGTGGAAAAGTAGAACTCACAAATCCAACCCCGGATAGATGGAATAAAGCTTTGATGCTGATGAAGATGAGCTATAAAAAAAAAGGTATAACAGTAATGCAATAGTTTCTGTTTACCAGGGCTACCACATCTCTAGTGGCCATGGCTAATATGTCAGCGCAAGAGACCTTATTCTGGCAACTTGGATCCCTGTCGACAGCCGCTTTAGCTTTGATAACTGTATCAAATCCATCTCCTGCCAGAGAAATATCATCAGGGTGATCCTTCTCTGCATTGCCACTAGGTGATGCAATCAGTACTGAAGCGTCACACCCCTATACAACATGAAAGGCTTATTGGTTATTACATTCTAAGCTAGAAATAAAATACAATGTCATCAAATTGAAAGAAATGGGACTAACCCGAACGAAACAATCATGGAAGAAGAGCCTGAGAGTTGCAGGAGCTGTCACAAAAGTCTGCTGGAACTTCTGTGTGACAGCAGCACGCACAATGGATTCGACGTTGGGACATATATTGCTGTAGTAATTCTGCCTCAGTTGAGCAGAAGTTGTGGGTATAAAGACAGAGAGAGGAAGAAGTGCAAGAATAAAGAAATGGAGATGGTCCATAGCTGTGGATAGTGTTACTGTTGCATTTGTTGTAGTTGTTTGAAGTATATATACACAGTTGCACGCACATGAACATTCATGCAAAGAAGGAGAAAATAGGAAATGGGTTTCTTATCTGTCAAGAATCTTCTCTGAGTTGAGACTTTAGAGCAAATTGAGGGAAGAGGCTTAAAAAAACTGAACAGTTGAATAGTTCTGTGATACAGAACAGTCTGGCTACTGAAATGGAAATTGAAGTTGGCCTTCTGACTTTTTTTTTTCTCCTGTTAATGGTTTTTTGGAACTGGATAGAGTGTTTTAAATTTTCCAATGCAAATGTAAAGATAATGTGCATTTGCAATTGCTGACTTGATTATTTTAAGTTTCGTAAACTTCTCATTCCTTGTTGAGGAAAGGCATACTCACCTTTTCCCTTCTCTATTGGTAGGGTTTTTGAAGGGATCCTGTCTTGAACAAAAACTTTTATGGGATGGGGATAATAGAACAAGTAAAAGATGTGTCATCTTGAAGGTTTAGTAAAACATGTATTCATAACAATGAAAATAATAATATATTTAATTATAATCGGGTAAATCCGCGCCTCGGTTGATCAAGTTCTGCATCTAGCATTTATCCTGATTAATAACCTGACCCGGATAATAACCAGTCAAGGTATCCAATGGAACTGATCCAGACCATTTACAGCTTAATCCATGGACAATCTGGATTATTCAAAAGGCAGGCCTTAGGCCTTAGCATAAGGAGAGAAACATTTCACAAGCAACTGTTGGATGTATCTAATTCTCCCCTGGAATCAGATCAATCCAAATATTTTCTCATCCCAAAAGATCCTTGTCATTTGTATTGCATGTGGTATTTTTTTAAGGAAATCCTACAGTCATCAACGCCTTGGTTTCAAAGACAACCCTAAAAAGGAATGGTATTTCTCTATATTTCCTTTTTATTTTAGCTTCTATTTGAAGGATTAGCTGGTCAATGAGATTTTTCTACCATTTCCCACAGAGAATAAATAGAACAACCAATTGGACAATCCAAAGAAACTGATCTTACAGCTAAAAGTACACAAATGAGTAGTGGAAATGAACCAACACAAGTACAGTATGTCAATAGTTACCTAATGGAGTCTATTTGAATGTGGAGAAAAGGTGGAGATTGTTTTATCCACATCCAAACAACCCCTTGTTTCAGATTTTTTGAAGACTGTTGGAGGGTCACATGCCTCATCCAAAGGCAAAGGCAAAGGCAAAGGAAGTTATTTTATTTTTTTCAATCTCAAAGTCTTCCTATCATTGTCAAAACCACATGAACTGAGTTATTCTTCTTGGCAGTCTAAGATGATTTGCATGTGCATGGCTTGTTTGGAGGAACGAGATAAGGAAATGCATTCCTACATTCCATTTTCAGTTACAATAATATGGGAATTTCAAAGCTTGATTGCATGGCTGCATGTGCACGGCTGCATGATTCTCTCTCTCTCTCTCTCTCTCTCTCTCTCTCTCTCTCAAAATGACAAACCAGAAGACACAGAGATCGAGGACACAAATCATGATCATTCTCACCTTATTCTATCAATTTGAGCCTCTACTTCTCCATTCATATCTTCTTTAAGACTAAGTTCCGGGTTATCTCCAATCTGACATGTTGCTTCTAATTATATTCTTCTATATTATTCCAACATGGTCTGATTATATAAGAGTACAATAAAGATCACTTTTTTAAAAACTAGGAAACTATTCAAATCACAAGATAAGCAATAAATTTAATCTCATCTAAATCAAATCTAATCTAATCCCAATCTAGAATAATGCTAAATTATTATTATCATAATATATACAGCCTTCTTAACTTAGAAATTCTACATCACCTTTTGGTTATCTCCACTAGATTAAAGTAGAAAGTAAAGCACGTGTGACTCATGGACAACTCAGATTATCCAAATACATGAACCTTCAATTACTTGTGAACTAAGTTACTTGCATTCAGTGCATTACAAAGATCCATAAAAGCCTTGTGGTTACATAGGAAAGTGGAGGGGCTAAAACAGGCAAATGGCAGAGATTGAAGGGCATGAGTGAACATCCAAAGAGAGAAGACCATCATATTTTATTTTGCCATGTGTACTGGGATTAATTTGCATTTGTGTGGGGGGTGGGTAAGGAAGTACTTCCCATGGAATTGACCATTCAACTTTCTACATTTTTTATCAATTCTGTTGTGCTATATAAGCCACAAATAAAGTCCCCAAGTAAATTATTTGTGTTTGGAATACCCTCTTAAATTTGGTAATGGGAATAAAGGGAAGCTTTTGAACTTGCAAATGGTGCCAAAGTGTTTTCTAAGGGATCAAGCAGGAACCCAACTACATTATTTAAGTAATACCACTCTGAGATTGATGTATGATGTGGGTTATTATAATATGACCAAAAAGTCAAATAGGAGAAAAAAATACATACAGACAGCCCTACTATATATGTTTTTTAAGACTGTAAAACTTTGAACGAGATTGTTCTTGAATTTGGAAACAGTTCCAACTTCGATTTCATCTGCCCAGTTTAGGTATTTTTATTTTTGTTTTTAATTTTACTTTTAGCCTGGGTGGCCGTGGGTTCTTTATCCCTTCTTGTCAACCTCAAATTGTTAACTCATACATCCAAAATGACAAGATATTTAAAGATGCGGCAAATTAACTTCTTAACATCCCTTTTGGGGGGGACATTGCTCCGCTGAGCATAGGGTCTTTTTAACCATGCACGGATTCAAACTCGGAACATGTTGGTTCTGATGCCATCTCAAGTGCTAACTAAGAGCTAACTAAGACACCCAAAATACCTATACATTAAAGGTGTGGCAAGCTATTTAATAGCTGGAATCAAAGTCATGTTTTTCTTTTTGTCTTTGGCCTAGGCACTCATTTATGGGTTAGCTCTCTCAAATTGCTCGGTCCGTTGCATGCCACCATATGCTTATGGGGAGTGGCAAGCGAGAGCTTTCCTCTCAGTCTTCTTTTCTTCTTTTGAAATTATACTAACCTTTAAAAAAAAACAAAACCCTTCCTTGAATCAACTCAAGAGTAGGGTGTGATTGGAACACTTGGCCTGTAAGGCACATATACAAAAAGTTTTTCAAGGTCAGTGACATTTTGGACCTGTTTGTTTGTATGTAAATGAATACATAGTATAGAAAGTTTGGTAATGCGTGAGAAATCCGTATATCTGAGGATTTCTCATTGCAGTGGAATATGGATTCCTCATCGAGAATTTCTTACAAAGGATTCACATTGCCATCAATCAATATCGATGCATATATGTGAGAAAAGTTAGTTGCAATCCACAAAAGTGAGGATTTTCAGATCCTACGGGGGAAGTCGGACTTGAAATTGGTCCAAATCCTCGGAGATTTACGATTGCCAAACTTGGGTTATCCACGAATATATGTAGAATGAGAAATTCTTTTTTCGAGGATTTGGTTACCAAACATGACCTTATTATTTTTCTTTTGAACTCGTTTCATTTATATTACTGACTTCATAAAGGTTCACATACTTTTGATCTCTCCTCCATTTTAGAATTTGAATCAAGGGGAAAATAGAAATAAATACTCATTGTCCATCTGTTGTGGACATAACCTGTATGGCCTTGCTGGCATAGGTTTTGGGTGTGGAAAAAGTCTCTTGAACGAGTCTTAGACACGTTCAACTATCTTGATGGTTTCACTGTTCTGTTATCTCCACTCTCTTAGTTTGTTGCTATTTGCTAAGCAGTTGTTACTTTGTTGCTAGTTTATAAGAGGTGGGTTCTCCACGTCTCTTTATTACTATTGGAAGATGATGCCTATAAGTGAGTAGGCAGTAGTCAATAAAAGATGTCTGTCATTTATGAACTAATCTAGGAGGTTGGTTTCCCTCGAAGAAACCTATTGCAGTCCACATTTTTCTTTCACATTATTTTCCTTCCATTTTCAAACTCATTTCCAAAATAGCTAAGGGCAGAAGAGGTAGGGGTCGAGGAACCCATTTCTCACTTGAAGAACACTTCGACTGCGAACACCACACCCTTGAGGAGGCACGCAACACCATCATCTCATTCACAATCTTAAGCTCATTGGATCATTGTCACAGCCCCAGACCGAATTAGGGATAAACACAGTCATTAGACTAATCGGCTCGGGGTCGTAGCACGGCGCACGCAGGATGGTGCGGAACATTTTGCCTACGTGCGATTTACCACAGGTTTCCACAGTGAGGATCCCATACAAAACCATACACTGACATGGATTATATGTGAGCGGAAGCTTGTAGCAAGTCATACATATGGGACATAGATAATAAAAGAGACATGCATCAAAGATAGGCACATTAAAAAAGGGCATTCCCATTGTCACATCCCGGTCCCGAACCACCTTGGCCTAGGGGAATCCCCGAGGTGAGACACACATACTCCCATGATGTTGTACCTGTCTCGAGCCAAATACGACACACGAAGGAGAGAAAAACAACATTTCCACACGTGAATCGAGCTCACAAAACATATCAATAACAATTAATCATAGCGGAAACTGTAATTCATACATGAAGGTATCATTTCCATTCAATCCAAATAATCGTTCAAGTTTAATACAAATGAATTATACAAGTATAAACATTGTCTTACAAAAGAGGGTGTAATGAAAGACCCTAGACAACACTACCAAAAGTATATTCAAAAGAATAACTAGAACTAAGTGTGACCCACACAAAAAGGGGCTAGTCACACGAACTGTAATATCCCCAAAAATGGATAACACACGCTCCGAGGGAAGATAATCTATACTGACCCTTGCTCTGGCCACTCTTCTAATCCTAGAGGTACCTCCTGGGTAACCTCCTCTCCCTCCGAGACCTCTTCAAGGCCGGGAGCTTCACCTGCAACTGTGACACCAAAAGTAGTATCTCAATACGACGATTAAGTATAGGCATTAATAATGAAGTACATAATGCTTCAAATTGAATTAAAGACAATTTAATCAATAGATGTCAATGATAAGCATCAACTAGGCAAATTATGTGAAAATCTAATGATTTATGCTTATGAGTCAAATATAATGAAAACATACTAATTTGGCTACTACCTTAAGCTCATTCTCTCAAAGAGAGCAAATCTAGTTGGATGTCACCAGCGGCCCAGCCAAAGGCTAACTGGCTACCCGGGTCTGGAGTTCCGGTGCTCCAGATGACTTACTGCAGTAGTCACGAATAAATAGACCAAGTTCAACCCCATCGGATATCACAGGGTTGAAGCTAAGTAGTGTTGACTCAATCGAATCAATAACAATCGAAATAATTATTGGATTTGAGTAAGTTTGTATTTTATTTGTCCATAATCAATTCGAATAATAATCACATATCACAAATACTTACTCAATCCACAATTTCAATGAATATTAGAACAGTCGTACAATAAGCAATGCTACGAATTGAAATTTGAGAGTATGACTATAATTAATGCTAAGAATGCAACCACTCTAATCCATTAAGATTTGATATCAATGAGGAAATTGGGTTTCAATATGAAATGCAAATAATTTTAGGGAATCCGAGGTATATTATTATCCAACCCTAACCTATATTCTTAGTCCTTCACCGTCCAATACAAGATGGGTTTGGAAGTCAACGTACTACTACTTTGATTGGGTGTCACTTATTATGCAAGGTACTTTGAATTTCTAACTAACCTTCATGGCATAGTTTTGGACTAAAATCTCCCATTAGACCAAATGAGGGGTTAAGGGCTCCATTTTAAAGTCATAAGGGTCTTAAGGAATCCTAATTCCGTATGGAAACAAGGTTTGCTCTATAATCCACTTAATGAAGGATTAAGGAGGGTTAATATAGGCTAGGAGTGTTAATACTCCCTTTAATTTGGCCCAAAAAGCCCAAATAGATGACTTCAGGTCCGCTCGAGCGAGTCCATATCGGCTCGAGCAGAGGTGTCCAGAAGGGTTGCACGCTTGAGCGGCCCCTGGCACGCTCGAGCACCCGCTTCAAATTTTCACTTCCGGGATTTCCAGTGAGTAGGTCTGCTCGAGCGGCCCTTTGCGCGCTCAAACGCCCACTCCAGAATTCCAATTTTTGGAACTTCTGATGGTACTTCCTTTCCTTCCCTTTCCACACTTCTTCTAACACCAGACTTTCACAAAAATGGAGCCTTCATGCTCCCATTTACAACATATAAACCCTCCATCCAATTCCATCATTTACAAACCTTAAAAACAATTCATTTCATTCATTTATTAAGAAATAAAAATATTGAGTAAGAGTCTCATTGAATCAATGAAATTAACATGATGTAAATCCAATATTAAGCTTATACTTCCCTCTAATGAACTTTCAAAGACCTCTCTTGACACTCTTGGTTCAAAGTACCCAAAAACTCCCAATTATCCAAACCCTAGGCACAAATACACACCAAAACACCCATAAATGTCTATGCATGCTTAAGAGAGGATCCCTTGACTCTAATGCATCTCAAAACATCAATTAAAAGAGCTTGACTCTTACCTCTTAGCAAGGATTTCAAACTGGGAGAGAATAGAAGATGGTGGAGATGATTTCTTGCTAACAATGAAGAGAGGAAAATGAAAATGATGAAGAAGATGGAGTTGAGTCTTCTCCTAGCTTCCAAAGGTCTCTTGATAGTTGAGAAAGAGGGAAAGAGAAGAAGAAGAGTAGAGAGAAAACTCTTTGTAGCCTAAGGGAAAGGAAAGAAGTTGATTGGAATGGTTTTAGTGAAGAGGATATTAGAGATAAGGTTCTCTTTTATAAAAAGACCCCTCCAAAAGTTAGTATTTTCATAAAGAGTTGAACGAGGGTCCAAAAACTCTACGGTAGCTCGAATTAAATGGGGTTCAATACGAAAATCGATACACTCGTCAAAATACACGTGATGACGCCAAGATGACGTGCAAATTATGCAAAATGTGAAAATCTATAATTACGAAAAAATCATTGACTCTACCCAACCGAGTCAATTCGGTTATAACTCACCTATCCAAGGTTCAAGACTCAACTAACTCAATCTATAAAGGCCATGGTTCAAAATCTCGGTCTCGGTCGCGGTATCGGCCGGGCCGAAAAACCGATATGATATCGGTATCGGTCGCGGATATCGGTCCGTCGCGGTCATCGCGGTGTGAATTTTTTTTTTAATCCAAAAAAATTCATAAAAATATCCAAAAAATCCAGAATATTAGAAAATGCTGGAAAACTATATTTGTTTCCATTAATAACAACAATAAATCAAAATCTCGGTCACCTTAAGTTATGAGTCCTGTCTGTATCGCAGACTCGCAGTTCACTGTCTTTTTTCCAGTATTTTATATAATGCAAACATTATTGATACTCTGCTCATGATCAATTTATTAGTGTCAAATCATTTACACATCATACAATGATCATGAATCATTAAAACAACATATTTATTATGAAATCCCCAAAAAATGATATATTATAATTCAAATATTAAAAAATCCGACAATAAAATAATTAAAATAAAAATCTAAATCATGTTTATGACTATGAGTAGATGTAGATCTATCATCTACACACTATTAATAAGCCTTTGGTATCACAAATATCCTAACAAGTAACAACAATTATTTTTTGAAAAACAAAATTAATAAAATCATTTTCAAAATCCTAAATATATTGATCTAACATAAAAGCATGTAAATCTATCATTTACACACCATACAATGATCATGAATCATTAAAATAACATATTTATGATGAAATCCCCAAAAAATGATATATTATAATTCAAATATTAAAAAATCCAAAAATAAAAAAAATTGAAAAAAAATTTCAAAATCATGTGTATGAGTAGATGTAGCATGCAAGTAAATAGATCTAACTTCTAAATGAAGAAAACAACACAATTACACAAGTGAATAAGTGACAAACCTCTATGCTTCATCTATAATAAAAAAAAAAAAAAAAACCGAGATAATGGTCATCTCGGCCGAGATGGACCGAGATCTCGGCCGAGATGATGAAAAAACCGAGATAATGGTCATCTCGGCCGAGATGGGCCGAGATAATGAAGAAAACAGGCCGAGACCGATATCTCACTGAGATATCGGCTCGGTCCTGGCCGAGACCGGTTCATCTCGGCCGAGATGAACCGGTCTCGGCCGAGATTTTGAACCATGATAAAGGCTAATCGACACTAATTATCATAATTAGTGATTAAACACAATTGATTTAGCTAGAACACCATTAATTAGCACTAATTAAGGTTAATTTGGGTCAGGGTGTAACACCCATGGCATTAAGTTGGAATATTTACACAATATAAAGTTTAATTACATCTTCCCAAAAAGAAAAGCAAACATGGGTTGTAAACCCAAGATATGATAACGCTCCCCAATATGTTCTACCACTCTTATGCATGCGTGACGTCTACATGACATCATTAGCGCACCAAACGTTCAAGAAAAAAAAAATGTTATGTGGATCATCAGCCGCCTCCTGCGACTGCTCCACAAAAGGATCGGGGGCAATACCTATAGCACCAAAATAGAACGAGTCAAGCACGACGGCTGGCAGGTGTTTAATAACAGTAAAATAACACGTTTGCAGTATATTTTTTTATAACGGATGGTGTCCCAACCCTTTGGACTGGCCTAATCCATACGGGCCCAGGGGGAGCCAAGTAAATCCCATATGGCTCCAGTGTGGTAGCGCAATTTTGAACCCTCAACCTCTAGGAGCAAACCATGGTACTAGGCCGACTGAGCTACCCCTCGGGGTTGCACGTACGCAATATAAACAATTAAATAGGAAAATAAATCATACTGAAATGAATAGGAAAATGAGTGTCATTAAAAGCAGCTCTAACATCATGTAACTCCAAGAAAAATGGCAAACTACATAAAGCTATATTCTCACAAATACACATAGGTAAATGAGAGCATACATACATGGAAACATGAATATAATTATAGTAAGCCAGACCTCACAATAAGGCTTTATAGCTAGCACATACATACATAAATATGTGTCATTAGCCATGGCTTTGGAGAACATCTCATATTGAGCACCTCAAATGGAAAAAACCCAAACTATAGTTGGTTAAAAGAATTTAAGGACCCCAAATCGGTTGATCATACCGAAGATAGTGCCAATCTCAATGGCTCTCAAAACTTCCCAAAGCTATTGAAAATCTATTCTAAGCCACAAACTTAATTAATTAACATCTAATCCCACTTAAAAAGCTAACAACCCAATTTGTTAAATCGAATGATGCGAATAACGGGTAGGGGTCTAACAATCATGAAGTCCTATTTATTTAATTCTGATATAATTTAGGAGAATTTTCTCTTATGGAAACGTATGCATGTGAATGTCCCCATTCAACTTGTAAGCACTTTTGATTCAGGTTTTACTCTCTTCAGGGGCCTGAATCTTTGATGGTTGGATGGAGGAGGAAATTTTTCAGGTATTCCATCCAGATAAACATGTTACTTCAGAAAAAAAAAATTGAAACATACAAATCAATGTAATTGCACATCACATTGATACCACAAAGCTATCACCTTTTCATTTACCCCTTTCATGTGCCACAAACATTCATCACAAAGATAGCTAGCTTCAGCTTCAAGTGACCACCCCTCTTTTAAAAAAAAGTGAACCCCATGTTCGAGAATGTGGACTAACAACGTACCTTCCCACATATGAGGGCTTTCTTTCCGCGAGTGCGGGCACTATTCTCATATGAGTCGACTGTGTTCACATGTGAGCGGGGTGTCTCTTGGGTCCCAAACCCCTTTATTTGGTGTGTGGGGGTTCCCTTCCCCACATGTGAGGGCTTTTTTCCCGCGTGTGTGGGCTCTTTTCTCACGTGAGTCGACTGTGTTCCCACATGTGGGGGTTCTCTATTAGGTCCTAGTCCCCTTATCCTCCCCACCCTACCCTCACTAATTCTTCCAAATGTACTTGTAGCCACATGATCAAATCACATGAATATATCTCAAGAAAACTCTCTCCACTAACCAATGGTGATCATTTGCTTACCAAAAAGAAAACCAATGGTGATCATTCTTCTAGGTGGGCCACACAAGAGATTGCCCTTCCACCCTTGTGAAAATGTCCCATGAAGTAAAAAAGAGTTATAAGACCTTTGCGTTTGATTTTGACGGGTATATATTCAGATGCTCTTGCCATTCTTCTTGAGCTCTATGCTTGATGCTCATTGTGACGCCCTAAAGTCCCACATCGACTATAAAGAAGAAAGTGACTAGATTATATGTAGAGCTTGCACCATTACTTTGCATGAGTGAGCAAGTTTCCATGTGGGCTGGCCAAGAGGACTGGCAGGCTGCTGGACAGGGGCGTGCCCCCCTAAGGGGGATGGATTGTGACGATCTAGATGTGGGGGCCTTTTGGTAATCGTGAGACCCGTGGGTCAAAGCGAACATTATCATGCATGCGTATAGGGTGGGGCGTTACACCCTACGCTCCTTAAAAAGGCCATGTGCCTTAGGCCCTGCAATGCCTTCCCCGAATGGGTGTTAACTGTTAAAGTAGTTAATTTGCTGCACCTTTAAATATTTAGTCATTTTGGATGTATTAGTTAGCAACTTGAAAACGAAGTTGAAACTGTTTCCAAATTCAAGAACAATCTTGTTTAAAGTGTTACCAGAAATAAAAGAAGAATACCTATGACTGTACCTATTTTCGCAATTAAGAGAGGTAGAATAGAAAGAAAATAGGAGAAATGAAGTAAAAAAACAGAAAAATATGTAGAAATGGGAATATGAGATGTGAGTAGAAAGAAACTTTTGCAAAAACTAAAAAGGAAAAATGGGGAAGTTGTAAGAGACATGGGTAGTTACATGGGTAGTGAAGAATGGGTAGTTATATGAGATGATTAGTGTTGCATGGGATAAGAAGTGGGCAGTTACAATTGATAAAGGGAGAAGAGAATAACTGACAGTCAAAATCAGAAGAAAAGGTCAAAATTAAATTGAAAACCTCTTAGTTTAATATAGTATAATAGTTGGGTTCCTGTTCTAGGGTATGTTTGGTAGCAGGTGAGGAATCTGTAAATTTGAGAAATTTTCACCACCCCTAAAACAAGGACTCCTTACTAACTATTTATACATATGAGAATTTCACATCTAAGCGCATATCAATGCATACATACAGCTGAGAAAACTTGGTATTAATGTGTTAATCCACAAAAATAAGGATTTCTAAATCCTTTAGGGAGAGGTCAATCCTTAGGTAAAGATACATGTAGTTAGTGTCCAGCGCAATAAAAGAGACCCAAGTTCTAGTAACCCCATTAAGTGGTGATTCAACATGGATCTCAAAACCAAGCCAATTTTGGAGTAGCATTCTGCTCATGCATGGGTTCTTCATTAGGCTTAAGTTGACCAAAAGCAACATGGGTTTAGTATGGGCTAGCAGAATAATCTAAATTTATTATTTTTTTCTTTTGAACTCGTTTCTTTTATATTATTGACTTCATAAAAGTTCGCATGTTTTTAATAAAGATGAATATCCAAAAATGATAATCAAATAATTTCTCCTCCATAGTAGAATTTGTACCAAGGGGAAAACCAAGAAATAAATACTTATTATCCATTACCTTATTCGCAATCTTGAGCTCCTTCCATCGCGAAGTCCTATTTATTTAATTCTAATGTGATTTTGCAGAATTTTCTCTTACGGAAACATCTACATTTGAATGTCTTCATTCAACTAGTAAACACTATTGATTCGGGTTTTTACTCTTGTGAGGGGCTTACCTCTTCAATTTTTTTTATAACACAGGGTTCACAATCATTTGAGTCAGAATAATCCCTACGGACCCAGGAGAGAAAACCGGGTAAAATTCCCCTTTGATGGTTGGATGGAGGAGGAAATTTTGCACATATTCCATCCAAACAACCATATATATATATATATATATATATATATATATATATATGAAAGAGACTGATTTCAATTGAGAAATCAGCCTCAATTTGTTCAATTAATTTTGACACTCCAAAGTTTTTTGACTGTCCTTTTATCTTCTTTGGAGAAGAGTAACTCCTTCCATCATCTTACAAACGGTAACTCCTGCCTCTCTTCTTAATTTCTCTCTTGCAAATTTCAGGTCTTTTATTAACTCCTCCAAATCACGATCGGTAACCAAATCTCCTCCAAATTACGTACGTTCGATAACCAAATCCCTAGGCAAAAGATTTTCATTCCATAAAATTGCCAATTCTGGATTCTTGGATCTGATCCCCAATGGGATTTGCAAATTCTGCAAGGCGAAAGGGGAGGAACGGAATCTAAAATCCTCACCTTCCTTGTGCAAATCATCTCTCCGAATTGACTCTCTCGCGGACATGAACGCTTCTCTCTCAAAGCACAACTCTCTCACAACAAGTCCTCTCAAGCATGCACTCCTTGTCACCCTATTCCTCTCTCAGCCGTCTCCATTCTTGATGAGAGCCTAAAAGATACATTTTAGGCCCCTTAATGAGGACTTGGTTATACCGTCGAAAGAGATTAATTAGCTTAATTATGTTATTTTATTGTTTGTAGGTATTACAAATGCAAGGAGCGAAATTCAGAGCTAAAATGGAAGAAATCTCATAAAGCATGACAAACCGGAGTTGCAAGTAAGAAAGCTGCCAAATATGGGAAGAGACTCAAATAAGAAAGCAAAGCAAGAGTCCAAACATGCCTTGGATGTCCAACATGGGTCCCACTCACCCCATAGCATCCCAACATGGAAGGTCTTCTAATTGCACCATTATTCTCGGAATTTTCAAAGGCAGCAACTTGAAATGGTCATAACTTTTAACTCGAGTGTCGGATTCATGAGATCTATGTACCGTTGGAAAGATCTTTTCGAGTAGATATCCGTGGAGTCCAAGATTGTATAAATCGGAGCTATATCGAGGGAGATATGACCTCGCGAAGTTCATTGTGATGACCAGTGGGCCCGGACCCGACGGGAATCCGACTCCTGCACGAATTGAAGACCTTTTTCACCCCAAAACTTATAAATAAGAGCCCAAACTCGTTTTTGGGGAGATTCACATCTTGGGAGAAGTTTTCGGAGGCTTTCTTGGAGCTTGGGGAAGAGCATCAATGGGGATTTCGTCAAGACTTCTTCGTCAATCGTCTTCCATGAGTAACTAAATCTCCATCTTAGGGTTGTGATGAAACTTTAGTTTTGTATTTATGGCAATGTATAGGTTCTAGGGTTTTATTTTAAATGCTTTGATTATATGACATTGATTTAATCCATTGATTGGATTCGTTTATTAATGCAATATCTCTTTTAGTGTTTTATTCTTGTAGTTTAGAATACCAAGTCATATAACATGATGCTTGAATGAATGTGTTTGTTAGATCTAGGATAATCTATGCCATAGAGATAGGTTATGCTCTGATTTGCATCCACTACCCTTATTTGGTGACTCTGTGAAGGTTTGTAACCAGAACGAGTCTGGAAAGCATTGACAGTGAAACCCTAGACCTATATTCGCCATTGCACAGGCTATGGTGGATTCATACCCTAAGACTTTTCTCCGATTGAATCAAACTTGTCTTTTAATTTGTTAATTTAGAAATCAAAACCAATCAACCTATTACTTCATTTTCTAATAGGATTAGTTTAATAATCAGAACTTTATCTTCTACTAGAATTAGTTTAGGAATTTAGGAAACAACACAACTTAGCATTTTTGTCCCAGTGGATACGATACTCGGTTAACATCTCTGCTTTTGCAAGCAGAGGTAGTAGCGGAGAATAATTTATAATTGCAACCCTGTTTTAGGACTGATCAATTCTCATTCTCATTCTCTCTGTGGGGATGAAATGGCCTTTATTATACGGATTTGACTCTTGGTAGTGGGTAGGTGAAATATTGCCTCTTCCTATTGGCATAGATCACAAAACCAGAGGAATATTGAAACTTGGCACGCCACTTGTTCAAGTTATCTCATGTGATCTCCATTACACATCCCCAGCAACCCAGTGCTATGAAATATCATATGACTAATGGTTGTCATTCCCAATAGACCGAACATGTGTGGATGCTATGTCAATGTCATGAATGCATTCTTAATAGCCAATACCACCATTAGGACAAAGTTTTGTTCTAATATGTTGGGTTGTGATTTTAAGTTTATTTACAAATAAAAATAAAGTTGATTTTTTAATATTAGATTTATTGGTCCTCCACTTTGTTGTATTCCCTATCATTTGATTTTTTTTTTTAGTGTGGCTGGTGATGGATGCAACGAGAAATCAATCTATAATATTATCCTGCTTTGTAGGACCAATTATTTAAATTGATGCATTTGGTTTGTATTCCTTTTTATTTTTCTTTTTTTTAGTTTTTAGGTAGACGAATTTCTTATGTAAAGCATCAAGTATAAAGATTGTGGTTGGCAGTTGTTAAGCTCTTTCTTGTATGCCTTTATGATTTAGCACAACATGAGGTCCAACATTTTATAATACTATTTTTTGTCCATTTCAAAATAATAATAATAATAATAACAATAATGATAACGATGATTATAATGATAATGATAATATCATCACTGTTTAAAGGTACTATCCATAGATCTAACTTTAACCATTAGAATTTGTATTAATTAGTCACAAATACAAATACAGCTACTACAACTATAGAAGCACCATCAATATCCTATAACACAGTTGGAAGGATTTAAAAAAAAAATTAAAAGTGAAATTCGTAATTGGTTTTAAAAAATCTTGCATTTCCCAAATCAAGTAAGGAAATAGGCACACCACCATGACTCACTCCTACAGGGCCAATTTGATAGTAGATCTGTCAGGCTCAAGGTAGCTAGGTTTGGGTTTTGAGTACAACTTGATCCACCCTGCCCTAGATATATACTTAGTGGATTATGCAGCTCTTTATAGAATGGAATCCAATACATCCATTTTAAATAGTTATTATTATAGACAGTTTACAGTCTCTTAATTCGTTTGTTCATCTTATAATCCTTTTGTAATGTGATATTTCTTGATTGGAATCATTATGCATAATTCCTGGACACCTGATAGTATCTTAATTTTCTTGGAAAAGAAAGTATCTTAAAATTTGTTTATTTATCTTTTACACATTATAAATCTGATAGTTACTAAAGTAGTTCATATTAATAGAACTACAAAATTCATGAAAGTAGTTAATTTGGATAGTTTGGAAGGATCTTCATTAAATTTGTATATTGATAATTTATACTATAGCAACTGATTTTAATGTAATTTTGACAATTTCAATATAATTCACATCAAGATAATAACATTTTTTTTTAATTATTAGAAGTTATCAATATTTTTTTAAATATTTTATATCATTAATTATATTGCCCGTAAAAGGCGCGTTTTGCTCGTGTTACTTTGAAAAGAAACTGAAACATCCAAATCATGTAATTGTCCATCACATTTATACCACAAATCTATCAGCTTTTCATTTACCCCGTTCATGTGCCATAGGCATTCATAATAAAGATGACTAACTTAGCTTCAAGTGACCACTCATCTTTACCAAAAAAAAAAGTGACCACCCCCAGCATGTTTGAGGATGTGCAGTAACCACTGTTCTCACTTATGCTAGTACATTATGATGCACGGGCTCCCTTCTCACATGTGAGGGTTCTCCTATTTAATTAGCTTTATCTCTAAGTGTGCGAGGTTTCTCTTAGGTCCCAACCCCCCTTCTCTAGTGTGCGGCCTCTCTTCCCACGTGTGCATGGTCTTTTCTCATGCGAGTCGGCTAGGGCTTCTCTCGCCTCCACCCTACGCCCCCCAATGTACTTGTAGCCACAAGATCAAATCAAATGGATACATTTCAAACTCTCTCCACTAACCAATGGTGATCATTTGCTTACCAAAAAGAAAATCAATGGTGATCATTCTTATAGGTGGGCCACACAAGAGATGCCATTCCACCCTTGTGAAAATGTCCCATGAAGTAAAAACTAAAAGAGAGTTAAAAGACCTTTGCGTTTGATCGTGACTTGTAAATATTCTGATGCTCTTCTCATTCTTCTTGAGCTCTGATTCTCAGTTCCAGGAACCATTACCAAACCCTAGCATTTCTTCATTGGGAGGACTCTTTCAAAACCCTAGAATCGCTCGTACAGAAGAAGCGATCGAGACCGTCCTGAAGAAGATCATGGCCGCGATCGTCTTCAGCCCCACCGCCTGCAGGCAGCTCGCACAGTTCCTCGCCGCCATCGTCTTCTTCCACGGCACCGAGTACTTCCTCGCCATCGGCATACACGGAAAGCCTCGTGTATCTAGCAGCTGTAAACCCCCCCTCTCTCTCTCTCTCTGCGTTTTTGAACTGTTGTTGTTAGTAACGGTGTAGAATCTCTACGTTTTGAACTGTTGTTGTTAGTAACGATGTAGAATTGTGTTTTGGGTATCGGCCCATACGCGGTATCGGTTTGTAATAGGACCGATACGTGTCGTCCTGTATTTGCCGATAGTTGAAATGAACAAGTCCTGTATTTAGGCGGTGCTGATAACTGAAAGAAACGATTTTTTTCTCTGATTGGTAAATGTAGATGGGTGTTACTTGGACATGGTTATAATGCTAAGCAGAAAACGAGTCGAATTTGTTGGAATTTGGGGCGCGGATTTCGGTTATTATGACTGATACCCGTTTATTGGAATTTGGGACTTCAGTCTCACTGCATTTAGATTCTATTTTTTTAACATACTGACATTTATAAAAAAACCCAAAAGAAATTAAAGTGAAGACTGGTACTTTATTAATCAATGAGCATTTTCAACGTTTTCTTTGAAAAATTGGTCCATGGGAAATGCTAGGCCAAGACCAATATGTTGTAAATGATCCTGGCAAAATCTGTCTCTTTATAGACAGTAGCCGGTGGCACAGTGGAAGATGCTCACTGTTGTAACATTGAGGTTGTGGGTTCAAGTCCCGTTATACCAATTAGAAAAATGGGGGAAAAACAAAAACAAAAATCTGCCTGTTGATGAATCGAAACATGGCTTCTTTTTTTTCAGTTGGAGTCCCGTTTGTGAATCATAACTGTTTCATTGTCCTCGTGGGAATGGTGTGTTGTTCAAGCTAGTAGTCTTTACATGATATTGAATACTCTTTCAGGTTGTCTGTAGCTCCCACAAACAGTGGCGGACCCAGGATTTTTGTTTGTGGGGGACTGACAATGGTCAATTGAAAATGTCAAGTATTGACCTACAAAACCCATAAACCTAAAGCATGATTAGCACATCAAATCCTTAATTCCTGTCATGTTTAAACACCTTTGAATGTGAGAAGCACTACATGGTTTCTGAATGAATTTCTATTACCATGAATAAACACCCATCTAACGCGAATCAACATTAAAAGCATATATTGAGCAAAATAGAAACAAAACTGCTACAATGAAAATGCTTTTACTAACCTCATTGACGTTAAAAATGGCATTTAATGCATTCAATCAGCAAAGGTCATACAATTGACAATTAGTTATTAGCATGACACATGAGTAAAAAAGGGTCTCTATCACAACTTCAATAGAATTAGAAATTGGGCAGTGGTCGATTGTGCAAGGACTGCAATCGTCCATTGCATGCAATCCCACATGCTTGGCCATTGCAACCTACCCATATGAGCAATCTATCCACTTTTTGGGCCTACTTCTCATTTCATATGGGTTTCGGTTGTGAGCATCTTTTCTCTAATACGGTTTGGCAAAAGACATCCATTGAGGGAGCAAAGGGTCGCATAAAAGAAGAGAAATTGTGTATACATGTTGATGTTGGTGACGGAGACCAATTTGAGAAATTTTTGAAAGATGGAGAGAGAGAAACCAAGAAAAACTGATTTGGAATTTATGTAAATTTCTACCTAAGTTGGGGAAGGGGAGGGGACTTGAGGGCTCTTCAAGTGGGGGTTGGTCCAGACGCCCCTTATTGCCCTTATGGGCTTTCTTTAAATTGGGAGGGGGCTTGACCCACTCTTTAAGTGGGGGCTGGGCCAGACCCCCTTTATCGCCCTATGGTCTTTCTTAAAGTTGGGAGGGGGCTTCAGCCCCCAAATCCCTAAACATGGGTCCGCCCCTGCCCACAAACAGGCCTTGTATTTGGATACATTGCTGATTTCATCTGGTAATTTACTAGTTTTCCTCTGCCTGTAGCATCATTATCATCGTTGAGGCCTTATTCCATCTGTCCAGGGTCTGCGTTATGGGTTATAGCTTTCCACTCCCCCTTGGGTAAGGCAATTATGCTGTTTGGGCACTCCAAAATCTTAGCTGCACTTCGGACGACTAATTTCCGAGTCTTTGAATTCATTTTCACTGCATATTCTGCAATAGATGTCTCCTTGTCATATTTGGTTATTTCCTCTACCATCTTCGGGCTACAAGTTTTCATGGATGATCTATTGAGCTTGAAGTTAAATCATCCTATTGGAGATTTAGACCACTCATATGTTATAACATGTCAAAGAAATTGAGGACGCTTCGTCACTCTGGGACATTTATATGTTAACCACCCTTTCAAGTTAGAGTAGAAGGCTAAGAAAGAACCCATTTGCAGCAATAGATGATTGGGTGAAATTGGTCATGTGGCTGTTTTTATTGGATCAATATCTTTGTTTCCTTCAGGGAAGATATTTTATTGATGTTTAGACACCGCTCCATTCAACCACCATACTTTGGTCTCTGACTGATATTTTGTTTGAAAGCATATCTTCTTTTGTACATTGATAGTTTGTACTAAGGATGACCCACTTTGCCTTCACAAAATTTAAGAAACTTGGACTAATAGCAGGTGCTAATTATCAATTAGGCCAAACAAAAGCATGATCGAAGTGTTATTAGATGTTAGCCCATCCCATCCCTTTTATATAGTTGGTCCTATGAAAGCAACACCCCCTTTCGTGTTGCTGCGTTATTCTTCATGACGGGTTATGCTCTCTTTTTCTTCCCACCTACATCGATGAAATGTTGTTGACATCAACATTATCAATTTATCTTTGAAAATGACAAACTTGAGAGAAATATAAATGAGAAGAATGCTTTGAGATGGTCAGCCATGTTGGTCGTCATCTCTATGTGTTGACTTTTCAATGTTACGTGGTTACAAGTATAAGCATCTCCCATCTTTCTTGGTACATTTCTTGATATACTTCTGCCAAATTACTTTGCAATTGGTTACAGTTGGTAAAAGTGACAAGCAGAACAATTAACAATTGCAAGTGAAAGTAACAACAAAAAGATATAGTGCTCGTCATGTATGTGGTGAAATTGTGCCCCTTATATGGTATAATGATCCTCATAAGTCATAAGTCATGACCATTATTCTATATGCAGGGATTTGTTCTCTTGTATTCGACAGTATAGTTGTCAGTTTGGCTTCTTTTCATTAGGTATTCTGAAATGAAACTGGATTACCAATTATTTGGCTAGAATTTCAGTATTTTTCAGCTCAAACAGGCTGATACAGCTGAAATAGGTTTATTCTTACATGTATGCTCCTCATTGTTCTACATGTTTACCTGTCTTACTTTCTAAATATAGAATTGGACAAGCAATAGTGTATGTGGATACAGGGGGCCCCCAGGTAAAGGGGTGATAGGAAGTCAATGTGAAGTGTATCCTTATTCATTTGTTTTGTTAATGCATCTGTCATCTCATTTTTCATTTGCTAATGGATCTGTCATCTCAATTACCTCCCACTTGATTGAAAGAGTTTTTTGAAGAAGCGATGTTACAAATCTTGTCTTCGAATATAAGTGCCCAAAGTTTCAAGAGGAGTTGGCTGCAAAAGCCATGACATTTTGGAGCACCTTACTTCTAGGTTATTCAAAATTATGAAACGAGAGTGGTGCTCTCAATACTGTAGTCACCATCAGTTGAGCAATGTCAACACCATTCAACCCCAATAAGGTGAATCTCACCTTAGAGTATCATCTCTCTATGCTTCTATACTTTGAAGTCCTGGATTCCCTTTCACCACACCAAGTATGTTTCACTTCCACTGATTTAGGGGAGGTTTCTCCCAGATCATCCTTCTAGACTTCCTTTCCTCTTCCCTTTTATCTCCTCGAACCACTGCCTAAGCAATTTATTGGCCTTAAACTCTTTGCTTACCAGTGCCTATTTGATTGCTTGAACCTTTACTAATTTCACTATTCTGTCATCCTTTCTCTAATCCAAGCACCCCCTGTGTATGAGCGAAGAATGTTCACTGGATTGATTGAACTTTTGAAAATATGGATAATGCTAAAATCGGATGCTTTTTTGATGGTTGATTTGTGTTGTTTTAATATTGTGAACTTCTTGAGATGCAATTTGAATCTCTAAGGCTAGCTAGCTGCTCAGTTGTTAGCCATCTGGCCTATTTTTTATTTTGTTTTATTTATTTATTTATTTTTTTGAAAAGTGACTGTATTTTTAAAAGAAAATTATACAGTTGTTAGCCACCTGGCCTAATTGATATGTTGGAGACTGAGTGAGGCTTCAACTGAAGAAGGCAAAAGAACTTCTCCTTATAGAAGAGGTTTTTTGAGCTTTTTTATATGTTTGACCTTCATTTCGGAAGCAATAGGTTTCTTAGTTATCCATTTCCAATTTTCCTCTGTGTGTACTATGCATGCACATATATGTCATTTTGTACTTTTTGTTTAGGAATCATTTTCTAATTGCATTGACACACAGACACCTGCACTCAGGCAGGCAGTGAGCGCACACAAATACTGATTCATGTGCACACATTTGTGAACATGAACACTTGCTTTTTTAGGAGTGCACAGCCCTATGCAATTTGGAAGTTCTGATATTCATTGTTCATATTATTCATTATCCACATTAACTGATTAGAGATGATCCATAAACCCCCTTTTTGTCTTCAGTAAACCATGGAATGCATTTCTAATTCTTGAAAAAATGAAAGCGTGCTTGAACTGGTAAACCTCATATATCTTTCCTTATGTACTAATTTGTACATGTAAAAAACTTCAAATCATATTAATTGAAACTTAATATTTGTAGTGTGTCGTACATTTGCTCATAAGCGTTGTATTGTAAGAAGTATCCTTTTGACACCAGGCAATACTATCATCAATAGGTGGTCATTTTTGTGAGAAGTTGCTTGGTGATTATGCATGCATGGATGTGCCCCTTGCTATGTCTGATGATAATGCAACTGGTGTGCCTCAGAATTGGTACTAGGTTAGCAAAGGGGTCATCTACTTGTAAGCATGCGAATGTACCTTGAATCATACACGTTACAAAACTTGCCACTAATAGGTGTTTGTTTTTCAGGGGGGGAAAATTTACTAATTCAAACATTGTAATTGTGATTCCCTTGCAGCACTTCTGATCAGCAAACAGTACATTTTAGCAATGGTGTGTTCACTGCTGGAGTATTTGGTTGAGATTATTTTATTTCCTGGACTCAAGGAATATTGGTGGATAAGCAACATTGGCCTTGTTATGGTTATAATTGGGGAAATTATACGTAAAACTGCCATTCTAACAGCCCGCCGTGCTTTCACTCACAATATCAAGGTTTATCATGAAGATCACCATGAGTTGGTCACTCATGGAATCTATCGGTAAGTGCTTACTAGAGAATGCCACTGTAATGCATTATTTCTACAGTTTTGTAAAAAGGAAAAAAAAAAAAAAAAAATCAATACAAGTGGATTGTAGAATACTTTTTCGTTCTTGCTGTTCAAAGGATATAAAGTCCGAGATAAGTGACATTTATTACTGACAAAACATTGGAGTTCTTGCAGTCACAGCCAACTCATGAGCAGTCGCAGACTCAGGAAAATTTTCTTGAGGGGGCCACTAGTCAACAAAAAAAAAAGAAAAAAGTAGGGGGCCATATGTAAAAAGAAAAATGAATTAGAATTTCAAAAAATTCCTCCTGGTTCTGCTCCTGCTCGTAAGGTATTAAATTGTGATTATTGGTAACTATCTATTCTTCTCCGATTGTAGAGTAACAGATGTTTATCCAATCTAAGGTTGAATCTTAGTTGCAGGAATCTTCTACCTTCTAATTCACTCACATTTGTGACGCAACGTGGGGAGGAGGAGAATAGCCAACGGGCTAATCTCCAAGCCAAAGGGCTTAGGGTAGGATGTCTTGGTCTCACACCAAAGACAAAGAAGCAAACTGACGATAGAGAAACTCAATCTTCTATTCAGTTCAATGTAATGTGTCCCAAAGAGGGAATTACATCCTTATATAAATGTAGGCTAAGCACTAACTTAGTAATCAAGCCATAATGAAATTAGAAACTGCCTAATTATTGTTAAATCACGGCAATTACTATAATCTAGGAAATCCACTAGAAGATATAAAACTTAGAAACTGCCAATAGGAAATCATGGGGAAGAATCTTTCACTGCTGGGCCTTGTGGGCTTTGGGCTTTCTGGTATAGACTTTCAAACAAGGCCCATTAGTCTGGCCTGCATCAATTTGATCCTGTTTCATGGCCACACTTCCCTCCCGCCTCTCCTGGAAGATGACTGTTTAACATTTTAAGAACTAGAACAGTAGTACAATAGGAGCAGACAAAACCAACTCTCTCATAGAATACAATCATCCATATTTTTCAAGAATCTCTTGATTCACATGCTTTAGCATGAGCGTCTGCCTCTCCATCTAGCTCCCTAGGAACATGTCTGAACTATAAAGAGTTCCTCTCATTATGCCAAAGTTTCCCTTACCACATTCTTCACAGAACTTCTCTAAGGAACATTTAACTGGCCTTTCGTGCTGAGTCATTCTGCGTCTACTTCTATAATCAGTGGGCATGAATAAACCTTACTAGAAATCTGATTCCCTTTTTAGTGGCCATTATTAATTGGATTATCATACACCCACCGAACTGCAAAGCATTTTAAGGATCTCTACTTTGTTTTTCTTCAATGTTCCCCTATCCCCTATGGTCCCATGATGCCCACTGTTGTACCATCCGTATTCAATTCCCCACCATATTGACTTTGAGAGGATAATATTCACAACTCTACAAGGCTCGAAAACCTATCCTCCTTTTAACATCACATCCCATTCTTACCTAATTGGCTGTAAGAGAATCCTTTAAATTCATTTTCTTTCAAAAATGAATGCATTATCCAAGATCATATCCTTGCCATCAACTAATCCAACATAGAGCATTTCCCATGAAAGATTCTTCTATTTCTCTCCTTCCAAACTCTCTCAGAATAGCCAAAGGTATTAATCTCCAAAGCACTTGGTCTCTCTTAAAGAAAGGATGTGCCAATACTTCACTAGAAATTTAAAGGAAGAAGGAAAGATACACTGAAAATGAATCAACGAAAGCAATGAACTCTAAGTGAAATGGGTGGGAGACAAAACTAAGAAAAAGATGATCAATTGATTCCTTATTTGTTCCACAGATTAAGAATGGGTTATGGAGGGATATTCCTTTTCTATTATCAATAGAATTTTGTTCAGCATAGGCTAGGAAGGTAAATATTCCCTTTTTTTCATAAAGATCATCAATGGTAAGAATCTTGTTTGTAAGGTGGCTGTCCACACAAATATACTGACTCTTGGTGTAGCAAATGACCTTCAAACTGTTATAACTGGAACTGCAATCGTAGGTAGGATAATCAGCAAGAACGTTAAAAAGGCCTTTTACTTGGAAAACCCCTATGGGATTCTGGGATTCATATTCCTTAGCCTTTGGTCCTTACCCTAACACCACCTCATTCGGCCCCTCAAAAGGCAATTCAGTTTCAGCCCCACAAAAAACAATGTAAAGATTCAATTCATACTCCGCCATCTCTGTTCTAAAGGTGATTCTGCGTCTTTGTTTCCCCATTCCTTGATTACTTTCCCCTTACAAAGTATCATATACAACCATTTAAATTCCTCTTCCAAGAAAACATCACGATTTCATGCTTCTCAAAATCTTTCTTGCTTCCATACAAATTCTCTTTTAAGCTATCCCCACCTTGTTTGAGTAATCTTCCATTTCTTCCATGTCCCTCCACATCCATGAACCTTCTTGGCTCCTGCGCACTCCATTCCTCTCAACACCTGCTTTTCTAACAATAGTCAGTTCATCATCATCATCCAAACCTTGTCCCAACTACGTTGGCGGTCAGCTATTTCTAACAATTAGTCAATCATACTTCTGAAATTTGAGCCTTGAGGGTGGCTGCTTCTATACTGAACACTAGCATCTCCTTCTAGTCACAATCTCCCCTAGCCAACTAAAGGTGTCAGTAGAAGATACGATTTCCAAGAAGAGCTGAGAGCTTGATTTTGTGCAATACTTGATAACCCTCCTAAAATCATAATGATCAAAGCGTTGTCCTATCTATTGGAAAGTTTATAAATTTCACAAGTTCGAGTGGCAATACCATATTGTTTTTTCTTTACAGTCTTACAGATATATCAAGCCAATTTTTAAAAAGAAAGGTAGGCTGGTTGACTTTCTGATTTAATCTCCATATTTTAAACTATCCCATGCACTGATTTGTTTGACCGGAGGGAAAACTCAATTCATAGTTTCATACCCTTGTGGATAACTGGCTGAAGAAATATGATTTATAGCCTTGTAAGTTGTAACGATGTTGCTTTGTGTTCACAGATTCGTCCGTCATCCAGGATATTGTGCTTTCTTCATCTGGGCACCCGGTTCCCAGATGATGCTTTGCAATCCTATCTGCACAGTTGCATTTACATTGGTTACTTGGAGATTCTTTGCAACACGTATTCCGTATCCGTTCTTGGCTTGCATGATGTTTACAAAACAAGTTTCAAGTATTTATGTTGGTTTACTTTACAATGTTCTGCATACTATTTTGCGTATTGTTAACTTCAACGCTTTGAGATTTTCTTAGCTTTAAGATCAGATATGAAGAGTATTTCTTGACGCAATTCTTTGGGTCCGAATATGAGGAATATTCAAGAAGGGTTCCATCTGGCGTGCCATTTGTAAATTGGTGACTTGAAAGGAGTAAGTATTATTTATTTTCACCATTCAAAGAAAAAAAGAAAGAAAGAAGTATTACTTATTTTCTTGCCTTTTGTACTTTTGGATTCGTTTTCTCAATGAGGCAAACAATGATTGATCAAATCAATTGTTTTTACTCTATGAACTTTGCATGTGGATGGTGGATCCCACTTTTTATTGTTCCAAACTGTTTTCTTAATAGGAAATATTGTGGATGGAAGATACACCAAAAATCTTTTCCATCAAATGATCCTATTAAATTAGGGATGCTCATGGATCAGGACAGCCCGAGCCCAACATTCAGCGGGTCAATTGGGCTGGGTTTTAGCTTTGTTTTTAGCCATGTGTGCTGCAAACATGCTTAAATTTTTGGCCCATGGTTAATGGGGCAGAACCTGGGCATATGCATGTCTAAAGGCCCAGCCCAACACAAAGGTTTATATATTTCGCATTTGTACTGGGTATGATATTCAGGCCCTTGAGCTGGATCCAGCCCTTAACCTATGGCACATGAACATCCTTATGTTAAATATTAACCATTGGCTGTAATCATCCATTTCCAAGGCACTGACTGGATAAATGGGCAAGTATACTTGGTAAAAACTGTGGTCTAATTGCTGCTCAGGGGGAAAGATGTTACCTCTGACAAGTATGTATGAGTGTATGACATTTCTCATTTATGTTATGTCCATCCTTTTTGCAGGTTCCCTCGGGTTTGGTCATGGCAAGTATCGGGTCAAAGCAAATTCATCTTGTTTGAAATAGAGTGGATGCACTTCGGAGTGAAACCATGAAGTGACCTTGGATTGGCAATAGCCCTTAAATGCTGAATATTTTCTACACTTGTTGAGGAAAACAATACGTGAACTTTCACGGATGCATATCCAAACCATATTTTGGCATCAGGAATGTGAAGATTGGTGCGTCTGCTGAAGAGGTAATGTTTCAACTTATTGTTCCTAAGAGGCCGCTCTCAAGTCATTTCACGTTGTTTCTGCTCTTGTAAATTAATGTGATCAGGCTTCCAAGTTGATGTTATACTAGCACAACAGAACTGGGAGTAGAAACTCTGTATATGGGTCTTTTCTTTTGGCTCTTTGATTTATAGAGGTTGCTTTGTTGTGACAGTTTGAGAAGCTCCATTATCTATCTTATCAAGCTTTTGGATTTGTATCTCCGGCCAAAATGAATCAATTGAGCATTTTTTGAAAATGAAGTTTCTATGTTCTCACACCTTTTGGATTTAAGTAATCGGTGGTAACAGTGGGTACATCTGATGAGTGCATATCTTCGCAGCTCGTTCCATCCAGTTCATGGGCCAGCTATTTCTTGGCCATTGCTGAAATTTTCCAGCATTGAATGTACCGTACCTTTCAGCAGCTGATGACTCATGTACAGCTTATTCTTTGACTTATGATAAGGAGATTCAGTGAAGGAAAATTCCCTCCTATGAGGGGGCAGTGCAGTCTGGCCCTGTGGGGACCACTTGGGCCCACCTTTTATCAATGCAGCTACTTTCACACTCTCAGGGCCTGTTTGGCATCATTTTGGAAATGTTTTATTTTGAGACCAAAGAAAAACTGTTTTGGCAAGCGTCGTCTCTCCCTTTCTACACATTTATCAAATCTCTCCCTCTCTCTAGATTTTCTCTCACAAAAAGCCTGCCAGACAAGGTTTTCTTATTCTCAAAATCATGCCAAACAGACCCTTATTACTCTCTCTCTCTCTCTCTCTCTATCTCTCATATATATATATATATATATATATATATATATATATACACACACACGCTCGTGCGGGAAAATGCTCTTATGAGAGTAAGGGAGGGACCCATTAGATCCATATTCGATGCCAATGCACTTTTGTGATTCTCTTGATATCTAGGCTTGCAATTTCAGCCCGGTTGTCCAACTTTCCATGTGTCTACATAGATATGAAAGTGGGTGGTCTCCAAGTACCGGAAAGAACTTGAATTGGGAAAAATCAGGCATGGGTCCAACATCTGAAAGCCTGTTCTCAAAACCCAGATGGCCCTAATCACATGATTGTATTGTATACATGTATATTAATTTTTATTCTGGACATGTCCGGTTAGCCAGCACCATGCGAACGGGCTCACCTTGGCTGTGCCAATCATGGTGGAGGTGGGGACAGAATGATCTCAGTGAGATTTAGGACTCTGGAAAATATGTAAGTGCCATGACCTGGCCACTGGCTAGTCTTGAATACCAGTGTAATATATCGGCGATTCTCACCTACAGTATACTTTGGGGGCCAGTTTGGCAGCTCTACTAATAGAGTCTAAGTGAAGTAAAGTTAATTTTGAAGAAAGAATAAAATATAAGTGGGTTATGATGATATTTTGTTTTTAGTTGTTTCTTATGGAATCTTTTTTACTTTTTGTATGGGAAAGTAGAGTTTTTTTTTTTTTTTTTTTTTTTGTATTTTAGTGGGTAAAAGTAGTTGTGTTTTTACTTTTTTTTTTTTTTTAAAGATGGAGGGAGTTTTGAATTAAAGTGATTTTGATGTGACATCTTGTCAAAAAAATGAAAGCTTTACTTGACTTTTACTGTGTTAGTAAAGTGCCAAACTAATAACTGTTCCCTGGGAGGAAAAAATTTCAACCCCTTTTGGATACACTTGGAATAGATGCCAATTATGGGAGAGCAAGAGATGGGAAGATATCATTTCAGAATGGATCAAATTGGATTTAAGGAGAAAAAAAAAGCACAAGACCAGTTGTATCATCCCAACCCTTGATTTAAGGGTCTTTTACAAAAAAAAAAAAAAAAAGATCTTGAAGTTCTGAAAGAAAAAAAAAAAAAAACATGCCCCAAGATTTTATTTTATTTTTTACAATTTTTCTAGTTCGGCCCCTGATTACACCCTTAATTATATCAGCCATTAGACAACAGTTTGGGCCCCTTACCAAACCATGTTGATGACTGATGAAGGCACATTCTACCCTGTTGCAGAAGGTGGACAGTTGATCAGGAGGCTTGGGAGTAGTAGTTTTCAGTAAACAAAATTTACTATTCATCCAAACCTGCAACTAATGGGCACGTTCCAACTAACTGCACAACAGCCCCATAAAAATTTGTTCATCAACCTTCCTTTCTTATGATAATGAAGTCCTTTGAATCCAAGTTGTTCAATGAAACTCTATGCACATGATCAATCCAACAACAATGCATATTAGTATCGATCTAATAGTGTATATCACTAATTAGAACAACATAATGTTATCCTTCTTTCACATGTAGGTATGATTAAACTGCAAAAGGTTTGCCTGGCGATTCGGAATCAATACGAACAAGAATGGCCCAAAATTATTTCTCATTAGACAATTTTAACCATCCAATTTCTTACCATGTATTTGACAGTTGGGAAGGTATTATTTCATAATCCAAACTCAAGGGAGTGGGCAAAATTACATGGATTAAAATTATTTGATCAGCTGAGTTCATGGTTTTGAGAACTTGGACTGAGCTATGCCATGCTTGTGGTTGTGGTTGATGACTGATGAGTGAGGTGTGGAAGAAGCATATAGGAATCTGCCTGTGTCTTTCCAACTGAAATGTCTCTTTAGGCTTAGCATCAAGTTGACGTGGCTTCCCCTCTTTCTCAAATTTAAGAGCTAGGATTCTATCCACAGAAAATCTCATTTTGTGTCAGTCAGTAAACCATTTAGCATCACCCAATACAGTAACCCCTTCTATCATCAAACACTGCTCAAGTAACTAAACTGCAGAGATTGAGTGAACCCATTTCATCAAACTTATCAAATGGAATTCCTTACATGAGAGAAGATGGGGTTGTATTCAACCCAAATGCAAGGCCTAAAAGCAACAGCTACAACTTCAAAAAACACCCATTTCTCATCTTCAATTGAGCCAATTTCAATTGCCAAGTTGCCCCACTGCAGAGTAAGCTCTTCCTCCAATACAGAACTGGTTCCTTTTTTTTCTCCCTGCATTGTCTTGCTGTCTTTCAGGACTAATTTCATGCACCCACTTGTTATTTTATTGCCCAGAGTTCGGTTTCAGATTGTGGTTGGATCTCTGCAAAACAGAATTTGTTTTGTCAAGGCCAGTTTGGTATCAAGAACTTTATTGGCACCAGTTTGAGTCTTCGAAGAAGGAATCGCCGTCGAGCAGGTAAATTGGATTTACTCTTCTCTCTCTCTCAATCTATATTCAACTGTTTGACATTGCTTAATGACATGTTTGATTGCTGAAGACATAAAGGTCCTTTGATAAGAATTTATAACTATGTTGGCATCTGAAGGTGCTCAAAATAAAAGGTTTAGTTATTTCACTACCTGGCCAGTCTGCGCAGAAAATAGGAAGCAAATTAGATAGAGTTACAGGGCTTTTTGCTTCTTCTTTTTTAGTTCAACCTCAATCAATATCTGGCACATCTTAGGCAGAACCTGAGAGCACATTTGGTAACATGTAAGGAATCCGCGAGGTATCTACATATCTGAGGATTCCTCCCCTTGGAATAGGGGTTCCTCACTGAGCATTTGTATAAAGTAAGAACTTCATATCCACATTGATGCATATCAATGCATATAGCAGAGAAACTTTGGTTTTGGTGTGCAAATCCACGAAATGAGGATTTTCAAATCCTATGGGGCAAGGTCGGAACTAAAAATCCTCACGAATGAAGATTTCTGTTACTCCAAAATCCATGGAAATTTACAATTGCCAAACATGGGTTTTCCACAACTTTGTGAAAAGCAAAGATCTTTTTTCTTTTTTTCCTAGGATTTGGTTGCCAAACAAAACCGAATTGTTTTGAGCCCAAGCTCCCAAGACATCAAATCACACCCCTTAAAACTATTTGAGCAACCCTGAATTGAGTAGCAGAATTTGTTCAAAATCATAAAGGGTTATGGATGCACCCCAAACCACACTTGGTTAGAACATTTTGGCAAGACCAATGGTTATTGTTTCTGCTGCATTTGAAGCAGCAAAGAATTTGGAAACCTGAATTAGCAACCAGCTTTTAATAATGGTTTTGGGTGGGAGAGGCTAAAAAATAATTTCTCCAATCTAATGTGGTTTCAAGTTTCCTGCTGCTCTAGGCACGTTTTCCAGTCTGGCTAAAGTTCAGTTTGTGCATATGATAAGAACCGGATGTGGCCTGGCTCTTCTTGGATGAACAAGGACAATCATTCACAGGAATTACAATCAAATATTTTTAATCAGCAACTGATTCTGGTTTCTGGTTTGGTTTCTGGTTTTAAGGATGTGCAGTTCTACCCAGCTGTGTTCTGCCCTTGACCGAAGAGAGCGTCGAAACGGTATTGGAAGAAGTGCGCCCAGGCCTAATGGCTGATGGAGGGAATGTTGTCTTGCATGAGATTGATGGCCTTGTGGTGGTATTGAAGCTACAAGGAGCATGTGGGTCATGTCCAAGCTCAACAATGACATTGAAGATGGGGATAGAAACCCGCCTAATGGATAAGATCCCTGAAATTCTAGCAGTTGAACAGATCCTTGACACAGAAACAGGGCTTGAGCTCAATGAGGAAAACGTCGAGAAGGTGAAACAACTCCCTCATTGTATCTGATATTTAGTAACATGCTTGCACCTGCAAAGTTTCAATTCACACACTTGGTAGAAGACTTGCATTGTTAAATCATATTAACCATTTTGAATTCCCTTCTCCATGCAATCCAAATTTTTTGAACTGCTTAACTTGCATGAGAAAATAAGATTATCATGATGATTACAGCTTCTACATCACTAAATGGAGTCAAATCTAACGTCATGTTTCAGTTACTTGCGGAGATAAGACCATACCTTGCAGGCACCGGAGGTGGAGTACTTGAGCTAGTTCAGATTGATGGATACGTTGTCAAGGTCCGTCTGAGTGGACCTGCGGCGGGAGTCATGACAGTTCGTGTAGCACTTACACAGAAACTGAGAGAAAAAATACCTTCTATTGCAGCTGTTCAGTTGATAGATTGAAATTACTCTGAAATTGTTTACTGTATGATAGGGAATGCACCAAAATGTTTCAAAGGCTTTCTCCAGAGCAACTAATACTGAAGTTTTATAGAGCAATATTAGTTCCTTCACTGTGAAATCAATGTCTTCAGTCTTAACCCTACTGATTAGATTCCTCAAAATGCACCTTGATTGTATTACAACTCGGAGAATGGCCAATAAAAAGGATTATCATCAAATGTTCAGGGACCTGGACTGGCAAGTGGTTTGAACATTTTGGCACAATGTGTAATGAGCCTGTGGAACCATGCAGAAATCAGAAACCACATTTTGTGCCGCATTTTGCCACTCAAGTCCTAACTCAATATCATCAGAATTGTTTTGATATTGCTTAGTAATTTAAAAAAAAAAAAAAGCCTACCTAATTTTATTTTTCATTTTCTGTGTGGCCACAAAAGTGCAGTGCATATGCTACACCCAGTTCATCAAAACATTTCAACTACTGAAAGCCCAACACTAGTTAAAGGCTCCATAACCTTAGAGAAAAAGAAAGTATAGGTGGAAACATTTGATGGAGAAATGATCCTATGCTGATGGCAGCATGAGAGTTTCCATTTTCACGGTGCCACCTTCCCTTGACCATGTGGGAACAGCTTTTCATGATCGAAGCAACTCATAAAACAAGGAATTTGGATCCCTGCCTCTGCTAGACATCCAAGTTTAATGTTGAAAGGAACAGTGAGAAGAAAGCCAGATGGAGCTAGGATTGGTGCAGCATTATATGAAGAGAATGGCGCAATAACAGCAACATTTTCTAATTCAGTTGAGGGTAGGGACTAGGGACCCAAATGAAGCGGAAATTTTGGCCACTCATGAGGCGCTGAGAATAGTTCTTATGAAGGTCAGCTGAATGTAGAGAGCAATTCAGCTAATGCTGTCAGTGGGTGGAGGGCCATGGAAGTCAAACTTCATACTTGAAAGAATTGCAAACAATGGAGGCCGAGTAGTCATCATACAATAGTGGTGGTTGCAGATTCATTAGCTAGAATGGGAGCGTGGGGACAAACTCTCTCTCCAAAAGCCATGAACGAAACTGTGAATTACACACCTAATTGGAAATCCAAAGCAGATGACCTCATCAAAATCACAAAATCTCTTGATAAAATCTCTATCTCCTAATTTCTATAGGCGTCGTGCATCAAGTGGTTCCAGAAGAACTCTACTCTCACAAGTCAACTAGGAGAGAAACAAATAGAAAGGATGGCTTTGTGAGCCAAAACCTTACTGATAGCAGCTATTCCACATTCTTGATTACTTACATTAGATCAAATCAACTTTAATTCAAAAGAAATTGCAAGCAACTCTTCAGTCAAGTACACTAAGAAGCATTACATGCAAAGCAAAAAATACCAATGGGGGCAACCAAAATTCACTATCCACCTCAGAGCTTTTATTTATATAATTAAAGAAATTGTAGTAAACTGCAGCATCTGGAATGGATGGATCTTATTCAGTTTGAGTCATCTGTTCTAATGCCTCCTTATCCAGATAACACAAGTTTCCCATTATAAATCATGAGAATTGAGTGATGGCTCTCTAAATTCGAGATAAAACAAATATAGATAATGCTAGGGAGCACACAGAATATTTCGCAAGTTGATATTCGCAATTTCACATCATACCTCATTGGATAACAACAACAATGTGTCCTCAGGCTCTTTCCCAAACTGAGTTCACCATCCATTTCCATGTGACATGAATCATAACTGGTTTCAATGTCTTACCAATATTGATGGTAATTCATTTTCTATCATTTTGACTGGCATCAAAATTGGAAATAAGGTTAGTTGGGTAACAACCTTGCAGTTTCTCTGCTCCAAACAAATATCAGATATTCACGGTGATGATTTTTGATTAGATAAGGTCAAAAGGAATATCCCTTCATCATCATCATCATCATCATCTTTCTCTCTTTTGGATAAGCAACTAAATGTCAATTTCAATTAATGAGAAAAAACGATTCCAAAGTTAATACACCAATATGAGCACATTTGTGTTCATAGAGCTTATGGACTTAATACAAAGAAGCAAATCTACTACAACTGTCAAAGAACCTCTGTCACTTCCATTTTGGCTAGTCCAACTGCTTCATTGTCGAGCTCCCTTCATAATGACCTCAAAAATATCTCCCTTGATGTCAATAGCAACTTAAAATCATTCGCCACGCCTGGTGCTTTGGATCTACCTTTTGCACATGAAAGCGTTTTGCATGAGTCTCCTTAAATATTAGTGGACCAAAATAAACCTCATTCAAAAGTCTTAACCGTCCTCAATGGCCAAAATCTCTGCCTAATTAGTATCTCCATGCCCCACCGGATGGGAAAAACAAAGTGCTAATCAAATCTCCTGTATCGTATTTAAGTACTACTCCTATTCCCCATTGCCCTGGGTTGACAATTTCCGCTATCCCTTTTTCGATGAAAAAGGAGCGACTCTGGAATTTGAGGATGGTTCTTCCTTCTCAATATCACCTTCCAACACATTTCCAAATTATTGTATGAAATTTTCTATGAATTTGCTTGATTTCAACCCCCAATGTATTGTCAATGATTCAATCCTAGCTGCCACTGAATCATCCTTTTTCTAACATACTCGAACACACAACCTTGTGGTTGCAACAATGAGCACCTTCCAGCTGTTCTATGGGCTAATTTTGCTGCCACTGTCACGATCTATATGCATAACATGATATGTAACTATCCATTAATCACGCCAGGAAACTCCAGCAATTTAGAGCTTGGCTATTCACACAAATGCATAAGGTAGACTGAGGGCATGTCCCCTTGATGGGGGCAAAACAGTTTGTAACCTCTTCATCATCCGGTCAAGGTTCTGCAACTTGTCCATCTTCCCTGTTCGCTCTAAAAAACCCTCCAGTACACGAAAACCTACTTCATATGGATGCCTCCCCCTCTCTACCACTTGTTTCAAACACTCATAAGCCTCCTCTAACTTCCCTCTGCAGCACAATGCTGTTACCAACAGATTCAATGCATGCCCGTGCGGGCAACAGCCTTTATCCATCATGTACTCCCACAGCTCTAGACCCAAATCTGAACGGCCATTCTCGCAGAAGAATTTCATCAGCATCACCACAGTCCGCATCTTAGGCACAAAATTCTTCTCGACCATCCTCCTATAAAGCTTACAAACACCCACCATTCCATCAAAGTTCCTCAATCCCCAAAACATGGTATGGTAAGTCACATTGTCATGCCCAATCCCCTTCTCTTCCATTTCATCCATCAACTGAATTCCAGACTTCAAATCTCGAGCCCTTACAGATGAACATATCAAAGCATTATACACCCCGACATCAGCCTCCAATTTCCTCACAGAGATTTCATCAAACAAGCGGCGTGCACACGTCAAGTTCCGAGCAACACCCGCACCATGAATTAAAGTTGTCATTGTTTCAAGAGTAGGCCGCAAATTTCCAGCTTCCATCTCTTCCATAAGCCTCAAAGCATCAGCAAAGCATCCCTTCTTGCAATACGCATCGATCCGAATGTTGTAGGTGATGACATTAGGCTTAAACCCTCTTCTCATCATCTCATGATAAAACAGCTCCATTGCTGTGAGATTTCCTGATTCCTTGAAACCCAACAACAATATGTTCATGGTCTGTGAATTGGGAGGAAATCTCGAATGAAATCTGCTAAAAACAGCACGGGCCTCCTTCATCTGCCTCTCGGTGCAGAACGCGCGAAGAAGGGCATTGAATTCATCAACCCCAAATCGCCTTTCTACTAACAACCTCTCCATTCTATCAAACGCTTCAAGGGTCTCTTCAAAAGATCGAAACTTTGCATACTTGGACAAGACAATGCTCAAAGATTTGTGGGTTATCAGAGATGGTTGTTTTCCGTGGATTTCTCGAATCAATTCCCATGTTTTATCCAAGTGCCCCATTCGAGTGATGATTTGGAGGGTCATTTCAAAGGATTTGAGAGATGGGGGGAGGTGGGAGAGTGAGAAATTGAAGAGTTCCAAGGCCTTGAGGCCGTTGACGTGACCGGAGAAGAGGCGGCCGAGGACGGATTCAATGAAGGAGGGGTCGGAGAGATGGGTGGGTTGGAGTTGTTGTTGCAGGACAGGGAGAAGAAGGGTGGCGGGAAATGGGTGGTCGTTGATGATTTTCGAGATTCGTTCGACTTCGGAGGAGATTGTGGGGATTTTCGACTTCCTTGCAATCATCATCTTCCTTGGATCTAGTGGGTTAGTTCCAAAGGAGCTTCGATTTCAATATTTATGTGATTGATATGCTTATTGCACGAAGCAATTCAAGCATACAATCTCTCTTGGGCATTTCGCCGAACAGCTGAGATTCAAAGCATAAAATCTCTCCTGGGCATTTCGTCGAACAGCTGAGATTCAAAGCATAAAATCTCTCTTGGGCATTTCGTCGAGCAGTTGGGGAGCGCAGGAGAGACGAACACGAACACGAACACGAAGGCAGCGATTTTCTGGGGGTTCTTGCTCTTTGCTATTTTGCATATACACCCTCGGACTTTATCAATATTTTGAAACATACCCTCTACTTGAAATTACCTTGGAAGAAGGAAATTTCAAATTTGGCTATGAGAATTTGCAAATCCTTTTGTGGGACCCACCCTGATGGGTGCCAATGCCAATTTGTATAGTTCTTAAGTAGAATTGGGAGCTCTCTTAATGTGGATTAAAAGAAGATACAACATAATATGGACATGATTTGATGATTATGATCATTTAACAAAAGGCCCAAAGTTATTAAGGGCGTGTTGGTTTTATGTAGTTTTAAGAATTTTAAGCCTTCATATTATTCCCGTAAGTGATTAAAAAATGAAAATGAAAAAGTTTCGAAGGTAAATATTGAAAAATGATCATCAAATAGTTTGCATCATATTTTGCTAGTAGTTGTTGGGTGCTTGCGGATGGAAGGATTTTTTCTTATGATTGCCAAAGAAATAATTGATCAACTCTTTGATGGTTACAAATGAGGATGGTCAATTCACTAATGAATAGCTAAAATTTATACACGTGTCTCCAATCTAACGGATAAAGAATTTGCTGAAATAGTCTAATACTAAACTATACATTTATTATTATTATTTTTTTACTCCCATTTCTCCCAACACTTCTTCAATATTAGCTTAGAAAACTCCAAGACATCCCGAATTTTTTATTCTTCCACCAAGTGTTGGGCTTTTGAAGACGGTGGGGATTAAAAATCATGCACTGCTCCTTCGGACTTCATAGGTAAAGATTTCACATCTCACAAATTCAGCGCCTCTGTTTGTGTTATTATTTCCCAGGTCATCTTCTCATCTTTAGGATGTAAATATTGGGTCTGTTTCAAATCGTTTTGGGCCTTAACCGATACAAAGTGCTAGCGGTTGTGTATCCCGGGTTTACCAATGACCAACCTAAGGGCAATGGCCGGGTTACACATCATCAAAATGAAGGGCATGTTTTGTCTCTTTGTTTCTTTGTTGATATAATCATCCTTCTTAGTAACAAAGATAAAAGAAAATGAAAGGCATGACATTTCAGAAGAGAGGCTGTTACTTTAAGCAAATGAAATGGAATTCCCAAACAGTTCAACTTCAAAATTTGCTGTTACTAAGGATTTTCATGTATGTTCTGGAGATTACTTTAAATTCTATATGCTAATGAAAAAAACAAGATATATAATCCTCACAGATACAGATTTAGAGAGCATGTACACAACAAAATAACAACATGAAGAAAACTCAACATTCAAGTATCTTTTTGTGAACTGTAATGGCATCAAAATGTGCAATTAGTAGTCATCCTCATCATTCCTTGGCCCTCTAAAGCTTCTGATAATGGTTGCAACCACACCAAGCACCAAAAACCATGCAAAAATCTCAAATCCTCCTCCAATGCCAATGGCAACACTGGGTCCCGGTGCGAAGAACGAGAAAGGCGACCAGCCGTATCCTCCAAAGAATGGCCCTCCATATCCATAACCGCCGATGAGAGGCGGCGCAACCGGCGGATTGATGTAAATGTTGGTCCTGCTCATGTTTGCATGTACATCAATTAAAACTAGCTTTGATGTGTTTGAAGGTTTAATTACATGAAAACACTCAAATGAAACTTATTTCATATTGAACACTGCAGGGAGATCCAGTCCCCTTGGGACTAATCTTGCATCTGTCTTGGCCTGAAACTTAGGCTGGTTCATTCATCAGTTGGACCACATTTCACAGTTCTGATTGGAACATCAGCACAGAAAGATTGAGAATATTTGTGTGACCCACAGATGAGTGGCCAGATCACACCTGCAAGCTGGGTTCTGCCAGATAAATGTTCAAGATCTTGCACATGCTTGCTATGTAGGCATGTGTGTAGTGAGCCATGATAATATGGATTTTATTTACTACATCAAAACAAAACAGCACTGGTGCGTTTCTTTTTCATTGAGAGGGACCATTTGATTGCATAGAATGAATTCCTAGGAAATTCTAGTAATAATTGGATTCCAACAAAGGATTAATAAAAAGGGGAAGTGTAAAGGATAAAAGATAGAGATTCAAATGCGGACCCTCAAATTTCCTAGAATTTGATTTACTTGGGTAATGGTTGGATTTTAGCTTTTCATCTCCCTTCCATCCATTCTACATTTTAGAGGTGAGATTTTTTTTTTCCCTCACTTATATTTTCTCAATTAGCCACTCCTAGGAATACATTTCTTAAAACACCTAGGAATTCAATTCCATGCAAAAAGTGGTCCCTTCTATGTGTGGGGTGTGTGTGTGAGAGAGAGAGAGAGAGATTTCTATCATGGCTTTTATAGTGTCTATTAGTACAACTCTTCTAAGCCGGTCTTACATTAATGAGATATGACCATGATGACGACGACGATAACAACATGATCATGGTAGAGAGTTCTCTCATCTCTGCCATGTCCATATCCCTCAAGTGATGCTAAATTTCAAATTTGATCGAGAATGAGCGAGACACAGGTGAGGGATTAATGTTGGGTCCATCTTTTCTATTTGAAGGACATGTTTCTTTAGAGGTATTTCTAACAAAGATTACAAGCGTTGGAGATTTCTGACATTGATGTAAAAGTTGTCTCATTAGCATTTTAAATTTTATGTTTTATTACTAGAATTCTAAATATCAACCCACCTGAAAAGTTACTTTCAGCCTTTAGAATTCTAGAATGCCGGAATTCTAAATATTGGATTGGCCCTGAATATATGGAATTCCACTTGTGGGATTGCACTTGGAGAATTCCAAATTCTCTGGACAAAAATTCTCTAAATTCTTGCAAAATAAACAGTCCCTAAGATCTTTTTTATGGAGTTTCATTAATCATCCAAACAAAAAACCTATGCAGGAACTTTTTGGTTAAAGAATAAACTTGATTCTCATAATTTTGTTTGGGACCATCAAAACACCTTTTTAATCCTTTCATTCACCTTATATGCAAGTGGATGAAGTGGATCCTGCAGCAATTGGTTTAACTGGATCCTCTCTCATATATTTTAGGCGCAAACATGCAAGCTTGGCTTTCTCAATTTGGTGTGTTTGGCATTAGGTCAAGGCAGCATAGTTTAACCAATTAGTGTCAAAATAGGCTCGTTTAAGTGGGTTTGTGTAGTCACTGGGTGAAGCAAATATAGTGGGGCCAACCCAACTGAAACCATGACCCAAATGTCAGGTCCAAAAGAGAAGATCTCATTACACCTAGTCTAAAGCAAAATTTGTAGTTATTTATTTATTAGTGGTGATTAGAAGTTTATTTAGAAATTTGTTTAGGTTAAATATATTTATACACTCCTAAAAATGAAGTAAGCAAAGGTGAACATCCAAACATGACCATAAAATAATCTCTCCTTTAATGAAGATTAAATCAGGGGAAGATGGAAAATGAATACTCCACTGTAACTCCACTAATTACATATCTACGAAAGTCAATATCTGATTTACATTACTACCTTATATCCCCCCCTCCCCATCATAAGCCTTCGGTGGAGCTCATTTCACCCATCAATTCCTATTCAATTCCTATGTACCTCATGCAAACAATACGAGCCCCCCCCAATCATAAGCCTTCGGTGGAGCTCATTTCACCCATCAATTCCTATGTACCTCATGCAAACAATACGAACCCCACCCCCCGCATCATAAGCCTTCGGTGGAGCTCATTTCACCCATCAATTCCTATGTACCTCATGCAAACAATACGAAAACCCCCCCCCCCCCCCCCCCCCCCCCCCCCCCCTCCCTTCCCTTCTTATAAGCCTTCAGTGGAGCTCATTTCACCCAATTCAATTCCTATGTACCTTATGCAAACAAGAATTAGTTGAGTGCTACTATCTCAAAGAATTCAAAGTTTGGTATAACAAATTTTTGATAACTTTGTAAACAAATTGCAGATTAGTTACAATAAACAGCCTACTGTTTTGAACTAAGAAATATGAATCAAACACCATTCTACATAATTATATGGTATATGGGTTATGTGAATTTTATTAATCTTCCTTACCTTGAATTGTTGATTCTTGGGGATGACGGGCGAGGAGCCGATGACCGGAATGCCTGTCCGCCCACTCTGCCGCCGGTCTTTGCCGCCATGGCGCCCTCGACAGAACCAAGTGCCAACACGCCGGCGGCAAGCGTGACGACGGCGAATTTTACTAATGGCAACTCCTTCTTACTACAAATCCAAAACCATATTAAGAAAAGATAATTGTTATGATCACATGCTTATAAGTAGTATGATGAAGGAAGAAGTAAACCAAGAGAAGTTTGGGAAATTACTCAGATTGGTCTGGGTCTTTGTCCATGTAGGATCTAGTACATGAGACTGTGACCCATGGGTTCACCTTCTTCCTGTGTTGGAAGATTGGAGAGAGGTGGTTTGTTAGGAAACTTTGGTGAGAAGAGGCCATGGCCATGGTTTGGTTGTTGAAGTGATGATGATTGTGTAACAACTAAACAAGTGTGTAGATGTGTGTAGGTGATGGGTAATGGCTCATTGGGTTTGATTTTTGCATATATGTCTGCAGTCTGGTGATTGGTGGAAAGCTTATCCTTTCTCTGACTGAGAGTTTTCCACATGGCATGAGCTCAATGGTTTTGGGGAAATTTCAAGAAGGCAGATCTTTTTCTCTATTTGCTTTTGTGGTGGTCATGAAATTGAAATGTTCTAAAATCAGTGATCCATGTTGTTGATATGATGAAGGGATGTCCCACTTCATTGAGATTACAAATTTCTAGCCATCCAATGCCTGGTCTTCTTTCACAGACCAGTGGTTAGGATCTTGACATTTGAAAAAAAAATTGGAGCATCTGCAATGATATATCTAGGCCACCCTATGGACAGATTCTTTGGGACAATATGTATATAAGATTACAATGGAGTATATTGACCCTGGCATTGGGATTTCAATTGGGCTGGGATGAATTTTGTTCAACTCAAAACTTTGGGATGTAAATGGATACCCTATTCTCTGAATACCCAGAGGTTCTGACCCGTTAAAAATCGGGTTTGGATCCTTCTCTATACCCCGATAAGTAAATGGGTCCGGGTCCGATTCCACCTTAGTTCAGACCCGTGAACCCAAGACCCGATATATTACCTCAATTTTCGAAAATCTCTCCTAAAAATCATATTTTTTTAATATCATTCTCTATTTAAATCCGGACCCGGATCCAGACCCGTCCCATATATGGTTCTGGTTCTGGTTCCAGTTCCGGAGCCAAGAAACTGGTTCCGAAACGGTTCCGGGTTCGGATCCGGTTCCACCTTCTCCTTAACGGTTCCAGTTCCGGGTCCACCATGGACCCGAACTGGAACCGACCCGTTTACCACCCTATCAAAACTACTATTTACTGGCCCTACTTATAATGGGTCATGGTCAGATGTGGGTTTAAAGAGAGGCTTCTTCTTTGTTGTATGTGTCCTTCTCAGTGTTTGGACGTGTCAACAAAAGTTTGGCCCTGATACAAAGAATATAGATCAGGTGTAATAATCTCAGTTTAAGAACCCAGAAGCATTTTTTAGGTGCTCAGTACGTTTTAGAGACGGCAATTTGTGCTCCAACCAGATCTGGGCCTAGTAATTCAGGATTTGAGTGGACCCTTATTGTTTTTGGTTTGGATTTGGATTGACATTTTTGACCGATTAACAAAACTCATGTTGGCTCCGTTCTTGCTATCCAACCTACAAACCCAAACAACACAACGAAATTGCCCTGTGACATGCTAGCCCAACCCTAATATGAACCGGTACAAAAAGGATGAAAGTTCACCCTTTTAACTTCTAGTTCGGGTTTGTGTTGACATTTTCAACCCGATTAATAAAAATTGTCAGCTTCAGGTGCTCAACCTAGTGCAATCCTTAATCCATTTGTATTAATTATTCTAGGTTTAATCTGGCCATCGGATCATATAGGCAGGGCCTAATACAGCACAATGTTACCATTAGTCTGTTCATTGTAAATGTGTACAGAAAAGGAGACTCACATGGACCCAAACCCAATCAATCTACACCACAAGATTTTTCTCCATTCAAACCAAAAACAAAAGCATTGCCATTTATCACTTGCCAGTTACACTTTAGGACCATTTTCAATGAAACACAAGGCATGTTGGTGGGGTAACCCAGACTTTTTAAGGGATCTATCTTTTCAAAAATATAAGTTAAGAATCAATATATTACCAAAAGGAACAGTCCCAGTTTTCAACAAAGGGATCTATCTCCCACCCCCCTGGTAAGAATACTAGCAAGATCAAAGTGTATTGGAAAGAAGGGAAGTGAAAAAGATGAATGAAAGAATCCTACCCAACACCCCCAAAGGGCTTTTTTTTGTGGCTGATAATGAGTTTGCAGGTTGCTTTATTTTTATCACCTACTAGTTTGACTGCCATAAATGGCTAATCAACAGACTCTTTTAGTAGTAGTATTCAGACCTGAAACTTTTAATTATAAACTAACTGGGCCTTTTTTACCTAGCTGGCCATGTCAAAAAAAAATTTAAGATACTCAGAGAGCATATCAAGCAAGTAGTACATTGCACATGGGCCAAATTCTAAGAACCCAATCCTATAAATCTATTAGAAGGTTCAAAACTCAAACTCTATGTGCCCAACAAGCAAGTAGTGCATTTAGCTTATTGCCTTCTCCAAAGAGGAACAAAGGACAAAATCCATAAAGACCATCTATTTATCTTGGTTTTTTTTTCTAGAATTATTTATTTTAGTGTCCACATTGTCAAATTGATCATCCCATCTGAAATCCTTGATAAAAAGATATATATAAAAAAGAAAATAGCTAATCTTACACATGGTTAATCGAAGGTAGGCCCGACCGTAATTGAAGTGGAATTTGGCCCAAATACTAAATAAGGTGGGACATTAATTTTGAGCGATTCAGATTTTCCCGTGGGCCTCAGTGATGAATTATATTAAGGGCTGGTGGTCACTGCCAAGGTTTCCTCTCTGGCGCTGGGGAAGATGGTAGTAAACTCATTTAAAGGTTAAGACACTCTTGATTTTTTTTTTGTAAATAGGGAAGAGACTCTGATGTTAGTCTTCTACACAGAAACTTTGCAGTGACTCGTCATTCCCCCAAAACTTGCCATGTACAAATACAGTTTAAATTGATGACCATGACATAGAAGGAACCTTAGCAACAAGAACAATTGTAAAATGCAATCAAAACCTAAAATTTATGTTGTGCGCGTATAAGCAGAAATGTAAATCAATGTGATCGAGCAATCAATCAACCACACAATAACAAGCAATCACACATAAGAAAATTACGTGGTTTGACAATCTTGCCTATATCAACGGGAAAGAAACTCGACTCTCCTTTGAGTTCACTCGCTGTATAATCAGTACAGTACATCTCATGAGTTACACATTACATGAATATATAATGTTCTCTTTCTTACTCCCCAAGAAAACCAAATCTTAGTCAATAAGAAAGTCTTAATACAATTACCAAAATACCCATGATCCTGAACCCACTTGGTCTGAACCCACTAAGCCAACAATTTAGATACTAAAGTGCTTGTTTGTTCGTGTAATTGAATACCTAAGATTGTATTTGTATAATTAGTGAAGAACCAGAGACAAATATCTATAAATGACGAACAAATAACCTGACTTCAATGGAATTTAAATCAAGGAAAGACAATGGACAATGAATATCCAATCACCGCCCTAATAATTCAATACCAATGAAGTCTAGCTCTCACCAACATCTCCACCTTACATCCTTCACCCCTCAGCCTCTTTAATATCCTTCAATGGAGATTATTTGACCATGAATTTCTAAGAATCTTATGCAAGCAAACAGGCCCTAAACCACCCAATTGATGAGTCTGATAAATCAGCTCTGCAATCTACTCCATCCTCCAATGAGGCCCACAACTAGAACAGCATGGATCCCTAATTAGCATTCCTCTACTCCAATATGGATTAGTCACTACAAAGCTTTGTTGTGTGCCTGACTAACACTGGATTCTCTAACCTCATTGAAAACATGCATACCTAATTAAACCTTAAACTCCTGATTAAGTGGTTAATCAGTGTGCAAGCCACAAATTTGAAATAGAACTTAGATGGGCCAGGGACAGAAAACCACATTGCTTGGACAATGACAACCATCACTTCGGTGGCTTTTGATGAAAGTAAAATGGATGGTTAAAATAAATAGTCAATCAATGTTCTGCTTACCATCCATTTCCCCCCTTTGAAGTCCTCCAGATGAAGGGCTAATATCGTCCGATCAATGCAAGTTCTTCAAGATCACCCATCCATTCTACGATCCGCTGGATGAACGATCTAGATCCTCTACCAACATGATAAATTCTAATAAACCTTTTTTTTTTCACATAAACACTTCTTAATACTTTAATTAATTCTAATAACATTGTTTATTAGAAACAAAACAGATATTCTTCAGCTCTGCTACAACTCTCCTAAGCCACACTTGAATGTGGATTTTGCCACCTCTTGAGCTTACTAGTGGGAATAAAAATCCATTCAGAGGAACTCTACCTCAAACATTGCATGACCCAATTGCAGCAGATTCTGCAGCTCTTCTGGTTGCTGCTGATGGCTATCCATCATACAAGAAGATGGGGACACAGATCCTCTATCAAAAAAGGGAGAAGGGGAAGAAAATGGTTGGTGGGTGTATGTGATTTGTGATTCTGAGCATTTTTCAACCAATCCAGCGCCACTGAGAGATAGAGATGGGCCTTTATGCAATTGGGTTACTACTGCCTTTTGCTCAAACTGCAATTCTCCTTGATTGCTGGCTTTGTGGTCTCTTGTCATCAGCAAGGCATATGAAGATGCTGTTGAAAGATAGAGAATTCCATAAGAAAAAGGACTGTGTATTGGAAATTAAAGAAAGATGGGCAATTACAAGCAAACCTCTTGTTTTTTCAGTTTCTTGATTTTTCTCTATGCCATTTTGTGGTGTTTTTCTAGCTGGTGAGTCTGATGTTGTTCCTGGTTGAGGCTTTCTTCTTCGGCGGTTGTGATCGGCTAATCGCTTTCTGCAGCTTCTTTTCACTTCATCAAACTCTGCCAAAGCATGGAACCTACTCCATACATAAAAATACGAGAGACCCATGTTAACAAAAATTCAGAACCTGAACTTTTAAAATATAGTAAAACAAAGAAAATAAACATGGGTATTATTCACATCAGCATCACCTTCTTCTTGGCCTAAATTCCCTAGATTTGGAGTCAATTTAATGTGTTCTACTCAAGTAAAGAAAGAAGCCAAAATCAAATACCCCACCTTACAACATTGGTGTGAGAAAGTGATCTCTCTGTGTGAATGAATGTGAAAAGAGTGGACCTAAGGTACCCCAGATCAACATTGTCACCATTGTAGCCATAATCTTATCCAAATGATCTATTTATGTCCATCAAAAAAGATCCAACCCTAAAATGAGATTTTGGCTAGATAAAAGAACAAACTGTTTAACTGGGGAAAGACAAACACACCCCAAGTCCCACTTTGGCCAGATAGAAAGAAAATCAAACTGTTTTTAAGTGTCTAGAAAGAAAAATCAAGCCCCAAATACAGTAAATAAAACACAGACAAACAAACAAAAGAAAGCAATTTTGGCTCTGATAGTGTCTTGTGTGTGTGTGTAGAGAGAGAGAGAGAGAGAGTATATGTAGTAATGTAATTCCAGTCATGCTAAGGTAAGAGGCAAGAAAATTCCCATTTCTACTGTCAATCCTCATTCACTCTACTGGTAAAAGAACAAAGAGAAATAATTATAAAGAGGTTTTGTTATCCTTCTGAATCTGCCCTAAATCAGCTCCACCTATATGTTCTATTTACCAAAAAAAAAAAAACCTATAAGTTCTATTACCATGTTAAGTAGCACATGCTTTTTGCAAAGGAAAAAAAAATTGTACTTTTTTTTTATATCTTTGACTGTTTATTTAAGATTTCTTAGGTTTTGCACTGCCGACTGATATGCTTTGCAACCCACTCACTAGAGAAAAACAAGAATTACTCAAGAACTCATATCAAAGAGTAGTAGTAGCACTCCAAATCCTTCCCCTTTCTCAAGCTCCATCATCAACAAATGTTGAACAAAATCTGATAAACTAAAACATGGGTATTGTTAAAACTTTTGTAAGTGTTTCATAGCATTTACACATCCATCTCTGGGATCATAGACTTTTTTTTTTCCTCCTAGTTGCCCTTTTGCTATGCTAAAAGACTGCTCTCTCCAACCTCCCAAAAGAAAAGAGGCAAGCAAGCAGATCCCAAACATAACAAAAGAAAAAGGACAAAAAAAAGATAAGGAAGCCATTTCTATTATAAAGCTTCATCTATTGCCCAAGGAAACTAAGGAGACAAGGAAATAGAGACTTGGGTTATGTAACTCTCCATTCAAGTACCACTTTTTGAAAGGCCAGACAACATGGGTTACTATGGAATATGGATGAAAAGTTCAATAAACACAACACCAAACCCATTATATAAGCTCCTAGTCCCACTTAGACTAGGATAAAATACAAACCTTAGATTGTTTTGTTTAGAAACATACAAAAGTTTCAAGACTTTTGACACCAATTAAGAGATGATTTGTGTTCTCAAAGCCACAATTCTAACACATTGGATCCCAAACCGTAATTCCAATGCTGAAGTTCTTGCATGCCAAATAGCAAAAAAAAAAAAAAAAAAAAAAAACATTTATTTTTACCTGCTGCATTGCTGGCAAAAGCGCTGTTCTATACCCCCAGCCAGAAGAACCTTGGTTGCCTTGGAATGGAACTCACAGACCCTATGCCTCCTGTGGTAATGCTTGGCATTGGTAAGGTCCACCTTGCACCCTTCTGCCTGACACCTTGGGATCTGATTGGCCTGATAAAAGCCCCTGGACCGTCGAAAAAGGCGGTCGATCACCGCCGTCTCCCTTGACGAGAAGTAGGTTCTGTGGCCTAGATTCAACCCAATTCTACCGTTGCTTTGACTTCCCACATCCACCCCAAAACAGCCATCTTCCCTCTTGAAGAACCCAGTCTCGGCTACTGGGAAGTGGGTGATCTGAGCACAGGATGGAGGGAAATTGGTGGGTGGTGCAGGAGTAGAAGAAGAGAAATCAATGAAACTGGTTGAAGTTGGAATGATGAGTGGGTGGTTGATGTTGGGGTTGTGGGTGTTGTTGTCCCAATCCCAAAACTGCTTGTGGGTGTTGCTTTCCAGGCCTACAAAGGACATGATGGAAGAAGAGGAGCTGTTCCAGTTCCCACAGACAGTTGCTTCTTCAGAAGTAGGGGAGCTGTTCATCTTCTCTCCATCAAAGTCCTAAAGACCAACTGAGAAAAGGAGGACAGAAAAGGAAGTTGGTTTTGCTCCTTTTTATCTTCCCTTGTCTTTTGATCTTTCTTTGAAATGTAATGTCAATATAATGTGATAAGGAAAGACCAAACAGGAAAAAGAGAGAGATCTGAGATTTCACTATGTAGTTCTCCTTTGTCTATTTTATTTTTATCTTTACTCCTTTTATCACAGTTGTTTGTCACTTTGTTACAAGCAGCAGACCCAAACTACCACTGTAAATGGTGGGGCTGTGAATGGGTGGATGGTGAAATCAATGCACAGCCGAAACTTCCTATTCCTAGCAAGTCTGGAGAGGGGGAGAGAGAGAGAGATACTTGTGATGTTTTTTCCAAGAGGGAGCAGGAGCTGAGTAGGCTTGCTTTTATTGGAGACTTTGGAGTTTGGAGCATTGAAGCATTGGAGTTGATCTTTAGCCATTGGGCTTTGAGCACTTCAATTTGTAATATAAGGATGATTTTCATTGGTAATGGATTAAAATGGATAAGGCCATCAGGTCTTGTGGGACAGGTTCAGCCTTTACTCTAAGTCTAGGACTTGATTGTAAACATAGGGTCTATCACTTTATGTGAGTCTTGGTGATTTTATTTTCTACAAGAGATGGAGACTGGAGATGTCATAATATACAGTATTGTTTATATTATTTGATGCAGTGAGATATCTGATACTGTACGATGTGTTTCTTTTCTCTGCTCTTGTACAATATGAAATGGTTTTTTGACTATTTGAGTCTACTTTGTAACTTTCTTGACTTAAACCTAAACCCACTGAAAAATGTTAACATAAACTGAGGAAAAAATTATTCTCACTAGTAATTTATTTTTATTTTCCATGGAACATGAGAACAAACGTTCCCTAGAGTACTGTTTGTGCGACAAAAGGATTTCCCATATAAAGGAAAATTATCCTAAGTCTTTTATCAATCTATTTTTTTTTGTAGTTTTGTGCAATGGTTTTTTAAGCAAAAAAATAAAATAAAATGACTTGATTTTCCTTATTAGAGAGGATTATAGTTTCATATGGGAGAGGTATAAATGCAAGATTCCTCTTTATCATGGAAATGGAGATTTATAAAGCGCATAATCTTGTTATCGCACATACGCATTTTTAAAGTCTCGTCTTTAAGACTTGTATTTCTTAAAAGTGTGGTCAAGATGGAGAAACAAAGTTGGACATTCAAAAATGACCATCAACTAATCTCCCCTCCAATAGAAAATGAATAAGGAGAGGTAGAATATGTAAACCCATCATGCTAATAATTTGATTCCAAGGAAGGTCAAGGACTTTTCTAGATCCTTGTATTATATCCTTCACCCTTGCTCCTTTAATAATCTTCTGATAAAGCCCAATTCATGACTATGAGTTCCTATGTATCTAATTTCATGCTAGCAAATAGCTCTAAAGGCATATGTGTTTGCATTAGAATATATAAGAATTGAATACATAAGTGAGCTCTACTAAATTATTAAATAGGCAAAGTGAGAATAATATGAGATCAAGAGTGAAGGAAGTAAGGCAGCAATGTAGATGAGGCATTGACTTTCCTAAAATGACTTTCCTATAATTTAAATTACTAAGGCGATGGCTAGGTTAGGTTCGTTCCTCATCTTTCCTTGACTTACTTTTCATTAATGGAGAGTTTAGATGATATTTTGTTTTTACACATTTGATCTTGATTTTGAACCACTCAGGACATGAATTGCTATGCATTCAATTCTATATATTCTAAGCAAACAAACAAGCATAATCATTTGTAAGAGTCCATTTAACTACGGGTAGAACTAAGAAAAAGAGAATTACATAAATTTTGAAAAATCCCCTTGTTTTCTGATAAAATCATCTTCCCCACCCCCGCGCCCTCTTGCTTAAGATAACATTTCCCCCAAGTATTAGAGGATCATGCTAGTAGTATATTAGTTATTACGCCAACATTAACCGCTACGTAGGTAAGTGCAAAGTGGATAACTACCCAAAGCATCTAAGTAGTAAGCCCACCCTAAAATGAGTGCTTTCTTATTTCAACTTCTCCAAAGCTTTCGATAGTACAACCTTGATAGGAATGAGTTCTTTTCCCCAGATAATGAGATGGAGCGACAGAAGTTTTAAGAAACAATAATAAGATCAATGAGTCGTTTATCACTGCGGTAGATATCAAGCAGAAGAACAATGATATATACAGTTGAGGCATTCTAACAAATCCAGAGACTTGAGTCTTTTCCCTATACGACCTAATCGATTTGGTTAGGCACTCGACCTCAAAAATAAATTTTTTTCACATAGTGGCCTCTGGTTCCACCAATTCATTAACAAGTTCAAATGTATTCAATTCTATGTGCAATTGATCATTTCTTATTTTTATACATAAAACTACAAACATTACAAAAGTTATAATCCTAACCCAAGTTTTATACACCTCATGTTTGCTCTACCATTGTCCTACATATAATCAATCCATACTCTCCCTCTCCTCTAAATTGGCATTTAGCTCCAGTGTAATGCTGATCTAACCATTAGTCAATGCTGATATAAATCACAGAAACTTATATACTTTAGTGCTATTAAAACTAAACCAGTGGAAGGCTGAAACTATCAAATTAGAGTGACATTTCGCTTTCCAAGAGAGCAATGGACAAAACTTACATCAAAACGTGGTTATACTTTTCTAAATCATGCATGCTAATTTAGTCCAGTCCAAGTCACCCCATCAATCTTCCAAACCATGAGTAGTCCTATAGCAACCATCCAATCAGTAGACACCATATTCCAATTACAGGGAATCATTCACACCCTCCATTCATCAAATGGTCAGTGCTGCTTCATGTTTGAATGGGAGTAGTATTTGGACCATGGCCCACTGACCAATAATAATGGAGCACAGATTTTTGCCTGCTCCTGAGGTATATCTTATATGACAGAGCTTCATCTTCTTTTCCTTGGCCTTTTATCTTCTCTTTCATGGATTTTTCTCTCTACTTTCCTTTGCCTCACTGGCCATATAATTCTGTCAGAAGGTTGATGGTGATGGTTGTACGATGGCTAGAGAGAGAGAGAGGAAAATGCATTTCATGCTTTTCAGTTTCCAGTTCTTTGGCTGACGTTTTAATGCTTTTGCAACTCATGACTTCCTTTTTACCATGTCTGAGTAAGAAAACTTATGAATGCTTTGTTGTTAGTCTTTCACACATTAAAAAGAAGAATGGGAGAGGGAGAGGGAGAGGGAGAGGGAGATTTATTCTATAAACTCAACTTTGGTGACATTATTTGTTTTTTCTTGTAGTGTAGAGATTTATTTTTTATTCTCCTAACTTTTCCTTTCTGTTAATTTACAATATAAGATTGTTGATCAAATATATAATTTTACTTCTCAAATGATGCAAGTACCATCCACGGTGAAAAGTTTTGATTATTTTGGTTTCTTGGATTTCAAAAACATAGTTTCAGACATGGACATTTAAGGGTTTGTTTATTTGCATTAAAGTATATATGAATGGATCATATATATATATATATATATATATATAACTTCAAGAGGTTGGCAGAGTGGTCAGGACCACGGTTCCTCCATTTTCCATGAAAGAAAAGGGTATTTGAGTTTTATTTCTTAGAATCCGATTTTGATCTTCATTTATAACTACTTATAGTAGGAATTATGCGCATTAGAATACAAACAAATATGCCCCAGGTATGATAGGCCATTAGAGTGGCACAATTTCTATCCTTACTTACAAACCCCACTAGAAACAACCTCATTATTTAGGTTCAATTAACTTTTTCAAACGTAACCAAGTTTTAATTATTGGTCCAACTTGGATAAAGTTGAAAAGAGTTGCGTTAGACAAGTTTATTGTCAACATATAACTTTTGGCACAATCCAACATGAATCTCGAGAAAGAGAGAGAATTCACGTAGCCGCCCCAAAATAATTATAACAAAGCTTTGTTGTTAATTAGCATTTATCAGACGACTATTTTTTAATTGCTTGAAATCGATGGATAACATGCATAGATCTTTAATCCAAACCCTAGTTTGGTACTTTACTAACATAGTAAAAGTCAAGTAAAGCCTCTATTTTTCAGACAAGATGTCATATCAAAATCACTTTAATTCAAAACTCCCTCCATCTTTTTTAAAAAAATTCCATAACAAACAACTAAAAATAAAATACCATCATACCCCACTTATATTTTATTTTTTCTTCAAAATCAATTTTACTTCACTTAACTCTATTAGTAGAGTTGCCAAACCGATAACCTAAACCTAAACCTAAACCTAAACCCTAAGCCCCAAACCAAACTCACCCCAACTTTTTGGTTAGGTCAAGTTATTTTGGGTCAGGGATTTTATTTCCTTTCAATCCTCACTTTGCAAACAAAGATCAACATATGTTGGGTGGTTCTGCTGTTCATTTCATGGCATTGCTGGGCAAGGAGATTTCTAGACTTTCCACAATAAATTGAACTCATGGCATTATTGCTAGGATCAACTGTTTACAAGACTCATTTGAAATAAACTCTTGTCATTATCAGCATGTTATTTGCTTGCATAGGAAATCTTCGATTTTTCTAATTTTTATAGGAAATTCTTTTATGTTGAGAAAAGGAGATATAATCATTAACAAATTGTGAAATTCTTTTATGTTAGGAAAGTGAGATATAATTCTTTTAATTTCACTTTTCTCACAGGGACAGTCTAATCAAATCATATACATGTATTAATTTTTTTTTAATATTTATGAAAATAAAAAAAATGTACATATCACACCTATGTGAAGTTGAGAAGAAAGAATGAATGTGAGAGGAAAGAGTTTTTGATGAGTTTGTGCACTTGTGTTGTTGGAGGGAAAGAGTTTCATCTTGATGATGAAAATGGAGAAAGATGGTCCTACAACACTGAGCAAAAGGTGAAGCTTGGTGGGTTGGATCCTTGTATTAGAGGTGTTTTTGCCTGAGATATTGAAAGGTAAAACAACTTCTTGAGTTCCTTTGAAACAAAATTCTTTCCTAAGTTATATAATTTTATTTATTTTTTCTTTTCTCCCATTGGAATTCAAACTCACATGCTCTACTACATATCCATAACCCATATCCCTCACCAAGGACAGTTGTCTCGTTATTTTAGTAGTCAAATTTAAAGGCACATTTGTGTACATAGGTAGAAAACCATTTCCACGGTCTAGAAAATTTTCTCACCCTATAGCAAAAGCTTTTGATAGGCAATATCACAAGTTCACATTTGTACTTTTCTTCACAAAGAAGCCACCACACTACAGAAAAGTATTTTCACAATCCTTGCTCTTTACGTAGATAATCAAACACACAAACAGCGCCCTCAAGATTTAGTAACTAATACAAAAGATGCATTTTAAAATATATATATATATATATATGTATTTGAAAAGGAATAAAAACCACTTTTTTTTTCATTTGGACACTTAAGATAGACATTGACCCATGGGGTGGAGAGCTAAAGTCTAATATAACCTAAATTCAAGTAGGATTTCTATATCCAAACCTCGATTGGCCCTAAATCCATTGAAAGCTCGACCAAGCCCAACCCAAATTGGGGCGGGTTTGGGCGAGTCTCCGTTTAAACTCAACTCATTATCATGAATATCTTACATGTAAATTCATATTTAGCTACATTGGCTACATGTCATAGGTTTCCACCTTGATTGATGTGAAACTTATTAAGGTTCCATATAGGGTCATGATGTGACATTAATTATGTGCATATGCCGTGTTTCATGGTCTATGATTTCTAGGTTAATCTCCTTCTTTGACAATTTATCATGTTAGGTGATCATAAAGTAATATACTCAGCATCAAAACATATAACTAGTTAAAAAGTATTACTCAAAATTGTACAACAATTAGGTAAAATCTTAAGAAACATAATAAAATTCTCATTTCAACATTATTTTTACTCATATTGTTATAAGATTTCGCCTTCATCCCCTCTGCACGTCTCTTTATAAAACATCACTTCCAAAACCTAGGACAATATCATATAAAAATGAATTATATTTTTAATATATATATATATCCCAAGTCATAAATATTTCTAGTTTTATTGAAAAATAGATTATTTTTTGAGATTCTCCCAAGTATATGTCGGAGAATCTTAGGTTGAGAAAATGCCAAAGACCATTTCTAATCTATGGCCCACGATTTGGACCGCTTTTAATGTGTGGAAGACTAGAAAAAAAAAATCTTTCCACGCTTCTATTAAAATTTAAAGCAAGCTTTTTTTATATTGCCACCATTAGTTATGGATAATTCATCAATGAGATGAAAGTTGAGAAAATCTCCTAAACGTTCTTCATGTAGGTACTTTTTTTTGCGATATTACAAAAATTCAATTGAATTTTGCAATATCACATTAAACTGCATTGTTAAAAAAGATGATGAATATCTTTTTCTCTATATTTCAAGGCAGTTTTTGTGATATTGTAAAAAAAAAATGATATAGTAAAAAGAATAAAAAAAAACCAGAGCAAAAATATCTGATAAATTTTCTCGACTTTTATCACAAGTCACAAGGCCCAATTATCCATGACTATAATGACCCCAGGGAAAAACCCTCAAATTGAAAACAGGACGATGAACAAGATTGGTGTTTGTGCCAATATGATCATATGATAGGCACATGGGATGGTTCACATCTATGGGCCGGGTGCACCAACATTGGGAGGAGATCTAGACCATTGATCAGATGGGGTGTCATTGATTAACTTGCCCAAAAATTTCCAAATTGGAAGCTCATGAACATCTCACATTTGTCTTTTGTTCTATTTAAATGTCGACCATCGTCTACAAGCCTAAGCGCCCAGAGCGGGAACGGGAGCGCCGAAATGCTAAATTTTAAAATAATTCTATGTCCGGAGCGCCTGTACAATATAGTATTTGCAGGTTTATAAACAATTAAGTAATTGACACAAATAGACAATAATTAATAAGTCAAAAGAAGTTTCTTCCTTCAAAAGATAAATATCAAGCTTACAAAAAAAAAAAATGCACAAAAACTAAAGATTTTGCATGGTTTGCTCCACAATTAGTCAACCGCGCTCCGAAGATGGTCGAACCGTGCTCCGAAGATGAATCCGCTCCGAAAAAGCGGATCCACATTTTCGGAGCGAGATCAAGAGGGCTGATAGGAGGTCCTGGGCACTAAGCTACAAACAGGTAATGCAGGTAACCTAGAAAATGATTCAATATGTCTTATCTGTCAAAGTTTTAGAGACGTGGCCTACCCATGATAGGGTTCATTAGATCAAGGGTCTAGATTATTGAATAATTGGTACTGTTTGGGGAAATATATATGAAAAAGATTTCTCAATGATTGTTTCATTATGTTTATTGGTATGATTGGAAAATGATGATGGGGAAATTGACTTTTTATGAAAAAAATCAAGATAATATGCCATATTATATGGCTGATATCTAAGGACACTACTGATATGCTGATATGGATCCCCTAATTGTACCCCCACATGCTTCCCATGAGTGAGATGTTTGGAACTCCATATCAAGCCCTCTAATTGATAATCCAAATTGTTTAAGATGAATGCCTTCTGCCACCCTAAAAGTTTTACTTCAATTAGAGTCGGTCACACCATAAGATGGAGCGCATAACTATTAACATGATTAGCACGACTTAAGCATTATTAATGATATACACTAATCATGCTATCGGTCATGTTATTGGATTACGGAGGGTGTCCCACCCCTTTGGGCTGGAGCCGGGTAAATCCCCTTTGATCCCAATGTGGTAGCGTAGTTTCAAACCCTCAAATAGCAAACTGTGGTCCTAAGCCTACTGAGCGACCCTTGATGTTCGGTCATGTATGTTAATCATGCTATCATTTATATGCTCAATCTAATAGTGGGATCGATGCCCAGGCCCCACACCTGTATTCCTTACATCCCACTCACAGGACTCTTGTGGGAGACAGTCAGGGGAGTCTAGAACTACCAGTGCTTTCTTAGATGGGTCCCACCACAAGTCACTGATCTTAGGGCATCTACAGGCCCTAATAATCTTGGCATCTTACTGCATACCAAATCAAATTCCAAACAGACATATTCTTTACTGCATAGTTTCAGGGATCCAAACAGAATATTCTTTGAGGGGAGCCCCATCTGCTGAGCACCAGCCTTGTGGGGCCCACCTAAGCATGGCACATGAAGATCAGTATATCTCAAAAGAAAATAAAAATACCCAAACCCCATGTGGGGCCCACCTAATCATCCTAACCACTTGATTGATGGGGGGATAAGTTTTTCACCTTCCAGAACGAGTGCACACCTAGGTCTAGTCCATTCGGGATAGATGCCAAACCCTGAGACCTGTAACCATCAACCGGTTCCCTATTTTGTTGTGCACTAGGGTGAGGTACGGACTTTATTATTTGACTTCTTCGATTGCCCAATGCGCGCACCACTCAAACGAAAATCCTTGCTCTGCCATTGCTAGGATATATAGATCATAATGTGGGCCCCGCTCAGTGTGTAAGAGCATGGGCACTCAGTAGAGGGGTTCCCAATGGACCCCACTAATTGATGATAGACATAGATGGGCTGCAATCCTGTCCATGGGATCTTTGATCAGTCTGGCAATGGGGGTAAAATGGGGCAAGTTGGGTCCTTATCATCCGCATGCTGCATGCACATGCCTGAATCTTCTCATCACTGAACTCGGATCCTAGTGTCTCACTCATGTTACTGTCGGCGAAGGAAGGAAAGCTTTACCTTGGGGCTGTTAATGAAAATCCACGCCGTTGAAAATGAAGTTACCTCGTCTTTTGGGATATCCCAAAATTTTAATTTAATAAAAGTTGATTTCACCATAAGTTTGAGCATACATAAAATTGCGTTAATTAATTTTATTATTGATCATATGTTTAATCTTATGGTAGGAATTCCAATGAAAGAGGTTGTTCATTTTAGTCGGCAAGGATTTTCAATAGGTGGGCCCATAATGGATGAGGTGTCACTTAAATAAAAAATCATCATCAGTCATATTCGACTACATGAAAGGTCTGACTTCGGGTTGAGTAGATCTGTAAAACGTGAGCATACATGGGGAATAGACCGGGGGGGGGGGGGGGGGGGGGCTCAAATCTTCATCCTATTCCTAACTACTTAATCAAGGGATGATAAGCTTTTACCATCCAAAATGAATACACAAATAGTCCTTGGTCAGGACCTGATTCCTCTCTCTCTTCTGAAGTTAGAGATCCTGGTATCGATCTCCGGTTTCCCTCTCTTTAAAAACAGAAGGTTGAGTTCACTAGTGCTACCACTTTGGGACCACAGGAGTTTTATTCGGCTTTTCTTTGGATTCAGAGGGATTAATACAGCCCAAAGGGTTGGAAACCCTCCGTTGGCAAAAAAGAAACGGTCCAATCCGTTCAGATGGGTGCCAAACTCGAGATCAGTGATTATTAGAAGGTCCATGTTCTACGGTCCACTCGGATGGATCATAAGATGGGTCCTACCAGGTATTTAGGCAAACGGTGATCACCGTATTGTGGGCACCGGTACTCGGTTGCAGGTTTCTCCCATCATAATATTATTATTTATAGGTTATACTCATGTAAATGAGTAGTTGGGTATGGATCATACACAATCTAATTCTAAAATCAAAAGCAGGGTAAATCAGCTATAATTTTTATTTTTATTTTTATTTTTTTGATATTAGAGGGTTCCCAACCCTTTGGGTTGGACTAATCCCTCTGGGCCCAGAGGGAAGCCGGGTTAAGAACCATGACTCCGAAATCCAAATGGGGAAAACTCTGAAGGGAAGAATCTTATTTTCAATCACATTTTCATTAGTCATTTCATCTCTTTTGACAAGTATAGAAAAAGAAATTAGTCACAACTTTGTTAATACTGGTCAGAATTGTATAAACTTGAGCTTGCTCCATGGAGAACTAATTGAATAAGGTATATAAAGGATCCATTTTCATGTCATTCTAGCATTATTTGACAATGAAATTTGGACAGCATTGAAAAAACAAGGCAAAATGTAAATTAATTTAATGAAAGTCTCAACTATAAAATCCCCATGGACCATGGCTTCTGGGACCTGGTCACATGGTTTAGACATGGGCAATGTATATGGGCCGTATTAATGGAGTAATTTTGTATTCTATGACCTATTAATTGTCTTAGGGCTTAGCCAAGGGCCGCCGGACTCAATGGAGCCCAAAGGGCCAATCTAGGACCCAGACCGCAGGTTCAAAGCCAACCACATTCGATCCTTCATCTCGCGAGCTTAGGCTAAGCTTAATCTTGAGCCATAAAAATGAATCCTTTCATGGGCCAGGACCCAAGCCCATGTGACTCTAGCCCAAATGTGACTCTAGCCCAAATCCAACCTATTGAGAGCCCTACTTGTGCCCCAACTTCCTCATGACCTTTCAATCCCAATGGAATCAAGTATGGGTTGCTTTCCCTTGTATTTTTTGTTCCTTTCTTCACATGACATGCTGAGTACTAAAACATGTGCTTATCATAGATCTAATATGAATCTTTTGATTTGTCCTACTTAGCTTTCATGATTATGGTATGAGATATCATTCTTTGCTTTCTAACACTCATGCAAATGGCAAGAAGGGATAGAGATGGAACATTATCTCCTTTTCTATCTGATAAGGAATAATTAGTGGCAGAGAGGAGTGGGAGATAGCTAAACCACTTCCAAAAAAGGAGGCAGAGAATCCACAGGAAAAGACATGGGTCCATCAAATCCAAACCACTTATAGATATCTTGTTTCCCCTTTTCTGAATTTGGGTCTGTTTCAGAATTTAAACGAGGAACCATAAAAGGATTTTTATTTATTTTTATTTTTTTGGTATCCCAGCTTAGGGTGTTGGGCCCCTACCCTCGAGTGAGGGGAGTAAACATCGAGTGAGGTGGGGGAATCTTCTGGTGAGGGGAGTTCACCACATGTGAGGTAGCACGACGCCAGCTGATGAAATGTGCCTGCCCATATTCGAACCTTGGGCGGCGAGTAAGAACTTACACCTATTACCACTGGGTAAGAGTTTGTTCTTATAGGGAGTTCATTTTTTTACTTTTCAATTTCATAAAGAAATGTCATGGGTAATTCGGGATTCAACGATAAACTTTAAAATAAACTAACCCGACCCACGCCCCACTTTTCTCCTCCTAAAAACTTTTAATATGGTCCCATGAGATATGCACCTTTAGATTATCTTAAATTGAAACCATCTTAATAACATGTTAGTGTAATTTCAAAATGAAGAATATCTTTTGATTAGCTCTTTTTAAGGGACAATTACCGTACGAAAGGTGTTAAAGCTGACAATAACCCCATAACAACCGAAAAATGTATATTTACCGCACAACTGTTCGATTTGTACTGCGATATCCTAGGGATGTAGGATATCCCACAATCAGAAGTGAAAAGACTGAAACATTCCGTCGTTTCCTTTTTTTTTCCTTGACTATGGGACCATCAAACCACCATCCAAACCGTTGGATAGCTGTATGAGTGTAAGAATTAATATCGCACGAAATTTAAACCGTTGATCTATCACGATTAAACGGTTTGGATGGTAGTTTGGTGGTCCTACAGTCAAGGGGAAAAAAAAGAGAAAAAAAAGGGCATATTCAAGTGATTGTGGGATATCCTACATCCCAAGAAAATCGCAGCTGCGATTTCATACAGATCAAACAGTTCTGCGGTTAATATACATTTTTCAACTGTTCTACAGTAAATATACATTTTTCAACTGTTTTGAGGCTATTGCCAGCTTTAACACTTTCTATACGGTAATTGTCCCTTTTTTTTAATGTAAACTTTCTTTTTACTTTTTTTTACTAGCTTAGGTGGCTTGGCCTAGCCTTCGAAAGAAACGATTAACACACCGGGAGTGAATCCTAACACACGCAAGAGAGATGACAGCTGCACGCGAAAGAGGGCCTATGAATTGAACACTTTACAGTTGGGGTTGAGAATTGGACTTTCAACCATCGACAGGTTCCTTTCATTCTTTTTTTTTTTTATAAAATCTTAAACTTGAAAGTGGATTTGTATAGCTCTCCCCTTCTTTATTTTCCTAATTAACATCCCTAGCCAAAAACAAAAAAGTGTCAATGTGTAGATCATGTTCATAAGATCCATTAAATTAAGAACTGGTGCCCCAGCACGCGCATGCTATTACTCTTTTATACACCTTGTGTGCTTCTCCACGTTTCGAAGAGATTAGGACGCCTAGTCCTACTTTAATGAAACTAAACCAATAATTAAACGAGAAACTCATCCTTGTTGCTTGTTATGACATCAAGATGGGATGAAAGACATCTAATCCTAATTTAATAAAAGTTTACAAACAATTAAACGTGAAATTCATCCTTGTTACTTGTTATGGCATGAAAGACTAATGTGTTGGAAAAAAAATTCTTCTATTTATTTTTCTTTTTCTTGTTTACAGAACCCTTCTCTTACCCTTGTTAAGGGCATGTTTCTTTGCTCTAATTCAAGGATTTTCTGTTTGGGGAATTCCTGAATTTTCAGACATAGTGGAATTCCTAGATACCCCCTTGGACTTAAGGATCCAATGATTCTACCAAAATACAAAGATGGTGGAATTCTTGAATTCCTAAAAGTCATTTGAGATCTTTCATATGGCTGGAATTTCTGGATGTCAGACAAGAAATAGGGGATTTAAAAATGCTAGGGAACACGATGTCACATCATATCCTAAAAATCCCAACATCTAGAATTATCAATAATTATAGTAAAGAATCAGGGCCTAAGAGTTTAGTGTTTTAGTACAAATATGATGGAAGACAAAAATGTACCTATATCTTTTATTTAATGTGCACCACTAGCCCACCGAATAATTGGTTTACCCAAATTCATATTAGGCCTACTGTGTTAAAGGTTGGTTGAAGAAGAAGAAAAAGAAGTGGAAAAGCTATCAAAATCCAGCATTGAACGATCCATCAAAGCATAAGAAAAAATCATAGACAGAGACCTCTCCGTGTTGGCTAAATGTTCCCTGAAAAACTTATAGACTCCCTTAGGTCCAACTTAGCCTTTTGACTTTGAGTGTTAGGAAATTTTATAGGAATTTTATGTGTTGGAAACTCCTGGTGGTAATGTTAATTGCTATCGATAGAATCCCTTATTTGATTAGAGAAACTAAAGAAATTCTAGAATTTGGAAAGTCATTTTTAATATTTCAAATTCTCCAGATTTCATCATCCTAAGGGTTGGGGTTATTTAAGAATTTGGGAAATCTGCAGGGAACAACTTTTGGAGGATTATAAACTCTATCCAATAGAAATCTCAAAGGGACTATTTGTTCATATGAATATACGAATTGAGTTCACAGGAATTCATTATGAAATGAGCTCTACTGAAGGATTGTTAAAGACGATTCGGGTAAAGAATATAAGCACAAGAACCAACAAGTCGTAGCTCAGTTGACAAAGGACTCCACGCCTAAGAAAACGGAGAGGTCTTGTGTTCGACACCTACTTCCGTGCATCTAGATAGAAGGCTTTGCATGTGTCCCTGGGGATTAGTTCTCAGCCGTCAAGAATCAAGTGTCCCTCGAGCTCAGGGCTAAAGGCTTCTGGGTTGGGCGGGAGATACCCTGGGTTATAAAAAAAAAAAAGGATGTAAGCGCAAGAGGATTAAGGTGGAGATATAAATGAGACCCGGACTCTCCCAAGAATTGAATTTCTAGGGCGATGACGAGATATTGATTTCCCTCCTTCCCTTTATTCAATTTTCATTCAAGGGAAGAATATTATTTGATTGTCATTTTTGGAAATTCATATATGGCTCTTTATCTTTAACCACTTGCAAAAAAATGCAATCTTAGGGCATGTTTGGCATTGTTCTCGTGTTATTTTTAAGTTTGTGCTCGGATTAGGTTGTGCTGAGATCAGGTTGTGCCGAGTCTATACTCTGCAGAACTTGTTTGGCAATATTATATTAAATTACTCTACTAAAAATATACTGTATGGAACTTATTTGGTGACATTATAAAAGTTTTGCTCCAAGGAGCAAACATAGGATTTACAATGTAGGACCCCACCTTTTATTGTTTGCAGTACTATTATTATCATATATGGGACCCACTTGTAGAAGTTACAACATGGTACCCACATTTAAAAATTATAACATAGAATCCATATCCATTGGATTTATAACATGGGCCCACATTTATAGGAATTATAATGTGGGCCAACTTTTTGTAAGTATAAATATGGGATCCACCTTTAGAAATTAGAATATGGGCTCACATTCATAAGATTTACAATGTGGGTCTACATTTTATAAACGAAACCATGTGACCCATATTTATGAATTACGAAGTGGAGCCACATTTTTTGTAATTATAAATACAGGGCCCTCCTTTAGAAATTAAAATGTGGTGCCCACCTTTAAAAATTATAACATTGGGTTAGCACATTTATTAAATCTACAATGTGGGCTCACCTTTATAAGAATTATAATGTGAGGCCATACTTTTTGTTAATTGTGAACACGGGACCCACTTTTAAAAAATTACAAAGTGGTACACACATTTAGAAATTTGAACATGGGGCCATCAATAAAATGTAAGGCCATACTTTTTAGGGGTGTAAAAAAAAAATCGGAAAACCGTCTAACCGAACCGAACCGAACCGCGGTTAATAACCGTATTTCACGGTTCGGTTACGGTTAATGAAATAAAAAAACCGCAAGGTTCGATTCGGTTACGGTTTTCCGCAATAATTCACGGTTATTAACCGAACCTTAACCGTATCATACGGTTCGGTTAACCGTATGCGTAACGGTTAACCGTATCGTTTACAAATAAAAGAAAAAATAAGGGAGTTGAATGAAATATTTCTTACCTTATTTAATTGCTCATTATGTGTCATTTTACCTTCAATCATTTACATTTATCCCCTTATGTGAGGAAGGCATTCCACGGTTATTAACCGTAACCGAACCGTTTAATACGGTTAACCGCGATTACGGTTTTTCATGGTTTTTGTGGATATGGTTACGGTTACGGTTCGGTTAACGGTTTTTCCAAATTAACCGGTTAACTGAACCGTTACACCCCTAATACTTTTTGTTAATTATGAACACAAGACCCACCTTTAAAAAATTACAATGTGGTACCTACATTTAGAAATCTAAATATGGGGCCACCATTAAAATGTGATTGGGGATACGGGACCCATAGGACTACGTGATGTCTACCTTTATAAACGAATTATAATGTGGTCCCACCATTATAGAATTATAATAGAGGCCTGCCTTTTGTGATTGTAACCATGTAACCCACCTCTAGGAATTATAAAGTGGGGTCACCTCCTTTGGGATTGTGAATGTAGGGCCTATATTTAGAATAAGTAAGAGGATTTTGAATATTCAAATGATATTCTTTAAAAGACAAGAGATAAGAAAGAAACAATTGTGTCAACAAGTTGTTTCTTAAAAAAAATAAAGTTTTTCGTTCCAACTTTCTTATGCTGGCGGATTAAGATTTTGAGATTCCTTCCCATGAGATAAAATTTGGAACAATCACTTACACATACCAAATATGTTTTCTACACTCTTATCTCTCAAGAACATGGAAACAGCCAAATGACACGATACCAAATGCACCCTTAGTGGCCATTTGGCTCTTACACATGATAGGAAATTGGGTTTTACAAATGCAAAAGTTACACATGAAACATGTTACTGTGTTTGTCAAAATCACAATTTTCACATGAGTAAATGATCACGTTCAACAATTTTTGATGTATTTGAATCTTTTTGTGATTTTATTAACAAGTTTCTCATGTTCCATGAAGAGTTAAGATATGAAACTAATCATTTTAATATTTACCATTAATACAAGAATTTTGAATTGTTTGAATCAAGAACCAAAGCCCATAAAAGTGCAAAAAAATCACATTTATAGCTTGGATATTTTTACAAATTATTCAAAATCTACAAAGATTTAAGATAATCAACCACCTTCAATAAATTAGAGGTTGTTAGTTTAACAAATAGGTTGAATGGTTTGAATTGAAAAAATGGGCCCCACGAGAATTAAAACGTTAAGGTGGTAGATAGGGCGACAAGAAGACAATCACTACTGTATAAGAAATTATAGTAGTGCCTTTTGTAAGACATTTTGCTGTAAAAATGTTGGAGCAATTTACACACCTCATCTAGACATCACATGCATAGATGAGCACAAAGGGGAGGTTGGTCAACTCTCTAAGTTGACTCTTGATTCTCTTGAGTCATCTATTTTTATAAAGGACCGAGTCAAAAATAGGGGAGACAATGATCTAAGATCTTTATGGACCCAAGCCCATGTGAATCAAAGGTATGGTATAAGAAGAGGTTTCCAAAACTTTGAGGTTGGGTCTAATGTACGTCCAAGTGAATTTAGGCCCATCTATGTATAAGTGAGCCCAATGCATTTTTGGGTTTACGCCCATCTAATCATCACCCGCAATATAAGTCTCGTGGCTAATAGAATTTTAACATTTTTTATATCAACAAATGACTGGATTGTAATTTGAAACTTATATTTAATCTTTTACATTTGATATTTGAACTAACAAATTATGTAATGTGTAATATTCCTTTCTTTTATTTTCCTTATTGTAGTACATTTCTTGCATAGATAAATTTATTAATTTGGATTGATTATCATGAATGCATCTAAATAAATATATGTTTATGTTTTATAAGTAATGGATTCATTTAAAAATATTTTTAAAATTAATCTTTTTTTAAAACACGGTTATCTTGAGTCTCCGCATTGATGTTATCCAAGTCAATTTTCTTTGCATTGGACGAGTCCAATCCGAATCACGAGTTTTTCAATCCTATATAATAATATATAACTATTACGCACAAAAATATTTATTTATAAATAATTATAAATAAATAACTTATAATATTCAATTGCATGAAACAAATATACCTATAAATGGCAGCCACCAAATGAACCCCATTAATGTTGAATATTGTAATTCCTCCATCATATGAGGGTGGTACCATGAAAACTTTTGCTGAATGAATGACCTGAATAATTCAGGTGGTACTTGGTAGTAGTCCGCTTGATGAGAGAGAGTCAACAATGATGATGCCAATGAACCATTTTATGGTAAAATTCAGGTTTGGTCTATATGATATTTTTTTGGGTCCAATAAATTGGGTTGCTAGAAGTCTTTTGGAAGTTTTGGGTCTATACTAATATATTTCTGGTCACCAATTTGTTGTTGTCGTCCTCAGTAATAAATGAGTTACCACAAAGTAATTGGTGATGGAAGACTTCTAACATTGGATTCTTGCCCTTTTCAAATACAATAAATTGCCCCTTACAGGAGTGCCAAAGTGCTTGGTCTATTATGGGAAGGTGGTTGGGATAACAAACAGGACAAAAAGGTTGTAGCTGCCTAGTCCATGCAATAGTTAAATTCTCCTATAGCTGCATTTAAGTCTACCAGTCTCATCAATTGTCATGTTTGTTTGTAAGAATTCTGAAAATTCTTATGGGAGCATTTTTATGAACTTCCCTATCATCCAGATTGTGATTTCCCAAGAATCTGGATCCTGAACAATTTATCAAAAAAAATTAATATACACTAAATGTTAAATTAGTAAAAAATATAATGATTAAATAAAGAAGAAATGTATTTTCAGTTGAACTATATTTGTGTTTTATTTGTAAGGTAAAGTAATTAAGTGAAATGAGCTGTTAATATTTACTTACTAAAAGACTAATTTACTTGTGTTTTATGAAGTTGAATTTTTTTATTGCTAAAGAAAAGTAAATATAGACTTTTGAACTTCACTTTCCAACTTGTTGCGGCAAATCAAACATAAACTAAAAAATTGACCGTTGAGATTACTTTTCTGTAACTTTTACTATATTTCTTGAAAAACAAACATTGCCTAGTATTTGGCACGCTCTTTCTTCGAGTGTGATGTGTGAAACTCCACCATGCTATTGATAATATAGTCCTTTAAAAATGAATGCTATCTCCTCGGGCTACAAAGTTTTACTCAATGAGAGCTGGTCCCACCATGAGGCCGAGGACATGACAAATAGCGTGATTTAACACAAACTTATGTATTATTAATCATATGCACTAATAGCCTTATCAATCATTGAGGTGGGGATGGGGAGGGGGTGGCACTACTCCTATTGAAATAAAGTTTTAATATACGTCACTAGTGGAGATGAAATTCATTTTGAATGGTTTGGATTTTCAATAGCATACTCCATGATTAAGTTTCATGCATCTCGCCCGCGTCCATGCAAACTTATTTTTCAAATGTCGTCCCCCACCTAGTCTCGCAAATGCTCAAGTATAATATAATATTTTTAAAAACTGAATTTTGAGAATTCTACATGCTAAAAGTGATATTTTACATAGTTGATTTTATGAGTTTTCACCATTTAAATAGGAGATTGAATCATGAACCGAATAACTACCATTGCCATCAAGAACTCTGGATATAATAAATTCTCGTTAGAAATGCCTCCTAACAAAAGGGCCATGTGGTTTGGATGAGAGACGTGCAAGTGTAAATATTTATGTTATTCCTTCATATCTTGGTGGATATAGATCATTATTCTACAATTTCTTGGAATAATGAATGAAGTCAGCAGAAGACTTGGAACTTGAACTTTCATTCTCATTGTCTAAAGATCCATGGCAAAAAGTCCGGCAGCAATGTGTAATGGGGTTGGAATGGCGGCAATGGGCAATGGGCATAAAAGTCCCATCAAAGTCCCTGCCTTGTGCACTATTATCAGGGATTTATTTTTTATTTTTTTTGCAAGGACTTGAAGTCTCAACCTCACCCACTCTCACCCTTTAATTTGCCGTCCTTAACCAGCTGAACAACAACCACCACCAATACCATTCATACCAAATTATTAAAAATAAATCACCATTCATCACCAACCTAGGTTTAAGTATGAGAACAAAGGAGAATTTTCTCCAACAAAATGAGTGCATCATGAATAAAGATATATAGGGTAATATTCAGGTGAGGGACAAACTTAATGGGGCCCATGTAGGGCTTCACTAATCATGGGACTTGGGGGGATGGAAAGAGACATCTTAGATGGACTCATATATCAAGTTTGGGGTAAATCTCATACCTCTAGCCCATTCATTTGTGGCCCACAAATTTAACGACTTTATATTAAAGAAAAAAATTTGACATTTGATCCAATGGTCCAATCAATTTGGATAAGTGAGAACTTGATGGATCTAGTGTACTTAAGGATGTTTTATTTATGTAGATGGTTTGGATGTATCATAAAGTCCGCCCAACTATGTTGTCCCTCACCACAATATGGTGAGAGAATCCCTCACATGAATATTACCATATATATATAAAAAAAAAATCTAACGGAGGGTTCCCAACTCTTTGGGTTGGACTAATCCCTCCGAGCCCAGAGGGAAGCTCGATAAACACCCCTGTGACCCCAAAGTAGTAGTACTAGTGGACTCAACCTTCCATTCTTAAAAAACAGGAAAAACTGATGGTCGATACTTAGACCTTTAGCTCCAAAAGAGGGATAAATGATTAATTAAAACAATCAACCCCACAACCTTATCAATGTCATTGACTTAGTAGCCCGAAAGTATAAAAAAAAGAATGCTAACAGGTCAGGTCCAGTCCCCAGTCCAGCCTCACATTCATGGGCTGAATCCCGACCTGAACTAGGCCCAATTAAATAAATGGACCTGACTTGTGCAGGCATTGCCGGGTCCAGTAAGGCCCATGAGTGACCCATGAATCTCTGTACTCTCTCTCTCTATTTATCTCTGTGGCAAACTCACAATGTAACCTGAGTCGTTTCGGTGATTTGAGACCGTATGATGGAGACCGGTCGGCAGGGCCGAGTCTGTCTCTACATGGGAGACATCATCTGTAAGGAGATATTTGGTTGTACGGTAGAATCAACTGGTGGGGCCCACTGCCTGTGATGCCTTGAGTGCTGGGGAAAGATCTGAGCCACATAATAAAATAATACATGGTCCAAAGTTGAAAAAGTCTACAGTTCACTTCTTCTTCTTCTCTGGACATGCCAGAATGACAGGGTCCTGACTCCTGAGACATTACCACTCAACTGAGTCCTGCCGTTTTTGGACCAAAATCATCCCCAGTGGACCAAGGTAGGATTTTGGTGAGCCCACTGGCTCATGATCCTTGTCTCTAGACCGTCCATTGCAAAACATTGGATGTCAATCTTGGATGGAGATTAGTTTTTTTTTTTTTTTTGGTCAGATGGGAACTTGCATTGTCATGTCTTGATTTTGTGGGGGCAGGATGACCACATCAATGTTACCATAAATTTCTTGTAAGATGTGTTTTTTTTTTCTCAATGGGGAAGATTTTCAGGTACGGCCTATATATTTTTTCTAAATTCATTCCTTCAGTAAATAAAGTTTTTTTTTTTTTTTTTGCTATCGAAGGGTTTCCAATTCTTTGGGCTGAACTAATCCCTCCGGGCCCAAAGAAAGTTGGATAAACTCTCCTATAGCCCCAGTTTGATAGCAACAATCTTCCGATGCAAATCATGGTTCTAAGCCAACTGAGCTACCCCTTGAAGTTTGGTAAGTAAAGAGTTAATGAGCATTAAAGTAGGCACGGCACTGGTGGACCCGAGCGAGGCCATATATATATAGGTCAGTGTACATAATTGCCAGCAGTGGCACCTTTTCCAATGTAATTTTGATTTTACCATATTGGAAAGTAATTTAAATTTTTTTTTTTTTGCAATGATAGCTATCAGTTAGCAAGGTAGTTTTAGACATTATGTATGGATGGGAAAATTTATTATTATTTTTATTTTTATTTCAAGCCACTGTTCTATCATTTGCTAGAATATATATATTCGGATTTATTCAGGTGGAAACTAGTTCTCACCTATTATGTAAGAACTTTTAGTGGGATACAACTGTGGATCCCATTTGGAGATGGGATTAGAGGGGATAGAAAGATCTATGTGAGATCACCCCGAGTATCAAGTTTGAACCCAACCCCTTGCCCCTAACCCCTTCATCCGTGGCTCGCAAGTTTAATGACTTTATATTAAAAAAAAGATTAAATCCTTGATTCAATAATTCAGTCCATTCAGATATGTGCCAATATTGGGGTCACTGACTATCAGGGGGTCCCTATTTGTACATGGTTTTGATGGGTTGCTAGGTGGGCCCACCAATAGTTTTCACTGATAACTAGTTCTTACCTAAATATTTATTATATATATTTCTTTGTGAGAAATGGGATATAGAACTACATTGATTTTCTTGGATAGGAGGATTAGAGGTGTCAAACAAGCCATGCCCGCAGTTTACTCGTGGCCCAGCCGTACCATGGGCCATGCCGATGTCGGGCCTAGGGGTGGAATTGGGAAATTTTCCTTTGAGAGGCCATAGTGCAATTAAGAAATTCTTGGAGTGGCCAGATGTAAAAATGCACAAAATTTTCTCTAATTGTCTTGAAAACATCTCATTTTGAAGAATCCCTTGTAGTAAGGAGGTAGTTAGGAGGTGAGCAAGGCCAGAACATCCTCGCTCAGTATGATGAGGTGGGCTACATCCAATAACTCAATGGAATGAAAAACAAAACCAAGGCAAAAAAATGCAAATGAATGGTCCTGGTCATAGTATATTCCAAAGACCTTATGTATCATGGGCCCTCATCGATTACAAAATCTTGATATAGGGCCTACATATGAAGCCTGATAGCTAAAGCGGATGGACCTGGACAACCTTCAGACTAGACGGGCCAACCCATTTGCTGTTGTATTCATGAGATCTGTTGATAAACTTCTTTATGAGGCCTTTGTAAAGAGTAGGGCTCTTCTAAGCTGAAGTTTAGATTATCTTAAGATGGAATAGTGCCGGTCCCACAAATCAAAATTGGTTATATCTGTTTTTTGTATGATGGAATTGAAAATTTTAGTTTTGATTGGATTTATCTTGATTTTTGAGACAATCATTATGCAAAAAAACAACAATAGTTAACTTTGATTTGTAGGGCCGGCATTGTTTCATAACTTTATTGTTTTTTACAATTGCCGGAGTAAAGATTCAGGTCCGCCTAAAGAACTATAATTTAGTTCCAAAATCAATTTTAATTTTTTTTTATTTTTTTTTATTAAAATAAGCATATCATTCAACTTATAATAGTGCATCAAGTCGACTACCTCAAATACTATAAATAAAATGCCAAAAAAAAAAGTTAATTTTGAGATGCAATTTGCAATATCAAAGACTCATATGTCGGGTCCCGGGTCACAATCTATATAGACCCGTAACTTCCTAGTAATCGGAGAATCAGATATCCACTTGCAATCCTATCCACACCCACTACTTGAATTAAAAAATTAAAAAAATCACTATCCACAAACCTCATTTTTTCTAAACTGTCATCTATCAACTTCTCTCTACACTCCCTTTCTCCCACCACCCGCCCTACCTCTCTCCCTCTACCTGCGTCTGTTTGGTTTCCCTCTCTTCCCATCCCAATCTCTCTCCCTATCCTTCCCTCCCTCCCTCTCTATCCCACTCCGGCAGTGCTGTCGGAGCCGGCAGTGGTGGTCGGGGGTGGGGTGGGTGTGGAAAGAAGTTAGAAAGGGAGAGATGCCATTTTAGGTAATTTAACATGTGTATATTGGTCATTGAAAGGTAAAGTGTGGAGAGCAAAAATCAGCGTGCATTTAGCAGCTCTCCTTATACAAAGATAAACTTGCTCTCATTATATAAAGATAAACTTTAACAAGTGGGTGTAAAAGTCTGCAGCATGGCAAAAACATCCAAAATGCCATCAGCAAACTTAACTGAGTCAACCATTCTTCCATGCACTGCGAACTGGGCTTGAGGATACAGGCCCGCCGGTTTTTGTCTTCTTGGATATGAGATGGGAGATAAGCTCGCAAGTTGAGATATCCCAATCCATCTAAAGCCCTTAATCCTACTCTATATAGACATCTAAAGAAAAAGATGAAAAAACACAACCCCCCCCCCCCCCCCCCACAATCCTTTGTTTACAGAGTCGAATAAAATGAAATAAAATTGAGTATCACATCAAGATTTTTTTTTTTTTAACATTGTTAAAAGTAAAAACGATAATCTCATACCAGGGCTATATCATAATTAGTGTTAATCAATAATTTGATGATTCAAAGGGGATAAAAGTTGGCCTAGTGGCACCTAGTGGCTAAGAGAGGGTAATGAAACCCACCCGTCCAGGAATGGATATCCTCAAGATCTCCCATGTGATTCCCAATATATGATCCATATTGAATGAGTGAAAATACATGGAAAGAATCATTTGACCATATCCACTATTGCTTACATTTCTACTTTTGTACACGGTGAGGATCTAGTTAAATCACTTAAACCTAACTATTAATGGATTCAAATTATTAACATGGACTCAAATTTATTGGACATAAACCCTCATTTTGGCAATTATTATCAATACTTTATTAAGTACAGTATTATGTAAATCATATAATATTAATGTTCTATGTAACTAAATAGGTGGGTAAGGGTATCTAAATACGGTCCATATCAAATCCACCTCGGAACCTAATAACCAATGGGGGCTAATTAATGGTCCATGACTTAGATAGAAATGGTTTGTACCTATGTTTTGGGTGATGTTCATCTTCATTTCGAGTGCTTCGGATTTTCGACTGGTGGACTGTATCGTAGATTCTCACAATTAATTTGGTCGGAGTGATTTAACCCATAATGTTCAATTGTATTATTAATTATGTACTCAATCTTAGGATGAAACTAGTCCTATTTAGGACATGTTTGTGTAATACTTTTCCGCAGAAAAGTAGACGATTTTCCGTGGAAAATCCATTTTTTCTAGCATTTGGTACGGAATAATTCTAAAGAAATGCTTTCCTGCCTCGTCAGCAGTTTCCTTGATAATGGTGGAAATGAATTTTTTATGGGGGTATGAGAAATAGATTTCTTCGAAAAACTTCTCCCTCTTTTCCATTTAAAAAAAAAAAAAACCCCTACAAATCTTTTATTTTTTGTTAATTTTTTATAAAATTATTATTTAATATTGAATAAATAATATACATGTTATGTTATTTTTCATCAAAGAATTATATCACATAATAAAGAATTTAGATTTTCTATCACGAATCCACAGCCGCACCAAACAATATTAGCATCAATTCAATAAGGGAACTCTTTTTATATTAAACATGAATTTTTAACTTTTATGGAAATCACTTTTGGAAGTTTTTATTTTTATGAAATTTAGTGACATGATAATTTCTTCTTTAATTAAAAAAGGTGTTTACACAAACATGCCTTAGGTAAAATAAGAGGCCAAAGATTATCATAGTCCCCCACTCAAGCCAAGAATTTGCTAGAATTCCTAAAAAAAAAACCAAAGAGGCCTAAAGATTCATATCACGAGTTAACCAAAGAGGTACAAATACTCAACTCCCGAGTTTCCAAGTCCATTCGCCGTTCGCTCCTCGCAATTCCAAAAAAAAATACCCGATCCTTCACTTTCCCCTTCCCCAAATCCCAAAACCCCAAACCCCAAAACCCAAACCCTAACCACAGCCTTTCCTTCATCTCCCAATCTTCTTCTTCTTTTTCTTGCGATCGGCAACGACTTCAACTACGGTACGTTACAAGTCCTTTGGTTTTTTATACGTGTTCTTTTTTTATTTTTTTCCTTGATAGATTTCTCTGGGGGTATGCATGACTCCCATTTTAATGCTGGGGAAGAGGGAAAGAAGTCCATAGACTTGAAAGTGTCATGATTTCTTGATACCAACTTTCCAAAGTTTTGATTTTTTTCGTATTTGAACTTGACCCATTGCGAATGGAAAGCTGGTATGAATCCAATCTTTGTTAGGTTTAATGTTTTCACAAAAGAAGTTTTTGGAAAAAAACCCAATGTCATTGTATTTGTAACTATGCAATTATAAATGGGTTTTGTTCATCTTTCAATCTGAAGTTGGAAAGGGGTGGAATGAAACTTAGATTTTGTGGTTGCCATGATGTTTGAGACCAGAACCCTTGAAAGTGCCTTTCTTTCTTCTCTCCCACTCACACACATGACACATCAGTGAAAGATCAATTGAGGATTTTCTTTTGTTCTGGGAAAATATATGGGATCTTTTGATTAGGGATGAAGTGTGAAACGTGCGCTGAAATCGATTTTTTTAGGTCATACATGAGTTGACAATCCACTGTACTTCTTTGTATTTGCTTCTAGTTTGTAAAGGATTGGTTTTGAGCAGTAAGAGCTTATGGTATTAGATTAAAGAAGGGAAGGAAACAAGAAAGATTATAGCTGTGGAGGATATGAGAAGAATTCTGTATATGTGCACAAAAAATAGCAGATGGAACCGTGGGTTATGAATAAGAAATTTGATGCAAATCCTAGGGTTAGGATTTAGACCGTCAGTGACCCAGCACAATGATAAGTTTCCGCAGAAACAATCTCATGATGAAGACACTCTCCAATGATAAAATCCCACAAGGAAAAATCATATTAAACTCAAACTCTCTCTTTTCCAATACAATGCTCATATAAATAGGGAAAATAAAATTTAGGGGCTAAGAATCCCAACCGAACTAGGAAACCAAACTAGTTGGAAACTATTCTAATTACAACTCATCGATTACAATTGAAATCTAATAACAATTAATTAAATAAAATGATAAAATCTCTAAACTTCCTTGGTTTCCACATGTGGACCATGGATCTTCTTGAAATGATTTATTGTCGCTGAAAAGAGTTCAACTACGAACTCAGTATTTCTTGACATTGCTTTTGTAGAAATCGTGTGTACTTGAAGCGCTTCTTTTGTGACATTTGGTGGCTCTGTCTTCATGGGATATAATGTGACATGTTTTCCATCGTGAGCAAATGTGCATTTATTGTCGCGCATGCCATGAGTTTCATTCTTGTCGTATATCCATGGTCGACCCAATAGGATGTTACCACTATCCATCGGTAGCACATTGCACCAAACTGTATCTTTATAGTCTTCACCAATAGCAAAAGTAACCTAACATGCATTTCGTACTTGTATTTCATCACCTGTCATTAGCCATCCGGCAAAATAGGGATGATAATGTTTTTGGACCTTTAACTTCAAGTGATCCACAAAAGCTTGAGATACGATATCTTCACAACTTCCTCCATCAATCACAACCGTGCAAGCTTATCATTTCTCAGTACTTGCTGAGTGAAAAAATATTATTCTACAACTATTTTTTCTCAACAGTTGGTGTAGTTTCTTTGAGGACTATAAGAGCTCAATACCGTCCTCGGTACCTATTTCCTCCACTTCCTTTATTTCCTTATTCGTAGGATTATCTGGTGTATCCTTCACATCAAATTCACCTTGAATGAAATTTATGAGTTTTGGACATTCAAATGATCCATGCCTCTTGTTGTTTACAATGAAAACATGTAATCCTACTATGATCTTTGGGCTTGGAGAAAACTTTTTCTGATGAATTACTACTTGGATTAGCATCTGTCTTTGGTGGAGTCTTTTGTGCAACGTATTTAGATTCACTAAATTTTTGGGCTTGATAATTTGCAATTTCCCCGGTCATGATGATGTGTTGGATGATCTCATCAACATTATCAAATTTTTTGAATGCAAGTATATTTTGTATATTTATTCTCAACACGTGAAAATTTTGATCGACTAAAGCATCTTCGGTCTCATTTAAAGCACATCAAGCTTGCATTGTCATAAACTCTTTAGAATACGTTACAAGTGACCTGGATCCTTGTTTTAAATCTTGAAAACTTGAATGTAAATCTCTTGAGTAATTGACTTGAAGGAACTTTTGTTTCAAAAGGTTCTTCATTTCAATACACATCTCAACAAGATCTATATTTTGTTTTCTCCTTTTCTTTTGCAACTCAACCCGCCGTATTATAGCATAATTTCGAAAATGAGTTGCTACTAGGGTGACTTTATGGCCCTTAATCTTTGGCTTATGCGTGAAATATCTTTGATGTACACTAACAAATCCATAAATTCATCCGATTTCAATTTGCTATCAAATTCGTGAAGAAGTAGACCCTTTTCTTTGTTTTCTCTGTTTGCTGAAGGAGGAAAAAGAGAGGGCGGCGCTTCTTCCTTTCGACGTCGATGAAGAGGACGGTGGCAACGATCAAAGGTGATGATGGAGCCATTGCTAGCAATGACGACGACAACGACGGCGCTGCTGTTTGATGATGGTAGAGACGCCGAGGAGGTGGGGGTCCTGGCGATCTCGGCGAGGGAGAGAAGATGCGACGGCACTGCTCGTGGTGCCAAGTATTTCGTCTTGACTCTGATCTCCTTCTTCCTCTTCTTCCTCTCCATTTCTTTTCTGATTTGGTTTTGGATAATGGAGAGTGGGGTTTTGGCTTTAGAGTTTTGGGTGAGTAAAATTTGTGAAATTTGGGGATTGTAATTCTGTTGTGGAGTTGAGTTGGGTACTGTAGAGTGGTTTGCGTTTTCCAATTTTGAGGTTGACGATGGGGAGAGAACAAAATGGATCGATGGTGGCTGGGTTTTAGGGAATTTTGGGGTCGTGATTTGGGTACAAGGCTGCGACTGGGGTTAGGAAGTTCTGGTTGGTTGTGGGGTATCGATTTGGTGATTTTTTTGGGACGGAGATTGATGTTGGAATGGATGCGTGGCCTCAATATAGTGATTAGAGGTTACGTGAATCTTCGCTCCAATACCAATTCATGCAAATCATCGGGTTAGGATTTGGATTGTAGGTGCCACAACGCAATGATTAGTTTCCATAGAAACAATCACGATGATGACCATAGTTGTCAATTCCGTTTTGGCCGTCATTTCGGTTTAGCGTTCAAGATGGAATATTTTGGTATTTCGGCAAAACTTTTCGGAATAATAAAAATTAAAAAAAAAAATATACACGTATGTAAAAAAAAGGAAAATAAAAATAAAATAGAAATTATGCTAGCTTCTTGATATGGATATCATGAAAAAAATAGTGGAAATTGTGCTATGGACCAAAATTTAAACAGAGATTTTTTTACCCTTCCGCTTTGGCCGAAGGACTGGAATGAAAAATTCCCGCCATTTCGGCTGAAATGAAATGGAATTGACTACTATGATGAAGACGCTCTCCAACGATAAAGTTCCACATGGGAAAATTGTATTAAACTCTCTCTCTCTCTTCCCCCCCACCCCCCGCCCCCCAATACAATGATCATGTAAATAGGGAAAATAAACCTTGGGACTAGGTATCCTAAAAGCATGTTTGGTTACAGACAAGGAATCCATAGATCTGATGATTCTTCACTACCAATGGAATAAGGATTCCTCGCTGGTGATTTGTATAGTTGAGGATTTCACATTGATATTGGTTTGTATCGATGCTTATAACTGAGAAAAATAGGGTTCAGTGTGCAAATCCACTTAAGTGAGGATTTTCAAGTCTTATGGGGGGAGGTCGGATCTGAAAATCCTAACAAATGAAGATTTCCCTTCGTCCTAAATCCTCAGGAATTTACAATTGCCAAACGTGGATTCACCACAACTTCAGGGAAATTGAAACCTTTTCCCTAAAGATTTGGTTACCAAACGTGACCTAAATAAACTAGGAAACCAAACAAATTGGAAGCTATCCTATTTACAACTCATCAATTAAAATTGGAAACTAATTAAAAAAATAATTAAAAAAATAATAAAATCCAAACTTCTTAACCGAGATTCAATCTTTACATTGCTTATTTAAATAAAAAAAGAAAACTTAAGGGCTAAGATCCCTAAATAGACTAGGAAACTAAGCAAATTACAACTCATTATTCAATATTAGAAAACTGATGACAACTTAATTAGTGAAATAAGAATCCAATTCCTAAATTTTATTGGGTCCCACACGTGGATCATGGGCCTGTCTTGCATTATTTATCAATTCCTTCCACCCACTTTAAATGGACATTGTTCTTCATGATATGGTCTATTCCTTTGGAGGAATTATTTGCTTTGCGAATGTATTTCTAATGCTAAGTGTTCCACTCCTGGTAGGGGTGTTCATGGGCTGGGCTAAGGCACATCCAGGCTAGGCCCAAGCCCGAACGGGCCGTAAAAGTTGGGCCCGAGCCCGCCATTTTAATCAATTGGGCAGAGTTGAAGTGGGTTTTTTTCCAAATTTGTGGGCATTTGAGCAATTGTTAAGACTAATTAAATTAAATTACATGCATTCCTTACACGGGCTGGGCTGGGCTTTGGGCTTTTTTTATATCACAATCCAAGCCCAGCCCAATGATTAAACGGGCCTTAATTACTTATCCAAGTCCTGCCCAAAGTGGAATGGGCCCGGATCGGGCTTGGGCTGGCCTGGCCCATGAACACCCCCTAACTCCAGGTTGCATTTTGAGATTTTTGACCTTTCCCCTTAATACCACGGTGTTTGGAATAGTTCTCGTTATTGTTTTCCCTTCACCAAATGCTGCCACCATTCAAAGAGTATTGCATCATTTTTCTTTTGGTCACCTAAGACTCTGTGTGTGCGCATGTGTTGTCAAAAGGCATTCTTTTTTATCACAACCATTAACCACCTCATAGGCTTAACTGCTAAGGATACCTCTCCAACCAACAAATCATCCCCAAAATCAACTGTCCTCTTAACTTTCTTCTATCAACAACCACAACAGTCATCCAACTTGGACAAGTGATCACTCTTAATAGAAATAGAACCCCACAAACTTGAGATATTGACAGAGGCTACTTCATTTCTAATTTCCATCCCTTTTCTCTTATTTTATGTTTACTTACAATCTCTCCTTTTATAATTCTTCATGGTCCCTGCTTTCCAAACTTCCTCAACCATTTACTCAGATAGAAGAGCCCGAAATGTTTCTCCCAACCTCCTTAATTACGAATATCCTTCCCTTTTGTCTCCACCATCTCACTCTGGTTAGCCAAATGCATTTTCTTCTTTGGAATAATTGATTCTTGTCTCAGATTCTCTATTATTTCCTCCCAAAATTTCATCTTATGGCTCATAAGTTTAGGAGCACTATAGTGATCACAATTCTAAATTGGTGCAGTCATGCTGGATAGAACCCAGACCACATGTGTAGGGCCCAAGTCAATTTATGATTTTTATTTCACTAATTACCTGTCATTAGTTTTCTAATTTTATTTAAGAGTTGTAATTAGGATAGTTTTCTAATTTCTTTAGTTTCATAGTTTAATTAGTTTTTTAGGGCCGAAGTTTTCTTTTTCTTATATATTTGCATTGTAATAGATTTAATTCTCAGATAGTCGATTAATAGAATTGGGTTTTCCCTTTGGGGTGCGTCCTTGTTTATAGTCTCTGCGGAGACGTGTAGTGTCTGGGGACACGTGCTTCGGCACCAGTATTGTGTTTTGGCACTTCCACGCGAGCCCTAACCATAGGGCCTGCATCATAAACTCTTTTGCATTAATGAAGTTCTGTATTTCTTTCATACACGTGACATTTTACAACCCCCGCTTCTTGCATTAACTGGTTGGATTGGAGTGCATTCTCTTTCATCTTGGTAGCTTTGTGTTTTACCCTACCTTTAGAGAAGTGATGCAGCTGCATATTAATGAATACAATAGTCAAGGCTGAGAGTATCATTTAGTGTGTTTTTTTTGTGCTTCTATAAATGCCCTTCTTTCATTGGTCAAATGATGTATGAATGACTTGAAATTGAATCTGTTAAATGGGTTATTTAGAAACCTTTCCAACATCTATTTCATTCTTGCTTTACTAAAGTTAAATTAGGGTTGTTCATTGGCTGGGCTGGGCTGAGCAATATCCTGGCATGGCCCGATTTTTATACAATTGGCCCAAGCCTGACTCGGGCCAGAAGTTCATGGCCTGAGCCCGGCCTGCTTGGAAAAGGTGAAGCCTGTGGGTGGATAATGATGTTTATAAATTATAATAAAAAAGGCTTGTACAAACTGCACTTATGAAAGTGGATGTGTTCGAGTCCCCCATTTCAACCAAAAAAAGCTTTTGCTTACATTGTGCCTGTCATTTGGGCCAGGCTTGGGCTCTCTACCACTGAATGCAAGCCCCCGGCCTGTATATTAAATGGACTTAGATTTAAGGTCCAAGCCCAGCGCGTGTAACAAATCCTAAGGCTAACCCCTAAAGTTAAATTGGAAAGTGATGTGGAATCAGTTGTCTCTCTCTCTCTATATATATATATATTATATTATATTATATTATGGACTTGTTGGCAAGCTTACAATCTGAATTTGGCTTCTTCAGCAGTACACTTATTTGGAAGGACATCACTTGTGGTCTTGATTTTTTGTCATCATCATGTCCACTTGTAAATGAAGAGTGAGCATCACGATCTAGTTATTCTCTCCATTTGGTTATAAAATGAGTAGACCGTCTACACGCAGCAAAAACAAAAGGCCTAAGCCTGGTGAGGGTGATGGTTCGGCTTCCGAAATTTTGAGGTTGGCAGTGCTCTTGTGTTCCAGGATTATGAGAAATTTTCATGCTTTTGTCACCATATCTTACTTGCGTTCCTATGTTTGTTGTTTTGTAGGAAAATATATTCAACTGGCGAAATTTCCCTAGATGACATTTATCAGCTGTATTTGATCCGCAAGCCTTTTTGTCAGGGATGCCGTATAAATTCAAAAGAGAACCCAAATTGCTTTTGTGGGTTTATTCCACCTTCAAATGGAGCCAGGAAATCTGGTTTATGGCAGAAAATGTCAGATATCATTCAAGCTCTTGGTCCAGATCCATGCAAGGATCTTCGTTCCTCCACCGATACACCTATTGGTTTGACTAATTTGGGTGCAACATGCTATGCTAATAGTATACTTCAGTGCTTGTACATGAACTCGTTATTCAGGCAAGGGATTTTCTCTGTTGAGCCTGATCTTTTGAAGCAACATGCCGTCTTGGATCAGCTAGTTCGACTATTTGCACAGTTGCATTCCAGCAGGATGGCTTATATTGATTCAGCACCATTCATTAAGACTTTGGAGCTAGACAATGGTGTTCAACAGGATAGTCATGAATTTCTAACTTTGTTACTTTCTTTGCTGGAAAGGTCTCTAAGCCATTCTAAGATTCCTAATGCTGGAACTGTTGTCCAAGATCTTTTTCGTGGACGCGTATCACATGTAACTCGGTAAGACAAAGTCTTGTTATGTAGTTTCATATGCAGCTAGGTCTAAATTTTAACTAGGTGTCTGCTTTCTTATATTTTAATTGCCTTGCTATTATTAATATGATGGAAGGAAATCGTTTGTCTATAACTCATAAGTAGCTTTTTTGGCTGCATCATCCAAATTTTATTTGACCCAATAATGAGCAAATTATTGGTTTTGTTTCCATTGCATTAGGGACAGCTGTTGCTTTTCCAATTGATACATGTATTCAGCAATTGTATGATTTCATCAGTTGCTTGGTTTTTGTTTTCCGAAGTGCATAGCTGTTTCATGCCAGCATGATCTGTAACTGAGAGGCTCTGAATGTTGTGTATTTAATTGTGACAGCCATTAAGGTGGCACTGTTAGGTTCTTCACTTCATCATCATGTCAAAAAGCAAACTTTGCAATACCAAAAAAGTAAGAGAACTGGTAAGGTCAGTTTGTTTGGCAATTAAGACATTTAATGACATTTAACTATAAGTTAAATTTGCTCATTATGCGATAAGGGGAACAAGACACAAGCACCGTAGCAAATGAATTTGAAAAAGTGGGTGTAAGCAGCATATCTTTTGCCTACTTATGCTACTTCGTATCCTTTCATCCAGTTTGGCATATATTCTCTTGTACTGCAGTGATGCTTCATTTCATGTACGCCTTTTTGTCTTCAATGGTATCTGAATCTTTACCATTTGGGAAAGGCTCTATGCCTAATTTTCTAAAAGAAATAATATTATAATGTCTATTATTTTGTCAAGCTGTTTTATATATAGGTGCTGGTTTTAAATGCCCATGTGTCTTCCCTTTTATTTTGTTGCATTTTACGACAAAGCAACAAAAAAACTGGAAAAGTGAATTCCGTTGAAAATGGATTATTTGTGGTTGTTTTAACTGTTGTTTCTTGTCACCTGCTTCATGCGGTTAACATTCCCACTTTTGTGATTTACTTTGTAGCACTCTCTAGTCCCTCCCTTGTCTGGTTTTTGTATTGAGATTTTGCAAATTAATATTTTGATAAGATTTATTCTAGCACTGATGTATTTGATCATTGCTGTATAAACCTGCTATAAGTTGAGTACTTATTTTTTATTCTTCCACTGCTCTCATGTGTTTCTGCATGCTGTTTGAATTTCTTTCCTCTTTTCATACAGTTTTTAACCAAGCTAATGTTTTACTTGTTCTCTTTAATTAGGCATTTGATTCATCTTATTTTGGCCCTACTTGAATGCATTACAAACTATAAATCTTAGTATTTTAAGCATGCCAAAGGGTGATGCACTATTATTATAACAAAAACAAAAAAAACTATTGGTTTTGATTTGGCTGGCGCCTGCCCTCTTTTGAAATTTTCACACTTTACTCACCAACAACCACTGCTGGTTTCCTTCAGATGGCTGAATACGGTATTAAAATATACTTTTCAACTAGTGTGAACTGGTAAACCTTCACAAAAAAAAAAAACATACATTCAAGAATGGCCAAAGCATATTCTATTGCTTGGTTTCGTGTATATTTTGGGCCCTTCTATCTGATGATCTGATGTTTGCTATGATGCTATTATTACATGTATTGGGTAAGAAATGAACCATAACTTCATTTTTTGTATTTTACAGGTGTTCAGTTTGTGGAAAGGATTCTGAAGCATCGTCAAAGATGGAAGATTTCTATGAACTTGAGTTAAACATCAAGGGGCTGGACAATCTTGATGAGAGTTTAGAAGATTATCTTAGTGAGGAGAAATTGCAAGGGGAAAATCAATATTTCTGCGAGTCATGTGGAGCACGAGTCGATGCTACTCGTTGTATTAAGCTTCGCACACTTCCTGCTGTTCTTAATTTCCAGCTAAAGCGTTGTGTCTTCCTTCCCAAGGTAACTCCTATGCAATATAAAATAGTATATTATTGAATCCTTTCAAATGATTATATGGAACCGTGTTATGTGCGCCCCCCCACCCCTTTCCCTTCTCTTCTTTTTAATTTAATGTGATTACGGTAGTTTTAAAATAATTTTATGGTAATTCTACGAAAATAACAAAAAAATTTGTATGGAACTGTGCTATGTGCTCCCTTTAATTCAATGTGATTCATGCTTATTCATTTTGCCTGATCTGAATTTAATAATTTTGATTATCTTAGAAGCTGTTGTTCCTGTTTGCAGACCACGACAAAGAAGAAAATAACTTCAGTATTTCGTTTTCCTAGTCAACTGAATATGGCGCAAAGATTATGCGACTCCTCTCATTGTCAGTCAGAGCTAATGTATGACCTATCAGCTATACTGATCCACAGGGGCACTGCTGTTAATAGCGGTCATTATGTGGCACATATTAAAGATGAATACACTGGGCTTTGGTGGGAGTTTGATGATGAGCATGTCTCAAAGTTGGGTCTTCATCCCTTTGGGGAAGGAAGCTCAAGTTCTGCTAAATCTGCGCCTACTGCAAAGCCTGCTTCATCTGAAGCAATGTCCTATACTGGAGATGGAAACCATGTAAATACTGCTGAGTTATCACCTTCAGATCTTAAGAATGCTTGCAATGATGAAATGTTTTCATCAGCTGATGCTTACATGCTGATGTATTACCGTAGACCAATTAAAGAGAATGGTGCCAATCCCCACAGCATGTCGGGTGCAGCCAATATGGATACTGATGAAGAGAGAGTTTCTGGATGCAGCAATTCTCTTCCACTTCATCTATCGAAGGAGATAGAAGAATTAAATACATCATATGACAATGCTTGCCAAGAGTATCTGGTAAAGAAGGAAAAGGAGATTAAGGCTATCAAGGAAAGACGAGAAGAAGTGAAATTTATTCTTTCTGAAGCTCCTGTTAGTTCGCTGGATGAAAAATTCTTTTGGATTACAACTGATTGGATTCGTCAGTGGGCTGATAGCATTACTCATGTGTAAGCATTGGTCATCTTCCGTGCCTTTTAACATTTATTTGAACACGCTATTTAAAAAGTTAATCATCTTGTGCTACAATGCAATGCATTTTCCACACAATTATAATTGAAGCTTTACATTATTCCCTAGATAGATGGGGCGTAGGCTTCTGTGATGATGATGAATGTATGGATAATGTGTTGCAGTGCAAGTTGATAAGCTTATGCACTGGATATGAATGATAGAATTTCCTTTCTCTCTCTCTCTCTCTCTTTTTTCGTTCTAAATTGTTCAATGATGCAATGTTAGCAAGTCACTTCTTTCTTAAGTTTATTTAAGATTGATGCGTGTCTTAGAATTTTGATTATGTGTATATATATATATATATATTCACTGTTTATGGGCAGTGGTGACGAGTGACAGATTCTAAGATGCCACTATAGCCTTCTAGTTACTCAGACAATGAGATCCTTAGAAGTCCAAATGCTTTCTGGTTTTAGCTGCTTCATTTTGTTGTTTCACACAATCTCATGTTTGGTTTATCAGCCACATTTTTTAATAATTAGTTTCTTGCTTTATATTTTTTTCCCATGCTATTTAACATAAATTTAGAGTGTAGTTTTTCTTGGTGGCAGCTAGCACCCTTTATTTTGTGAAGCAATTCCTACACATGGTAGTTTTTTCTTTATGAAAAGACTTCGTTTGCTTGAGTAGGAGTTTCATATAGTGATGTAAATAGTTGCATTATTGCTCCAGTGTACGTATATCTTCATTCACCATCAAAATTTTCCCATAACGTGTCCTAGCTTTTGGCCTAATTCTTCTTCTGCTGTTTTATTCATGTACCTCCTAACATAAAGATATACCCTGGTTATATGTCATCTCTTAAACAAGTTTAACAATGAGCAACTCATTCTTTCAATGGAGAGTGCCTATGATTAGTTTCCTGAAATATTTTGATCTTTTTTCTGTAGTCAGCTTCTTCCTGTTGTGTGGAAATATTTTATAATTTCATCATTTATTAATTTCGTTAATGACATTGTGTTTTTTTCTTATGCTTATGTTGTGTATCCTGCAGCCCCATTGATAACAAGCCAATTCAGTGCTTACATGGGAAAGTTCCAGTTTCAAAGATTGGTACCATGAAGCGGGTTTCAGATAAAGCTTGGTCCATGTTGCATCATAAGGTGTGCGCAGATGTGGTTGTTGTATAGTGGAATTAGATAGCAATGCATTGTTTTCCATCAAGTGGTTGGAGATGCATTTGATACCCTCATTTTCCCTGATATTGCTGTTTGTTTGACATTCACTTCCCAAAAATTTTGGTGTTTCCTTTTTCTCAAGGCATTTCTGTTTAGTTGTATTGGGTGTTGAACATATAAAGGAACTTTTTAAAATTTATTTCAAATTTGTTGATGATGGTTTTGTTTTCTACTTAAATTGCAAAATTTCCTTTCCATTCCTTCATTTTTTTGATCTTAGTGAAAAAATAGTAAATAACTATGGGATGATTTATAAGTTTGCGATTCTCAGTTGTAATTTGTGTTGGCATTGCAAAAGTTCCTTTTTGAGCCTTTCCTTTTTAATTATTTTCCACAACTTCTGTGAGCTTGGGAAAAACATACATAAGATTGCAGATTCAGATCACATTACCTAGAAGAGGAAATTTTAAACTAAACTACTGTTTGTTCAATATGTAACAATATCTTCATTAAATTCTAGCATTTCAAATGTAAATGATTTTTAATGCCTTTTGGAGTATAAGATTATCTTTCATCATTGTCGTTATCATCATCATCATCATAGTCTATTCTTGCTTGTAGCCCTTTGCAACTGGGCAGGTCTTGAACCATTCTTCCGTCATATTAAGTCCTGATTTTTATATATCCATTTGCAACCAATAACATGATGATCGACAAGAGGAGGAACAAGATCTCATGTATGAGTCTCGTGCAAAGCCTCAAGTTCTTCGGCTGTAATAGCTTGCCAGTGTGGATAGGTGGATGCTTGTTTGTATGACTGAGGCTCAGTATAAGGATGGAGAGCTGCAAGAAAATATTTGTAGGCTGGGGAAAAATGGTGAGAAGCCATAAGCCATAATGATCTACAGGTTTGTGAAGTTGAAGAGGATACCTGTGAGGTGTCCACCAGTCATGGAGCAGGGGCAAGTAATAATTTAGGTGGCAGAGTGGTTGGTTCACAAGCTTGATGCTAATAAACACGAAGAGGAGTATAAATAAGGGGCAAGGACTGGACTTGGGGAATAAATCAAGGAATGAATGAAGGGGATATGAGTGAGGAGGATCAGGAGAATGTGAAGCAACAAGCAGGGAATAGAATCTAATATGCTTAAGAAATGTGACATATTGGAATATATGAAGACAATTGGTTTTAGGATTAAAACAGCGGAACCCTTTATGTTTGATTCCGCAACGAAGGAAGCCAAATGGTGGATTTGGGAGAAAGTTTGAAATGTTTCTTTTGGTAGAAGAGGAACAAAACAGGTACACCCAAAAGAATGTACAACGAAATAACTGAGTTTTGATGGAAGAGTGCTTTAAAGGGTATGCAACTAGAGAGAATGGAGGATGGATAGCGATTGATAAGAAATGCAGTGATCAAAAAGGTTTCTCCTCTGAATGAGAGAGCTAGTTTAGAAGAATGAAGAGTGCAAATGATATTAAAAAGATGATGGTGTTTGTGTTTAGTAACATCATTTTGTTTAGGTGTACAAGGGCAGGAGAGCTAGGAATGGTTTACCTGGTAAGAGAGGGAGTTGCAAAACCAGCTAGAGAGGTACTCGTTGCCAGAGTCTGACCTAAAAATTTAATTCTAGTGAAAATTTGAGTTTCGATCTTGTGAGCTAATGAAACATATCTGTCATATGATTCATGTTTATGTTTCATTAAATACAAGTATGTATAACGTGTATAAGCATCAATAAATACATTGTAATAAAGTGAGCCTCCTTTAGCAGTTGAGAGGCAGGTCCCTAAATGTCACTGCACTAAATCAAAAGTATGTCAAGTATGAGACTATGAGTAGTGCTTGTATTAAAGGGCAAAGCAATATGTTTTGAAGCACGACAACTTAAATAGTCAGATAAATCCTCAAAAGGTACATCGCTTAAAATATGAGAAGAAATTAATTGTTTCAAATAAGTATCTGACATATGGCTTAATGTAGAATGCCAAAGATCGAATGAAGATGGTAGGTAGCAACAACATCAGCACTGGATGAACTAGTCAAGTGAAGAAAATAAACAAAATGCAAGCCACCTGATTTATGCCCTTTCCTAATTTGGCTCCTGATTGATGGATCCTGCACAGAACAGCTGGATGAGGACAAAGTAATCGCATAGCTGTCTTGAGCAAGTTGACTAATAGATAAAAGATTTAAAAAGATGAACTGGGAACAAAACTACAAATAAAATAGAAAGGAAACCTGAGGTGGTGATAGGGTCTGTTTCGGTGATAGATGAGAGCTGTCAGCGGTATATATGAAATGGGAAGATGAGGGTGAATAGGTGTGAGTAGGAATAGAAGTATTGAGGTCATATGACTATAGAGGCATCAAAATCAATTATCTAAGGGACATCTTTGTTACCTGTGGGAGAGAAGGGGCAATGGTTGGCAAGGTTGCAGAGGATGCTTAAGCTGAAGACCCAAAGCCAGAGGATAGCATCATCTACTGGAGCTGCTTAGCAATGCTAAACTGAATTTGTGAAGTGAGGTTAGAAAAGGCAGAAGCATCTGTAGTTGTAGAAAGGGCTGCTTACATAGCATTTGTCTGGGGACGATGCTAGGTGTGACTAGGTCGCCGATTATGTGGAGCTTTTGGACAAAAGGACAGTCCTTTTGTACTGTGTCCTAGCTGCTTGCTGTAGTTGCAGATGTCAGCGGTTCTGTTCTTTTGGTGGGGAGGGGGTAAGGTCTTGGTACCTACTTGTATTAAATTTGGAGGAAAAAATTTCTTTAAGTGGGGGAGAATGTAAGGGCCCAAACCCAGAAATACCCAATTGCTAGTGTTTCCTTGAATTTCGGTTCCAAATAGATGAATTGGGCAATTAGGGCACGATTCAATTTGAGCACGATTTAGATTTAATTGGTGAAAATTGAATAATTTTGGGTTTAATTATTTGATTTATTGGATCTTGGTGGGACCCAATTTGTACCCATTTGAATTATAGTGATCTCAGTTGAAGGATATGGGTAGACTCTGAGTGGAGAGGGGCCCATCTTTAGTTAAAAGGGGTTTCGATTTAGTTCATATTTGGTTAGACAACTGAAGTTAATAATGAAATAGGTTATTATTACTTGTGCTCGTGCTCTGTTATTAAATGTCTTTTATTTGGTGATTGATGAATATTCTGCTGCTAAGTTCGTCTTGATTTAATCTCATGAATGCGGAAAAGTTTAGTTCACGACTCGAAAGGCGGACTTCTTCTGGAATTCGGGTTTTGGGTCGTGACAGAGGGCCAAGAAGTTCAGGCTCTGAGGTAGGAGATGCATAGACAAGGACATGGTCTACTTCTACAGTTCTCTTGGTGGCAAGAGAAGATTGACTTTGCTCCTTGGATATTAGTTCATATAAAGCTATATCGACCATGGGAAGAGGAGATCAACGCAAGATCCTACTCGTAACATGCTCATACTCAGGTCGGAAAGCCATAAAAATTTGGACAAGTCGAGTTTCTTGATGGTATGTCTCAAACGTAGCAGTCATCAGCAGTCAACACATATAAATTGTGGTTCCATAAATGACACCTGGTCCCATAAAGTTTTCATTTTAAAATAAAATGCATGTATCGAATCATTGCCTTGTTGAGCATTTCAAAATCTTTCTTTCCAATTAATATCTCTTGGCTGGGTTGGTTTGGACATATATGCAGGCTAAATAATCCCAAGCATCCTTTGGATGGGAAAATCTTGCTAGTTGAAATCAATTGTTGGGGTCAACAAAGTTGACAGGCCAGGATTTAGATTTACCAATATTGTATTTCCATTCTTCTTCCATGGCAGGATCTGAGGGTTTCTCTATTTTGGTAAAAAGATATATCCAAATTTTTCTGTATTTCAAAAAATTGGGGATGAGATGAGCCCAATAAGCATAATTTGTCCAAGTCGAGCTGAATAGAGATCACTTGGGTACAATCTGAAGCCATTTGTAGCAAGATTGTGTAATATAAATGGAGGATGTGCAAACCAATTGGCAGAAAATGTGCCTGAATGTAAAGAAAATAGAAAATAATCTTTTTTCCCCTTATTTTGAATGGTAAGTAGAAAGGATTCCACCAAACATACTCACCATTAAAAAAAAAAAGGAGTCTGCCAAACACGTACCTGGTCCTGGATGTTCAGTACAGTTGACGAATGGATTTGAAGAAAACCCTACCCGAAGTGGTAGCATTGCCGATCAACCTTTAGGTTATCTCTGTAGATGAATGGGAAGGGCGTCTTCCGAATTTCAGGTCTATCTGATGAGAATCCGGCAAATTCAATGACCGAAATGAAAATCAGGCCCCAAAACTGTGGAAACTGAAAGCTGACCATAAACACCCTGAAATGGAGTCGGATTAGGACGAGAATTTAGCTGAATAATCTTCTATAACGGGCTACCAAATCTAGAGAGTTTTGTAAGATTTCAAAATCTGGAGTGGGCCCTACAGAAAATTGACCGAAAAAATAAGGATGCACAGACAGCACAGTCGACTGCCGACTGTGTGGAAAGTCTTTTTGAGGGTTGACAAAGGCTTCATTGAGGATTTTGAGACAAGAAGGGACAACTATTGTTCTGTCAGTGGGTCCTACAGCAGATAAGATCAGATCAGGACGAATGGGATCCAAGATCAATTGGATCAGACAGACCAGATAAGAGCTGCCTGGAGCTCTTGAAATTGCTGCTCAATAGCTCAGGAAACTGGCCATGGAATATTCTGGCAGCAGTGATTACCAAATGAAATTTATGTTAATATCTGTCCAGCACCCAACTTGGATGCTGATAGCAGCAATATAATGTTCCTTAGAGAAACAATGGGATAGATTTATGTTGTTAGGGAAGATCAAAGGAAGGGGTTTGAATACAAGGGATGACATGTTAGGTCCCGAACCCACTAGACAAGGCTCATTCCATCCACACACATTAGCCATCCACCTAACCAGGCCAGTTCACAGCTGACAGCCCCTCGTTTAATGGCCGGGTTTCATGTTATCTGTTGTTATTTTTCAGTTCTTTTGTTATGCATGTGTTGTACCTTTCAGTTATTTTATCTTCTGTTATCCAGTTATGGAGGAGAGATACTAGGAGTTATGGAGTGGGCAGTTATCTTTGATGTAAGTGATTCCTATATGTATGGTTAGAACGGATTGGAAAAGGATCGACTATCTAGTTTTTCTCATTCAGTCTTCAACTTCAGCAAGAGGATGCCCTTTCCCTCTGATTTGTGGGGCTAAGCTTGGTCTCTGAACCTATCATGGCATTGCAGAACAGGAATGAATTAAGGAGAGAATGAGTGAAACTGAGGGAACAATTGAAAGATTGAGTTTTTTCTCAATGTTAGCCTTTAATTCAAAACATGGGCTATAACTTTTTAAATTTGTCCAAATTGCATCTTATTGAGCCTGTTTTAAAGTTGATCAAATAACATAACAATGGATGGGTCATGACTTCCTCAAAACTTGTTCAAAATGCACACTCATAGGCTTGTTGGAATGGCGTAATTAATAACTTTCCCTCTCAGCAGTTCCCCAGATCTTGTTAACCTTAGGATCATTACTGAAGTCGCGGAACGGGCTTGGTATAGCCTATTTTCTTGTGCAGGTCCACAACGGAATCTTATGAATTGTCAGGCAAGATTCATTTGATACTTAATTGAAACCATCACTTTCGTTTCCTGGAGCAACTGATAAATGTACAATTCCTTGTCGAAAAAAACCAGATGGCATTCAGGCTGCAAAGATGTAGATACGAAAGTGAGGAAGTAAATTTCTTAAATAACATTGGAGCATGATGTAATGGCTATATCATCATCATCAAAGCCTTGTCCCAATTATGTTGGGGTAGGCCGTCGGCTACATGAATTATCTTTCTCCATCCTGAGCCATCCTGAGCCAAATCCTCCTATATGTTATATTATATTATATTCCTATGTATGCAAAATGTTGAACCATGTTACTCCACTCATGATTAGACATTGAATCTCTTTTAATCATATGATGTATTTGTCAGTACATTTTTCACACAGAGTGGGTCTTTCATTTGTTTCTTCATGATTATCTCCTAAGAGATACACCTATAGATGAAAGATTCGGAATCTGGTAGGCCCAGTACAGTACATTTGCTCCCTTATTTGGATTAGATTCATTTCAATATGTTCAGAATTAATTTTTACCTATCATATACCCATTTCTGTTTTCAATGGCTTATTTGCTGACTTTGATGATGATTTCACGTGACATCATTATATCTAGTATTGTGGGGGCCCAGAATTGACCAGTGAAGACTGCTGCATTGATTGCCTCAAGGACATGGCGAACTCTACAGTTTGTTCAGAGAATTATAGAGATAGGAGAATGTCAATGAAGGAGCTTGCTGAGGCAGCAATTACAGGAAAATGTTTTGATGATAATATGTATTTTGTATCTAGGCCATGGTATGGTTCTGTTATTTGACCTTTTCCTTTTATTTTTATTTTTCTTGGTGTTTTATGGATTCCTTGAATCCTTTTTCTTTCCCTTCTATTCATTTGTGCACACTTTTCATTCATTAAATTTCTGTATTTTCTTCCAGTGTAATTTTAGTTATTTTGACTTGGTTCAGAAATCAACTGAACTACTAAGGTGTTGTTTGGCAATTCTACATTTTAGGTCTATTTGATTTAAAACTGATTCAGACAGATGTTTGAGTGCTTTTGAGACTGTTTAAGGAACATTTATTTGAATCTCTGATTGAATATGTAAGTCCTTTTGCCCTTTTTTCAAAAAGTAATAAGAGGCTGACTTTTTCAAATAGACATAAATGTCTAAAGCAATCAAATAACTTTTGATTTTCTTTTTTATTAAGTTTGCCATGCAACTTTTAATATACGACAAGTTTGCCGTTACTATTACTATAGAACAAGTTTGATTGTACTTCTTTTACTATATGACCGTTTGCACGATTCAAAAGCGCAGTTGCAATTATTATCGCGGTCGACCCTGGAGAGTGATATGATGCAACATTGCGACATGAGTTTTTTTCAATTGTAAAAACTTTTGAAAAAAATATCTAAAAAGCCCAGAATATTGAAAAAATTGAAAAAATATTTTTTTAATTAGTACACCACAGACCAAAATATATGTCCCCTTAATTCATAACATCTTGTATTGCTATTTAATCTTTAACTGTTAAATATGTTAGTTATAGTGTTTAAGTTTTGGGCCCATCTTTGTAATTTATATATCTATCAATGTAGCCCATATTGACCACTATAAAACCCTTGGATTTTTCTTATCACATTTTTATTAGTGATCAATATGACATTGGACCCAACAACTATTGGAATAAATCAATAAAATTTATTGAGGGTCCATTTGGGAGGCATTTGTTTTGAGTGATTTATTTGTTTTTTTAAATTTTTTAATAAGTAGGCCCTATTAAAGTGTGTAAGTGAAAAAAAAGAGTCTAGATACCCCAAGAAATTGGGCCTATCATTAGATTGACTGTTATAAAACATTTGATTTTTTTAGTACTTTATTCACATGACTCAAACTGACTAATCTGATATTGTGTGTAATTTTAATTTGATAAAAAAATTTTTGAGTGCCCAGATCAAGAATGGGCATTTATTTTTTAGTAGTTATATTTTTATTAAGGCCTTCGTAAAGAGCCTTATGAATTGTCTAGGTTGAGGTAAGTATCTAATTATAACATTAATAATAATCCAGGTATTTAAGATGAAATTTTGTGGGTTACATAGTGGGGCCCAGTCTCAGCTATTGACAATCTAAACCTCACAAAATAGATGTCCTTCTCTTGTATGGGCCCTGGCCAAATTTCACCTGAGTAAGAGATGTGTCCATCATTAGATTCATCAAGTGTGTATATTATCAGTTTGTTAGCAGGTCCATCTCTTATCTGGGTGAAATTTGGTCAGGCCACATAAAAGATAAAAGAGAAGGGAATTTATGATAGCCTTGTCCCAATTATGTTGGGGTCAACTCTGTGAACTGTGTTTCTCCATTTTGATCTATATTGAGCCAAATCCGCAGATAGGTTGCACTTCTTCAACTCTATTTTTACTACTTTCATCCATGTCCTCTTCCGCCTACCCCTTACCCTTGGTGGGCTATCAATCTATATTGAAAAACATTTCCTCAAAGGCATTGTTACTGGCTTGCTTTGGACATGTCCAAATCATCTCAAATGGGTTCCACTTATTTTTATCATCTATTGATGCGACTCTTAAATGCTCCCGAAATCTCTCATTTATTATTCTATCATTCCTAGTTTTACCGCACATCCACATCAACATTCTCATATTTTCTACACCCATTTTGTGCATGTGTTGCTTCTTGATTGGCCAACATTCTATTCCATTGGGTTGGGGGGTGGCGGTGGTTTGGGTGAATTTTTACCATGTTCTGATCATCCTAGGTTGTGATCTGAGGCCTGAGTTTTGACCGTACAATAGCATTAATCTTTTTCAATGGCCCTGGTCACAGCCTTGGGATTATTGAGAGGGGGTGAACTTGAATCACTCCCTAAGCATGTATCCCCATTCCATCTCCCTCCCTCCCTCCTTGCAAGACCTGCCCCAGGTGGGCTGCCCACACGAACTGGCTGGACAACTATTAATGTAATGGCCCAGATTCAGCATGACTGTCTGGTCCAACAGACCAGTGATCTTTGCCTGAGCCCCAATCCAATAAGTGACGAGGCTTCAATTTTGAAATGTGACCCAACTCATTTGAATTAGTACTCTAGGCGCAAACCTTACTGTTGATGGGCCAGCCCTTAAGAGTTAAGACCCAACAAAACCCTAGTGTGTTATGAAGTAGAATATAACACTTCCAACTTGAAAGCATAGCATGAGGAAACAGGATCCATCTTGGCAGCCCCCCCCTCTCTCTCATGAGTTTAGTAGCGGATAGGTCATCACAGTTTATACTGGTTTTTTTCTGTTAGTTTTTGCTCTAAGTAGTATCGTATAGACTTATAGAAAGTTTCCCTTGGATGTCTGGCTTGTTTTGTAGGTTGTTACAGTGGGTACGCAGAAAAAGTGCCGACACTCCTATTGATGCTGATACCGGTCCAACTGCTTCTATTCGATGCCCTCATGGACTACTACTACCAGAACAAGCTGTTGGTGCTAAACGTTTATTGGTTCCTGAGAACCTATGGCTTTTTCTCTTTGAAAGTGCAAATGCAGTAAAGCCTGACGACCCTTTGGGTTGTTCAACCTTCCCTTCAGATTCTGAAACTTGTGCAGTTTGCAATATGGAATTGACAGAAGTGGCATGCATGGAGGACAGCCTTAGGTAGTGCTGAAGAGTTTTAAATTGTCAAATTTTAGTGTTGAAATTAATTGTTTTCCTTTATGATGTTGCAGAGCAGCCAAGCTTAAACAACGTCAGAACCATGAGAGGCTGTCTCAGGGGAAAAGCATTGCACTTTCTCCTGGTTGCAAGTATTACTTGTTGCCTTCATCATGGTTGAACAAGTGGAGAAATTATATAATGGCAAGTGGGAAAAATGTTTCATCTTCTGTAAAACCAGAAAGTTTGGAGAAAGTCATTGATTCTCTTATATGTGCCAAGGTGATTGCAACTTTGCATGTTTATCTACATTTAGTTTCTGAGGTGACTTTAGCTTGCTATTTGTGTGCGCATTATGTTGGTCTATATATATTTGGCTCCTTGGAGCATTCCATGTCTGATACAAGTCTAGTTTTGTGGGAGACTATACTTAATATCAACTGTAATTTATGGTGGACCATAGTTACAATGAAACTCATTTGCCTCACAAACACCTATTTTCCAGTTAGCCTACTTTGTATTGTTCCTAGAAACTCATACTGAAGTTGATTCTCATGAACGAAATATTAAAAAGTTGAGAGGTGAAGTAGATATGATTGAGATGTAGATAAGACTGGCTGTGTAGTCATTTCCTACCAAAGGTGGAAGTATTTGATGGCCATTTGTGAATTTTCTCCTTTACTTCAATGTAGAGTAACCATTTCCTACCATAGGAGCCATTGCTTAGCTTTCCTAGCAATGCAATACCAAGCAAACTAAAGGGAACGATGTTCCATTCCTCCTATTTATCAAACTCCTTTCGCTTTTCCTCACAAATACTGTAGAAAATGTTTCAAATGAGGTGTTACATCCACCTAATTCCCACTTCACTTCTCATGTCTGTTTCCTACCTTGGAGACTATTGATGATTAGTGCTAAAATATTTGGGGGCTGAACAATCAGGTAGGCTGTTTTACCATTTGTTGCTAGAGGTGAGTGTGGGAGGGGATCTCAGTATGAAATGTGTACTGCTGGTTCTTAAATGTTAGTAAATGTGACTATTATGAAATCACGGGTAGCACTGTAGCAATTAATGGCCTATTTTAGTTTGGTTAGTAACTATTCAGAAACCTTGTATGTGGAGTAAACAGTCTTGATTTGTATCTTACCAAGAAATCTCTGTTCTTCATATGTTTGCCAGGCCATCAAGAAATCTCTGTTCTTCATATGTTTGCCAGTCCATTGTATGAGTAGATGCTATTTTCATGTTCATTTTTTTTGTGCTTAAAATATAAAACTTTACTATTTAAGGATTTTCTTTATTTAATTCCCTTTTGTTTTGTACGCCAGCATTCGCGGCTACTGGAGAGACCTCTTGATTTAAACTGCAAACGTGGTCTCACCACCCAGAGGTCTTCTGTTGTAAGTGCACATTTTTTTTTTTTTTTGGTTACATACATTGCTTGCCTCTCTCTTTTTAAATTGGTAACATGACTCGGACCGGCAAGGTTGTGGTTGCAACAATAAAATATAAATAAAACATCATTTTTTGGAAACAATGAACATTTTCATTTGACAGTGTTTCATGAAATGGAAAATTAATGCAAATTTTGTTAAATCAATGTTTGGCTGAGAAAGACTACCATTAAGAAACTAATTTCATGAGAGAAAATATGATGCTAATGGACTCTGGGATTCATGCTTCATCGTAGTCGTAGTCGTAGTCACGGTCACGGTCAGCATCGTACTTGACCCCAAAAAGCGATTGTTGACCCCCATAAAGTGATATGTCGCTGATTGCAGCCCATCACAGTGGATTTTTTTTACCCCAAAAATATTTGAAACAAATATCCAAAAAAACATAATATTGGAAAATGTTAGAAAACATTATAGACCTTCGGTCCCCAGTTAGTTGTAACATCTTGTATCATTGTTTAATCTTTAACTGTTAAATATTTTGTATCTTAGGACATGTTTGTTTGCATGAGGGGTGGAGTGGAAAAAAATTAAGGGTCAAATCACGAGAAAAAAAAGTGGGGTTGAGACAAATAACACTAAATGGAAAAAAGTTACTTCTGCCCTTATTTGTCATTTAGTGCTTTTTAAGAGTAGTTTTTTTGTCAATTTGTGCCCTTTACTTTCAACTCTCTCCTCTTTCTTTTTCTCTTGATTTGACCCTTAACTTTATTCCGTTCCACTCCTCATGCAATCAAACATGCCTTTAGTGATCACTGCTTAAAGACATGAGCTCCACATCATGCTTATTTCTGGTGGAGTCATAGACCTGTGCTTGGGCCTTCTTCTGTAGGTAAAGGATTCCTATGGGCCATGGCATGGTGGGCCTGAGTTCTAGCGATCAATGGGCTGGCCTAGTTGCAACATGGGCTCAGCCGTTTCAGCCTGCATCAGGTTTGTTAAAGAAAACATCTCAAGGAGAAAGACCTCAAATGTGAAAAGCTAAATAACAGTGGTCAGAGGCTGCTATTTAATTTGTTTTCACATGAAATAATTATGTTGGAACCAAATGGACTAGGTAATTAAAAGAAATATTTGAAACAAGCTAGATTAGAGATGCTGTTTTTTTTTTTTTTAGTTTTTGAATGGTAATGGTAAATTATATTAAAAGGAGGGATTAAATATCTTACAAAACCGAAAAAAAAAAAAACAGATATCATTTATGTGAGGCCCATAAAAATGAATGTGTTTCCTTTTCTCTCTTACAGCTTTATTTATTTATTGGTTTTTAGAGAGATTCCTTACAAACTCTTAAGATGGAACCATTACAAAAGTTTTTTGTATAGTGAATTGATTTTTTTTTTTTGTTACGAGTATGGTGAATTACTTAATCTTTAGTCATTCAATCTGGAGATAATATTATAAAATGATCGTATTTCTTTTTGGATTCCAGGCAGATGGTTTAACAATCATCGCAGAGAGTGATTGGAAGTCTTTTTGTGAAGAATGGAATGTCCCCAAGGAGAAAGGTATTAGTGCCGAAATTGATTTCATTTGCAGCAACACAAACAAATTGGTTGGTACTTGTGAAGAGACGCTGATATTGGAGGAAAACTTGGGTTATCCAAATGGTGAAGTGAAAGATGACCTCCCGGATGGACAACCTATCCTCAAGACTAGTCCAGAGGTAAGCTGTGATTATTATGTACTCTCTTTTTTTTGGATGGAAAAAAATTATGACATAGTATAGTTCTCTTATACTGTGAGTACACGTGCACGCGTGGTTGTGTGTGTGCTATCTTGTCAATGTGGAAGAACTGAACATATGTACTCTCATCATATTATATTTACACATACATATATATTATATTATACTGACACTATCATTTTTTTTTTTGGGTTAATGTCTTTATTTTTGGTTTTTATGTATTGTGTCATTTATGTGTAGTTCAGGTAATTGAATGGTTTCCAACTAAGGTAAGGGGCTTGTGGATGGGCCCAAGTAGATACTCAGGTATAAACAGGCTACAAACTGGGCTCAAGCGTTTGTTTCAGTCAAGGATTAAAATAGCGGTTGCGGTAGGCGTAGTGGCCGGTGGCCAATATGCTACGTAGCGGTGTGAGTCATGTGACGGTGTGAATCTTGAATGGTTTCCAACTGAGGTAAGGGGCTAGTGGGTGGGCCCAAGTGGATACTCAGGTATTAAACAGGCTACAAACTGGGCTTTGGCGTTTGTTTCAGTCAAGGATCAAAATAGTGGTTGCGGTGTGCATACTGGCCGGTGGCCATAATGCTACATAGCGGTGTGAATCAAATAAGTGGTCAGAAAATTTCAAAAAAATATCCAAAAATTTCAGAATATTGAAAAATGTAGGAATTTGATACTTTTTTCCTATAGTAACTAAGATAAAGGAGAAAAAAAGTGTAAGTGTGTGTGTGTGTGTGTTGGTGGGGGGTAGCTGTCTCTTTAGTGCACAGAGGTTTTGTATCGCTTGAATGACTATAAAATAATAGCATTGATTTATTTTTTTCCATGTATTAATGTTGGTTAGCTATACTATGTTAGAAATTATTATGCATTTCTAAACTCATAATTCAAAGGAGCAATTTAGCACAACTGAATATAACACAAGATATATAAATTATAAAATAACACTTAAATAAAGGTTAAACCTTAAAGATTAAACCAAAAGACAAATTAACTTTCATAAAATAAACAATGTACTATTGTTGAGAGTTGAGAAAATATTACTTCTACTAATACCCAAGATAGAGGAGCCCTTGAGAGAAACTCCATGTATCGGCTTTAATTCGGTGAAATCTTGTGATTTTTGGTGTGATTTTTGGTATTCTTTTTAAGCATAGAAGGGTAGAAGAGTTACCTAAAGATGTTGTTTGGAAAGAAGAAGAGAAGAAAAAAGCCCTGCTATTTGTTTCAAAAAATGATGGAAAGTAATTGTCTAATCACATTCCATAGCGGGATGAGAGTGATGCTAAATTGCATTTAGCGTAGCAGTTTTGGCTGTTACTCCCGATATAGAGGCTGCTGCATATTTTGATCCATGGTTTCAATTAAATAGATATGTTTGCCATGTGACCTAAAAAACTGTTAAATCCAGACTAATTAGAGCTCTACAGAAACATGAGCCCCAATCAAGGTGCATATGCAACTGGCCATTTGAGACCTTATGTACACACACATGTACACACACTTCTTTTCAATTAAATATAGAGGTGCGCCATAGCACTTAAATATAGCTCGTTGGATCTGGACCTAGTTTTTTTTTTTTTGGCTAAAAATTGGATCTGGACCTAGTTAGGGCTTCATTGGAATATCTCATATATGAGCCCTGAGTTAGGGCTCATGGATCTATTTGGCCATTGCCAACCTACACGCCGAGCACGCACAGGGCTTGGCATGATACACTATTACTGTGTTATCTAGTGCGCTTGCACACACTACAGAGTGGAAAGTGTAGCATCAAATTGGATGTTTCAATTCATGGGCTTAGGTGAATGTGAAAAGCCTGGATCTATAACAGATGGACCCACTAACTGACTTATTATTGTTGTTGTTGTTGTTATTTTTTTTTGTTTTCGAGGGAGGGAAGGGGGGGGGGGGGGGGGGGGTGTTGTTAAAAAAAGTTTTGTTTTGCTTATCGACAAAAAATAATAGAATGTCAGTCACTAGGGTTTATTTTAATGACTATTTTGGTGAAAGTTCTGAAATGTCACCTGTTGTAAAGCCTACTGTATTAAATTATGGATTTAAGGTCTTTCTAGTACTCATCCTCAGCATGAGCGATGCATTTCATTATTCCTTGGCTTCCATTCAATTAATAACTCAAAATTCTTTATTTTTATTTTTATTTTTTGGGAAAAAAAGTTTCCCTGCCCCTTCCTTGATGGTACCTTTTGGTTTTCACTTGTGGATCTCACTATTAATTTGGTTAGATATGTGAAGATTGCATTGGAGAAAGAGAGAGTTGTGAGTTGATGCAGAAGCTCAATTATTGTGACGAGGATATACGTGTAGTTCTTGTTCGTGGTAAAGAAGCTCCACGATCAATTTTAGAAGCTTCTGGGTCCATTTCAGAGCCTGATCGTCGCACTTCCAAGCGTTCTCGAAAATCCTTAGCCACAAACTCGATTAATTTGAAAGTTTCTGGCTCCACATCAATATACCAATTGAAGATGATGATATGGGAATTCTTCGGGGTATGTTCTTTGTTTTTATTGCATTCTTTTATAAGTTTGGTACTTAATACTGCTTTTCTGTAATTCAATGTCCCATGTTTTGGATGAGTTTCTACACACATTGGTTAATTTTAAGCAAGATTTCTTTTCCACAACTAACATTAATTTCATTTCACAAATATAATAATGGAATAAGAAGAGAGATAGATACAAATTGCGAGGGGAATTTTCACCAACAAGCAGACTGCTTTCTGTTTGTAAGCTGTCTAGCTTGTGGGGCCCACCTTTATCATGCCTATCAGTGGGTTAAGGGGATGGAAAGGGTCTCATCATGGATTAGGGCAAAACCAGCCCCATCAGATTATCATAATCCTTGTTTTAGCAACCTTGAAATTTAAAAATCCATTAACTACAATTGTTTTTGATGTTCAGTCCAGTGATTGAGTAAAGGTCGGATGAGTACCTAATTGGGCCTAACATCGAACTCAAGTCATCTGTTGGTGGTGTCATTCAACATTCTCCCCTCTCCACCATCGCTGAAGCATTTCAGTTGACCAAATGTCAGATGTACTTAGTCCCCTTGAAAGGTCTGTGGAAAAGCGGACATTTTGGATCCACACTTTCCTAACAAATATACAATTTAGGAATTGATGCTTTATGGATTTGCACAACACAATTCTGAGCAGCTAGAACTTTGGTGCTGTGTAGCACTTGTCTAAACTGATTGGGGTCCACGATATACATAGGTGAAATAGGGTCTCATAATTTGGATCATGTGCACACACCTATGTAAAGGACAGATTGAATCCTTTTCATTTATTTACTACATAGCTTAATAATACCCATTAAATAAGATCAATGTCTATTAAAAGTCTTTAAGCGTCTTAATGTATTACAAAGAAAGAAACTAAACAAGATTTTATTAGAACAACTAGCATGAAGAGTTGTGGACTCATGCTTTGTGTGCTTGCATCATCCCTTCAGGTTGGGAATGAACTCACCTTAGCATTTGTATGCTTTGACTAGGCCTGAACCAAATATCTTGTCTTCACTGAAAGTTCATTAGTGTGAAAGGAAGAAAAAGAAGATGCAATGAAGGTCTGATCTACTTTTGTTAATCGACCATGAATTTTGTAGCTCATATGTTACCAATGAATGGTTATGTTTAGGATTACAAATTGATTACAATAAAATCAATGAACTTAATGACCTAAGTATGGCTAACAATACCTCCCAAGTATAGTAATTGTATAATATATGGCTCAAACTCATGTGGAGATATATACATGATTAATTACATGTGACTAATTTACATGCGGGTCATGTGGGCTTGATTTTGGTGGGCTGTACACCACACTAATACAATCTCCCTCAACTTGATGTGGAATATGACAAAGCGTCAAGTTGATAGTAACAAATTCATGACGAGGATGGGGTACAACTTTGGTGGAGTGGTCAGCCAGTTGGTTCTGAGAGGATACATTTGAAAGATGTATTATGCCTGAGAGAATATGCTGACGAATGAAATGATAATCGACTCCAATGTGCTTGGTTCGCTCATGAAAAACAGGATTGTTGATGATCTATATGGCACTTATATTGTCAGCATTGGGTGGAGTGGGACTAAGGACAGGAATACCGAGTTCAGGAAGAAGATGCCAAATCACCTCACTAGCTGCAGAGGACATAAATTAGTACTTAGCTTCAGTAGAAGAAGATTTTGAGATTGTAGTTTGCTTTTTGCACTTTCAGGAAATAAGTGACGTGCCAAGGAACATACACTAGGCAGTGGTGGATCAGTTTCAGGGCATTCGCTCCGGTCTGCATCTGCATAACATCGGAGTTGTAAAGAGGAAGTGGAAGAGTAGAAGAGTCCGCGATCAAGAGTACCACTAATGATCAAGAGTATGGAGAATCCAGTGGACAACTGCGAGATGTGGTTTGTGAGGATTACTTACAAGCTGACAGTTTCAATTCTGAACTGTATGGGATATATCAGGTTGTGCCATGGCAAGTTTTAAAAGACCACCACGAAGTCAGCATTCAAAGTTGGATCAAGTAGAGGACTACCTTCCTCACTGTGAATTTTGACATTTAACACTGATGGAGTATCAGTAATCTTTGAGTCAGTCAGATGTGCTAATGAGAGTAAATCCTCTGCATATTTTCTTTTATGTATACGAATATCACCCTTTGTGTGAGAAATAAGCCCAAGAAAGTAAATTAGGGCCCCTAGATCTTTCATCTTAAAAGTGCGCATAAGACATGTATTGAATGCTGTAATGCCACTAGCCTCATTTGCATTAATAATTATATCATCAACATAAAGAAGCATGGTAGTGCAACAATGCATGGTTCGCTAAATAAACATTGAAACCATAGCTTTAAAAATCATAATCGTATCGCAAATTGTTCATACCCTTGAATTGAATCAAATTGTGAAACATCATGACAAATTAATATGTAATGAATGATATGTATAAATAGTTAAATAAGTTTAAAATATTAATAGATATTTATTTTAAATGCCTGGCCTCAATTATTAAGAGACTAGGAAGGCTGCAGAGAGAATTCTTATGGTAAGGAACTAGTGCTCAGAAGAAGTTTCACTTGGTAGATTGGGCTTCCATCTGTAAACCGAAGGAAGGAGGCCTGGGAATTAGTGGCACAGCCCGGACCTTCGATCGAATAGACCAACCTCTCAGATGAGGTAGATCGAATCCACCAAAGGGATTCCACACAAAATAGCACTCACAACCATGAACTCATGGGAATAACTCACGTTACTTGAATTGAATTGATTAATAATGCATCATAAAAACAATAGGTCTCTTCTCTATATATAGAGCATCCTATTTCTAAACTAATCATAATATTGGAATTAGTAACATACCTATTCCTAATCAAATTAGAATTTTAGAAAGCAATTCTATTTAAGTAACTAATTGATATTATTAATTTAGATGAATAGGGATCCCTGATTGAATCGGGAATCATGTGGACCCCATTAGATGATCCATCAAGGTGGCCTGTGGGCCCTAGTCTTCTGTCGGGCTGCATCAACTCTCCTCGGCTTGAAAGAACTCGACTCCGGCGAGTTAATCTCCTGATAGCGCTCGTAAAGATCTGGATTCAAGCGTTGAAAATCTATTGCAGTGATCCATGTAGCATCGGAGAGGACGATTCTTCCAGCGGACATAGAACTTTTGAAAACCTCCTTGACGAGTGGAAATAATCTGATCATCAAGCACATCAACAATCTCGTCAACGGGTGGAAGATTCGAAGGGAGATCAATAGTCTGCTCTTCAGTTTCTCCATCATTGTCATGACCTCGGTAGAGTGTAAGATCCTCTACGTTGAAGGTAGAATTGACTCCTAAATCGGATGGTAGATCAAGCACATAAGCATTGGAGCCAATCTTTTTGAGAATCTTGTATGGACTAGCATTTCGTGGATGCAACTTTTTATAAGCTCCTGGAAGCATACGTTCTCGACGGATATGGACCATGACCATATCTCCTTTAGCAAATTCAAGAAATCGACGACACTTGTTTGCTTGCTGTTTATAAGTGGCATTACTAGCAGATATATGGCGGCAGACTTCATTGTGCACTTGTTGCATGTGGTGAAAAAAAATTTCAGCATCGGCACTTACCCGGGCATCTACCGGTAAAGGGACAAGATCAACAAGTAGTCGTGGCCGAACCCCTGTAACAGCTTCAAATGGAGAAGTACCAGTAGACCGATTGACCGAATTATTGTAGGCAAACTCAGCCATAGGTAATGCTTGATCCTAAGTTGTGATGTGATCACGAACAAGGCATCGTAACAACTGTCCAAGACTTCTGTTTACCACTTCGGTTTGGCCGTCAGTTTGAGGGTGGTAAGCTGTAGAGAATTTGAGCTTGGTATTGGACAACATCCATAAAGTCTTCCAAAAATAACTCATGAATTTGGTGTCTCGATCCGAAACAATAGTTTTTGGAAGGCCATGTAGACGTACAACTTCTTTGAAAAAGAGCTTTGCAACCTTGTAGGCATCACTAGTGGAAGTACATGGAATAAAATGTGCTATTTTTGAAAAGCGATCAACGACAACAAAAATAGAATCAACTTTTCTTTGAGTCATTGGCAAACCTAGCACAAAATCCATGCTAATGTCTTCCCATGGAGTATAAGGAATAGGCAAAGGTTGATAAAGTCCAGTGTTTTTATTACCTTTGGCTAGCTGACATGTCCTACATCTTTCACAAATGCGAATAATGGTAGGCTTCATTCGGGCCCAATAATATCTATCGCTGACAAGAGCAAGAGTTTTGTCGCGTCCCAAATGGCCACTACATCCTCCCGAATGCAACTCTCGGACAACATATTCACGAATGGATGTGGCAGGAAGACAACGTTGTGTACCTTTAAACAAAAAATCATCATGAATGCTATAGTGAGGATGCTTACCCAAATCACCATTGCCGAGGTTTGCAGAGATAGAACCAAAGTCAGGATCATCTGCATAATCTAGCTTGAGTTGGTCAAAACCTGGTACACTAACAGACATGGTTGTCAACAAATATTTTCGTCGACTGAGTGCATCAGCTATCAAGTTATCTTTTCCTGCTGTGTGGCGAATGTTGAAACTGAACTCTTGTATATATGTGCTCCACTTGGCACGGTTGGCACTGATCGTTTGTTGCGAATGTAGATGTCGCAAAGCATCATTGTCTGAGTAAAGAACAAACTCATTGCCAATCAAGTAATGTCTCCAATGACGAAGTGATTGTACAATGGCATAGAGTTCCAAATCATAAGAAGAGTACTTTTTTTCGCATCAGAAAGTTTCTCGCTAAAAAATGCAATCGGATGTCTCTCTTGACTAAGAACACCTCCAATGCCAACATTTGATGCATCACAAGCAATTTCGAAGACCTTGTCAAAATTTGGAATTTGTAAAACTGGTGCCTTTGTGATTTTACGCTTTATTTCTTCAAAGGCTCTAGTGGCCGAACTAGTCCACTTAAATTCACCATTTTTCATGCAATATGTGATTGGAGCCATGATACTGCTGAAGTTCCGAATGAATCTCTTATAAAAGTTTGCAAGACCATGAAAACTTCGAACTTCAGTGAGTGTAGTAGGAATGGGCCAGTCCAGAATTGCTTTGACCTTCTTAGGGTCCATTTTAATTCCTTTTGCCGACACAACATATCCCAAGAAGATAACAGAATCACTCATAAAAGTGCATTTCATGAGATTAATATAGAAATGCTCCCGGCGAAGGAGTTGGCAAATTGTATCTAGATGTTGAAGATGTTCTGCTTTCGTCCTGCTTTAGATTAGAATATCGTCGAAATAAACGACGACGGACTTTCCAATATAAGGCTACAATAACTATGTCATGACCCGCATAAAAGTACTAGGGGCATTGGTGAGCCCGAAGGGCATAACCAACCATTCATAAAGACCGTCTTTGATCTTAAATGCAGTATTCCATTCATCACTTGGCCTTATACGGATTTGATGATAACCACTTCGCAAATCAATTTTAGAGAAAATACATGCACCAGTCATCAAATCTAGCATATCATCTAATTTGGGGATTGGGAAGCGGTACTTTACCGTGATTTTATTGATTGCACGACTGTCCACGCACATATGCCAATTTCCATCTTTCTTGGAGTGAGAAGTGCAGGTACTCCACAGGGACTGAGGCTTTCCCTGATATATCCCGTTTGTAAAAGATCATCAACTTGCCTTCTTAATTCTTTATGCTCCATAAGACTCATCCGATATGCAGGCAAATTCGGCAAGGAAGCGCCTGGGACAAGATCAATGGCATGCTGGATGTCACGTAATGGAGGAAGCTCCGTAGGCAGCTCATCTGGAACTAGATTAGCAAACTTCTTCAGAAGTGGCTCTACTTCTTGTGGGACAGATGTAGCAGGAGATTCTTCTGGAATATGCCTAGCAATCAATGCATACATGACGCCCTGTTCTTTGCTTTCATCTTCAAACTTCTGCATGGTCAATATAGGAAGTGCTGGAGCTGTATCAAATGTGGAGGACGATTTAGAGGGTTGAAATTTGCCTAGCAATCAATGCATACATGACGCCATGTTCTTTGCTTTCATCTTCAAACTTCCGCATGGTCAATATAGGAAGTGCTGGAGCTGTATCAGATGTGGAGGAGGACGATTTAGAGGGCAATGGAAGCAATCTAATCTTGCCTCCTTTCCAGTTAAAAGAATAAGTATTGTGCTCATGATCTGTGATGACTTTAAGTTTCTTTAACCATGGTCGTCCGAAGAGAATATGTGTAATGTTCATTGGAATGACGTCACAACGAATTGTATCTTCATAATTGCCGACTCTGAAAGGGACGACACATTGCTTACGAACAGGAATGGAGTAATTGTTGACCCATGCAACTTTATAAGGTCTTGGATGCTTCTCGGTAGGTAGCTTGAGTTTCTCGACTGCCTCTTGAGAAATAACATTAATTGTGCTACCACCATCAATGATCATGTTACAAGACTTGCCCTTGCAATTGATTCGTGATCGGAAAATGGATGCATGATTCCAGTCTTCATTTTCTTCCATTGAATCAGCTACTAGGAGATGACGATCAAGGAAAAGCAGTGAGGTGCCGTCATCAACTTCTGTATCTTGGAATTGATCTACTGTGGTTTCATTTCGAAGTTCTGCATTGAACGACTCTACTTCTATTTCCTCATCATATTGTTCATCATCTTCTAGCTCATTAGTAGCATATAAATTTCTATGGGGACACTCGGCTGCATAATGTCCCTTTTGTTTGCAGGCATGACAAATGATTTCTCTCTTATCTATCCTTCCGTGGGCACGGTTATCATTCTGATTCTGCTGCACCCGCTGATTTGACTGTGGCAAAGCTTGCCTCTGCTGAATGGCTTGCTGTGGCCTTTGTGGTGCTTGCTGAAATGGTTTAGGAGGAGGAGGTGGACGAAAACCTTGCGTCTGAGTACGGTTAATAGTAGGTTCAGGTCCTCTTCTAGTGGAAGACTCCCCGACTTGAAAAGTGTTGCGTCTCCGCAACTGAAGTTCATGCTATGCTTTGCGCGCCTTACAAAATACCTCATCAATTCTGGTGTAATCAAACATAGCAACTTCTCGTTTGATATCATTGCGCAATCCATCTCGATATCAAATGATAGTGAGACGATCATCTGTTTTCAAATTACAACGAACAATATATTCGCGAAATTTGTTTGTATATTCTTCCACAGATAGATTGCCTTGCTGGAGAGTAAGATACTCTTGGTGCAGTGTGTCAATGTAATCAGAAGAAAGGAAATTGCTTTTGAGCCTTTCTTTCATGTTGACCCATCTGGTAATGGGCTGTCCCAAAGCAAGTTCATTATTTTCAACACCATACCACCAGATTCTAGCAGGACCCTTAAGTTTCACCTTCGTAAAGGCTATCTGCTGTTCATCATTCATGTTAAATACCAAGCAAAATAGTCTTCTAGGGAATTAAGCCAATCAACAAAAACTTTCGGATTGACATCTCCAGAGAAATCAACCACATCAATTTTAACTTTCTTTGTGATGTCATCAGTGCGGTGTGCAACTATGGGACCCTTGGTGTCTCGTTCAGCGATGAGACGCTGTACAAAGTCACGCATGGATTCACGTTGCTCAGGCCTTTCTGTTTGGATGTGTGTGACTAGTTGTGCGGTAGTGGAAGGCCCTTCCTTTGCAACCAACTGTGTACTTCGTATTTCAATAAGGGCAGCCTCTACTGCGCGTAGACGATCCATTACTTCGTCCATATCTTGGCCCAATTTGAACAATTGTTCATCATGTTCCTTGTCAGTGAGCCAGTGACTGAGATTATCACCTCTTATAGGCATGGCTGATTTTTTTTTTTTTTTTTTGAAGTGGGCTAGGTCGGGTCTAGACTCAAATCGGGCCCAGATTGCAGGTCAAGCCCAAACTCAGGGAAGGCCCAACTGCAGGCAGCACATGAGGGGGATTTTTTTTTGCCCCTGCCTTGGGGTTTGTGCGCAGAGAAAAATTAAAAGGGAGATGGCTGTTACCTCTTTCGACTCAGAGAAAGAAAGAAGGAACGGGTGAAGAGGAGGAAACTACTGGTTGGAGAAGATGGAAGGCAGTGGCCCGCTCTTGGTATAGTGAGGGTGGTGTTGTGATGCTGCTGAGTGCTTGCTAATGCGGCTAGACAGCGCCCTGGTGCAGTGGAGCTGACGGTGTTGCTGGAGGTTGGATGATGAAGAGTGATTGGTGCCAGGTAGCTTCTCAACGCAGATCTCTTTCGGTTCTCTCTCTTTTGCTTCTTCTTCTACTACCTTTTTTTTTTTTTGTTTCTGATGGGTGGGTTTCGACGAGGCTGGAGGGACAAAGGCAGAGTGTGGGTGCCCTTGGGTTCAATGGAGGCTGACAACAGGCTTTTGGGTTTTGGTAATGCAGACGGAGGGTTTGTGTTTTTTTGGCCCAATGGGATTTTTTTGAGGGTTGGGGTTTTGGGAGTCTGGGTACTGGGATGGGTTCGATTTGGGTTTGGTAAGGGTTAGTGGTGTTGGGAGATGAAAGAAGGTTAGGGGATTTGGAGGAATTTTGGAGTTAGGGATGGTCTGGATTTGGATTTTAGGGTTTGGCAATTAGTTCGGTTGGGTTTGGATGGACTGTGGTTTTGATTGGAAAGGGCTTACGAAGTTGGGAGGCGTCTGGAAGTGGGCAGAGGTTGTCGATGTTGATGTTGGGTCAAGGGGAAGTGAGGGGTCGATGCAAGGTTTTGGGAAGAGGTTTGGGAATTAGTGGAATGGTTCCCCGGTTTCGGTTGGTTGGATAGATGGACGGGAATGGGAAGAGGGATGATGATGAACCGGGGAAGACAGTTGTTTCTCCGGCGACCGGATCTGGGCTCTGATACCAATTTGGCGCAGCCCGAATCTTCGATTGAATAGACCAACCTCTCAGATGAGGTAGATCGAATTCACCAAAGGGATTCCACACAAAATAGAACTCACAACCATGAACTCATGGGAATAACTCACGTTACTTGAATTGAATTGATTAATAATGCATCATAAAAACAATAGGCCTCTTCTCTATATATAGAGCATCCTATTTCTGAACTAATCATAATATTGGAGTTAGTAACATACCTATTCCTAATCAAAATAGAATTTTAGAAAGCAATTCTATTTAAGTTACTAATTTAGATGGATAGGGATCCCTGATTGAATCAGGAATCATGTGGACCCCATTAGATGATCCATCAAGGTGGCCTGTGGGCCCTAGTCTTCTGTCGAGCTGCATCAACTAGGCCTCTCAAGCAGATGAATCAAACCCTATTGGGCAAGTGGTTTTGGAGGATAGGGGATGGTACAGATGGCCTTTGGAGGTAGAGAGGAAATATAATCTTCCAAGACAATATGGAAAGGAATGGAGAAAGGACTAATATAATCTTCCTGTACACCACACTAATATGGAAAGGAATACGGTTGGGATGTCCTGGAAGCCCCAACAAACTCGTTTGCAATATGGAAAGGAATCCTCTTGGTAAGGAGACTCTTCATGGAGAATTGGTGATACCGAACTGGATCGGGGGAGAGGATCCTCTTTTGGAAAGATCGGTGGATTGGAGAAAGGACTCTGAGTGTTCAATTCTCGGGTCTGTTTAGGTGTGCGAAGGATAAGGAAGCAACTGCCAACTCTTATATGAATGCAATTGGAGGTCAGTGGTTTGGTGTCCTACTTTTAGAAGGAACTTGAAGGACAATGAAGAATCTCAATTTATATCATTCCTAAACTTACTGAACGGTATAAATATTTATGATAGAGGGGAAGATGCCAGGGTCTGGGAAGCCTCAAAGAATGTATCATTTTAAGTGTCCTCTTTCTTCAAGGCTATTCTTAACAATCCAAGGGAGAGGAGTGCAAGCGCAGTGTGCAACATTTGGAAGTTGAAGGCTCCCCCAAGGGTGCTCGTTTCGGGTGGTTAGCTCTCAGGAAAAGGATACCTACTATGGATTTCTTAAGGAGGAGATGGATGACTATAGTGAATGGCTTCCCTATGTGCTTGAGGTACGAGGAATCTGTGAACCATCTCATGTTGAATTGCAAAACAACTTAGTCTATTTGGATTTCAGTGGTAGGATGGCTTGACTGTTGTTGGGTCCTCCCTAATTCTCTCCTCGAGCTCTTCAAGGATTGGAAGGCCCCAATTGGGGATTCGAGATAGGCAAGGTGATGTGGAGGCTGTCTTTTCTGGCATTGATTTGGACGATTTGGAAGGAAAGGAATTAAAGATGTTTTGAAGGGATTGCTCTAGCGATAGCAATTTAGTGGAGAAATCAAAGTTCCTAGTGGCTCTTTGGGTGTCCAACCCATCTTTTAGAGGATATTCCTTCGAACAAATAGTGTATCATTGGAAAGAGTTGGCCCTATCTTATGCAAGGCCTTAGCTTGTTGCTTTTTGGGTTCTAGCTATCTTGTATTTTCCTGCTTTCCCATCTTTTGCTGTCAGTATTCATTTCTTGTACGGTTCGTTCTTTTCCAATGAAAGTAACCATTCAAAAAATATATATATATTAATTTTTAAATCAAAATATAAAAGTAAAAATAAAATCCAAATCATCAATCTTGCACATTAGGATTTCTCTGGAAGTAAAGAAAGTGTTCATCAAGAGAAAAACAAAAAATATATAAAAAAGGATATGGACAAGCCCCATACATACAGTTGAATGTTTAATCAAATGCATGCTCTTATTCATCTCTAAAACCTCCTCAAAAATGCAAAATTTTTCAAGAGGTTACGTTAACTACTAAATAACCTTTTAAAAATAAAAATGCTAAAAGAAAGAAAGAATAGAGAAAGAATAATGGTAAAAGATTATTAGTATTAAATTTTGGTTGTAGCTATTTTCGCTCGGCCGAATCGCTTAAATCGTAAGATTTGATGAAACGAGTGTCAAATCATAAGATTCACACTTGAATCTTAAGATTCATCTGTAATTGAGATTCATTACATAGGTCCGAATCATTTTCCTTAGGATTCAGGTTACGAATCGAATCATAGGATTCTAATAACAAAGATTGAATCTATCATTTGGACTCTGGTAAAGATGTGTTTGAAGAATAACACCATGAGATTTTCGAACTGTGCACATGAGTCTTATTTAAGACCATAGAGTAATTTCTGCATTTGACAAAGATGAAAAACGTCATTTGGCTGACACATATCCATGAGGTGGCCGCGTATAAATTGTCTCTTGTAGGTCACCATGTATGAATTCATTTTTGGATCTTGCAGTTTTTTCGAGCAATGAATACAGTCACAATTAAAAAAAAAAAATGCACCATTTGCCAAGGAGGCCAGCTGTGAAAAGTAGCAACTACTAGCAAAGTGCGAACTATGGCCATTTTGACAACTGGCTCAAAGGTCTCTTCAGAGTCTATGCCATATTCTTGATTGAACCCCTGAGTGATAAGATGGGCTTTATATCCATCCACACTTTCATAGGATTTCGCTTCAATTGAATAAACCCATTTACTTTAAATGATTGGTGCTCCAGCAATCTCATGTTTGATTAATTTTGAGTGCAAGTAATCCTTCTATTGTAGCATGTTGCCAGCAAGGTATTTCTTTGGCCTGTGAATAGGGAGGAGTAGAAACAAAGTCTAGGATGGTAAAAAGCAAAGGAAAGCCAGAGCGGTCAGATGTTTTAGAGATATGAAGGGAACGCTGCATAGGTGGTTGTTCAATGGAAATAAATATTACCTTGAGGAAGAGGATCCGACAATGGTCAGTGATTAGGAGCGGGTTCATAAGTGGGCGGAGGATTTGGCCATCGGTTATAGACCTTCATGATAAGAGGAGGTGTTTGTGTGGGACATTAAGGAAGAAAAAATAACATCCAAGGGACGGGAATTATTTTGAAGAGATTAAAAAGGAACATGTTCAATAAATATCACATTACGTGAGATACGAGTACTACAAGCCTCTAGATCATAGTATATGAAATCTTTTACGTTCATTGCTATACGAAAATACACATTTAGATGCTTGTTGTGACAATTTGGTCCTCATATACTACACGTTCATCTGTAAATGAACAGATGAAACAGAACATGAAAAAATTTCGTAGAAAATTTTCTGAAAAGATAGTGTTGGACGACCCACAGATCGAGTACTGGAATGCCTTCTTTTCAAGTAAGATAGCTTGGAAACATAGATCCAACTTCCGGGTAAGTGAGTTACTAGTTTTTACTATCTCTGTGAAATATGATGATGATAGGCTGTTGGTTGAGAAATTAATGGTCATGATTAAAAATGCTTGTAAAAACTGCCGAAAGGAAAAACCAAAATCCACTAACCTTTGCAAAAAAGTTCCAGATTTTGTGGCGTTTGTCATTTGTTGCATCATTCTGGACCATTTGGAAGGAGAGGAATAAAGATTCTTTTAAGAAATCATTTCCTTTGATAGATATTTTTGCAATGATTCAGGGATACCCACGTCATTAAAAAACTTGCAAGGACTAGATTCTGCGTTTCATCTTGAGTCTCTACCTTTCCTGCTTTATGAAAATTTCATTGATTCCATACTTCCCAACTGGAGGGAAGTGCCTCTGTCCTAATTTGGTTCTTTTTTGGCCTATTTCTAGGGCATTTTTTTGTTTGATCTGTTCCACAAGCATTCTTTTGTCTGCTGCTTTTCGTGTATGGGTTTCAGTTTTGTTTGTTTTTTTCTCTGTGAGTGGTAACTGCTGTTTTTTGGGCTGCCCTTCTTTTTTCGCTTTTCGGTATAATTCTATTGTATTTAGAAAGCCTTTTTGATGCAAGTTACCATTAAAAAAAATCCAGAAAAAACCTTTGTGATCTTCAGAAAAACCAGATGACCCTTGCTGCCCTATCTTGCTTTGATTAAATCACGAGCAATTGGATGTTCCAGAAATGCTGACAGGGAAGAATAACTGCAAAAAATTAATAAATCTCTTGATTCTTCAATAATTAATGCTTGATTGATGTCCATTTGCGGAGGATTGCAAAGATTCAGAGATCTCTATCAATGATAGTCATGCTTAATCAGTCGACTGAACAGAGAAGCTTCTGTTTTCGGACAGAGGAAAGCGTCTGATATAGGGAAGAAAGTTAACTATAGAGATTAAACGAGAATTAAACCCTTCTTTGATACAAAGAAAGTGTATCGGTGGAAGAAAGGAAGAAAAAGCAGTGAAGTTCCTATCTGCTTCTATGGATCGATCATGAATTTATAGCTCATATGCCTGCCAATCAATGGCTACAATAAAGAATTACAAAATGATTACAATGAAATTATCCACCTATATATGGTTAACAATATCTCAAGTATAGTGACTGTACAGTGTCTGACTTGGACTCATGTCGAGATAGAACTGTGATTGATTACATATGACTGGCTTGATTTTGGTGGACTACACACCCCGCTTCTACATTTACCTCTCGGCTCTCACATTGTCTTAATTTGTGCGTTAATTGGACCGTCAAACCCTTGCTCACAGGTAAGGATGTCAATGGACTTCTTATTTCCCAATTCTGCTGAGGACTCAACGCGAAAAATGTTGCTATAGACTCTTTCAAGGGTTGGGTCTAGGTATAGGCAGGTCCCTACCCAAATACCTGTGTACATGTGTGATATGTATGAACTATAAATACCATATATCATCATCAATCATCAAAGCCTTGTCTCAACTGCGTTGGGTTGGCTACATGAATTCTATTTCTCCATTCCGATCTATTTTGAGCCAAATCCTCAGATAAGTTACACTTTTTCATTTCTATTTTTACTATCTCCATCCACGTCTTCTTTGGCCTAACCCTCCCCTTAGTGGGACATCAACCTTCATAGCTGAACTTTTCCTTACCGGTGTCGTTGCCGGCCTACGTTGGAGATGTCCAAACCATTTCAGAAGGGTTTCTCTAATTTTATCCCCTATTGTTGCCAAATGCTCTAAAAAACGCTCATTTCTAATTTTATCATTCCTAGTTTTACCACACATCCACCTCAACATTTTCATCTCTACTACATCAATTTTGTGCATATGTTGCTTCTTGATTGGCCAACATTATGCTCCATAGGTCATAACTAGTGTAATCGCTGTCCTATAAAATTTTTCCTTTAATCTTGTTGGCATTTGTCAATCACAAAGCACTCTAGAAGCAAGTCTCCATTTCAACCATCCCGTTTTAATCCTACGTTCGACATCTTCATCAATCTCCCCATCCTTACTAATTATAGAGCCAAGGTAGCGGAAAAAAGTATTTTGTGGTCTCATGGTCTTCCTTTCTCGCAGTAGTTTCAGCTCTTTTTATATGCCCACTGAAGTTACAATTGTTATATTCCATCTTGGTATGGCTTGTTTTAAAGCCTTTGGATTGTAAAGCCTTTCGCTATCTCTCGTGTTTTGCATTCATACTGTCTCTTAATTCATCTACCAATAAATATCATATGCAAATAACATGCACCAATGTAGTTCTCCCCATGGTAAGGGCTTAGGACGGACCCCTGCGCAAACCTATAGTCACTGGGAACTTCCGCCTCTCCCCAAGTTGTTTTCACACTCATTACTGCTCTTGCATACATGTCTTTAATAATTTCAATATAACATCTTGGAACATTCCCTTTAGTTAAAACCCACTAAATTAAATCTCTGGGTACCTTGTCATAGGCTTTTTGTAGATTGATGAAGACCATATGCAGATTTTTCCTCTTCGCTCGATATTTTTCCATTAATTGCCTAAGTAAGAAGATAACTTACATCGTTGACCTCTGTGCAAACCTAGTCATTGGGAACTCCCGCCTCTCCACAAGTTGTTTTCACACTCGTTACTGCTCTTGCATACATGTCTTTAATAATTTCAATATAACATCTTGGAACATTCCCTTTAGTTAAAACCCACCAAATTAAATCTCTGGGTACCTTGTCGTAGGCTTTTTCTAGATCGATGAAAATCATATGCCGATTTTTCCTCGTCACTCAATATTTTTCCATTAATTGCCTAAGTGAGAAGATAACTTACACCGTTGACCTCTTTGGTATAAAACCAAATTTATTTTCAGATATCTTGGTCTTCTGTCTAAGTCTTTGCTCCATTACTCTCTCCCATAGCTTCATACTATGAATCATAAATTTAATCCCACGATAGTTGATATAGTTTTTTATATCAAGTTAGCAAAAATTTAAAATCTAGCAACTCTAAAAAATGTTATCTAAACAACTTAAAATTTGGGAGTTCTATTTTGTTTTTTTTCAATCCAAAAATGAACTAATTAAACACTAATCAATATCAGAAAATATGAACTAATACTAATGCAATCTAAATGCTAAAACAAACACAAATCTACACTATGGACAAGCTAAATACCATATATCTCAGTATAAATAAATAAATAAATAAATAATAATATATTAAAGCTGAGCGTTCTTGATCTTGGCCGGAATTCTTTTAATTTTGACTTTTTTTTTGGAGCTTTGGTAATAAGCTAAAATATATAGCTTGTGAGGGTTGAGCTCATGACATTGCCATTTAGGGCACCTAACCTTACCACTACACATCACAACACTTCAACGTAAAAATTTATTTAAAAATGGCAAAAGTAGTTAGATGGGGTGGGGACCCTAGCGGCCTAGCCACATGTGGTCTTGTAACTTTTTTTGAACATTGACACTAGTTGGACATTATTTATGGTATTCATAAAATTAATTATATTTTTTGAATGTTACCCCTGTTAGTATCCTATTACTATTTTTGCTCTTTTAGCATCGTGCTTTAAGCACAGATGGTCAGGCTTTTGAGATGATCGTTTCATATGCTCTACTCTAAATTATGTGAAGCTAAATTGTAGAGAAATAAATTGAATCAGCTCTCTTCATACTTTTGTAATCAGAGACTTCAAAATCTAATTTCAAACCAATAAGACTGATATTAACATTTTTTTTTCATTGATTATTTTTTGGGGAGACGAGGGTGTCAAAAGACTGAGGCGCTTCTGTAATATATGTTCCCAGTGGTTGGATATATAACATGAATAGTTATAGTCTTCTAGTAAACATTCAAAAAGTGTTTATTTATAGTCATAATTTGCTTATAGTTTAATTATAATTTTTTTTGTCTTTTAACATATGAGAATTTAATTTAAAATAATTTTTATTTATATTGTTTGTTTTGTACAAACATATTTGGGACAAGGCTTTGATGATGATGATGCCCGTGCTTAGCACACGTTTCTTTTGCTAGTTATAATATATTAAAGGCAAGGGTGTTTTTGTTTATTTCATTTTGACTGTTGATTGTAATTTTGACTATAAGTTATCCCTTCTTTGTCCAAAATGTTCGATGTTCTCCCCACTTCTTATCTCATGCAACCACCTACTTATCTCATGAAACCACTCGCGTCTACTCTCCACTTTTCGAAGTTTCACTCCTCCCTTTCTGTAAAAACTCTTTATCTCTTCTATTCCCTTTCTACCCCAATTCTCCTATTCCTTTTCTCTGCCACTTTCTGTCAGATTATGGAAACAGGGACTCTCATAACCTTTTCTTTGTTTTCTTTCTAAAAGTTAGGGATAAGATTAGCAGGTGATGATTATTTGAAAACTCAATGCATAATGACTAATATATTATTCATCGGAAAATGTATAAAAACCATGCTGGTGCCCCATCTTGGACTTTGTACAGGTCTATATTTAGTTGACCAAGATGTGGACATGAAAAATATGATTCCAACTTTTGGATTTCTTTTTTTCATTTTTCATTTATTTTTTATTTCTTTTTCCTTATAGTCACAGTTCTCCAATTTTATGGATATTTAATTTATAAAAATTATTAAATAAATTTTTTTTTTTATCTTCATCTCTACAATGGATGAATGTTTAATTTTCAACATATGAATATTTTTGCAATGCATGTCCATACCCATGCTCAGCATGGGTTATTTTGCTAGTATATATTATTTGAGCCTCAATGAGACCGCCCCTTCATATTCATAATGAGAACTTTCCAACACACTATCCTCGTATTATTAGCGTGCATCACAATTGGGTCCCACTAGGGGCTTAGAGTCTTACTCTCATGCAATCCGAGAGGATACTTCTTAGCAGAAGGTTACCCTACATTAATAATCTGATATTAGTAATATAATATTTGAGAATGAACCTCAAAAGTGCTTCTAGCACAAGTGGTGGCTGCTCATTTTGTTAAAAGCATGATCTGAAATTCTAGTACTGTACCAATTAATCTATTTATCTATAGATTCGAGCCCGGTGTTGGCTTGAGGCCTGGATATATAAGCTAAATTGTGTCCAGATCCACTGTGGACCTGACCTGAATACTACCCTTTTGCATACCCTCTTAGAGTTCATACATCTCCATGCGACTTAATCCCCTAAATAATTCTGTCTTCATCAAACTCGACTAGAGTTGGACTTGTCATCATTTTTTTTTTTAAATCTCATTAGTAACCTGATTTTTTGCAACATTAGCCTCTTTGTTTGGGCACTTAAAAGCTTAATGTCTTGGTTGTGGCACCAGTACTGTACTGTTTCTCCACTGGCAATTGGCTTTCTGGGAGCCTTTTATTCCAATGTCTGTGGACCCTTTGAAGCCTTTTGTGAAGTCACAGATGGAGAAGTAGCTTTCTGCGCACATCACTTTTTCTTTCCTTAATTTCACTGGTGATAGTTTGTAATCTCTTCAGCCTCGAGTGCATATGGGTATGCACTTTTTTATATAACCAACTGTAATCAAATGCAATTCCAAAGACCATGGAGATCAGATGACATTGAATCGTGCCCTCTTCTGTTTCTGTCATTTTGCTTCAGCTGCTGACAAGTAGAAATCTGATGTGTACTCAGTATTTGACTTTGTTTTGTGGAATACCTATAACGTTGTCTTGTGATCTCTCATATGTACCTCTATTCTACCAAATCTGTCATCTGTCTTACTCTCCCCAGTTAATACAGATTTAGTCATTTCCTTTTCATCATAATTTCTCTGCCTAAAATGCACTTTTCTTTGTGATCAGATTATCTAATTTTCACATTTAGCAACAAAATATAAAGCAGCTTTTCTCAAGAAACTGTAAACAACGGTATCAAGCTTTGGGGCTGTTTCTGTAGCAAATTCTGTGCTTCTTGGAATCTTTGACCGCAGTTATTGCTGATTTGGTGCTTCCAAAACCCAAATGCAGTTTGCCTTGTGTTTACTATATATTTTTTACCAAAGCAACAAATACTAATGAATAATGATTCCTTTGTAAACATGCAGTGACTGTTCTGACTTCCAAGCAAAATTTAACAATGTGTCTTTAGAATGATGGCAATAGCATTTTTTTTGTTTTGTTTTGTTTTGAATGGCTACTTGTATAAATGGAAGCAATCAGTACAAGAGATGAGTACGGACAAGCAAACCAGTAAAACATGAACACACAACACAGAAAGGCCCAAAAACAAAAAGCCTATGGCCTAGCACATGAAAAGTCTATCTCCTTCCAGTGGCATATTATCTGATCTATGGAGTAATCTCTAAAAGCCGGGCTAACAGACACCCAGAAAGCAACTAAGAACTCAGTTTTCTCCACCAAGCTGTTAACGCTGGATAGAACCCCTTCGAAGCATCCTGAGTTCCTTTCCTTCCACACTATCCAAAGCACCGCTAAGAATGTCAAGCTCCACATTTCTTTCCCCCCAGGATCCCCGATTGGAGGCTTCCAAGCCTGGAACAACTCTATGAGAGACGTAGGGAAGACCCAACAATAGTCAATCCACCCAACCACCGTCCTCCAAATAGACTGAGCAATTGTACAGTTCAACATGAGGTGATCCACAGATTCCTCATCTCGTAAGAACATGGGAGAGCCATTAACGACGATCATCCCCTTCCTCCTTAGATTATCCATAGTAAGAGTTCTTTTTTTGAGCGCCAGCCGCCCGAAAATAACCGCCTTAGGAGAAGCCTTCAACTTCCAGATGTTGCAAACATCGCTTCTCCCCCTCGGACTATTAGATAAAGCTGAAAAGAAAGAAGAGACGGAGAATGTCTCATTTTTAGGGGCGGCCCACACCCTAGTGTTCTCCCCTCCTTTTGGAATGTGCATCCCATTGAGAAGGTTGAGGAGCAAGATTAGTTGGGCTTCTTCATTTTCCTTTAGGTTCCTCCTTAAAATAGGACTCCAAACCACCTGGTCGCAGTTCTTGTCATATATGATTCGACCTTAGCATCCTTATCCTTGGCACATTTAAAGAAATCCGGGAACTGATCGCCCAAAATCCCGTCTCCAGCCATTTGATCTTTCCAAAAGAGGATCGACTCCCCAGAGCCAATATGAAATTTAATGTTCTCCTTGAGGAGGCTCTTTACTGAGAGGATTCCTTTCCAAATTGCGGACAATTTTGTTGGGGCTTCCTAGATATCCCATCCACGCCTTGGAAGGCTGTATTTCCTATCCAACACCTCCCTCCATAGGCTGTTTGTTCCATCTCCTATCCTCCATAACCACGCAATAGGGCTTGATTCATCTTCTTGAGAGACCTGATTCCCAAACCTCCACTTTCCTTGGGTTTACAAATGGAGTCCCAATCTGCCAGATGGAACTTTTTCTGATTGCTACTTCAGTGCCATAGGAATTCTCTCTGCAATCTTTTCTGTTCTTTTAATGACTGTGACCAGGCATTTGAAAGGGGAGAAGCAGTTTACTGGCAGATTAGACAAAACTGTCTTGATCAGGGTAACCCTTCCTCCGATGGATAAATAGTTAGCGCTTCATGTAGACAACTTTCTCTCGAACCTTTCTATCACCGGATTCCATAGAGATTTAGTAACCCGCCCCAAGCATAAAGGCATCCCTAAATACAGAGCAGGCAGCTGTCCCACTTGACAATTGCAATTGTTAGGGCCATTTGCAGAGGTCCTTACCAATTCCAGTTTATATTAATGGAGAAATTCTAAAGCTCTTCCAAATACTAATTCCAGGCTTAAATTCCTGGTGCTGCCAAACAGAAAAGGCACAAAGGGAAATTCCATAAATTTCTAATTTTTGGAATTTCTACAATTGCTATGCTTTTGTAATTTCTACGAGCAGATCCATAAGTTCACCACAGCAGGTGATTTTTATTTCCATATTTCCACTAATAACATCTGTGGTGATTGTCCATAGAATGGGTTTTACTGTCGCCGCTTTTATTCCAATCATGTTCTTGTAAATTAGATCAGTTGACTTTTTATTTGAAGCGATTAGTTTTACTGCTTTCATTTTCTTGACTTCCCAAAATTATTTACAGGTGGTTAAGGAGAACCAGAAACTTCACAAAGGCTCCACAGAAATTGAAGGTGAATCTGCTACTTTGGCTGACATGAATATATTTCCTGGAGATGTCCTATGGGTTGCAGACACAGAGATATATGAAAATCGTGATATAGCTGGTAATTAAGCATTCTCGTGAAAATAAAATGATCAGGAAACCAATATAAATCCTCATATGATCTGTAGGAGAATTTCAGAGTTGATTGAGACACCCAGTTAGATGGCATGATTACTCTCTCTCTCTCTCTCTATATATATATATATATATATATATCCCACTTGTCATTGAGAGTGACTGTCGCGTCCAATCCACATGACATTGTATTCCAATGTGACAAACAACAGTCTGATACTGATTACCACTCTGTTATGATTGATGTTTGGGCTGGCAGCAACTCATGGGTGTAGTTTTGACATGATTGTCTTGACAGCATTAAGCTCCACTATGCTGATTTCTCTTGGATATGTGGAAATCTCTTTATGGCAACATATCGTCATTTTTCAATGGTCAAACACAAATGTAATCATTTCACATTTTCCATAAAGGGCACTAACAAAAATTTAGTCATTTTTTTAATGCATTAGAAATACTACAGGATGCTGAACCCTGTTTGAATGACCAGACTTTTTTTGCTTTATTATTGTGTTGGATGTAATCGACCAGTGTACTTATGTGATTCATTTTTCTTTCTTTCTTTCCTTTTTCCCCCCATCTTTCTCTTGGCCCTCCATGCTATGCAGATGAGCTTTCAGACCACAAGGAAGACTGGCAGACTGAGGAAGGCTTTCGGGGAACTCTTTTAACATCAGGCATCATGTCTCAGGTACAAGTAGCATCCTTTCTTACGCATCTTTCCTTGATGGTAGGCCTGTCTGATATAAAACTTTATGTTACAGGAGCGATGAAGTCTTGAAGCATTGAACTGATATCTGGTGAGAATTTTTCATCTATCATCCTTCTTTTTGTTTATCCTTTATACTCAAGTTATCTTTTATTCAAATTTTTTTTTCTCAGATATGTCATGCATATTGATATGGCCTGGCTCATTTTAATGCTTGAACACGAAGACTTCAAAATTCTTTGGGTGTTACTGATAAAAAAGGAAAGAAAAAAAAACTTTGGCAGTTGAATTATTTGGTCAGCTGAGGGCCTTCCCAATTTGAACACATTGATCATTTTGACTGTTCTAGATTTCTTTGATTGTACACGATTGAAGGTAAAGGTACAATATATAATGAGAGATTGTATGCTACCTGTTAGTGTATCCCACCTGTAGAAATTGCTGTCTCCATATCTTTTATCCGGGTCGTTTTAATCGGATATGTCGCGCATATATATGGCCTGGGTGGTTCTAATGCTTGAATGTGAACACAGTTGAAAATTCTTCGGGTTTTACTGATAAAAATAAAAAATCTTAGGAGTCGAATTATTTGGTCAGTTGAGGGGCAACCCAATTTTCAGAGTACATTTATTGTGTACATTGTTCATCAAGATCACCATCATTTTCATCGTTCCCTTGTAGCATTTAGCTGGCTTGCTAGCTGGCTTGCCTGTGGAATAATTGTAGTGTCGGAAGCAGCTCCAAAGGGTAGATCAATACAAGACTTGGAAGAAGCTGTCAAAACATGTTAGATTGTTGTTTTACAGACCGTATTTTAAAATATGATGATGCAGGCCAGACTAATGGGCCCTGCCCAAAGGTATATTCCCTAAGGTCCAAGTCCAACAAGGCCCAGTAAAGAAGGAAAAACCATCCAATACATGTCGCCATGACTCTTTCTCTCTTTTGCAATTTTCTAGAAGATTTCTTCGAATTTCCTGATTTTTAGTAATTGCTGAGATTTAGAACTAATTAAGAGTTTCTATTTTTATTGAGATTTGTTTTCCAATTTAAGGCTTAGACTAGCCTGTTAAAAGAGATGTAATCCTCTTAATCGAGCATTGCAAATTGAATTGAATTCTGATTTTTTTTTTCTCGCTTGAGTTTTCTTGTCTTGGGTGTGAGACCTAGACAATCTATCCTAAACCTTTGGCTTGGAGAATAGCCCTTGGTTATTCTTCCCTACCCGTGCTATGTCATATGCCCTGCTATGGCGTAGATTTGGCAAGCACATGCCATGTTGCCATGGCTGGGAGACAGATTCTACAAAGACACGTGGTAACTGAATCTCGTTGTACAGCTGGTATACATCCCTTGAAAGGTTAAACTACATGTTGATGGTAACTAAGCACAACGTACCACTACTATTTCCCTAAGATTAAAATACATATTACCGACTTGAGCAACTACTTTCTTCTGTATGTGAGCGAGGGTGCAAGATACTTATTTGTGGCTACAAGGGATGGATTTTTAGTACCCAAAAAGGAAAAGGTCACAGTTCATTCGGGGATGATATATCCTATGACATGCATCTGCAAAAGACTACATGTTGATATGATATGATCCCCTTGGACTAGGTACCTCTTTGACTATACTCAGACTAGTCACCATTGCAACAGATGATTAATTCTCCATTGTCAATGTAGCCTTATCCCATCATTTTGGTCCTTGGTGGGAATTCTGTTTTTCCAATTGGCCGTATATATGTTCATGCACTCTGTTACTTTACATTCTAACATGTCTTTTCTCATACTACATATAAAGTTTTTGCTACTTTCCCCCATTTTTTAGTTCCTTGAACTTGTAATCCTTTAGTTTCCAATACTGGGCTGTTTTGATGCCCTTGTGAATGTTCCAAACATATGATATCCTTCGTTTTTTCTTCTTCTATTGCTGTTGCCCATAGTTGGCTCTTGTAACTAAACATTTTACACAGCATGTGCATGCCATCTTTAATCCTTATGCACTTTGACCTTACATGCATGTTGTCCTTGTGCACTTTGGCCCCTCTCACGCACTGACGATAACGTCTGGTTCTTGGCCCGAGACCACATCGACCTGAATTGTATCCAACCTGGTTACACTCCAGGCAATGTTAGTTTTATTGATTTGGGACTTGTCTGCATCACTTATGGTTGCTGACCTCAATTTTTTTGTTCTTTACCACAGGGATATTTTGTTGGTAGCTTCCCTTTGGCTGCCATATCTACTAATGACAAATGCACCTGTGTATATTCAGAGGAGCGGAGAGTTTGGTGAGGCAAACCATTTTGTGTAAGTGTTTGCTTCTCTACAATGGACACTTCTCCATGATAAATACAAGTAAAAAAACGTTTAGAACTTCTCTGATCTTAATTGCCATGTCTCTGTTTGTAGGTGATCTTTGTCATGGTGCAGATTCGGGGTGCTTTTGGCACAGGCTTGTTAATTGGCTGGGTCAATGTTGTATATTTCATTCTTCGTTTTTCTGGGTTATATGTTCAACTAATCTTTTCTTTATCATCATTATGATCTTCATCTTCTTTGAAGCCAAATGATGGGGGGAAATAGGGAACAAGAGTGCTGGCTTTGTGATATAGTGCATTTAGTTAATACTGCTTCTCATTTCGACAACTGCTTGTGACTTGTGAGTTGTGTTCATCTCCAAATGCTAGCCACTGTTATGGTCAATGTCATCCTCTATGTCAGATTGAAAAAGGAGAAGCTCCATCCAGGGAAATGGTGGCACATAGTGGGGTGATGCAGCTCCAATGTAACCCTTGCTGACAAAATTTTAAACGACGTAGTACTGGGATGTTAGCGTGTGACCATCATTACCCTTGTTTGATTGCATTCTGTGAACGTTGCTGCTTTCTTAGCCGTCGAGAACAGGTTAACCTTGTACAAGGGATGATGGTGGGGTTACTTATTTCTCTATAATGTTGTGAGTTGACATACACTAGTAAGTAGTAATAGTATTGCCTTGATTGATGAGTTTCAAACGAAAAAGCAGTATTTTGAGATGAGATGGCTGGCCTTGATACCCTGAATTAGTTTTTTGGGTTGAAAGTGAAGCAGTGCGAACTTTGTGGGTAAGATGTTTTGAGTTTATCGAAGGGTTGGGAGTGAGGGATCATGTGTAAAGAACTTCATGGGCATATTGTTGGCTTTTTATTGTAGAGGTTGGAGTGTGGGCAATCATTTGTAAGTGATAATGTGATGGTTCCTTGTATGTCTCCAGTTTTTGATTAGTCACTCCATGGTTTCTTTGATAGTGACTCCCACTTAAATGGGAAGTAGTAAGAATATAGACCAAAGATGTTTTGCTTTTCGGATAGACTGGCCTGCGAGGAGAGTTAAGCTGATGGATTTTTTTATGGATGATATGAAAACTCTCTTTATGGATGATATGAAAAAACTCTCTCTCTCTCTCATTTTCTTTATTGTTTTCCTTCGCTTGCATATACGAGCGGGGATAAATCTCCGCTTGATTTTTTATTTTTCTTCACAGTCAAGCAAGATGAGAGGATGATGATGTGTGTAGAGGTGGTTTAAAAATGGGTAGTGGTTGTATAGGGAGATGAGAAAAAGATGCTTAGAAAGGCGGGTTACAAAGAGGAGAGAAAAATGAAAGAAAACGATGGGTTCGAGAGAGATTGCGAGTTCTATGAGATGGGGATGAAGTTCCATATGTTTGGTTGGAAGTGGATGAATGGGTTTAGATGAGTTTGTTTAGGTTGTGGGAGAAAGGACACATGAGATAATGGATTTAGAAAACCATATTGTGATACTAGGGTGTTTGGGTAATAAGCTTCGATCTGCAACCAAGGCCACGACGATTGAGGTCAGCATTTCATTAAGGAAAATGTTGTTGCGAGTAAATGTCCAGGTAAATGTCTAGTTGATAAGTGTGGAAGGAGTTGGAAGGAGGAATAGGAGAAATAATAAACAATACCCCGCTTATATATGCAAGTGATCGTATTTCAGGTTTTTTCTTTTATGACTTGGCAATTGCTGCTTAACTGTGAATAAAAAGAAAAAACGAGTAGGGATATCTCCGTTTGTATATGCTGGTGAGTGGTTATATCAATGCACGCCAAACAACAACAAAAAAAAAAAAAAAAAAAAAGAACCTAGGGCGGCCCCTTGGGACTAAAATGGTTGATTCATATATTTTATGTCCTTTTTGGTCTACAGTGAATATAAGGAGGGTTTTCTGGTAAAATCCTCTCGAGCTTTTCTTATGTCACACAAAGAAGAAAAGGGATCGCAATAACATGCTCCTTAAAACCTTGGGGGCCTTTTGTATTTTATGCATGGAATATGAAAATATGATTCACATAAATTCTACAGGATATGTAAATTTACGCTTGTAAAATGTGCCACTAAGCTTGTTTGAAAGCACCACTTTCATGAGCAAGCAATAGTGGGGCTGAAAGAGTAAGAAAGGATTTATAGTAGTTCTTATAAATTTTGGTGTGCCCTTGGACTATGATACTTTTTCTTCAAAGGAAATGAGGGGTCTTCATTATGGGCTGAGCTCTCTTAAGAGAAAACAGTGATAAACTACTATGAGAATGGAAGTCTCTCACCTAGTGCCATGCCATTCATGAGGAGTTTCGCGATGGAAAGATCTCAATGAGACACCTAGAGATTCACAAAATATTAACTCCAATAGATCATCATAACTCTTTTAACCATAGCACTCAAGTTTAATGGTTTTAGAATGTATTCTTTTTTTCGGCTTTCAATTCATCAGTGGGTAAAAGTTGGGTTTGTGTTAAATTTGGGTTGGTGCGAAATGGTTGGCATCATAACTTGGGTGCCCGCAAAAGTCTTGAAAATCAGAAAGTGGGGTTAAAGGGTGGGTTTGGTTGACTTCCTGAAAGTGTTTTATTGGGTATTTTAGACTTTTGAAAAGTCCAAAAGCGATAAAAGTTTGTTTAGTTAGAGGTTTTTAAGAAGTTTAAAGGTGTTATGAGAAGAAAAGGTCAAAAACTCAAAGTGAGTCTTTCTAAGAAAGTAAATCTTGATGGATTTAGTTTTCAATTTTCTTTTTCTTTTATGGGGAGTATGTGGAAGTATGAAGATAAGTTTTGGGTTTTACCCTTTTCTTTTTCACTCTGTTCTTATCCATTTGTGGGGTGTATTTATGAAATCCAAATCTCCCAACAGCAAAGATCGTCCTGTGCATTTGCGCCAAATCATATATATTTCACTCTAATGTAAGTCCAATTATCTTAATCGATCAATTGTTAAAAGTGATTACAATACAAAAATCAAAGGGAGAAAAAATGATAGTGTTTTGCATGCAAGTAATCAAATTGCAGCCCCAACTTTCATTTTAGTGAAATTTCTCTTAGAACCAGTAGAATAACTCTATATTTTGAGTGATTCTGATCTTGCAAATAAGCCCTTACATAAAGAAGAAGAAGAAGAATCAAATCATGCATTGATTAGCTCAAATTAGATAATGATATCAGTATCACTGATACCCATGACACATGAAATATATAAGATTTTATGTAAATCCATTTTTTACTCATTAATGGTTTTATATAATCTAATTATTTTCATTATAAGAATTTATTTATTTATTATAATATTATAAAAGCTGCTCTTTTTATATGCTGTGATCAAACAACCTTGGATGCTTTACTTTCAAAAATTGTATGAAGAAAAACCCAATGAAACCTCCTTTTTTCTCTAAAAAGTTATTTTAAAAATTAGCTTTTTAGAAGCTAGGTTTAGAAGAAAAAGAACACTTTTAACTTTTATGATGTTTAACCAAGCATGCCCTAAATTATTGTTCTCTTGCTGGCATATTTCTCAAAATGCATTAGGGTTCACTATATCTAAACGTTTAATAGATTTGATAATGAATTGGAGGCCGACAAAAGTGCAGCTGGTCGGAAAATGGGATCTCATTATTTTTATATTTTTCACATGTTTATCGAAATCTACGAGTATCTAGTATGAAATTTTACATCTTGAGTTTTATCATTTATATGTGAATATCGAATGATTTGAACCATAAATTAAAAGACCTGAATTCTTTTTTATTTGCCACTCTTGATAAACTTGAACTCTCCCTAACTTGCACACTCACATCCCTTCCAAGCTGGCTACACTGCACTACACAGCTTGGAAACCCTAATATGAACCATTTTTACTATTGCCATCAATAACTATGGTCAGGATCCTATTACAGATGGGCCATATCAGAATACACACACATACAAAATCCAAACCTTGTGGGGCCCACTGCCGATCTTCTTCCTCCACTCTCTGAGCTGCCACCAAGCTCAATTTTGACACCAATTGAGACTGTCCTCACTGCAAGATTGAATATTCACCACCAAGTCCAAGTTGTAGGGCCCATGCATTGGGAATTGATGGGAGCCAATGCTCAGATGGGTCAATAACCTGAGAGTGTCAATCCTCTGTCGCAGCTATCATTATACTTAAGGTTGTAAAAGGGTGGGTTTCGATCCAGGTACATGGTGGATCTGGAATCAAAATTGTTAAGGAGAAGGTGGAACCGGATCCGAACCCAGAACGTTAAGGAACCGGTTTCTTGGCTCCCAAACTAAAATCGGAACCGAATGATATATAGGATGGATCTAGATAAAAAATGATATTAAAAAACACTATTTTTAGGATAAATTATTGAAAATTGAGGTAATATGTCGAATCTCGGATCTATGGGTCTGAACCAAAGTGAAATCGGATCCAGACTCATTTACTCATCGGGGCCTAAATAAGGACTAGACCCGATTTTTAACTGGTCGAAACATCATCGGAGAATCGGACCCATTTACGTCCCAAATTTATAATGTAGCACTGTAACACATGCAATTAAGCAGAGAGAGAGAGAGAGAGGAGGAGGAGGAGAAGAAGAAGAAGAAGAAGAAGAAGAACAAGAGAGATGAGATGGTGATGGGGATTCAGAGAAGAAGAAGCTGGCGTTTTCTCCTCCTCTTTCTTCCTCTTCTTGTCTTCCTCCCCCTTCTCTTTTCAGGTATATATATATTCTCTCCCTTCTCTCTCTCTTTCTCTCTCTCTCTCTCTCTCATTTGATCTGAGGTTTGATTGTGTTTTGTTTGTTTGTTATTTTTAAAGTCTCAGAGCTGCATCGAAATTCCAAGGAATTCGATCAGGATCTGGGCAGCAAACGCTCCAAGAAATTCGATCACATCGTTCTCGGCCCCGCCGCAGGCGAGGGTTTGTCCAATCGCCTCCAATGCTCTGGTATCTCTCTCTCTCTATCAATCTATCTCTCTTATGCCCCCCTCTTCCGTTTTAGAAAGAGCGAGATCTGATGAAATGCACGCACTTTCTGTTTTTTCAACACTACAAGAACTCACTGAAAGTACCCCTCGCCAAGAAAAAGGTACCCCACAAAAAAAAATGTGAACTTGAGCCTATTCATTTAGGGGTTTTAGCTTGAAAGCATCTCCTAGTTGAGTTTAGGGTTCTTCTGTAGAAAAATGTAGTTCTGTAACCAGAAGCCTATGATGAAACTTTTTCTTCATTTTATTTTGCTTGTTTTGCAGGCCTAGAAGCACTTAACAAGACCCACTTGTCGCGCATTTCCCATGCCTTCAATTGCAGTGAAATCATTTCCTTTGTCACTGTCTTTGCAGTCTACAACAGTTCACAAAGTGATGAGAAATTATCTGATTTGGTAACTGTTGGGAACAATTCATATAGTAAGGCTGCAAGGTCAATGGCTATTCTCAACACCTACATTAATTTTATCCAGGTATATTACAATTTGCAATAATGAAAGTTTTCATGCATTAAATAAGTGTGCTGTTTACCACTTTACCTTTCAAAAAGCACACATTTGTGGAGAAGAATAATGGTGATCTATGTTTTGGGTATTTGGGTTAGCTGATCATTATATCTGTTCAAAGAAGTGGGCTCTTCCCTGGATACAACATAGTTTTTCCTCTTTTCTCCTGAAAACAATCCTAGTCATAAAGAAATGGACTTTGGGTATGAACCATTTACCATTGTGTGGCTTTAATTGCCAATAAAAAAAAAATTATATGGTTTTAATTGTGTCTTGACCAAATGGTTAGGATTGTTTGCAAGTGAAGATGGCATATGCCTATGACCTATATGAGTCTGATCACCAGTGCCCATGAGCAAACCTGCAAAAGTTTAATACAAATTTTATTTTTACTTTGGCACTCTGCTGGTCCTTTAGTGCCTCTGGTCATATTGACTCCTTATGGTTTGCATTATTCAACAAATCTTTGAGGAATCTGGTTTTGTTGTCCTCGAGCTTTTCTCCAAAGAAATCAAAATGAAAAAAACATAACTGAATTGAGTAATGTTAGATTTCCCCCAGATAAGGATCAATTAATGTTTGATCATCTGTGGAGCAGTTCTTCTCCAATGCTTGCTTGACGTTTTTTCTTCATTTGTAGAAATTCACAGGTCTCAGTGCCCAAAAGCAATGTAATCGTTTTGAGCGATCCTACCTCTGAGCTGTTGATACGCAGAAATAATGTCAGTTTATTACACATTCAAGGTGACTATTCGCGAGGGAAGTTGATGCTTCAAAGAATCAAGTCTTACATTGTAAGAGTGTACTAAATTGATGGTTTAATACATTTGTCTTGTGGTTTTTTTTTTTCTTGAGATGGTAACAATAAATGCCATTAACTAAAGGAAAGTAATACTTTTGTATAGCAGTAATACTTTTCTGTGCTGCCATGTTTTATTGGTGCTTGCGCGTGCATGCACGTATGTGACATCTGAAGACTCTCATAGGGGAACAAATCCTTGCGACCATGTGATTCAAAAGAACAAAGGAAAAAAAAAAAAAAAATTGTGTTTTACAATTAGTTAAGTTGTGCCCTTTTAATTTATTACTATCAGATGTTACTTACAGTACCCCCAAATCCTAGAGATATGTTCGATATCTCCAACTCAATTAATGTTGTGTTGGCCTTGTGACTTGCGTACTTACCTCTCCCTTCTACTTGTGGAGGGGACTAGGGAGAGAGGCAATTTCTTGGGCCTCAGGTTGTTGCCCTACGCCTTGGCATTTACTGGATATGGTGGAAGAGATTCATGATTTGGGTTTGGCTTTGTGAGTCTTCTTCATCAACCCTGTTTAAAAAAGTATATCGTCTGTCACTTTCAATTCTAACATCTGTCTGCCTGTTCTAGCACAGTCGGTCATGGACATCAAGTCCTCCCCTTGAGACTTAGTTTGAAGCCCTTTCAGGTAAACAGAGATGTCAGCTCTATTTAGGGTCCCACTCATGGCTTTATATCCCGGTTGGAACTGGGTCAACTCGTTCGAGTCAACTTGGTGTGGGCAACTTGGTGTGGGACAGGTCTGAGTCAGGTACTCGGGACAGGTCTGAGTCAGGTACTCGGGTTGGCCATCGGAGCTAGACATAAGTCTGTTTTCGAAAGAGACATCATGTCTCTCAGATGAATTATCTCTGTTCTAAATTACAGTAAGAATCGTTTAGAAACTGCTTGTGAAATTCCGAAGCAGCCATCAACAACACTACAATGTGCATCTGGGATAGAGTAGACCTACAAAAAGTACACACAGAGAAGTACATATACATATTGAACAGGAGACAGACGTTTACCATATTTTTTGCTAGAAAAGTGATTTACATATACATAGATATTGAACAGGAGAGAAGTACACAAAGAGAAGACAGTAGGCAGACCTTACATGTTAACAGGGGCTAAGGCATAACCACAGCTACAGACTGACTAGGACAATACTTACCGACTCCACTACTGTAACATTAGTTCCATACTATACTTCCAATAATTGGCATTAAGCAATTGATGCACTTAGAAGAATTATTTGAATAGAAAGAATTATATACGTAATATATATATATATATATATTTGAAGTGGTAGAATTACTTACCTTGTCAGTTGAATATAGTAACTTATATGGTGCTCAGTGAACAAATAGATATTTTCTTATATGTGTAAATTCTTTCTAGGAGTTTATGTGGGCCTTATCTATAATTATTCCTATTACTCTGATTCTTCATCTGAACATATGCACCTCATCATGTTTTTATCTTGTCTCTTCTTTTTGGTGGTTCTGCTCAACACCTTGCTCCATGCAAAATGGAAGTGCAACTTCTTACAAAAATGTCATCTTTCAAAATAATAATAATAATAGTAATAATCATGATAATAACAATAATAATATTCCATTAATAGAAGTAGCACTCCACAATCAGTCAATCACTCTACACTTCAATAGCTCATCTCCACTTTCTCACCCTGCTGATCCTATTTAAAACATGCAACTGGAATCCTCCATTTTGTTTGTTAGTTGCTTGAGTTTCAGGATCTACATACCATGGAACTAAGTTAATTCAACTTTGATAATCTTTCCTACTCATATCCACTCAACTTGTATTTCATGTAACCTCTTTCTTTGTTCCTTTTTCCTGCTGATGAGGTTCATGTGTCTTCTCCACTTTGCTGATTTTCAAACATTTTTCTCAAGTGCTATTCTCCATTGTTCTATCTTATTATTTACTCAATGCCTTGTTGAACTAATTAGTATTTAGTACACATCGTTTGCAAACAGCATACACCTAGGAATTCCATTCTAGACTCATGTTATTCCGCTGTACATAACAAAGATGAAAGGTCTAGGCCACAATGTGGTTTGTCAATATTTTTACAATTTTAAAAATGAAAAAAATACTAGCTTTCTGTAGTGGCCCCCCTCACCTGAGCACCATAGCTCATGAGAAGGTGAGCACCGTTTCTTATGGGGCCCAATCACCCACCACCCCCCCCCCCCGCCCCCGCCCCCGCCCCAAAAAAAAAAAAGAAAAAAAAAACCCCGCGGCAAAACCTTGTGTATGATGATGGAGGCTCGAAGCATCATCCCAACCAATTGATAAACAGCTGTTTCACCGTCCAAAACAAGTACACAATCGATCCAACAGTCCAGTCCATGGGTATTTAGGCACATAGTGCTCGCCTGAGGTTTTTCCTTCTGTAATTATATATTGATATCGCTTTCTTACACATGCAGGCCTTTCTAGAAACAAGGTATGAGGAACATCTTCAAGGGAAGCACCATCTCAACCATTATATTTTCACTGATTCAGATATGGCTGTGGTTGATGGTCTCTGTGATATGTTCCACAAGTATCCTAATTTCCACCTTGCTCTCACTTTCCGGAACAACAAAGGTCAGCCTCTGAATTCGGGATTTATCGCAGTTAGGGGGACTCTTGATGGACTTCAAAAGTAAGTAGTTTACATTCATTGTCTTGAATGCATATTCTTTTTCCTCAATGTTGCATTTGGAAGGGGTGGGTGGAGGCTGCACCCATGATCTGGCCTGAGCCAAGGTCACTTTGGGTTGGCTTTGGACTGGCATTTTAGGCCTCTGGATTGGGCCTGAGCCTGTCTACCTAAAGGCCTGAATACATGAGCCAAAGCTAGCCAATTAATTCAAAATGGGCTGGGTAACATGCTTAAACTTTAGGCATGTGAGCTTGATGCAGACTTGAATATTAGGCCCAGTAACTAAATGGGCTGGGCTTAGATGACCCAAAGCCTGCCCTGGCCCATGTACAACCATATTCAGATAGATGGGTATCCATGCTACTGCTTATGGCATGGCACAGAAATTAAAACCACAATTGGTAGAGTGCTGTTTATCTTTCTGTCCCAAATTAATAATCTTGATGGTTGATATTGATTTGGGACAGAAGTTGGAAAACTTTACCATGCCCACTGTGATTATCTGTTTCTTGTGCTGCTTACAATACCGTGGAATGGATAGCCATAAATTCCTCCCCAAAGATCCAAACCAAATGTGATCTGGGCTAAATTTAATATATTCCCTTTGGCAGAGCGAAGATTTTTCTACAAGAAGTCCTCGAGGCGTACAGTTCCAAATACATGAAAGCTTCCCGCATGCTTGGAGATCAGCTAGCCCTTTACTGGGTTATAAAATCCCACCCATCATTTGATGTGAAGAGATTTTCAAGACCCGAAGCTTTTATGAATGAAATCCATGGAGCACAGGTGCTGTTCTTGCCCTGTGCCATTTACAATTGGACACCACCTGAGGGTGCAGGGCAATTTCATGGTATGCCCTTGGATGTTAAGGTAAATAGAGAGATATTTGTTAATATATTTGCTTGAGAGTTTACTATAACACTTTCATTTGAATATGTTAATATATTTGCTTGAGGCAATGCTACGATGATGATGGATTTGGAATTTTGGATTATAGATGGCAGACTTTTTTATTGCTATTTTATTCTGTCATGGGTGCAGTGAGATTGTTTTTCTTTACTTAACATTAGGATGAATGTCAATCTTTACAGTCTCATACGAACCATCCATCCACATTGTGTCCTTAATCATTACTTACACATTGTGGTTGATGCAGGTTGTTCATTTCAAGGGATCAAGGAAACGGCTAATGCTTGAATCTTGGAACTTCTTCAGTTCATCAGGTTCTGATATCTCTGATATGTTATGCCTAATCTTAAAGAGTGGTAGGACAAAGTATGACTTCTAGATCACATGTGAATTTTTGACGTCTCTGATATGCCACCCACTCAACTTCAATTTTAAGGCCTTTTTGAACCATTTCCAGATCCATCACCACATAGCTGTTACGTTTTGTCATGGTAAAAGTTTATGTTTGGTTCTTCTTCATATGGAGAAAACATGCTGAAATTTTCCCTCTTTTTCCTGTGCAGAGCAGTTTGCAATTTGTTACACAATTATTTGTTTATGTATGTATTTTCATATATGCTCAAACAATTTGGAAACCAATGATTGTTCTGTTAATCATTGTCTTTATTGCTATTGAAATTCATCGTCAAAGCCTTGTCCCAACTATGTTGGGGTCAGCTACATGAATTCTGTTTTGCCATCTTCATTATTGCTATTGTAATTATTACTTATTTTGGTACCCACATTTTCCTGCCTGCCAACCTTGGATGGCATGTCTCTTAGCACCCCATTAGATGCATTAAGTTATAATATCATGCTCATGCTGATTCAGTCAAAGCCCAGCAATGTGATAATAAATCATCGCCATCATCATCATCATCTTTTCCCATCCACCTGGGTTAACGTCATTACCCTCAATAATGCAATAAAACTTTGCTGCATGTCACATTATGGAATCTTGATTTCCATAGTTGCTGCCCAAACAGAGTACCAGAGATGTTGAGATTCAATGTTGATATCTGCTCAAATGTCGCATTTGAAAGTTTTAATAATTTGTATTGTTCCTGTAGAGGAACGAAAGCTTCCATTACCTGGACTAGCCCTCTGTTGAAACCCAAGGTAAGTTGCATGTATTTTTGTGGATCCCTTCATGGTTGGCATTTTCTATCGTATTTTGAGGAAAGTAGGTTTTTGATAATACAAGATGGAGAGTGTGGTCAAAGGTGGATATGGAGATTTCCAAGTAACCATCAATCCCCCTGCTCTTCCTTCTTCATTGGAGATGGCTGGAGAACCTCTCTTTCCTTTATCTTTTCTCAAAAGAGAACTATTTTCTCCTGTCACCCTTTTATCTGGTTTCTTATTTTCCTGGTTCCACATAACCCCCCTCGAATAAATAGGGGGTGAAATGGATAAACCGTTCTCGACTACTGTTTCAATTATGTAGTGTTTTCCCCCTTTTTTTTTAATCAAAAGTGTACCCTATTTTCGTGTAATTCAGCTTGTTCATTTTACTGTATTTCAAGCCAACAGACCAGTGTTGCAATTGTCATTCCCTTTCTTCATTAATCAACAGTAACAGTAAGACGCGGAACTTGAGGGATTTGGATGAGAAATTGATTGCCAATACATTTATGTGCATGAGATTTGTGTAAGATATTCAAATCTTGATTAGACACCAATCGATTTACCACCTAATGATGGATCCAGATGGGGTCTGCTGGAAGTTGGAAAACATGGTTGATAGCAAATCTTATCCGTTTTTTAAATGATTCCCATTCCCACATGTGGTCATGCTTGTGTAATGAGTGGGATTCAGCATCTTAAATTGAAAATAGTCAACAAAGCCAAGATTTTGTTCAACACAACCTAAACCTGCTGAGAGACCAACCCGGCCAAGTTAATTTGTAGCTTGCTGTAAGTGCTTTTTCTTGGCACAGAAAGGTTAAATCTTGAGGACTTTTTTCCTTTCTCGATTCTCCACAAGTCATTTTCCTATGCAATGGAATCTGCTTTTGACACATGAATCGAGGAAGATACAGTATCAGATGATGATGGTCCAATCCATTAATCAGGTGGGCCACATGTCTGAAAATTCTGAAATCTTTCCATATGAGAAATGACACTTGTAATCATTTACCAAATGACTTTCTCCATTGAGTTGGCCCCACCATGGATCTCCACACCTACAATAAACCCCCCAAAAAGAAGAATGATTTTTCAGTCACCACCACTTTTTGCATGGGTGATTGACTTTTCAACCTTTCTGCTTGCTTGCTTGCTTTTTCACCATCCATTTTAAGACTTAAAGGCAACTGATTTGATTTGATGAATCTCAAAGTCTCAAGCATTCATTACCATGGGCCGTCACCTGGCTCAGTAAGTAGGGGAAATGAAAATTTAAGAAAGATGTATGAACCTGAAAACCATTCGATCAACTATATGTTTTGCACCTTTTTTCCATGATGGGTCATATACCAGCATCATTTGAGATGTGGTGGGCCATCTTATTCCCACAATTCAATTCACTTGAGCAACATGTTTTCTTTTTTATTTTCTTTTTTTCCCTCCCTTCTTTCCTCTGGGTCTGAGGTATGAAATTATAAACTACTACAATTCCACTTTCACCCCTAACGTTATCCTTGCCGAGGTTTTTCCCTATAACTTACCTCTAGAGATGATTTTTTCCTTCACCTTCCCAAAGTTTGAATAGTTTTTCCTAGCTACAACTAATCCATTTTAGGATTAAAATACCCATAGTGTGGGCTATAATATAAGAAAAATGCATTCTTGTAAATAGGTTGGGATTTGGTCAATGAAAACACTCAAAGTTATTATTGCATTTGTTGGTTGAAAATGCAATGGTATAAATGGGTTTGGATGAAAATATATAATATTATAATATTATTGAAAAGTGGTGATCTAATATGCATTTTCTTATATTCTTTTAGATCTTACAGAATGTTTGGATGGATGGATAAGTACAGAATAAAACATTTCTATATTTAAATACTAGAAAAATAAAATATTACATAATAAAATATTCTAATATAAAAATATTTCAATATTGTTGTTGTTTGCCAATTTCCAATACATTCAATAGATTTTGAACTAAGCAATTTGACAATCATCTCATATTATAATATATGCTAAATTCAAGATTGACTTTAATTTTTAAATCAAAGAAATGATCAATAAGTTTATAAAAAAAATTTCAATATTTCTTTAAATGACGAGATGATGACACCATTTTCTAGGAATTCAATTCAATGAAAATAAAAAATCTCCAATTATATTTTCAAGATAAAGAATCTATGGTAAAATTGGTTTTGTTTGATTTTCTTGGAATTATATTCATGCAAGCAAATATGTTATAAAATCTCAAGAGAATGGATGTTATGGTAAAACAAGTTCCTTTAAATTTATAGGAATTCAATTTCATGTTAACTAATAGGTCATATATTTCATGGCATAATGGGTTCTTTTGAATTCTTAGAAATTCAGATCCATACTAATAGATCATGTTTTAACAATAATGAATTCATTTCTTTAAATCCTTGATAATTCGATTCCATGCAAATAAATAAGCCCTATTATATGTTCGTGTTAAGATATTAGTGGTAAAGTGGTTTGTTATAATTCTTAAGAATTATTTTTATGCAATAAAATCGGCCCTAAGCAAGATAACCAGCTAAAGTTTCAAGAGCCTTTCATCCGTACTATCAATCAATCAATATGATTTTTGGTGTTAGGATTTAGAAAATGTACGGATCATGGAAAGAAGACCAATGTATAAAACGAAGAAATGAAGACATAATTAATTTATCGTATTTGAGCCACACCTTTCATTGTTTAAAGTTTTGATCATATGAACAACCACTACTCTCAATATGTTCATTGTATCGTATTTCACTTCAATAGATGAAGGTGGATTGTACTTATAGAGGTGGGCCACACAGGGTGCAATGACCAAACGTTTGATAAAGAAAGCGGAAAATAAAAGTCATACCAAGAGGAGGAAAAAAGTAAACATCAAAGAATGAGGATGCCTAAAGAAAAGGTTTGGGTAGTTTTGACATTTCCCCAGGCATTGAGAAGGTTTGGGGAAAATTAGAGGTTTTTTAGGAGGAGGGATAAATCCATCTCTTAAGGTAAGCTATAGGAAAAAAAAAAAACCTCTATCTTGCTTCATTGTAAAGCCATTTAATCAGTTGGGGACCCAAAATAAATATCAAATTAGAAGAGGATGAATAATGCATGTTCAATTCAATTGGTAGGAGTTAGTGTTAGAGTTGGATGGTTAAAACCAGTAGACATACACTGAACTTTCATATGAAGGTGTACATTGGATTTGGATTTGGATTTATCCACTTGTATCAGGTAGGGTAGTGATGCTTATGTGTTAGACCATTTATGCATAAGGCTTGGGCCAGGCCCAATATTCTTGACACAGGATTATTATTCATTTATTTGTACATTTTGCAAACAGGCTGGCCCGTTTGGCCCAAGCTTATCCTGTGGGCTGTATATGGAGGCTGGGCTTGAACAAGCCTAGGCCCATTCCAGCCAGCACATGAACCCCCCCAAAGTATTGAGAATAGTCTCAAATCCTCCATGTATAAAGTACAATCACATATAACCAAGGTGAGATCATCAAAATATAACATAAGTTGGGCCCACTTGGCTACCAATTTTTTTATCCTCCAAAGAACACATGGCTGATCTCCTCACTAACCTACTCTGGGCCTACAAAACAAGCTGCATGTACCTGCCATCAGCTTGGCTGAGAGTATTATTGGTAACCATACCAAGCTGTTCACTTTTATTGAAAAATATTTATCTGTGTCAATACTAACGCCTCGAGCTCTTGGTAGGAATGGTTTACTAAATAAACTTAATAGTATCAAAGAAGAATCATAGCAACAAAGAGGATAAAAGACAAGGTTTACGCTCTTACAACTGTAACTATTGTTCTTCCTGCCCAGGATAAAACCATCCTTCCTATAACTGTAATCATGATTGAGCAAAGATAATGTCATCCCTGCTGTAAGCCTGTAACTGTACTCAAATTATGGCAAAGATAATACCATCTCTACTGTTCAGAATCATAAACAATCCAGTGTAATAGTTGTATAGATTGAAAACTAAATCATGAGGCAAAATCACACAGAAAGAACAAAAAGAAAGTGAAGGCCCTCTATCAACTGTTCATCTTTTCTGAATTCATATTCTTTTTATAAACCCAACTCAAACTCCACAAGCAACACTGCCAGACTCCTCTCTCTCTCTCTCTCTCTCTCTCTCTCAAAATAACTGTTGTATGGTTTTTCATCCTCCACGTTGTCTGTTGACCGTCCGATGCATGTGGCATGATGAAAACCATCCCTTTTATGGCTTTGGAATTTTATTCACAAGAGACATGATAGTGGGGCCCACCCACGTCCCTCCCTTGGATTCTTGTATAGCATATGCATGGACTGGAAGATTTTTTTTTTGGAGGGGGATGTGAGCAATTCATGTGCAAAGAAAATGGTTCCATGTGATCTGCTCGTGGCTTCATCAATTATCTATTTCTATTCTTATCAATCTAATCCCCATCTAATATTTTTTAGAGTTTGTTAAGAAAAAATGAATGGGTTCCTCAACCAACCAATTGTACACTGAAACTTCATGTATAGAGTGTCGTTGACATCTGATCGATGGATGTGTCTATCGATCTCGACCATCGAATCAGTGGGGTGCCATCTATGAGATGGCTCATAGCTAGCTCAGTGCAACAATTCCATGTTACCAATCTCTTGATCAATAGGCCTAATTTGAACAAGGAGAGAAGTCATTAGGGCTATCATCCATACTAAAGGTCAGCTATTTGTGTGTGGATTATGATCAACATATCATTGTCTCAAGAGGATTTCCTATCCATATGTTGCTTGCATGGATCATGATCACCTTGGGTCTAGGCTGTGGCCCCTTTAATTGATCAAGCAATTAGATGATCTGAGGGTCTATGAGAACCAATTAGAAGCAAAAAAATGGCTTAAAATAGACAGCTTAAATGTATTTTACGCGTTAAACCATTTCATAGCTCTAAGCTCCCTGTAGAACATTAGAATCATAAAAACTCCATGACAATAATAAAATTGAAAGAAGCTACTTCACTCTCCAATAATGGTCTCTGTTAGGGTGTCTTGGTGCGAACAAAGGATTTTGCGTTAGAGAGGAAGATTTTTCTAATTTACATGTAGTCAATTGTCCTATTGTTTGGCATGACACCATTTCCCTGCGGGAAAGAAAAATAAATATAGTGAGGATTTTCATTTCCTATGAAAGGGGTAAGAATACAAGATTTCTCTCTCCCGTGAAAATAGAAACCTACTGAGCATGAAATCCTCTGGTTCCACAAATAACTCCTTAAAAGTGAAGGGCCTGTAAAAACACCCAGAAACTCTAATGTCACAGAATTCCACCCTACAAAATGTCTCGCAGTTGTCAAAAGGGCTTGATGTTTAACACCTTTTGTACTAGGTAGGTGGAAAATTGACTTTTATTTATTTATTTTTCTTATGACCACCAAAAGAGATATGATGGGTGTTCTCTTCAAAATTCAAATACATAGAGAAATTAAAAGGAAAAAGAAAATAAATTTTCCTGGAAATTTAATTTAAGGTAAGATATTTATAGACATTTGCCTACTTAATGAATAAAAGGGTGATAATGACAAGGGAGTGTCTGCTGGTGATGTTAAAAGGAGATGGTGTCCTGGCACTTTTTTGTGCAAGGACTGCTGAGTAACTTAATAAGGTTTGTTGCTGATGTTCCTCTCCTTTCATAAAACAAACCCTCTTATGTCCTATGCAAAAGGGGCCCACAGCTATCAAGGCTAATATCATTTTGAGAAACTTGCCCTACAAGGCTGCATTACTGCATTAAACAAAGTCCTGTCATGTGGGTCACTCAACCAAGAGCAACAGTGATTCATCCTTTTACACCAAGTTAACACAGGAAAAACTTTAGGTTTCTCATATTAAAAGGAGGAATTGAGAGAGAAAGAGACCAAATCACTTTTCTAAACACTGGAGGGCTAGATGGATGGCCAGACCATTGGAGTGGGTGGTTCTCCTATCAGTCCAACTCAGTCCAACCATAATGATCAGAATGTCAAAATAACTGATAAATAAATTTTTTTAAATGAAAAATATGGAAAAAGGGGTCAAAACCATCAATTCAGTCTAACAAGTAGTTCTCACCAGTCCTAATAGTTCAGAAAAGCTTCTTACCTAATGACGGATTCCCCTATGAACAAATTTCACATCACTCATCATGATTTGATCATCAGTGTCTCCCAAGTACAGTGTTTATACCTCAGTTTTTAGCATTATTGTATTATAGATCATATCTGATGGTGAAAGGCATAGCAGTCAAAGACACAACAGTAATCAGTAGTAAATTATCTCAAAAAGACTTACTGCAGGACATTTGGTAGTTGTAACTGAAAATCAAGGACTTTTATGTCATTGTGCCTTGTTATAAAAGGAAGGAGGGCTTCTCCCTCTACAAAAGGACCATGTCCCTACACTTCATTCAAATACACACCATACCCCCTGCTTCAATCCAGAAAGAAAGCAGAATCACTTCTTTTCTCACCCATGGCAAGACTACAAAGATTCAGAGGAGTGAGACAGAGGCACTGGGGCTCTTGGGTCTCCGAAATTCGACATCCATTACTGTAATTCACTTCACCATGGAATAAATCACGTTCTTTATATCGATTATCCATTTCATTTAACAAGCAATCTAACTCATTTTATACTTCTTTTTGGTGCAGAAAGACTAGAATCTGGTTAGGAACATTCGAGACTGCCGAAGATGCAGCTAGAGCTTATGATGAAGCAGCATGGCTCATGTGCGGGCCAAGAGCGCGCACCAACTTTCCATTTGATCCCAACACATCAAATCCTTCGCGGGTTCTCTCTGCAGCACTTACAGCAAAGTTACAAAAATGTTGCATGGCTTCCAGACAAGAGCCAAAACTAGTAGCAAAGGCAGAAAGGGAGGCAGAAGAAGAGCTGAAGCACGTGGACGATGAGTACATTGAAGAGATGATTGAGGAGCTCATCTATGATGGATCTGTGGAGATCACATTTTCTTCTTCCTCTTCCCCTTCCCCTTCCTCTTCAAATTAGTTTAAGTTAGAACTGTCTAGTTTGTTGGTAAGTGTAAGAGATGTGTTGTACAGAGAAAACAAAAGTGCAGAGGGAGCAGTTGGGTATTTTGAGACTTTTGGAGTTGTGTTTGAATGTTAGGAAGATTAAGGCCAATTTAGTATGATTGTGCCCTTTCTTTATCTACTAAGAGTAGTATTAAATTTCTTATGTATATCAGAATATGGGAATATATTTTGTATTGGAAGGTTTCCATGTCTTTTCCATTGTCTGCATATGGTCCAAGGTATCATGCCACATTAGACTTTGTTATATATGAGTGTATTGGATGGAGCTGATATCTAAACCTTTTATTGTGAATTGAGAGAATAAAAGTTGTAGCTGAAATGCTTTTTTTTTTCCTTCTATTGTTAGGGGTTGCACAAATTGGCCTTGTCATTTATTTCGGTCAAGGAAAACGATATAGCATCCCTCACTCTATTCACATTACTGATAGTGATGGCTACAACCTGTATCAAGAGAATTGTAGGAGGAAAGGGAAGAAAATTCAAATTCGATAACTTCCCGCTTAAGTCTGCCCCAATCTAAAGGCTATAGTGATCACCATTTAATGAGTCAGAGACCTATATCAAATGAATGTGAAGCAAGACAAAGATTTCCCAATATGATGACTCTTGGAACCCTTTCATAGAACTTAAATTTCTTTTCGCAGCGGAGGATAGTAAGGCTTCAATCAAAAGTTCAATCTAGTTAATTGTAATTCGCTTTATGATTGACTAAGAGAAGGGAAAGGGAAAGTAATCGAAAGCTTTAGGAAAGACAACATATTTTTATGGTTCATAAGTGGATTAAGGTGGACATTATCCAATTTAAAAGTAAACTAACTTTTATACTGGATTAAAAAAATGAATCTATGCTTGTATCTTTGGAAATGATGGCAGCTCACACCACAATGCGCGCGCACCGTTAAAAAAAATAAAGTGAAAGAAAGAAAATTTTCTCTCCTCTACGTTAGTTACATCATAACAGCATTGTAATCACTTGGCCATGCCAAATCACATATTAACAGACTGAATTATCTTATAACACCAACACAAGTGGGTTGATTAGACTTCTTATACTTTTATCCTTATGGGAGTCTACTCAAAATGTTAGTTCATTAATACATACGATTAGAATCACCGGTGATTTAGTTCAATAATACATACGATTAGAATCACCGGTGCGCAGAGACCCTGATGAAAACCATTCTTGTTACACAGACTATTCTTTGAACATGAAGGTGATTTTGTCATGAAGGTTTTTCACTACCAAGTGCAGATAAGTGCAAGAAGTCTTGGGTTCTGAGTAAGTATGTATGGTTATGGGTTGCAGTTATAGAAGCATGGAGAACCCAACAGTCAAGACCAAGCACAAGGGAAGAAACATGGCTTCACATGATTAGGTATGGACAAACTTGAAAATATAGTATAAAATATTGTCACCAACTATTAGAACCCATGTTTTCAATTGAATGATAAGCAATTCAAACATTTGTTATTGAAGCTTGGTTTATTTGGACTGAAGTAATTTTAACATTGATTTTCTTGAATCATGGAATCTAATAATTGATGATAGGCAATTCAATTATTTGTAAATGAATTCCTTTTTGATTGGATTAAGTGAGCTTGGAGAAATATTTTCTCCAATGAGAAGCACCCATGTTGTTTTTTCACCTTGGGGAATCATGGAACATGATTAAATGAAAGGCAATTCAGAATAAGTGATTGAAGACCTAGTTGATTGGGATGTAGCTCCCAATTGCAACCATCACCTGAACAAGGTAGAAAAGGCAGTCAAAAGGATCATACCAAATCATGACAAAGGATCAAATGATAGGAAAGGATCAGGACATAATGATATTTCTGCCATGCATTTGCTTTCACTATACTCAGTGGACTGAAGTGTGACATGAAATTTCCAAATTATTTCCCTACCACTTGCTTTTTGTCATTTTGACATTGAATTCAATGTTTTGCCCATCATGTGACCAATACTAGCAAAAATGATGGCAAATTCCTTTCCCTCCCTTTTTATATTTCAATCAAGCACTTTAATTGCAACATTCATGATTTTGTTTAGCACCCAAGGAGCTCACACCAAACATCATCAATACATAAGCTTGCTCTACTTGACTTGGTGCAACCAATGTTGGAAATTTGTACAATAATTATGTGTCGTAATCAACTGACATGTATCCAATCCATAAACATAGTGAATGTTACCTGTTTGTTGCTAGTGAGTACTCATTGGATTGAGCATGTTACAAATACAGGGCCCATATCAGCCTACTATTATCAGTATTTCTATTTAATATTGCCCTTCAATTTGATTTTCTTGTTGATAGTTGTACCACTGTGTGTGTGTGTGTGTGTTTTTGGGGGTGGGGGGGCTATAGGTCCTAAGATGAGGTACCAGAAGGCCTACTGGTTTCATTCACTGCCTTGAGCGACGCTGCATATGGGTGGGACTTGAACCCTTATCCTCACTTTAATCACATCACAGAGTTGCCTTGCATGAGAATCTTGACCCTTGATTCCGCAATGACCAACCACATCATGATCAAATTTTCAACTGATACTTAAACACCAGTTTGTTCCTTGATGACCCCACAAAGAAAACTTCAAGATTTTGGTCCTAGACTCCTAATTACACGGTGATTGCATGCATACATATCCACCTGCTTAGCTTTTGCATACTCAAAAGTCATAATGTATTGCTTTCATGAGACTACCTACCAGACATTGGTTTGACCATTTACACCAGCTAACAAACGTGCTAGACCACAAGCCTACCATCACATTTTCATAGATTCTTCCTCAAGATGCCGCCTTCTTTATTTTAAATCTGGTTTATATTCTTATATGGGCTGCAGGACAGATGGCGCCGCAGTAGATTTAGGGTTTTGAGTGATAGATATACAACCCAAAAGCCCTACCTATGGAGCTGCTGCCTATGGGTTATAGTTATGGGATTGAGAAAATCCAAATTCACAGGTTTGAAAGGTCGACTCAACTTGGAAGCTCACCTAACTGAGGTCCAGCAAACTACAACTTTAAAAAAAAAAAAAAAAAAAGTCTAGCAGACTAGAAGGTTAAGACTCATTCAACTCACCCAACCTGAGATTTAAGCTGATCCACGAGTGCATGTACGCCTTAAAACCCCCTCAACCAAAGTTCAATTTCTTCAAAGTTCTCATCTTCCTGGTAGTAAGCATTGTCCATTAACGTCAGGAAACAACTGGAACAGAAAAAAGTGATAAATGTGATACAGAACTACCAAGCCATGAAACTCAAATCTTGTGGTATAACCAATAAAAAAGGAACCTAAAACAGTACACAGCCTACCGATGTGGAATTTGCCGGAAACATTTTGCCGACGTTAACAGGGGAAATCATCAATTAAAGCTACTACCAACCCTACTGATTTCCCTTCCTAACTAGTGTACAATAACCAGTACAACAGCAACAAAGTGCAGATCAATCACTTTCCCCTTCCCCTGCCTCTCCGGGGATGCCCCCTCGGCCTCCTTCCACGTGCAAACCCTCTTGCAGGGTTCCACTTCTTTTGAGGCTGGATCTGCAGTGCCTCATTCATTGTTTTACTAGTGCCATTTTGCAATTCCTCCGAAAAGGAGTCAGTTTCATCAATCGCAGGTACTTCAATGGATGCCTTACGTAAAAGCTCACAGCTTTCCCCAGGTTTGTGCGCTGCCACCTCACCATGGTCTGAACTAGTTGAATTCTGGGCTGTCTCATCTGGAGGCTTCAGCCGAGGCTCAGCATTCAATGAATCATACAAACTGAAGAGAAGGCATGGGTGGTTATAATTAGTCAACATATTGCAGTATTGGAGTGGATGAAGCATGCATAACCATGGACCATAGGTAGATCAAGCCCAAACACAGAGTAACACATGACAGCATAGCATGTATATGGGTAATGGGATTTGATCCCAGTCATTCATCAGATGCACCCCAGCTTTATGTGCCATGATCCACATAATAATGCTCCACTCATCAGGTGGGCCAGATAAGAAATTGATGCACAATCAGGAAAAGTCCAAATTCAGATTCTGCAGATATACACCGTGTGCCTAATGAATGAATTATCCAATTTTTGGGCCAGTATTCAGCAAAAGGCCACCTATCGTTGAGCGTGTGTGCCACTGACACTTGTGTGGCTATGAGAGAACTGCACAAGATGACCACCCTCCAAAACTTACCTGGTTCCGGATAAAAGAGAATCATTCACATCATCACTATTACCCACTCCATTTGCATCCTTCTTATTTTTATCTTCACCCTGGGATAATGAACCTGTAGATAATTGGCATTGGATGACCTTTAGAATCCTTCTAGAAAAGGGTAAGATATTATGATCATTAGCAAACAAATACCACATCACAAATATTGGAGGCTTGGCCCAAAAAATAAGGCAGAACACAGAGTCCCCGTGATCACAGTGTATTGATGGTGTGCCCATCATATCGCTGTACAATGGGCCCAACATGTATAGACTCAAGTGGGCACATGATATCCTTGGTTAAGCCTAAAATAATTCCTCTGGAGGATAAAATCAAAACACTATGGAAATCCTGAATACATCTTAACGTGAGCAAATAGTTCCTACAAAGCAATTGAACTAATAGAAAACAGCATGAAGATTAGGGTTTAGCCTAATCTAACAATCACACTAAAGTATGAAAAATCCATTGGGAAAAGAGAAATTAACTTCCCTCCAAACAGGATCCCAAATTTACGCCACCATCGCAAGAACTTCCAAGAGTTGTCTTTTTTTCTTTTTTTTTCTTTTTTTCTTTTTTTTTTTTTTGAGTGGTAAGAACTTCCAAGACTTGACGGGGGCAATTTGGTTGACATACCACTGGAACTCCATCTTTGAGCCGCTTGAAACTTTCTTATGATAAATTGGGGAAAAACAAACATTTTACTAATGAAACCAAAACTGATGAGGACTCCATAGATGGTTAGTAAGATGTTTTTCCATTTAAGAAACTCTTTCAGAACTCAGACACCTAAAAAACCTTGAATCTTATATATGAAAATTCAAACCAGCTCAATCAGTGAAAATCTTACAGGGAACTGGTGTTTTGGTTATTCTTCTCTAAGAGGATCTATTCTGTAAAATTGTGTGCCAGTAAAGTTCTTCGATCTTTGGGGCTCATGTAAAGTAGGACTTAAAAATATGATCATCCTTCTGTGATTTTGCTCAGCAGGCTCATTTGTTCATCATCTCATGGAACATGACCACTTTTGTCTGTTTTCCTGTTTCTGATCTTTGGCGTGCATGGTATGATGATGATGCTAAACTATGTAGACTATAAGTGTTGATACTATCTTTTTTATGTCTCCTGGGGCTTGTTCATCATTCTTCTGTTTATAAAATCTATGTTACCAACTGGAGAAAAAATGTATTATAGAGATACTAGAATTAGATGCAGGTTCACGGGGGTCAATGAGTGGGCCCATGTTCTCTGTGAGACCCAATTGGCTGTTTGTCTAGCAAGGAACACACCATATCCAAATTAAGGGTTTTTTTTTTTTTTTTTCTCTAAGTTGATCTTTCTATTTGTGGTTGAGATGATTTAGAACTCTTTTTGTCAAAGACTCGGTCGGTTTCTTTATAATAACTAGGATTTAGTTTTATTATTCAATGGTTTGTTAGGGACTGATTACTCCCTCATCTCTGATTGACCAATTATGATATTTGGAATAAGCAATCTCCACCATTTTTTTCCTGCAATAACGCAGGTCCTAGTTTCACTAGAAACCATCCTTTCTGCAGAGGCTCTCTAGGGGTAAATCTCTCCGTGAGCAATCTACAAACAGTTTAGGCTGATCTGCACTGATATCTTTTTTCGCCTTCATCCGTTGGCTGTATGCTATTCAAACCGATGTGGCAATATTTCTTACAGTCCGAAGAAGCAAGCTTGTTCCATTCTATGTATTTGCACAGCCATAAACAAGGATATTTTACCATGCATTTAAGATCTTAAGACAGCAGACGACATCACACCACCCGCCTATATTTGCATGCAGTGATACTTTATGGTGTGATATTCTTTTGCTTGGAATAACTCCAATCTTCAACCTTTTCTTCAGTTCAACCCAAGGTAGTGGAATTTCTGATAGAAATTAAGGGCGGTGGGGTATTCAAATTGGGATTGTCAACATATACAAAATTACAATTCAGGTTGTGTAAGTGCCCATTCATGTCCAGCGGTAGCAACTGTAATTTATTTTTCTTGGATGCAATGACTTATCACTGGTTCATTCGAGTAAGATAACAACAGTCTCTTTCATAGACTATAGAGCTGACATTTGGTTGTTTAAAGGGCCGAATCCAGATACTTTTGAGAGCTCGGAAATAAAGAAATTGATCTTAATCAGGATTTAATCTTCAAAGCCAATCCATTCGGGAATTATCTTAAGAGTCAGATGCTGGCTTTAGATACAGCTCACTGGATCTTTCCTGTTAGGAATGTGGAGAAAAAATTGTTCCAGTGAGCGGGGGCAACTTTAAGCTCAAGTAAAATTGGTGTGAGGCTGTGAGCCAATCTAAACAAATCTAAATTTAATCAAGACCAAAATGACTGGGCATCAAAAGTCGCTTGACCTAAAAAAGGTGGGGGTTAAGGAGGAGAAGAAGCCATCAGGTAGTTACATGTGCCAGCACTCCCAACCACAAACGAAACAATTCTCAGAGCCAGCAGCTTTCATCTAGGCTTGAACCTTTTTGCTTATTGTTATAGAGTTCACTTGGCAGCAAAACAGAGAAAATGACTAATTGTGTGTAGTTTGTCTTTATTTGGGGTCCAGTGTTTGCTACAACTGGTTGGGTTGCTACTTGCTAGTCTCGACAATATGTCTCTCTTATATTGTATCTTTGTCTTTTAGATATAAAATGGTTACATTTCAAAAATAACTAACAATACTTTAGGAAGAGTCCAACACATGAGCAGGAGCATGCGGCACATACCAATTAAAGAATATGCTTCTTCCAAATCTGGTGACTCATGTAGCTGCAGAGTTTTCTCAGCTTGTACAGTATTTCCTGCCTGATAACTAATCTGTAGGCTAGAAGCATATGTGCTGTTGTGATTGGCAACACCATCAGCACCACTGATACAGATGTAGGTAAATAAATTAAATATCTAAAAGCTTACTAATAACTTCAATGTTGACTTTGTAGCAAGTAATAAATAAATAAATAAAAGCTAATTATCAGAGCATTCTCTAATAGATCACAAGGCTCCAGCACAATCTTTTAAAGTGCTGAGTAGTTAACACCTTGGATGTTATTTCAGTCAAGTAATTGAACAATTTGAGCTAGATATTCTCCATGCCCTCACACCAACTAATGTGGTCCCATGTTGAAATTGCATAAACTAGCCAGCCTGTCCAAGTAGTAAAACCCATTGTGGTAGTAGGAGTGTAGGACCATAGACTGGATGGTTATAACCATTTGATTTCACCCATTAAATTTGAATTGCAGACTACTTTCATCCTTTCATTTGACAATTAGGATTCTCTGACCAGCATGATTTTCAGAATTATACTCCATCCACAAATGAGGTCCAAGATTTGCATTTTAAATGGACATTGCATGTTATGTTATAACTCCAAAATTTCCCAGCAAACCATTCCTACCAAAACCTCGAGGCGATAGTAGAGGCAGCAGAAACACTTTTTAATATTCCCCCTCGGCCCTCGGGTGGAGCCCACTCAACAATAACATGAACAGTGGATGTGTTGCCACAAAATTTAAATTTGAGTGAAGATGTATATAGGAGTTTATCTATACCCAAAAGCCCAAACAGATGCTAAAAGGTTATGATGACTTTATGAGAAACTGACCATGGAATCACATCATCGTCTCTTTCCAATACTGCAGCTTCTGGTTCCGAATTCAGCACCACTCTTGCACCTGGAACTGAAGGACTGTCAATAACAAGTATAATACATCCAGTGCCACTAAGATAACTCAAGCTGTGGAATCTGGTAGCTCGGACACAAAGTTGAGAAGGGTAAAAGATCATATATGGGTAAATCAGAAGAAATATTACCCTCACATTGAACTGGGATGGAATCTGGAACAATAGACTCGTGAGAAGCCTTGTCACTGCTTACTAATAATTCCTTTGTTGTCTGAGCCTCTTCCAAACCCTGTGTGGAGATAACATTGCCAGATTTATTAAATTTACCATCCTCAACTTAAGAAAAGAGGCTTCTGATACAATTCACAAAATCATTCAGCAACAAGTTACAGCTAAGTTCACATTAACCATTCGGTGATAACTTATTTAAGCAATTCAGTGGTACAAACTGTGAGATTCCTACTCAATGTCCAAGAGAATCAACAGAGACGTCTACAGACCTCACTCTTTTCCGAAATGGTTATGATTGGATCGGATGCTGATATCCCTTTTTCTGGTCCAGAATGTTCAGCGTCAGAAGGTGTAAGCTTGTTTGTTCCATCCATCATATGGTTAGCCACTAAAAGGTTTACTTCAACAGCATTATCATCAGATGGATGAAGAATGCCATTTTGACAACTTTTGTCAACAGCAAATTCTACAGGCAATTTCAGAGATGCATCTACAGTATTCACAGCTGGCAAAAAGCTTGATTCATGAGTACCAAGCACTTCTTCTTTATCAGGCACTGGCAAGGTTTGGGTAGGTTTGTTGTTAAATATTGTTGTAGATGAATCAATTTGCTCATGTGCATCACGGTCTACCATATCATCTATAGACTTTAGACGAACTCTTCGGGTTTCTTCGATGGTGCCCAATGGCCCAATGGAAAGAGAGTTCCTTTTAAGTTCCTGAACACAATTGAGGGAAGCATAAAGAATAAAAACAGGAGCAGATGTATAGAACTTGAATATAAGACATTTTATACTAAAAACATCTTATGCAGCACCAACCATTTTACAACCAGATGATTATTGTATAACACATGCTAAACTCCTTAAGAAATAATGCAATGTGTGACCTCAGGAGACGATAAGGCTTGGATTTGGTCTGGGTTGGCATGTGAACTCAACTCAAATGCCACCAGTTCAACAATCGGGTTTTAAACATAACAGAAGTATGCTCTTGATTTATTCTGGTCAACAGGAAATTTGAGGCCCTAAATGCATAGGCATGCCTCCGGAGGTGAACCACATTTGTGGATAGATGATGGAGACTTGCTCAAATATCCTCAGATGTATTGGCAAATCGTAGGTATTAAACTTACTTCATGACTACTAGGGCAGATCTCCTACAGACCATTTGTGTTCTTAGCTAGCCACGCTCCTTGAACTTATCTGGCGGGGGGGGGGCGGGGGCGGGGGCGGGGGCGGGGGCGGGGGGGCCATTACAGACTGAGGTATGTAAATGGTTCTTGAGGGTCTATATGGATCTTCTCAAGGTCATTTATGTCAAGGAACAAGAGAAAATAGGGTTTTTTGGTAATTAGCCAAAACAATCTTTATTAGTTAGTGGTAGAAAGTCACCAATGGAACCATACAAAAACATTTTCTAGATTGCCTACTAATCCCACATTTAATACTACCTCTGATTTTATTTGGAAAACTTTCTCCCTGCAGAAGCGCTCATCTGGACCGTCTAAGACCTAGACATGTGAATGCACTTTCTTCTTTACGCTTCAGCTTGGAAAATAATTACTGATAACTCTTCCCCACCCTTGCAGTCTCACCCAGACATGATGCATATCAGGAAGTTCGACACAGGGGGAAGGCACTTTTCTGGAGCTTTCTCCAACTTGTCACCTACATCTTTTTCCTTGATTGTATAAGAGCTTTCCTTATTCTTGCTGGAAAATGGTTTTCCTCTCAATCCTTTTTAAGACTGCTCCTATTTAGCGAGGAGAGAAGCCACACATGTGCATGCCAACATGCAGAAAGCGCATGCTCGCACACTGACAGACGTATACACACATATACAACCCTTAACATTAAAGCCTCTTATTCACAAACTGAATATAACCAAAAAGGAGAGAAAATTAAAGAGCAACAAGATCTCATCTCGCCTGCTGATACATTCATGAGAATCTCATCATGTAAGCAACAGACAAGCTATTGAACAAAATCTTATGAACAAGAAAATTATTATTCCACAATAAATTAAAGACCTCATATTCTGGAGTACAGCTATCGCCTATTACTGTCTGACCTATGGTACCTGGATATTCAAAATAGGCAATGTATGTTAGAGATTCTAGGAGAAATATTAGGAGAGATATGTTAGGTGATGTTAGGCTTGAATTTTAAGTTTTGAATGGGTTTGAATAATTTTGAATAGGTTTGAATAATTTTATTTCTCATAATGAAGAAGATACAGTTAAACTTATGAAAATGTGGCCATTTGGGTTTTTCTAAATGGCTTCAGAGCCATGTCCCTGCAGCGATCATGTGATTAGGCCAGCCATGGACCTGCTGCTTACACTCTAAAAAATACCTCCCCATCATTTTTTTTCCTCCTGAATAAAAATCAGACGTCCTCTCTCGAATAGACATTCATCCAAACCCCACAATCTTGTTATCTTCATCAAGCCACACAATGAGTGCTTTTAGAAGAATCACAACAGATCTGATCTAGTGAGCCATCGGCACAGACAAACTCAAAAAGAGCGGTCTACGACAATGATGGACTCTACACAACAATCAAGTGATCACTAGCAAAAGATGATGACTGTGCAAGATATCAAGAGAGATCAGGGGTTTGTACCTTTTCTATTTAACACTCGCATGATCCCTTCTATGAAAGGCCACCCGATTGTGGGAGGGTGTTAGTGATATTGGGAGCAATATTAGGAGAGAGAGATTAGGTTTGAATGTTAAGGTCAGGTTTGAATAAGTTCAGATTTTGACTAGGTTTGAATTTTATTTTGTATCTTCTCTCTTTATAAATTTGGGTGTTTTCTCGTTATAAAGACACAGTGAAATTTATGAAAATGTAGTCATTTGGGTCTTCGTAGTTTGTACAACATAGTTGGGACAGCATAGATTGGAATGGAAAAAAAAATATTATGCAGCCGAGCCCAACATAGTTGGCACGAGGCTCTTATGATGACAATGGGTTTTTCTACTGACTACAATGTACCATGTCCTACAGGATATTATACTTCAGTCTCGTTTAAAATCAATGTCCTTATCATATCCAAGGCGTGTCCTTGTTGTATCTAGACAAGCTAACCTCCCAACGACACAAGACTTACTCCCACACTTGCCAACACGTGTCCCTTTTTCGAATCTTAAAATCCTAAAGTGGCTATTACAACCTCCCTCCATGTCCTCCATTGACAAGAATCTAACCCTTCCCGTTATGTTTTAACTCATAACCACTCAAATATATATTTTTGTGTCTGTGTGCATGTTCAACTCATCACTCCAAGCCCACACCCACACCCCTCCATGTTACGTCTTGGTTTTACTTTTGCCACCTTCTGTAAGACAGTCCTTTTCAATCTTCTTCTATAACATATTTCATCTTGCTATCATAACCTCCTACTTGATTTCCGACTCTACTCCGCCTAGGAACATCCTCAGAGATTTTGATGTCATCTTCACCACTGTCTACATTAATTTGATGAATTCTTCATATTGAACATATATTTACATAAGCCTACACCCTAGGCTCCACATAGATTGTCACTTCCATTACTTTCCAAACTTCAAACCCACAAGCATGTGACCTCCAGACACTCTAATCGAGACTTTATTACTGCTCATCATCCTTTCAGCCTCTCCTTTATATCAAATTACGAAAGCACTAGCTTCTCCCATAATTTGGAAGACTTGATGTTAGAAGATATGAAGGAGGAAGAAGAATGAGAAGAAGAAGAGTGGAGAGAAGGTTGTGCCAACACAGAGCATCAACTATCATATTTATATTGATATGATGCCTTAATCAAGGCTCTAATTAAGTAAAGATTACAAATTAGATACAAATCAGAATAACAAAAGAATGGAAAGAATCAATTATATCCTATACATAGAAGGAGAGAAATTAGGGACTAAATCTAATCCTGGACAGATTTGTGTATATCCCATGAGTGGGCTTGGCACATGGGCTGGGCCTGTTATCTTCTACACTTGGCACATGGGCTAGGCCTGCTGGGTCTGTCGTCTTCTACACTCCCCCTCAAATTGATGTGGTAAGTTTGAAAGCATCAATTTGCAAGTTAGATCATGATGACGTTGTTTGGGAAGTGCTTTGGTGAAGATATCCGCTAACTGGTTAAAAGAAGATACATGAGGCAAGGTTATCTTCTCGGTAACAACATGTTGACGGATGAGGTGACATTCAATCTCGATGTGCTTTGTTCTTTCATGGAAGACCGGGTTGTTGGCAGTTCTGGTAGCACTGGTATTGTCCTCATGGAGAGATGTGGAACTACCAACAAGAATACCCAATTCACACATAAGGCGGCGGAGCCAGATAATTTCAGCACTAGCGGAGGACATCGCCCAATATTCTGCCTCAGTAGAAGACTTTGAGACAGTGGTTTGCTTCTTGCACTTCCATGAAATCAAATATTTTCCAAGAAACATACACCAGCCAGTGGTAGACCTCCGAGAGTCCGGACAGCCAGCCCAGTCAACATCCGCATAAGATGATAAGTATCAGAAGGGAAAAAGAGACCATGATGAAGAGTTCCTTTAACATAGCGGAGGATGCATAAAGCAGCAGCAAGGTGCGGTTTGTGGGGATTGCTAACAAACTGACTTACTGTGTGAACTGTTTGAGAAATATCCGGCCGAGTCATAGTTAAGTAGAGCAAACTACCAACTATCCGCTGGAAAACAGATGGATCATTCAGGGGAGTGTCATCATTGGAACTGAGTTTGTTGTTCAATTCCAGAGGCGTATCGAAAGTGTGAGCATCATCAAGCCTGGCTGACGTGATCAAATCTTGCGCATATTTGCGCTGAAGGACCCTAATGCCGGATTTGTTACACACAAACTCAAGCCCCAGAAAGTAGGTAAGAGGACCAAGATCCTTCATTCTAAAGTGGCGAGTAAGGTGGTGTTTGAGATATGTAATGCCGGCAGTATCATTTCCATTGATAATCATATCATCAACATAGACCAAGAGGAATGTGTAGCCCTTTGATGTCCATCTTAGGAAGAGGGAACTATCAGAATGACTCTGACGAAATCCGGCTTGAAGGATTGCGGCCCGGAACTTATCAAACCAAGCCCGGGGAGCTTGTTTAAACCCATAAAGAGCTTTCCTCAATTTGCACACATGCTTTGGAGGACAAGCATATCCCGGTGGAGGTTTTAAATAAACAGTCTCGCGCAAGTCCCCATGTAGAAAAGCATTTTTTATGTCCATTTTCCATAGAGGCCAATTGCGGGCTGCCGCGACACAAAGAAGAGTACGAACGGTGATCATTTTCGCCACTGGTGCAAATGTTTCCTCATAGTCAATGCCATATTCCTGCTTATATCCCTGTGCAATCAATCTGGCTTTGTAACGATCAAGGCTCCCATCAGAGTGGACTTTGACGGAGTATATCCATTTGCTGCCAATCACAGAGGCTCCATCCGGGGCCGGTACCAATTCCCATGTTTGGTTTGCTTCAAGAGCCACTAATTCCTCGGTCATAGCATCCTGCCAGTAAGCAATCTTTGAGGCATGTGAATATGAGGTGGGTATAGGAGTACTATCTAAGGAAGTAAGAAGAGCAGGAAAACCATAGCGGTTAGGGGCAACAGAAGGACTACTAGAGCGTCGTAGAGAAATGGTGCTATCAGAAGGAGTGTCATTACCTGAAGATGCAGTAGGCGGCGCTGGGAGAGAATCAGGAGAGGGAGTCGCCAGACGAGGGACTTTGTTCCGCCGGACATAGACTTTGGGAAGAGGTGATGGAGAGTCAGACTCCGAGAATTGTGGCAGATAGGATACAGCAATAGGATGACTATCCAAATGTAAAGAAAATAAGGGAATATGTTCCAAGAAAATTACATTACGAGAGATGCGCATACATTTTTCCAATTGATCATAACACAAAAATCCTTTATGTTCATTACTGTAACCCAAAAAGATGCATTTAGCAGCCTGTGGAGATAACTTTGTGCGCTCAGTCGGAGGAAGATGAACAAAACACAAGCAACCAAAAACATGTAAGTGAGAGTATGAAGGGGTTTGACCAAAGAGAACTTCATAAGGAGTAGTCTTTCCTAGAACAATGCTAGGAAGACAGTTGATAAGATACACAACAGTCTATACAGCATCACACCAAAATTTGGGAGGGACTATGGATGCAATCAACAGAGTACGAACAATTTCAAGAATATGTCTGTTATTTCTTTCCGCAATCCCATTTTGCTGAGAAGTATGCGGACAAGATTTTTAGTGAAGAATTCCTTTATCAGAAAGGAAGGTAGAGAATTCATGAGACATGTACTCTCCACCGAAATCTGATCTAAGAATTTTGATTTCTTTCTGAAATTGGGTGTGGACCATGTTATAAAATTTTTGAAAGATAGAGAAGACTTCAGATTTCATGCGCATAAAGTAAATCCAAGTATGACGAGAATGGTCATCAATAAAAGTCACAGTATTTAAATCCTGTCCTACTCAAGGTAGGAGCAATGCCCCAAACATCTGAATGAATAATGTCAAATGATGCCAAAGCACGAGCATGATGAACAGGAAAAGGCAAAATATGACTTTTACTTAGGCAACAAGTTTCACACTTTGATTGAGATAAAGAATGCATCATTTTATTATCAATAGTAGAATCCAAACAACCAAATTTAAACAATGAAAGCAAATGCGCATTATTCAAATGACCAAGACGTTTATGCCAATCACTCAACAATGTATTGAAATTAGAAGAAGAAGCAAGGAAAGAATAATGTCCAGCAAGAACAGGTGCCCATGTTTACTCCCGTCGCGATCACCTTCCCAGTTTGCCGCCCCTGTATAACACAACCAGAGGAAGAAAAGTGAACAAGATAGCCATCATCTATAAGTTGTCCTACAGAAAGTAGATTGGCTGATAATCTGGGAACAAAGTAAACACTGGGAAGGGTGATGGACTGGCCATAAACACAAGATAAAGTAATGGTACCAACTCCCGAAATGAGTAGTTGATCTCCATTAACAGTGGTTATTTTCTCTTTTCCAAGGTAACGGTGGGAATCTGTAAAGCTATGAGCTACAGATGTCAAGTGATTGGAGGCTCCTGAATCTAAAAACCATGTGAAAGAGGTAATAGGAAAAGAAAGAGAAGCGGAGGAATGAAAAGCAGGAGATGCTATATGAGAATGTGTGATACCGACAGCTAGAGAAGCCCATTGACGCATATGCAGAGGTAACCGTGCTCTGGATTAGTTCTTGAATCTGAGCAGGAGTCATGGAAACAGCCCCAGATGAAGTGCTTGCTGCATCGGATGATGGTACTTGAGCCTGGAATGCAGAAGGAAGATTTTGTCTTGGCAGATGGGAGGGAGGCTTTTTAGGCTGCGTCTCATTCTTTCGCTGGAGGCTGCGGCAGTCATCAATAAGATGACCAGACCTCTTACGGTAATGGCAAACCAATTTCTTGCGGCAATTCTAGGCAATATGACCAAAGCCTTTGCATTCAAAGCATTGAGTGGGCTTTGGATTGGGGGTTGCAAAAAGAGCAGAGTCAGCCGGAAGGGGTGCAAGGAAGGCCTTCGGTTCTTCAAGAATAGCCCGTTGGGAGGTGAGACGAAGTTCTTCGCGAAAGCAGGTATCAAGATTAGCCGACAGTTCTCGGTTCATGAGGGCAGACCGAACTGATTCAAATTCTCATCGGAGATTCATAAGAAACTGGCTAATGTGAGTTTCCTCTTGGAGTTTAAGAGGCTCAGAGAGAAAGCCAGGAGAGACTGTCTGAATCAACATGGAATCCCGTTCGGTCCATAAGGTGAGAAAGCCATTAAAGTATTCCTGCACAGATCGATCCCCTTGAGTAAATTTGGCAATTTCACTATCTAAGTGAAATTTCTGGGCTTTGTTGGTTTGATGGTAGACCTTCTTGAGGTGAGCCCACATATCTGCTGCTGAATTATATGCTTGAAGAGCTACGACAAGGGAGGGATCAATGGAGTTCAGAATCCAAGTAATCACCTTGGCATTTTCCTTGGACCAGGTGGCTATGGCTTTGGAGTCCGTGGTGCTTGGAGTGGGAGGTTTTGTAACCGTTCCATCCAAATAACCAAATAGCCCCTGTCCTTCTACGAAGTTCTTTAGATGGAAGGACCAGGCCATATAATTTTGCCCATAATCTTAACGGGGATAACATCATATTTATCCATGATCAAAAAGCAGTAGTAGCAACAGTAAATCAGCAAGTCAGCAGTTTTAAAGAAGACAAAGCAGCCCTCAGATCAGAAATCAGCAGTAACTAGTAGTTGATGAAGCATCCAAACAGTAACCAGCACATAAAGGTGGCAGTTTTAAAGAAGAAAAACAGCCCTCAGATCAGAAATCAGCAGTAACTAGTGGCTGATGAAGCATCCAACAGCAAACAGCACATAAAAGTGCCTGTTTTGTCAATAAAACAGCTCAGACATCCTGGAATTTGGATGCAGGATCCCTGCGTGGGGCCCACAGATTGATCTGATTGAGAATCAGATTAGAGGCTAGAGACCAGTATCAATTTCCCTTTCCAGCAGTACAGGTCTCATCAAGATCCATTCAGAATCTAGGATTTTGTGTGGTTGAGATGAAAACTATTTCAAAAAGTTTGATAATCACAAGACAGATCAAAAGGCCTACCTCTGATCTCTGAAAAATACTGAAAAAATCTCCAAAAAGACTAGGAGAGATGGACGGCCAAGGCTAGAGTGAAGCTTGTGGATTGTGATATGATCGCAGGTGGGCCACTATTGATCAGATGAGGGAACAACCACAATTTGCTTTCCCAAAGCACAGATCCTTGATCTGTGTTTCTTCCAAGTAGCGTAGATATCATAATAATGAGGCCTCCAAGATGTTATGTCTCTGATACCATGTTAGAAGATATGAAGGAGGAAGAAGAATGAGAAGAAGAAAAGAGGAGAGAAGGTCGTGCCAACACAGAGCATCGATTATCATATTTATATTGATATGATGCCTTAATCAAGGCTCTAATTAAGTAAAGATTACAAATTAGATACAAATCAGAATAACAAAATAATGGAAAGAATCAATTATATCCTATACATAGAAGGAGAGAAATTAGGGACTAAATCTAATCCTGTACAGATTTGTGTATATCTCATGAGTGGGCTTGGCACATGGGCTGGGCCTCTTATCTAATACACTTGGCACATGGGCTAGGCCTGCAAGGTCTGTTGTCTTCTACACTTGAATCTCCCAATGCATGTACCGATAGTACGACTCCATTCCTATATGACGCAGTTGTTCTATTCATTCCTTCAACACGTCTTTCGAGCATTCTCTTTTTTTTCTTTTTTTGATAACTTCAAACATTCTCATATTATTAATGACAACCCTATAATCCACCATTTCTCCCCATTCACCTTTTCCCACTATTAATTCTCATGTTCTTGGATGTTTGGGTTCATAAAATAGATTATTTATTTGGTTCAATATCTACTTTATCACTTCTAGTAATAGGTTGGTAAGCTCCTTCACATGATTTCAGAAAAAACTGAAGGGAAAAAAAAGGTATTTATAAGGGGGAAAACCTCAAAGTATGACTATTTCTTGGAGAAGAAAAAATTTTACAATTTAACACTGCATATGCACATGTAAATAGACATGGACATTTATGTACCTGTAGTTGTCCCTCACTATATCTTTCTTCTCCTGAGCATCTGACCTGTTTGGTAACTTTATTTGCAGAGTGAACGGAGGTGACGCCTCAAATCAAGAGAGAATAAAATATGAGGGGGTCTAATTATAATATGATGGGTTCTGTCTTTATTGGCTTCATAAAGAATCTTTTTGATTTTTGTGTAAAAAGTAGATCGCTTTTTTTGTACCAATTTTTTTTAAAGGTGGGAATTTTGAAATTTTTTACTTTTGATATGACCCCCCTCATCTTTTCATGTCTCTTAAATGGAGGCTTCACCTCACTTCGCTGTAATAGTAAAGTCACCAAACAGTTAGGATTAGTATAGTTGATTGAAGCAAAAATAGCACAGCATATGGAAGAGGGGAATTTCAAGATGTGATAAGGACAGATAATATTAGAAACTGGAAGGAGGAGGCGGGGCCAGCCTTGGTGAGTGAGGGGAGGATAAAACCACAACCAGGCCGATGGTACCCTCCAACTATTGGTTGTGTTAACTTCAATGTTGATGCTTACCAGCAGGAATTGGAGAGAGAGAGAGACAGAGAGAGAGAGAGGAGGGGCACTTTGTGTTCCTTCTCGTGCCTGATGGGTATTAAAGAATCAAATGAAGCGGATATGTGTGGAAGGCATTGGGAATTTTAAGGCCAATTTCGCAGAGAAGTTGATAATTGGAGTAGCTTACAAGATTGCTACAGGGTGGGCATCCAGAAAGCGTGAAGTACCATGGAAGCTACTATTTATCATCAAAGATATTTGGGCTTTATGGACAGATTTAAGTAGAGAGTTCACACACTTTGGCAGATCAAGCAACCAGGTAGCCAACGGGAAGGCAAAAGAAGGAATCAACACAGTTTGACTGTGGAGAGATGTTGGTGTATTATAGAAAATGTAATTGGGTGAAACAGCATGATTATCTCGTACTATTACAAGTTAATGCGGGACGGAGGGGAGATGTGGGCCGGGTAAGGGTGGAAGAGATAGAAGGGATAGGGAAATGAGGGATTACCTGAAAATTGGCCTCACACCAAACACCAATATAGGAGGCAAAGAGAACACGAAGAGCACTTAAAGAAAATTTGAAGACGATGACTCCAAAAGCTCCATAGTTTTCATTCAATATCAATAAATATTAACCATTCTTAAGCCAATAGGCTTTACATCATTATATAGGAAAAGCAAATACCCTAGAACTAATCTGGACCATTCAAACACATTGATGGCCAAGATTAAAACATCTAAACTTGAAAGCAACTTAAATTATAAATAAAACTTTAAATAAGATAAGAAATAGATGGGTTGGGCCCAACTGATGGTCGAGATAGATGGGCTGGGCCCAATGGCTGGTATACCCATGGGGGCCATGGGACTATCCTCCATTACAGGTGCATGCTATTGATTTTATCTATGTAATATTTGTCTTTAATAAAATACTTTTCTTTGCTCATTAAAGAAAAAAGTTCTAACATTTATGTTTTTTTCACAAGTACATGGTTTAGAACAGATCATGAGATGGTTAGATTGTCTTAAAAGAAATCCAGAACCATGGTTCTGAAACGTATGGATAATTGCATGAAAGAAGTCATTCTTCCTCTATAGTATCTAAGATGCCACCATGTATAATTGCAAGTGAGATGTTCCTCAGCAGAAAATACTGTGTATGCATGTTTGTGTGTGTGACTGTGCATAACAAGACCAATGTAGAGACGATGGGAATCATAGGAAATAAATGATTCGGCTTTTACCAGGAAAAGAGAAAGCAACTCAAAATAAATCTGTTAAGAAAAAAATTCAGGATAAAAATCTTGGAAAGTACCTTGGTCAAGGGCGAAGAATAATGGGCCATTGGATGTGAACTTTCATCTGAGTAATGAAGTATTCCAATTGGTGGGGGAGTTTTGAGTTCAATATTGTTCAAAGATGGGGATGCCCAAGGCGGCCGCGATCGCATATATGATTTTGCCATATCTACAGGGGATGCCATGTCACTTTCAGTAACCTGCATGAGACAATTAACACTAAAATTAAAAGCAGGAATGACACATAAAAATAAAAGGATTGAACATGTGCTTTTAAGGTGGCACACAGTTATAGGTAGATATATGAGTTGCAAAATTAGATACTGTAATGATTGCAATCTTCTCACGCTTGGGGCTGGAGAAGGAAAAAAAAACAATATCTTAAAAGCATAGAAGTCTTAAGTTGAGCTCAATATCATGCTAAGATGCTAATGCTTCCAGTTCAGCATCTTAAATATATCTTAAAGAAGAGTTAAATGGGAGTAAGTGACCCTAACAGTTAATTAAACAACCATGCGATAAAATAAATTTACATTTGTACAGGGACTAGTAGTTAGGACAAAGTTTCCACCTGTCAAATATCACAATATAAAATGAGATTGCAAGATGCGATGGATATCTGCAGCAAATCTTAAAACACGCATGCCTATATGTTTAAATGTGCCTCATCCAAACTCAACTTGGCATTAAATTACCAAGAGGGTCCGATAGAGAACATTTTTGTCACCACAGTAACCAAACCAATTATCTTAAAGGATGACTTATTGTGCATTTTCCACATTTATAACTTCATGTACTGCTTTAATAATTGTGTCCTCGTGTTTTCAGCGATTGCCTACAGGTTGAATTGGTAAAAAAAAAAAAAAAAAGCAGGAAATTCTTTTTCAAGTTACGCACATAAGATTACTAAAACGAACACAGGTAAAATGGATGAGGCTGTACATCCATTAAAGAAGGGACTGGATAGAGACAGACTGTACATAGGCCCAATCAACTAGTTATATTGGCCAGCAGCATACGTCTCATACTGATGAACACACTGTACTGCTATCTTTTTCCTTTTTTATGATGACGCAGTCAAGATAGCTACAGACCAGTAATTCTAATCTTTTTTTTTTAATGGTGAACATGTATATATAATAAAATATGTACAAGGCCAACCAATCAAAAGGCCACAAAACCAAGAAGATGCCCATGGCACCAGAATCACAGACCAAACCAAAGCCAAAACCAACAGACTAGGATATTTTGGCCTTGGTGCTCCTCTAGCCAAAGAGACACCCTCCACACTCGCACTCCTCAAAATATGCCGCAAATAAATAGGCAAGCCTCTAACTATATCAAGAATTTTCTCAACTAAGGCATGGCTCTTTTTTAATCTTTTTTATTGAAGAGGTACAGGCTCGTCTGCATTTACTTTTTATTTATATATAGGGTTCTCTTCTACTACATTTGCCAAATATCCTAATTGGTAGGGCCCATAAGTGAAATTTGGGGTCAATCTCATGCATATAACCTCTAGATCTGTGGCCTACAAGTCAAAAGCTTTATATCAAAAAAAAAAAAAAAAGGATTGACCTTTGATCCAATGGTCCAGTCGATTTAGCTAGGTGCAACCCCAATGGATCCGGTGTAAAAGGGGGTGGGTTTTGATGTCCATTCAGATCAGTGCCCAGGTCCAGGGGTTCCCCCAGATGCCACCTCACATGAAGTGACCGGCCAAAAAATTGGCCATATAAATATATATTCAAAATCCCTTCAACATAAACTACAACATGATGACGAGTCAAAATCTCTTAATTTGTTCCATTTGAAGTTAATGTTTAGTGTTTTACTGATGCTTTGATTTTTCAATTCTTGTTGAATTTTTAGTTTTAACCGTTATTCCTTTTATTTCTGACCTCTGCATTGCACATGGGTTCTTACCAGTTTTCTATATCCAATAGCATCATTATGACAATGTATTAGAAGCAGATGCACACCATACATCCAAATGGATTATCTACAACCAAGTAAGTAATAACAGAAAAACAACACTACGATGAAGAGCTCTAACTCCAAGAATATTGCCTAAGCTTGAAGAATGAGAAATGTTTAAGCAAAAATTGACATGATAATATGGCACTAACTTGAGGCAGAACACCAGTGCTCAAAGAGCAGTGCCCATGGTCTCGCTCTGAATTTGAACACGGTTCTAGCTTCTTCTCCTCAAGCCATTTCTTTGCCTCCATAATGGCAGTATCACAGAGATTGGTGGTGTGATCTCGAAGTGCAGATGAACCAGGAGAAAGAGCACTAAAACCACTCATGGAGTAAGGATATGCCTCAGGTGATCTCCCGAATTCCAAAGATGATCGCCAAGCTCCTGAAAAATTAACATCATTACCAACGGGTCTGCCATACAGCTCTTTTTGTGTTGCATCCTCACCCTCTTTCATGGTTGAGCCGTCTACAACTCGGGATTGGATTATCTTCATTAGTTCCATGCATTCATCCCTAGTGAAACCATGTAATAATGTCCTATTCAGAACTTGAAATCTTGAAATGTGATATAAGTAGAATGGATATTATAAACGTAATTGTCTGCATTGGGAGAATCAGATGGCCCACAGTTATACAGATATTCACAAAAAGTATATGATCACCAAGTACAATGACCTAGCATTTTATGTGTCCAGTTTACAATGTGGAGAACTGAGAAGTAAAATAATCTGATAAACATTCACTTAAGATTGCTATTCCTACATAAATAACAAAAGACCAGAACCAACCCATTTCATGTGCCATTCGCAGTCTCAAATTTAACTAACTATAGCTTCATATGGTCAATAACATCCACCCATCCCAGATACATCTACAGAAAATTTTCAACGATATTGTTCTTTTAGGGTGGATGGTTGGTTTTTGTCTCATCTTGTCTGCTTCTCGGGGCAGGCTAGGTTTTTTTCCCCTCAAGAGCTTCCACCTGCTGTATTTTTCCTTCAGCAATACTGTTTTAAAAAAATGATGTTATTTAAATGAGGCACCCCATTGGGCCCAGTCCATAGACCCAACCAGACATCCATTTAATTAGGAATATTATTTTGAGAGTTGATTTATTTAGAAATACTTAAAATTAGGAGTTTTATTTAATTTAGATCGTTAAGCAAGTTTAGTGATTCGGTTACTTTATCATTTAGGAAAGTAGAGTTCAATTAGGAAAGGGGATGTCCAAAACCTTCCTACACATATGTAATCCCTCTATTGGGAGAGATAGCTATCATTACTCAATTAAAGAATTATTATGTATTTTTTCTATGGTTGTGAGTTTTTCTCAGGGTTGAGAATACTTAATGGTCTCTTTTGGAGCTTGGTCTCTATCATTGAATCCTTAATGGTCTGGCCAAACCTTCGCGGAATCAGTACATTTTCTCATTCACGTATCCGGGGTTGCATCTTTAAAGTACAAGTGTCAGTTTATTGAAGCATGAGTATCCGTTTTCTTCTCCTACGACTTGTAACAAGTCAAGATTCTTCTCACAAGATATGAAACAAACTCCTTGCAATAAACTAAGTTAGAAATCAATGAAATATATACAAAATAAGCTCTTGCAAATGGTAAAAACAACTATCACCACCTAATCATAATCATCAATAAACAACAATAGTTGCCTTTCCATATCAATCAACAAAATAAGGGGGAATTTAGAAAAATCATACTAGCAAAACTGATATAGTGACAAGGAAACCAAGCCTTTTCCCACTAGGTGGGAGTGACAAGGAAAGGAAAAAAATAATAATAACTCGGCAGACAACTATACTGTATACTGTATACTGTATACGCTCCTCCCAATGGTTAAATTTGTTCAGAAAACTTTTGGACAACTCCTCCCAATGGTGTTGATGGCAGTTTTCTTCACTCTTCTCAAAGGGGTGGTATTGGAGGAGTTATCAGGGATTGGAAAGGTTATGTGTTAAGAAACTTCTCGGGGCCTGTGGATTCTCTAAGTGCTAATGAAGCAGAAGTTTATGCTCTTCTTATTGTCGTGAGTTGTTAACTTTGAAAAGCATCAATGTTGCTATTGAAGGGGATTCTTACTCAGCTATTCAATTGGGTTCTGGGGAAGCTTCCATTCTATGAAGTTGGGTGGAGGAGGTGCAAGATATCTCTAGTCGATTGGGTGCTTCTTTTCACCATATCTTTCGAGAGGCTAATGTCATGGCAGATGTTCTTGTAAAAGAGGGAGTTTTCCGTACTGCTATTCTTTTTTATGTTTAGTTGATTTTTTTTTTTTTGGATTGTTGGGGTTTCTTCTTGTAGTCTTTTGTTCTTTTTCCTTTTTGGAGCAATAAAATTTACTGTTATAAAAAATAATAATAATAATATTGTATATGCATCATGGCATCAGGTGGCAGAAACACATTTTTTATTATTGAAATGCGCAAAATGAAAAGAAAGTTTAAGATAGGAATTGACGACTAAAAAGGAGCAAACAAACAAAGGGCTCCCATGTGCCTTGTGCAGAAGCTGATGGCATGTTGGACCACCGTAAATCCTAGATCTAGCTACCATCTTGGTCAAGATAGCAGGGATGTAGAGAAGAGCTACACTAATCAAGGGCATCAGATCCCTAATCTCATCAAGAGGAATTAGCAGTTCCATAGCTGGGATGTAGACAAAAGCCACACTAATCATGGACATCATATCCCTAATCTTGTCAAGTGGAATTGCTGGTTGCTAAATCCTTGAGAACAGAAAATTTCTTGATCCCTAATTTTTTAACATGAGTGGCCCATGATCAGTGGTGCATACAATTAAATATCACAAACCCCAATATGTGTAAATGATTTCCTTAAAAAAATGTTTTCCTTAAGTCTCATGTATTGAAAGATTATATCATTACAGCCACTTGAGACTTTGAATTTCGGCTTATAGTAAGAAAAGAAAATATAGAAAACCCCCCAAAAAGAAAGATATCTTCTTCTTTTTTAATGGTATCTATTTTTTTTTTTTATGATAACTTTTATTAAAAAAAAAAAACCCACCAAACAAACATAGCAGTACAAGAGGGATATACTGACAAGCTAACAGCACAAAAAACAAAAAAGAAAATCATCAAAAAACCCAGCTGCCAAAAAAGCCCAAAAGAGACCAAAGAAAGCACCCAACTATTCTAAAATATTCCAATTGCCAATATTTTCAGTCCCCCCAACTACAAGGGGTCACATCATTTCAACCATGTGAATCACTAAAGCAACAGGCTCCACATTTTACAGATGAACTAGAAAACTGAAAATTCTGCATGTTTGAAAACTTATGATTACATTCTCAACAAAACAAAGATGGCATTTTGGTACCAGGATTAATAAAGCAACCTTTTACATATTTAGACAACATTGGTAGAGCCTTAGGGTTACCATCGGGACATATTCCCCTCAGGAATTATCTCCCAAGAATTTGATGGCTAAAGGAGGAATGCCTTTCAGATTTAATCAAGCCCATAAGACCAACTGGACCCAGGCAGGCCAACTTTAAGATACTTTAACCATCTCACTTTAACAATACCACTACGCCGGACTCACCCAGGATGGCAGTGAGTGCCATAGTTCCTTCATTATCATCACAGTTAACTAAAAATAAGAGAACTTAAAAAGTAAGCAAAGTGCGAGGATTGCATTGGTAAAATGCCTCAGAAAAATAGGCTATTCACTTCCAGATTACAAACAGTACACCTTTAGTACCCTTTTTATGGCCCAGAAAGGGCTGAATAATGGCCCTATTTTACTATAACAAGGGTAGACACTAGACAAACTAATAAGCTACTGTTTTTTTATAGGTGGGTCTGGGTATTATACCTTCGAAGGAGATATTGCTTGGCTCTTCTAGGCAAATGGCTGTGGAGAATTGGGGATGATTCTCAAGGGTTGTGGAAACAAGTCATCTCCTCCAAGTATGATATCTCTAGGGAGGGTTGGCTGGTTCGTTATCCTCTTCCTCGATTCTCTGCCTTATGAAAAGGGATCCTTGCTGCAAAAGAGTTATTCGGAAGGCAAGTCAGATTCCGGGTAGGCAAAGGGGACAAAATCTGATTTTGGACGGATCTTTGGGTGGGGGATCCTTTATCGTCTGCTTTCCCTGAATTGTTCAATTGTGCTAGCAATCAAAAGGCCAAGGTTCTCGATTATATGGAAAGGAGAGGAGATGGCATTGTCTAGGGCCTATTTTCAGAAGGAATCTAAATGAGGTGGAGGAATTTCAGTTCCGGTCTTTGCTGAATCTGATTGGCAATGTTTTCATCCCTAGAGACGGTAAAGATAGAAGAATTTGAATGCCCTCTGCTGATGATATCTTGTTTCTATGACCAAAGATGTTGTGGAGACACGTATTACTTGGGCAAGCCTTTGGAGTATGGAAGCCGCTCCGAGAGTGATTGTCTTTTGGTGAGCTGCTTTGCTTGAAGGCATTCTCACAATGGACAACCTTAAACGCCAATGAGTCATCATCATTAATGCCTGCCCTATGTGCTTGGCTGGTGAGGAATCTATTGATCATCTATTGTTAAATTGTTCAATAGCTCAGCACATATGGGGGTCGGTCTTAGGTTGGTTCCATGTCTCTACTCCCATCCCCCACTCCCTACTGTCCTTATTTGAGTTCCGGATGTTAGGCGTGGAGTCCAAAAGGGAAAGGATTATGTGGAGTGTCTCTTTCCTGGCGACCATTTGGTCCATTTGGAAAGAGAGGAATTTCAGGTGCTTTGAAGGTGGATCAACTGATGTGAACATTTTAGTGGAAAAAGTAAAATATTTAGTGGCTCTTTGGGTTTCCTCCAATCTGTTATTCAAAGGCATTTCTGTCAATTCCATTATTCATAATTGGAAGGAGGTGGCATCTCTCATCCTCAACAAACTCGAGTAACTCCTATATGGTGTCCTCCCCCTCCAGGAGCTCTCAAGCTTAATTTTGATGGCAGTGCTTCTGGTAACTCTGACTACGCGGGCGTTGGGGGAATCATTCGCAGAACGGAAGGAACCACACTTCTTTCTCACTCCGGTCCAGCTGGTTTCTGCTGAAGCAACAAAGCTGAATTGTTGGTTTTTAGAATCGGCCTACGTGAAGCATCAAATCCCAATCCTCAATGGTTATTTGTTGAAGGGGGGCTACTATTGCGTCATTCAATGGGCGAGTCATTGTTCGACTCCTCTTTGGTACCTTGCGGATATTATTGAAGAGGTAGTCCGTAGTCGGGCTTTCGAGGGTGTTAAATATCTCCTTCCACCATATTAAGCGTTCGGCCAACGAAACAGATAAGCTTGCTAAAGAGGGAGTTCTTAAACCTGCTTTGACTGTTTCTGTTTAATGTGCCTTTTTATGTAGTTTTCGGGTAGTTGCCCACGTTTTTTTGCGGTTTAGCCCTCAGCCTATTGGTTTGTTGCTCCTTCCCAGTTCCTTGGGATTTTTTGAGTCAGTATATATCTCCGATACTGTACAGTTCCCTTTGAGTCAGTATATGGTCACTTTTTAAAAAAAAAAAGGTAATGTTTTTGATGAAATATTCAATAAGACAGCACCTTCACAGAGATTTTCAAATGCATATTTTGGCAAAGTATTGACTTCTCTTATCAATCATTCCTGAATCAGGAGGTTCAGGCACAGATGTTATTAGTTGAGTCAAAATCTCACATTATAGGCCCGGCGATAGAATACAGAAAAACCCATTTCAGATCAAGGTTTAAAACTCGGACTCAGAGGGCAACTAGTGAACCTCGAGTTGAGTCGACTCGGCCAAGTCGAATGGGACACCACCAAGTCAGACCGAGATGCGCCTCATAGCCCAAAAGGCCTTAAAATGTGAAGTTAAATAAGATTTTTTTAAAAAAAGTCAAAAGAAAATAATGTTGTGAACCAAGATTTTAAAGCAAGTTCTAATTTTAAAAATTAAAAATGAATTTATGTAGTAATAGACACTCGAATATGTTTCTCACTCAAACGGATGACCCCCAATCTCAATAAGCTTAGATTTTCCACTAAATATGATTTTGACCTTCCAAAATCAGCACAAAAAGGTCCCTAAGAGACTCCAAATTATTCTTGTAGTATGAAAATTGGGGGGAAAATGGTTTGGCCCATTTTCACTCAGGACTCAGATTAAACTGAGACTCTGGTTGGCTAAACTCAGCAGGTGCTGAGTCCAAGTTGACTTGGCCAATTTTAGAACCATGTCCCAGACTCCAGAGTTGTTAATACTTTAGATCAAGTAGATTGTCCATGAAGCACTGAAAAAAAAATCCAAGAAAATACCACAACAGTCAATATGGAGGCAACAAATATCTGGAACTAATTAAAAAAGAAGAAAAAAAAAGGGGAATGTTCGGTTTCTCAATTACCTCGTAAATGTCTCCTGCAGAAGTAAGCGTTCAATTACACGTTTTGATTCACTCTTTTGTGCACTTGATTGTCTATTCAGATGTTGCTCTTCAGTTGCCATTGGCGTTGTCTCATTCTGCAATTGCAAGCATATATGCAAAATGTGAGTAGATGTAGAAAACATAGTTGAAATTTTGAAATTATGGGTGCAACCATTCCGTAATCCTATTCTGTTCCAATTTGATGAAATTCATGTCAATATCACCTGTAGTCTACAGCTGCATGTTTATACATCAAGAATCAATGGATGTCATTCTGACAATCATGCAATTAAAACAGAGGTGATGCATTAAAAGGATATAAGCATTTACTTGCCTGATTCAATTTCTCAACCTCAGTACCGTCATCTTCACTGTAGTCATCATCTCCATCATCATCTGGAAAAAAAAAAAAAAAAGAAGGCAAAGGTTTAGTTTCCAGAAGTTTAAAATCTTTACATCTTCAAATTAGCATTGACCGGACTGTGCAAGTACGACTATACATTCAGCAGTGCATCAGGGCATGTATGAAACATGAACTGAAGCAGTTTCAATTAAACAAAAGCAATGCACTAACTCAAGCAGGAATTAGTCAGTGTTGCTGCTGCATCACCAAGCAATTTTTATGGGTCCAAAACAACATTCATTAGACATCCAAAAGGTGCCACTTTGAAAAGAAAGTTGCCATAATTCGTAATAGTGAAAACAAAAGGAAAATTGGGCTTCTTAAAACTATTAAAATATTCACCTAGGAAAGAGGATAAAAATGAACTTCAAAGCATTTAAAGCCTCATCCCTTTTTGATAAATAAGATATGTTCTTATGGATTAAACTATGGTAGGGGAGTTGATCCCAACAAAGTAGCAGAAATGCCTTACACTCAGTTTATCCACAGGCGATGGTTTTACATATTCAAGAAGTAAATTCTTACAAGTTAAGGTATGCAACTAGTTCAAAACGAGCACATATTCAAATCGTATGCATGTGTTCACACTCGGTCATAAGTTTAAAGGTCGTGCCAATGTTTATCCAATGTCATATACAGGTATTGATATGAGTGACACAACTTGAAATTCATCAAGTCATGGTGGAAAGATCAATAAAATTAAGTAAAAATTGACCTCATTTTCCAAGGGGATCCACTTGCAATAACACATTAACAAGAGACCTGTCAAAAATGCTTTATCAAGAGAAGATTGAAATCCGAATATTGAAATGCATACGCACACCCCCTATGGTTGCTTAGATCTCCAAACATTCAGAGGAGAAAATTCTTTCCTAGGGAACTTATTAAAAAATAAAAACAAAAAACTTCTTTCATAGGGCCCACACAGATAAGAACCGAAGCACGAAGGGTGTGCGGCTCAGGTCCTTGAAATTTGAGACTTGTGAACTTCATCAATTTCATTGCCCATCTCAAAATGCTATGAGGATTGGTGGATAACTCACCTGCCCTATCCATGTAGACCCCTACACAACCCACACAACCCAGTAATTGGCAGACGCAAATAAGCCCCACAGAAAGTCATGACACACCATTGTTTCACTCTACTTGGAATCAAAGGTTTCATGTAAATCCATGTTGCCCAAAATCAAATCAAAGCAGAAGGCGAATCAAAGGTTTCATGTAAATCCATGTTGCCCAAAATCAAATCAAAGCAGAAGGCAGATAGCCAACTGCAGCAAATTAACAATTTTTTTTCTTTCCCAAAACCACAAGCAGCCATCATCAATTCCACCAAAATATCAAGCATGGGTGTAATATTAGGTCAATCCAAGCACACCCTACAGGGATGAGAAGCTTACAAATAACCCCCAAAACACTGACCCAACAATCACCGGCATTTTGCGAGGAAAATTTCTTGTGGAATTTTATTTCCGCGGTTGTTTCAGTTTCCATGGAACACAAAAAGTTGGAGACTTTTCACACCTTATCCCTCTAAAACCCTTTTCAGTTTTCACATTCCAAACAAAACGCTCCTCCCAGACATACCCTTAGGAGAATTTTAATCCTGAACAACAAAAACATCATTCTAACATGGAAACCATTTCCATGAATGAAACCACTCAGGACTCAACCACATCATAATTAAAACCCTAACAGTGCATAACACTAAATTCAACATTCAAAATCCAAATTTCAAACAAAACCCTAGAAATCCCATCTCCAAAAAAGCAATTGATTAAAACCAAAAGAGAAGACAATCAAGAGAACGGAAGCTTACCCGAATCCGAACTCGAACTGCTGCTGTCGCGTGGAGACGACGGGCCGAATGCAAAAGACAGAAGCTTTCCGGCGCCGGCAGCGATAGTCCGAGCGGGGGCGAGGATGCCAGAAACCCAGCTCGGGCTTTCAGATCTGGGAGGGGATTCGGTACGGCGGTAGGGATGGACGGCCGCAGCGGCGGCGTAACGCCTCCGGCGGACGATTTTTCCTCCCGCTCCCGTTTCGGTTTCGGCGTTACGGCGTACCTCAAAAACCGAAGACATGGAGAGAGAGGGAAATATATATCGGGGGGAGGAGTTTCGTAGCGGGTTGTGCCGGAATCGTATCGGGGGAAGGAAGCGGTTTGGATCGTAACGGGAAATTTAGGGATTGGGAGAGAGAGAGAGAGATTTTGAGGTCGTTGTCTTCACATGAATGGATGAGGGAGAAAGCGGAGAATGGCTTCCACATATGACCTCGACCGAGAGGATTTTCTTTAGTATCTCGAGCCAGATGGGATCCACAGTTGGTTGATTGAGACAGTCACAACCGTTTATTTTGTTGTGAAAAAATGTGGACTTTCTTTTTTTTTTTTGGTTCTTGCTACATTTGTCTATTGGCACATGAGTGATGCACAAGAAGCCATTAAAAATGTATACAGAGATAGAGAAAATATAATTTTTTTTGTTTTTTAAAGAATAAAATCTTGTATATTTGACCATTCCAGAGAAATGAGAAGAAGAGGTTTTTGAAAGAGCATGTTGGAAAATGTTCCATTATCTTAAAAGACATGATCCTAATTGTATTGTCAAGACCATGCCATGCGGAAGAGTTTTGGTTGCAATTTTTTTTAAAGTACTCTTGTAAAAAAGAGAAAATCTTAACTTTTCGGTATCCTTTTTTTTGTGAATTTTCAAAGTTTCTATACCTAATTAGCATTTAGTATGAATTTTTATAATTTTTTTCTTAAAAATCACAACTTTCTACCATAGAAAAGTCTTTCAAAATGTAATTTACAAAATAATAAAGTAAAGTATTTACTTCACTAAAGCTATCGCTATCGTGTTGTATGTACGTGATTAAGGAGAGAGAGAGTGTGTGTTAGAGTAATTGGTTTTTTTTTTTTTTTACTTTGTTTTATTACACTTTACCATGGTTTTTAAGGAAAATAGTGGCTTGTGGCAAGGTTATAGTAAAAAAAAAGTTGTTGTACTTTACTACACTACTTTTCACTTAAACATGGGGTTAAGAGATAATTTCATGTCAAAATCAAGGAATGTTTGTTTACATGTGTTATAAAATAAAGTAAATATAGATGGTGCATCACGGTAAAATATGAGGTGAAATAAGGTGAGATAAAGTATGTGGCTAAGTAAAGTGGTGAGTGTGGTAAAGTAACTGATTTTGGTTTTACTTTACTTTACCACACTTTGACATGGCTTTATGTGGTGAAGAAAAAGTGGTTCGCAATAAAATAAAAATGGTGGTTGGACTTTGTTTCACCACACTACTTATCCATTAAAAAATGTTAAGAGGATAATATATCACATTTGGGTCAAGTTTTCGTTCACCTTTATTTTGCCACTTGTTAAAAAACATCTCAAATGACGACGACATTATAATCTCAGATATGACAAACAACTTAATTTAAAACCTGATAGATTTAAAAAAAAATCCCAAATAATAAAAATATGAAAAAATTTAAATATTACACTACTATATTATTTACTATTTGATTATTGCAATATTTAAGTCTATAATTATTTTACTCTATGAACATTCAAATGAACTTTTGACCACCTAGGGATCAACCATAAGAATGCATTCAAGTGAGCCTCATTGGCTAGACTGCATATTCAAAATATGTAATTTGCTCTTAGGAGAATATTATCCCTGCTGACCTTTTAGTGACCCCATGCTTCTTACTATTCTTTAAGAAAAAAAAAAAGGTGCAATAAGTTATGGTGCAGTAAAATTTGAGTCAAAAATATACTTTTCATCTATACTCCCTCTCTCACCCATCTTTTACGTTATACCGTGTAAATAAAGATCTTATTGTTATAATTATTAGGCTTAAGTGTGGCCCAATTACCATGCGCCCATGTGGGTCATTCACTTCATATAACCAACTAACTTTGAGGGCTTTTATATTAGTATAAGTCTCTTTATGAAGATATCTTTGGTGTTCAATTAAAAAATATGCAATTGTGCCGCTTTGGTGGCTATGCAACCAACCAAATTTGTGATTTCAATTCACACACATAATAGCACCAAGTGTGATTCGATTTGTCATTAATGGTTCATAAAAAAATTGGGTCGCATAATGCAATACAGATGTGTCAGTTGGACCATTATCACTATTGCAACCCAATGACATATCACAAATAAATAGATCACACCATCCATATAGATTAGTCCTTTATGGGATCATAGATCAAATTTAACCTTGATGGGGCATTTGATTCCAAGTCAAATTAATTTCATTACATATGATAAAACTAACACATCATAGATTTTCTTTAATCCATCCATTGATTCAAAACAATATGGGCATATCATGACTTAGAATGCAAGTACATTATGAAATTGACTTATTTGTTAATGATTGAATCAATGGCTGTAAGCAGAAGGGCTACATATAAGCGGAAATAATCATTACTTAATTATACCCTAATTAATTAATTGTTGAATGAATTATCCAACCCTAGCATGAGATAGATCTGAATGTCACGAACACACGCAAAAAATGGATTGCAAATCTGAGTTCGGACGAGAGAAATATCACCAAAATAGTATTTAATGGTTGAAAAATTGACCGATATGATCAACCTACATGCTATAATCTCCCATCAGCATACGGTATGTGTTTTGGTCTATCTTACTATAGGTTCTGATTGGGTTGGAACAGGTCTGAAACATCCCAAACCATGCCCTAAGAGACTAAGTGCATGTTTGGGAGATCTCATTTTTCCCTCTATTTCTTTAAAATTGATAGAAGTTTGAAAAAATAGAGTGTTTGATACCACCTTTCAACCTCTATCCATTTTAGAGAAGTAGAGGCAATGACTCTACTTTTCACAACCCCTTGATGAAGTAGTTGAGAAATAAAGGAAAACAGAAGATGCGGAGTTACAGTCTTTTATGCATAATCACACCCAGTTCATTTTTTCAAATCTTCCCCAAATCCGAGAGGCTCAATCAGGATCCAAACCGTTAAAAATGTTCACAAGGGCAAACACGGCCCTATATCCAAATTCCAGCCCAAATTCCAACTGTTGAATCATCACCAATCTCAAGATATGTACCACAAACCGTGAGCCATTGGATATAATTTGTTATGATTTGTGGGCAAACACAGCCCTGTATCCAAATTTAAGCCCAAATTCCAGTCGTTCAATCATCACCAATTTCAAGATATGTGCCACAAACCGTGAGCCATTGGAAATAATTTGTTATGATTTGTGGGCCCAAGCACAAGATCAAAATCGTTGGATATGTTTGGGAGACTTAAAACGGCTATGTGGTCAATTTTGATCACATAATACCTTGTGAATTTCGAGATATATGCAAAACAAAAATAACCATTGATGTATTATGCTCAATATTACATTTGTCCATGAGCAGTAAACTGTTTTATTTATTTTTTATTATTTAGAGGGGTGTAAAATAAGATATAGATTGTTAGTAATGTTCACAATATCAAATATAACCATAAGACCAAATTTCACCCGTTGAATCATCATCAATCTCTAGATATGTGCAAAAAATGTGAGCCATGAGATATAATTTTGTAGATTATGTGGGCCCCAAACAAAGATCCAAACCGTGAGATCTCTTTGGAAGGCTGAGCACGTCCGTATGGTCAATTTTCATCGCCTAATACCTTGTGAATCTCAAGAAATATGTGAAAAAACTCTAAACCAATGATATAAAAATGCATATTTAGCATAGACCCTTGCATTATTAAACACCTAGTTTTATTTTAGCCTCTTTTTCTATGGTTCTTTTTTGTATGAGTCTATATTAAATGGTCTTTATGAAATAAACTAGCGGTCCCGAACATGGCCTAATATAATTATCCATATATAATGGGCTTAGACCTTTATTGGGTGAGATCATATCAAGTCCAAACTCAAGACCATAAAGAAGGCGCACATGGTATACAGAAAGTTGCCCAATGTTGAAAACCCAAGAACCAAACTCAAGACCCAAACTCAAGACCATAAAACCTGTGATCCAATTTCACAACATGCAGAAATTAAAATATGCACAAGACAAACTCAATCATGCGATAAAAAAGAAACAGTACTATTATAGGTTATCAAAAATCTAATTTCAATAACTCGGTGCTCTGATACCACGTAAGCCTAATAATTTTAACATTTATAACAAGTCTTAGCTTTACTTTTTCCTCTGCACGTGTAATTAATCACGTCCACACGTGCACATGCACGCGCACACACACATCAATATCCCTATCCACTAAGCTATAGCTGGGGATGGCATTCCAAACCTTTGGTCCCAAAATTGATTGCATTTTCTATATGAGCCCGGCATCGTGGGTTGTTTAAATTTTTTTTTATCAAATGCCAAATATTTTAGGGCCCGTTTTTTATCAGAATTCCAAAAATTAATGTCTAAGATAATTTCAAATTCTCCAAAAGTTGTCCCCTTACGTGAAATTCTAAATCCCACTTTTTTATGGAGGATTTGAAATTCCAACAAATGATATAGAGAGTGAAATTTCAAGAATTCTAAAAAATCTTTTGGGTAATTATAATTTAAAACTCTAATGAACAAAATACACCATTTTAAATGTGAGAGTACAATATATCACATCCTGTTGAAAAACCCAACCTTCAAAATTCTAGTCATAAATTTCCGTAAAAGAAACGCCCTAAAGTCACTCATATGCTGCTTGTTATTTATGTCAGCCCAACCAATCCGATGACGAAATATCTGAAAAGATGGAACTCAGTGAAAGTGAAACATGCAAAATATCCGAAACATGTGACGTGGCCTTCTTGTGCTGGGACTCTCCACTGTCCAGACATTCCTCCACTTCATTCCAAGTTAGTTTTAATGTGAGAAAAAAAAAAAAAAAACCAACAGTGACACTGCAAGAGCACCAATTCATTTAATTTCAATTCAATTCTCCTCTAGGCATCTTGTACTCGTTGAATTGATCAGAGCTATTCAAGTGGTGGGGTACCTGTGATTTTAATCAGAGCCATCAATATGGTGGCCCAGACAATGATGAACATAACAGAAAAGACAGCCACTGCCCTAACTACTACTTAAGCATTTAATCAACAAGTTGGAAAGTGGGGGAAAAAAACCTTATATAATCACTTACACAACATTTGGTTGATTGATGATATGTTGAAAGCCAAAATTTATATATTTTTTTACACATGTTACTTTCGTCATGTTGAATCTTGGATTTAGAGTACTTGTTAAACACAAGATGGTGGATTTGGCATTATAGGATCATCTGCAACCAATTTGATTGATTTAATGGGTTGTATCACACATCTGAAAAGACATAATATCAATATCATTGGTAAAGTGGAACCATCATTTTTATGCCATGAAAACATCTATAAGAAAAAATTATATCCATTTAGATGAGATCGATCCCTAAACAGGTGAGTGAGATAGAGTACCTTGGGCCTTGCCACTCGGCTATCCCATGTTCCTTAGAAAAAAAAAGTTTTTTTTTTCTTTTCATGCTCGTCTCTTTTGTGCCGTTTCGTGTTATATGGTTTGGCGAGAGAAAATGATAAAAATTATCCATCTCCTGTAATAGGGTGAGGGACACGTTATTTTTTTATTCACACGAACATTTTTTTTTCTTTTTGTGTAAATATACATGACTTCTTAGGGGCGGCTCTAAGAATTCAAGTCAGTGGGGTAAAAAAATACTTATCTTCCATAACCCTGCCAGTAGGGCTATCAAAAGGTCGGACCCAGGCCGGGCCGAGGTTAAGCTCTTATCCTATCCTCTCATTTGCGGACCGGGCTTAACCAAGCAAAAACCTTTGATTTTCACATGGGGGGCCTGTAATTTTTAGGCGCTTACCATACCTTCAAATATTTAGTATTAGAAAAATGAGACAAAAATAATAAAAATAAAAGGATATGAGATAAAAATACTATTTGAGCTTCCTATGAGTTAAGGCATATTCATTTAAATTTATGAAGCCATTAAAAATTATTGAGCTTCACATGACACAAAAGTACACAATTTATCTTAATTGGATGTTATAAAAGGGTCAAAAATTTATAAGTCATTTTCTCTCCTTCATGTCAAACTCTTAAATTAAATTTGTTCAAAATCTTTCCATAAGATTGTTTTTAGATTTCAGTGGGGTTAAAACTTCCCATAGATGGTTTTTTTTTTTTTAAATCTCAGTGGGCCAAAAGCTTCCCACTTACAGGTTCACAAAATTTTTATGAATATGTTTTCAGATCTCAGTTGACTCCACTGTGAACAACATGGGGCCACCCATGTGACTTCTAATTTCTTAGCCGTGAATATTTTTAATTATGTAAGTGTCCTCCATGTAGTTTATCAGTCCGATATTTAGACAACAAGATTGACCTAAAACCCCATCTTATGCCCCCATGGTGCATTAATTGAGCAGCCTAAACCTACCAATTTCCCCGCTACTGTGCTCCCGCGGTGCATCTACACGTGTTCTCTCATAACGCTTTATAAACCTCCCTGCCTTCCACTCATTTTGTCATCTCTCTCTCTCAAAAACCCTACAAAAAATCAAATCGAGCAACACAAAAAAAAAAGAAAAAAAAGAAATCAAAACCCTATCCACTTCGATTTCATTTTCTCATCCATCTGCGTTGCAAATTGCGGAATTCGTTCGGATTTCGATTTCAATCTCAATCCTTGTGATGGGTTAGAAGGAAGAGATCGGAAGAGGAAAGATCATGGAATGGGACAGCGATTCGGAGTCGATCGGGGGAGAAGAAGAAGGGTTCCTTTTTAGCGATGGTGGGCCCCTTCCGTTCACCGTCGGGAGTTTGCTGCAGTCGGCGGCGTGTGGGTTCGTCGTCACCGATGCTTTGGAGCCCGACAACCCGATCATATATGTCAACACTGGATTTGAGCTTGTTACCGGATATAGAGCGGAGGAAGTCCTCGGTCGGAATTGGTAGGCTTCTATATGTGTTTCTTCAATCTGTTTGGGTGTGGATTTTGTGTTTGGGGGAGTATTTCTGAGATGGGGTTTTTCATATTTTGAATTGGGTATTTTTGGATTGCTGCAAATTGTTATAGGATTGGATGTCTGTGGTGGGAGGGGTTAAACATTTTTTAGAACATGGAAATTGAATGGGGGATAGGCGCATTTTCTTCCCCAAGTTGCCATCTTGGTGACTTACCCTGTCTTTCTAATATGTTTGTATGTAAATTTTGTTGGGTTTGTGTCTGGGGGCGCATCTCTGACATGGGTTTTTCATATTTTGAATTGGGTATTTTTGGATTGCCCCAAATCGTTATAGGATTGGATGTCTGTGGTGGGAAGGGGTAAGCAATTGTTTGAACATGGAAATTGAGTGGGGGATAGGAGCATTTCTTCCCCAAGTTGCCATCTTGGTGACTAAAACTCTCTCTCTAATATGTTTTTGTGTGAATCTCGGTGGGTTTGCGTCTGGATTTTCATATTTTGAATTGGGTATTTTTGGATTGCACCAAATCGTTATAGGATTGGATATCTGTGGTGGGATGGGTTCAACATTTATCAGAACATGGGATTTGAATGGGGAATCGGAGTATTTCTCCCCCAAGTTGCCATTTGGGAGACTCCCTCCCTCACCGTCTCTCTGTATGTATGTAGTTCTTTAATCTGTTTGTGTGTGAATTTGGTGGGTTTTTGTCTGGGGCGTATCTCTGACATGGGTTTTTGATCAATTGAATTGGGTTGCTCCAAATAGCCATTGGATTGGATGTCCATGGTGGGAGGGTTAAGCATATATTCTGACCATGAAAATTGGATGGGAGATAGGAGTAGTTCTTTGCCAAGTTTCCATCTGGAAGACTTCTACTTTGGAAGTTATATGGATGAAGATTCTGTTGGACCCATTCTTTTGACTAGAATAGCTGGTATGTGCAGCCAAACAGGAAACACAGTTTCTTAAATTCCTAAGTATCAGCTGCACGACTTGAATTTGGATCCTGCAGTTTCATGGATTTCAATTTGGGTGGATCACAGTTCTCAGTCCATGTGTTTGGAATGCAGGGATGTGCAAATAGGCTCTTTGTTGAGCACAGATATAGGATCGTTGATGCTCAATTAAAGTGGATTGCACCTAGGATTCCCATTTGTCTGTAATAACAGGAGGGAATGTCCAAATGGGCTCATGGTTGTTCTTTTTTTTTTAATTACTTTTTTAATTTTTTTATGGGTTCCCTTAGCCCGTTTGGTAATTTTATTTGTAAAGTAAAGTAAAGTAAAGTAAAGTCAAGTTAAACATCAAATCAAAAGCACTTTTTACCAAAACTTCTGCTATCTTTTCCAAAAAAACATAAAAAATCAACTACCTTTATGCACTAAAAGACAAAAAAACTCCATTTCCCCATGCAAAAAGTCAAAATTATTTCATCCCAAACAACTACTACCATCATAACACATTTATATTTTATTCCCTCTTTTTATTTCACTTCATTCCACTTTATTTTAAAAGTAAAATGCCAAACGGGCACATTCAATGACTTCTATTCGAATCTAATGTTGTCTGGATGTCAATTCTTTCCATCCTCTCATGGACTTACGAGAAAATCCAAGCAGAACCTTTAGTGACAGTTTCTTCGAATCCTTGCCATTAGGGTGATCAAGGATATGATTTCTATTGACTCACTGACTCTTTTTTTTTTTTGCTTCTATTCTACTAGTAACTGTGAAAATGTTTGAAATGTGTCCATTGTGGTACCTAATCCCATAAAGTCATTGGAGTTATTCCCAAATGGGGAGTTTTTTAGTGTGAGATAAATTTTATTCTGATTGATGATTGTAAAGGAATACTCAATTCAGGATTATTGCAGAAGATGTTAATTTTGATTGTTATTACTGGCTACAGTATTGGCCATTGGGGCAATAAGGTCAAAAGCATCTTGCAGGAGTGAAATGTATGAAGAGTTTCTCAGCGAGGGGTTGGAATTTGATAGTGGTTTGGGGAAATTTGTTTTCTCATTGTTTTTTTAAGGACTTTCCAAGAAATGGCAGGGATTCACTTCCCTAGGCACATGGATTCTAATAGTTGGTGCACACATTATTTCTCAAAAGATTTTTTGGACAAAAATGGCCTTTTCTGGTGTAACCATGAATAAAGGGTTAGTGGTCATTTTTAGCACTGATCATGGATGGGGAATTGAGCCCTCAGTCAAGAGTTTGATTACCCCAAGGTTTACAATAAGTCCATGATTACTTGCTCAGTTATGGATATATATCAAGGATGAAGTTCTTATGTAGGTTGTTTTTCTTTTTCTGTGTCTTATTCTTGGCACGTGTTGGTCCTGCATCCGAGTAGAGGGGGGTTGTGTACTTGTGTTAGATTGGCACTGCTCTAGAAAGTTGTCAGTCTCTGATATGAATTCTACTCCTATTATAAATATATATTACAAGATCTTTTCCTTAATGCAATGTGCAAGGATAACCCCATTATAGTATCAATTGATCGGCTTGGATGTTTCCTATAAGAAACATGCTTTAAGGGCGTTGGTGTGCTGTGAGAAGTAAGAAAGGATGTCCACACCATGTTGAGTAGGTGCGGGTGAAGGTGAGCCATAAATTACAATTGGTATTTTGAAATGTAGGTACTTTGACTAGGAGAAATTTTGAGCTTGTAGAAACTGTACTGATGGGGAAAGGATAGGGGCGTTGGAGAAGGTTTTGAGTGTTTCTATTCAGAAGTTGTATTTCTAGGAATGGGGTATCCTTGCAGTCGATGGAGATCTAAATGTGCAGATATTAAAAAAAAGATGATAGGGTTACAATGGTTGAGATTGTATTAGATAAATTATACTAAACATTAGATAAATTATACTAAACATTATTACTGCTGATTCAACCTATGAGGGGTTAAGCAAATGTGAGAAAGTGAACATTTCGAGCATATGATGGATTGCGTGAAATTGGATTGATTGGTTAACCGAATTGTTCAAGAAAAACTTAGTATAGTAGAATGCCCAATGAATGGAGAAAGAGCATTGTGGCCCGTATTTACAATACAAATGAGGTCTTTAAAATTGTGCAAGCTACTGAACTTTCAATTTATGTGTCACATGATGAAATTTTGTGAGTGAAATAAAGTGACAACCATAACATAAGTTGAATATTTTAAGGAAACAGTCTGCTACAGAAGCCATTTTGTAATGACTAATGGAAAATTTACCTATGGTTTTTATTGATTTAGAGAAGTGCATGATGGGTTGTCGAGGAAGCTAATCTGTTGGTAATTGAAGAAAAAAGGCATCCCTAATGATGATATTAAAATCATACCAGATGATGTAGCCTCAGACTTTCATACGCATAGGGGCTTCCATGTTCACACATCGGCACCAAAGGCGATGGTTTTGGTGCCACATGTCTAGTAGCCCTTCCTTTTTTTTTTTTTTTTCAAATGTCATCTTAGGAGTTGTAGGAGTCAAAATCCCCTGTTTTGTAGGGATGGGCAAATTTCATAAGTCATATGGTGTTCAAATGACATGAACTATGATACCTAGATATGGCATTTGACCTGTGGTACCAGTACTGACACGAATATGGGTACAGGATAAGGCAAGATACAGTTTGGATACAACACCCAATTTATACCGGATTTTGGCCCGAGAGAGAGAGAGAGAGAGAGAGAGAGAGAGAGAGAGAGAGACCTAATTGCGTGGAAAACAAAAGGAGGGAAAGAGAGAGAGAGACCTAATTGCATGGGAAACAAAAGGAGGGAAAGAGCGAGAGAGATGACCTGCAGCTTGTTGGAGCCGCGAAGATCTAAGCTACTGCTTGCGCCAATAGTGCGTTGCTGGCTACGGCTGTCGATCGTGGATTTTGCTGTTGCTGTTGTTGCTCCTCCTCCTCCTCCTATCTTCTTCTTTACTCCCCTCATCTCTTTTTCTCCTCCTCTTCCCTCTCTCCTCTCCTCTCCTCTCCATCTTCCCCTTTCTCCCGTCGTCCTTTTCCCCTCTTACTTCTGCCTACAGTAGCTTCATCGAATGGAGAATGTCTAAAATGGGCAAAATGTCGTGAAAGGGGTGAAATGCCCTTGTAAAGGTCTTCATACAATGTCTACTTTTGGGCCCAAAGTGAGATTGGTGGGCTCCCAAAGTAAGGGTCTTCGTCTCTCCTTAGCCTTAGTGTTTTTCCACACTATAACCCTCTTGTTAGAGAACTTAAAATAGAATGGTGGTATCTCAAATAAGAGGAAAACCCTAGGCACTCTAGAAGGATGCCAGAGGAGAGAAGAGGAGGAAAGAGAGGGAGAGAGGAGTGGACGTCCAACCTTGGGCGTGGATTGCCTTGGACGTCCACTCTCCCCTCTTATTTATAGGTTTGGTAAACCTCCTCTTGGTCTAATTTTAGAAGTCTCACTTCTATTCTTAGTATCTGTCCTACTCCTCCTTCCTTAAGAGTTCCAATTGGATTAATACTCATGTGAACTCCGGACCTACAGTTAATTGCAAATAACTCCACTAAATAAATGCAATTGCACTCCAGTCTCATGAATAATTACAAGAAGACCCTAATCTTCACAATTTTTGCAAGTACGTCCCTCGATCAATTATATCCATGAACCTATTAGAATAAATTTGTCTAACCAAATTAGATCCACATCTTATTATCCTTGTGACCCAATTAATCACAGTAATCATCGGTACCATCCAATTAACTCTTAATTGAGATGGGCGCGCACTTTCCAATGATAAGATCCATTAATTGGCACAAGTGAATATTTCTCTCTTAGAGGATAGACTCCATCTTGAAAATTATATGTTCTCACAGTCCCACTGCCACGGACCCAAGATACCGAGGTGTTGACCTACAATTGGCCTCACTCATTGGTAACTCAAAGTAAATGCATAGTAGAAACTCAAGTCCATCAATCTCTCAGGATTAAGAGCCTATTGTTTGGGAATTATGAGAGCAGTCCTTAATCTAAGACAGATTTGCATAAGGTGCTACTCATGGTCCTTTTAGTACATCCAATGTACAAGCATAATCAATCCAAACAAATCACACCATCTCATAGTAATTGCAGTGCTACAACCGTATCAAATGAGATGTCCAGTTTCATCATTGGTTGCGAATATACTTCAAGTATAAGATTTGTGATCCATGTCTCCGGTATGTGAATCTCATCCATACACATGGATTACATTTAATATACTTGTGGGCTCCGGTTCATCTCATAAGCCATCATGTCATTTTGTATTAGTTATGTGCAATTATATAATAAAATACCATCCATCACATGAATAGAGCATGAAAATATAAATTAATTAATAAAATAAATCAATTTATTCACATCATCCACTGGATTGAGGACATACAGTCTAACTCAAACATCTGTTGAAATCAGTTTTAAGTTAGACCTTACATTGTCCACACAAACAATGTCTTGTAAATTGTTTATTTGGCATGTAGAAATAACATATTGTTTTGTTGATTTGGTCTGATGAATAAAATATGCATAGTGAATATGTTAACTAGGGCCATTGCTTTGGTGCAATGGTAAAAGTCTCGGGTGTCATGTGTGATAACGTAGGTTCGAGACCTGTGAGCAGTCACTTTATGCAAAATTGCCAAAGGTTAGGTCTGTCTCCAGTTTGGACCCTCCCAGGACCTTGCTTTGATGGGACCCGCACTGGGTGATGATCGATAGTGCATATGTTAACTCTTTTTTTTTTTATACATCATTATAAAAATTATTTTTATACTATTTTTACATTTTTAATTATAAATTTTACTTTTTAATTTTTTTCCCAAAATGGAGCACCAAAATGCCAAACTGGTTGAAATGTTTCATTCTACTGTGAAACCGAAATGGGGTCTAGAGCAAAATTGAAAACTATGCATTTAAGTTACCATTCTCATCATATCCTATTGTAAATGCATTAGATCATAATGTTCCATTACTTTAATTACCTTTCAACATAAAAATGTTAGAAAGAAATGTCAATACTGGTAACTTTGGTAGTTTAGATATATTCCAACTTCTAAAGGATAAACATTAATATGTGTATTAACCAATGCTCTAACCAAGCTACATGGCTAATACATATCGACTTCTATATGTATGAATTTTATCTAAAAGATTTAATGATATAACCGAAAGCCAACTTATTCAAAGCTTAGCTTCCTACATGAAATATACATAAAAATTATCATTTTCTAGTATATTGAATTTTTGTGATATTTTTCAGATTTCTTCTCAACAAGAATAGTTTCGATAATCGACACATATTACAAATAACCAATCCATATGATTTTTTGAATTGGCTGATATGCCTTTCAACACTGCTATTTTGAACCTCGGGAATGGATGGTCAGAAATGGTAGCTTCATTAGAGAAAATTAAGAGATCTCATTTGAAATGGTATTGGCATGTATACAAAAGGTCAACAACAACGTTTTATGATGTATTAAATGATTGTGAACTTAAGAAACTATTAGGAGGATGAGTTCAATAAGGACCTTGAATGAAGCAATGAGGAAAGATATGTTAAATTGTGTAGTCCAAGAGAACTTTTTTCGATATATGGTTTGTAACTTCAGTGAGCATATGGAAAGGGCTGAAACTATTGTGAGAATTGAAGACCATGAGATACAACAAAGTGATTCTTTCCGCTACCTTGGATCTATAATTAGTAGGGATAGGGAGATTGATGGAGATGTCGAGCATAGGATTAAAGCAGGATGATTGAAGTGGAGACTTGCTTCGGGAGTGCTTTGTGACCGATGAATGCCAATAAGATTGAAGGGGAAATTTTACTGGACAGCGATTAGACCAGCTATAACCTATGGAGTAGAATATTGGCCAATCAAGAAGCAGCATATGCACAAAATAGATGTAGTAGAGATGAGAATGTTGAGGTGGATGTGTGGTAAAGCGAGGAATGATAGAATTAGAAATGAGCGCTTTCGAGAGCATTTAAGGGTAGCAACAATAGGGGATAAAATTAGAGAAACTCGTTTGAAATGGTTTGGGCATGTCCAATGTAGGCAGGTAATGGCACCGGTAAGGAAAAGTTTGGCCATGAAGGTTGATGGCCCCACCAAGGGGAAGGGGTAGGCTTAAGAGGACGTGGGTGGTGGTAGTAAAGATAGATATGAAGAATTGCAACTTATATGAGGATTTGGCTCAAGATAGATCGGAATGGAGAAAGAGAATTCGTATAGCCGACCCCAACATAGTTGGGACAAGGCTTTGATGATGATGATGATGATGGTTGCGGAAATGCATAAATCATAAAATTGCAACCTTTAGTACATGGTAGAAGAATATGATGGCGGTAATGTTAATGATCTTTCGATGGAGGATTGAAAAGTGTGATATAGAGCTTGATAAATATTGGTCAAGAGTCCAAGAGAACTTTACTCGATATATATGGTTGTGGAAATGCGTGAGAGAGAGAGAGAGAGAGAGAGAGCCCAGATTCATGTCGGACTGATACGTCAGTGATAGTGGTACCCGATATTGCACTAAGAGACTTGATGGGTACGAACTTAGCATATCCCACTTACCAAGTCTATTATTTCATGCAGTTATTTTAACGTTCTTACTTCTCAACATAAAAAAATGTTGAAAACTAAGCTATACGTATCCATATTTGTATCCTAGATTTCAAAAAGTGCAGTGTATCCGGCTATCTGCCATCCCTGTACCCGTGTCAATCCATATCCGAGCATCATATCTACTAAGTTTGAATGTGCTGTATCACAACTATTTTTGTTTCATCGTGTACCAGACTATAAATAAATGCAACCGCACTTGAGAACTCCAAAGATGATGTCTTAGTAACTACGTAGTCCAAAAAAGGATTGGAACATCTGACTCTGATTGCTCTCATTTGACCAGGGTTGGTCCATTGCTATGGAATTGCGGAGTACAACTGAAGTGATGCAATAGTGGCATCCAACAAAATGATGCAAATCAGGAATTGTCTTAACCAAGCCTTTTTCCACCTAAACCAAATATTATTCTACCTTGAACTGGCATAGAAAATTTCTGCTTTTATATTTATCCACTTTGAAATCCTCTGGTACTAAAGTTGTTGCAGTTAAGGAGATAAGGTCCCGAAATTGCAACCAAAATGAGAGCGTGCTTTTAGAATTATGCCCCCTTGTCAAAACCCTATTAGATTAAAACATATGGAGGGTGAATTTTGCACAAATCAATGAAAATCCACACACAAAATAGCAGATATTAGCAATAAGGTAGAATCAAAATTCAACTAGAATTAAATCGAAATCAAGATCAATAAAGCTCTAGGTTGACTGACCAAACGGAAAGAAAACATGTGAGGCTTCTATTAAAATAACAAATAGCTATTCAAGAAGCAACACATGCACAAAATGAGTGTAACAAAGATGAGAATGTGGAGGTGGTTGTGTAGTAAAAATAGGAAGGAAAGAATCATAAATGAGTGCTTGCGGGAGCATTTAGGGATAGTGTCAATAGGTGATAAAATAAGATTAACTCGTTTGAGATGGTTTGGACATGCCCATTGTAGGCGAGCAATGGCGCGATGAGGAAAAGTTTTTCTATACAAGTTGGTGCACACTGAGGAGAAGGGGTAGGTTAAAGAGGATGTGGATGGAAGTAGTGACAATAGATCTGAGGAAATGCAACCTATATGAGATTTGACTCAGTAAAGATCGAGTGGAGAAAGAAATTCATGTAGCTGACCCAAACAGAGTTGGGACAAGGCTTTGATGATGATGATGTTATGGCGATTTTTCATTATTTTTAGTTTGAGCTTGACTTATTTTCTTGTTCTTCATTTCCATTATCATCTTAGCCTTTTCGGCTTATCCCATTAATGATGAATCTGGGGTTTGCTATAGGAGCTATAAGCCTTGTTGTATTTCCACTCTTTTTTACTAAGGAATGCATTTACAAGAGGAAGACGTAAAAGTAACACTTAAACGTAAATTTCAAGTTCCCCCAGGTGTATTGTCCCTACAAAGCACCACAAGATGAGGGGTACTCTTAATATTTATTGAGTGCTATTGATACACCATCACACTTATTGGTTCTCCATCAAGATATTATCAACATTATCTACTTATCACTATCAAACTATTATCAACATTATCTCCATCATATCCTTATCTACTTATGGTTGCATTTATGAGTTCTTTATTTCCACTTAATTGTATCTGAACCAAAGTTCTCTATGATGACACAGTTTAACATGTCTTTCTTCACTGCTTCAAAATTTTTATCGATATTGCCTTCTCTGAGGTCCTTGAACCCGTAATTTTTCAATACGCCATAAAGAGATTGTTTTTAGCCCTTTGTTTACATGCCAAAAGCCTTTGGAACTACGTGCTTTAATTTCTCTTCTGCTGAAGCTACCTTGTGTACTCATTCCCAAGGTTCAAATGGCAGTATCAAAAGCACATCAGTTAGTTTGGATTTTGGAAGGTTCTAGTTACTGGCAATACACGGGGGCTAATTACTCTTTTCCTTATTTTATTTTTATTTTTTTTATCTGTACTCTTGTAGGGATGCATTTATACGATCTTTGTGTTCTTGAGCTGTATTCTAGACTCCTAGTTATTTTCTTCACTAGATAAATATTGAAAGTCGAAAATTTCATACTTTTCCTGTAGTTGTGAAATACGCATCAGGGTCCAAGAATTTGTATTATATTACATTGGTTTATACTGAAATTTTGAGGTATTTTTTCAGCCGGTTCTTGCAGTGCAGAGGGCCATTTGCTCAAAGGAGACATCCATTGGTGGATTCTGCAGTAGTTTCAGAAATACGGAGATGTCTTGATGATGGTGTTGAGTTCCAAGGTGATCTATTGAATTTTAGGAAAGATGGGTCTCCATTTATGAACAGATTGCGTCTAACGCCAATATATGGAGATGATGACACAATTACCCACATTATTGGCATTCAATTCTTTATGGAGGCAAATGTTGATTTGGCTCCACTGCCCAGTTCTTCAGTAAAGGAATCTACAAGGTCATTGAATCGCCTTCGGCCTGATCTCTCTACTTACCATCCTGTATCAGCAGGGCATGGAAATAGCTTTCGCGATTATTGTGCCATGTTCCAACTGAGTGATGAGGTGTTATCTCAGAAGATCTTTTCGAGGCTGACTCCAAGAGATATTGCATCAGTGGGTTCTGTGTGCAAGAGGTTTTATCAGTTAACAAATAACGAAGATCTCTGGAGAATGGTTTGTCAAAATGCATGGGGCAGTGTAACTACTCGTGTATTAGAGACGGTGCCTGGAGCAAAAAGATTGGGATGGGGCCGGCTGGCGAGGGAACTAACCACCCTTGAGGCGGCAGCTTGGAGGAAACTAACTGTTGGGGGTGCTGTGGAGCCTTCTCGTTGCAATTTCAGTGCTTGTGCTGTTGGAAACCGGGTTGTCCTCTTTGGTGGGGAAGGAGTCAATATGCAACCGATGAATGACACATTTGTGTTGGACCTGAATGCCAGTAAGCCTGAGTGGCGTCATGTAAATGTGAGCTCCCCACCTCCTGGCCGGTGGGGGCACACACTGTCCTGTCTGAATGGGTCATGGTTGGTGGTGTTTGGAGGCTGTGGGCGAGAAGGCTTACTAAATGATGTTTTCATTCTGGATTTGGATGCGCAGCACCCAACGTGGCGTGAGATCTCAAGCCTTGCCCCTCCCCTCCCCAGATCATGGCACAGCTCTTGCACTCTTGATGGCACAAAGCTGGTTGTCTCAGGAGGATGTGCAGATTCTGGGGTACTTCTCAGTGACACTTTTCTATTGGATTTGACCATGGAAAAACCTGTTTGGAGGGAGATACCAGTGACATGGACCCCACCTTCTAGGTTGGGGCACACACTTTCTGTTTATGATGGTCGGAAGATACTAATGTTTGGTGGCCTTGCTAAGAGTGGGCCACTTCGACTGCGTTCTAGTGATGTCTTCACAATGGATCTTAGTGAAGATGAACCCTGTTGGAGGTTTATTACTGGCAGTGGAATGCCTGGCGCTGGCAATCCTGCTGGAATAGCCCCACCTCCTCGTCTTGATCATGTGGCTGTAAGTCTTCCTGGGGGTAGAATTGTGATCTTTGGTGGGTCTGTGGCGGGTCTTCACTCTGCCTCCCAGCTGTATCTATTGGACCCGACTGAGGAGAAGCCAACCTGGAGGATACTGAACTTGCCTGGCAAACCACCAAGATTTGCTTGGGGGCACAGTACTTGTGTTGTTGGAGGAACAAGAGCTATTGTTCTTGGGGGGCATACTGGAGAAGATTGGATGCTGAGCGAGTTGCATGAGTTGTCACTGGCAAGCTCAATTGTATAAATTCATGGGAGCGTGAAGGTGATGTCCAGTTGCACTGGAGTTGGGGTGGAGCCTTGGTTCCAGAAGATGGGCTGATAGTACTCTCTTATTTTTGGTTGAAACAGGGTAGCATGATCAGACTGAGTGGTCATGGCCATTTGTTGGAGAAAGGGTTTGATCAATTGACTGTAGTGTTGCTAGGTCTCATTAACAGGTAGGTATCTCTCTTCCCTTTGTTGTCTGGATGCATTCTCTTGTAGCAGATAACATAGATATGCTTGTAGGTGATGAATATTGGGCTTAATCTATTTACGGCTTGGGCGAGTCAAAGTTATCATTATTAGGTGCTCTCATCTGCGAGAAGTCTTAAGAGATAATGTCTCATTTTATACATATCTTAACTGGTTGTGTTTCATTCCTTTATTGCTGTGTTTCTGGTCTTATATTCTGTGAGAAGGGTGTCTTGTCTGTACACAGGATGTTACTGTCTGCTGGTGCTGTATTAGTTAGTGTTACTAGCTGACTATCAATCGATAAATAAAATAAAAAGGCTAGCCGACCAATTTTGTACTTCCCATGGGTTCTGTTGATGAATTGATCATTTTTCTTTCTTCCTTATTTTTAGGTTGTGTGGATGAACTTGGTAGATCTAACTTTTTTCGGTCTATTTTTATGTTCCTTTTTTGGTAGAAAGGGCGGACCGCTTTTATGTTAGTGGTCTGATTTAGGCTGCTAGTTCCTCCCTTTCCCCGGCCAATTTCCAGTTTCCATTTCCCACCTCAATCCATCCTATCTATCTATCCATCTATTAGGGTTTAGGGTTTATTTTGTTTCGCATTTCACGGGTTTGGTAATCTAAATGGGTTTCTGTATTGAATTAGAACTTCTACAGGCCCTTTCTAGAAAGTTAGGAACTCAAATGTCAGAAGAATTATTTAAAAACTATTAGAATACGATTTACTACAGCTTCTAACTAGACCCAATCTGCTTGCCTGTAATTGTTCTTGTTGCATGTAACTGAGTTCTAAGTGGATGGACCCTTGTTAAAAAGACTCGGGTTGCCAAGTAAATCTGATTATCTGAAACCTGCATTCAGTAAAAGAGTATTGTTGTTTGGGTTCATGGTAAATCTCATTGGCACAACATTATCACAAAATTTGGGTTTTCATAGCGCTTCTAAGAGGGTATTTCTAGGAACTAAGGTTTATCTATAGTTCAAGTGCATGATGGTTATTCTTTATTTGAAAGCAGTGGCATCAAAAGGCCCAACTCTTTGTCAACTGTATGGACTGTGGGTAAACTAAATCATCTGAACCCAACCGTGTAACACTTTTCTGGCCCATATAGTAGGTCGGGCGTGTGGAGGGCTATTGCTTCTGTTGGAGATGAAACGAATGTGAGGGAAAATTACGCATAAAGGGGTGGGTTTGTGGTGGGGAATGGTAAAGATGTTAAGGTTTTGGTTGGATGATTGGGTGGGGATGGGTCCCTTGAGCAGTATGTTACCCAGACTCTTCTGTCAATGAATGTTTTGAGGTGAGGAGTGCTTGCATAGTTTGGGGAGTCTCTTTTAGGAGTCTTTGGCCATTGGAGGGGGAGTCTTATGAGTTGTTTAGTATTCTTATTAACACCTTTTTTTTTTGTAGAGAATCTAAGGCGTCTCTAATTTGGAAGCACTCCAGCTCCGGAGAGTTCTCGGCTAAAGCTTTCTATTTGGCCTTGGAGGGAACTTTGCTTCATAGGGCCCCTTCCTCCCTTGTGTGGTTGGGGTTGGCTCCTCCTTGAGTTAATGCTTTTTGTTGGTTAGTGGTTGTCGGTAAAGTCTCAACAATTGACAATCTAAGAAGGAAAGGGTTTACTTCTAATAATCTTTCAGACAATTGTGTGATGTGTGGCAAGGAGGAGTCGTCAATCAACCATCTTTTTCTTCACTGTGAAGTGGCAACTTTGGTTTGGAGCAACTTTATCCAGAGATGCGGTTTAGCTTGGTGTTCCCCTAAGAATATTGTTGACGTGGCGGAATCTTGGTTGAGTGGGTGCTTCGTAGGGTACGGTCGAGTCTTATGGAGGATGATCCCCTTCGCTATCTTATGCTTGATTTGGAAGGAGAGAAATAGTAGAATCTTTTGGAGTTCTTCTTCTTCAACAGAAGATTTGACCTCTAAAGTTGCTTTTAGGATTGCAAAATGGGCTTTGATTAGAAAGTAGTTCTCCAAGCTTACCTTTGACAACACTCTTTCAAGTTGGGGAGCTTGCATGGTGTGTGGCCTTTTTAAGGAGAGTAGATTGACCCCTTGGTTTCCCCCTCCAGAAGGGGTTTTAAAGTAAAATGTGGATGGTTCTTCAAGGGTAAGTTGGGTCAAGTAGGGATTGGGGGCGTGCTTCGCAATAGCAAGGGCGAGGTGTTACTTATGTTTTCAAAGAATATTGGTGTGTGTGATTCCAATGAAGCAGAGGTGTTAGCTATTCTGGAAGGTCTTTTATTGTTTCTCTACAAGATATGGTGGTGCACTTATCAAAAGTGATTTCTCTAATGCGATCGCTTAGGTGTTGTCACGACCCGAGCTCGAGATTCGATTGTTCCGAACAAACCCTGAGTCGCAACATCATGTACTCCCGTAAACTCCAAATTAGCTGAAGTTATTGCGGAAATTACATTCATCAATATTAAATTACAAATTTACAAGTTCTTTACCCAAAGTAATGTTCCTTATACACAATTTAACATTTACATTTCACTATTTATGTCAACCATCTGCATATTCAAAATACATTGTAGGATGGCAAGTATAAACATTCCAAAATAATTTCTTTCAAAAAGTTTCTGTCACAGTTCTCGCAGTCGATATCAATATCAAATGATATCCCTACCATTCTATTCTATCAGTTCTTCTGGAGGAACTGAAGCAGTCTCCTCCGCTGGCGCTACGGCCTCTGCAAGACTGGCATTGGCAACTGAGCCTGTAATGCCATCAATAACATTGGTGAATACGACAATTTAACAATGTATACACAGTTCTATGATGGTACATGCTAATACATATACTTAACCTGTTCAATCTATCAATTAAACAATTGTACTAATTAATATCCATTTCTAGACAATTCGTACAATGACAATAACATATGCATTTAGAGTCGAATAATAGACAATTACTAATTGGAAACTACAATAGCATTTCATCTCATTGCATTTCATTTTTTTTCCAAAAGGAAGTATTAATTCATTTTTGTCATTTATTCAATTAATCAATTGTTCACTTCATTGAATCATTCCATTCAATCATTTAATCCATTTAGTGTGGAATCTACCAGCGTTCGGGACAGGGACAACCGGCATCACCACGGAGCTCTGGAACACCCCTAAATCCATTTACTGCAGTAGGAATAGTCATTTATTAATTTATTTAAGCTCTATTATGAGCTATAATAGAACTACTATGTAGTGCCAGACTCGGGAATCAATTCAATTCAATATATATCTCAAGTCAATGTTCAACTCGTCTGGGTTTTGATTTGACTTAACAATTTCCATTCAAATAAATGAAATGAAGAAACAATGACACAATTTACATTAGACTTGAGATAACAATATGGATGCAATTCAATCGGAGAATTAGAGCAATTTACACTTCTATTCATTTCTACCATTCAAACCAATCATTGGCTTTCATTTTAACCATCTATCTCTATCACTTCAAACCAATCATTTAGGTGAAACGTTCGGTTAGCTAATGTACGTGTTATTCTTGATGAACATTACATTATTTATAATTTGTACATTAAGACTTCCTTAGTTAACACCTATGAATTTTTGTACATAACTTCCGTAACATTTTGCCCTGTTTCCATTAATTCCAAACATTTCGTCACTCATTTCAATCAAATTTGAGACTTGGATTTGTCACAAACTTCAATCCAATTGTGACAACAAAGTTCGCATAATTAGTCTTAAAACTATCTATTTAATAGTCTCAAGAACTCCCTAATTCAATAGGCTTAAAACCTGAAAATTCAGAAATCCAAACAGAAAAACTTTTCTGAGTTTGGCTACCTGTTCGGTTGGCCGAATGGTAGCATTTGGTTAATCGACAAATCTCGGTCACCTATCGGTTAGCTCTCCAAAACCTTACATTCTATTGAAAATCCTTTTAGGTGAGTTCGGTCACCTTTTGGTTACTTGTTCAGCTGGCCGACTTGTGGAATTCGGCTAGCCAAACGAATTCGGTCAGGTTATCCACGGCTTCAATTTTCTCAGAAACTCAACACAGTCACATTCGGTCACCTGTTCAGCTAGCTGAACAGTGCCCAGGTTCACAGAATAATTCTGAATTGAATTTTCTGATTTTGAATTCTAAGAGTTTATACATCATTTTTGGCATCATAAATCATAAGAGATGCATATACTCGCCTCTGTTTGAAGTCAGTTGACAATAATCCCTCTTTGGTAACTCAATTTGAGATGAAATCCTCTTAATTGAAATCCCTCTTTCAACCTATCATCTAGAAACCATTCAAAACAAAACTCCTTGAGTTGTTTGTTCTAAATATAGTCCTAAACACTTAATAGAACTTGAAAGTTCTGTAAAGGACCTAAATCACTTGTAATCTCATGATGAGAAATTTGAGGTCGTCTTCAACTCTTAACACCCAAAGAAATGAAAGAAGCTTGATGAAGAAGACGAAGTAGTTCAATCTCCTTTCCCAAATCTCGTTACAAGCTTCCCTTCTAAGCAATTGATGGAAAAGAAAGAAGATGAACGTAGGGTTTGAGCTCTCAAACACTTGTGCTGGAAAATGAGTGAATGAACTCAATTTGAGTTCATCTAGACCTATATAATGGAACTTTTGCACCTAAGTCCTCATTCTTCTCGATCTCTTATTTACATTGAGTCAAATGAGGACTCATTTGATCCATTTCAAGTCAAATGTAATCACGCCCATTATGAAAGTTAATATACTCTATGAGATACGCCCGTTGGTATCAAGAGTTACAATATTTGACAAAATTCGCGAAAATCCGTATTTACGCAATAGTCCTTGTCTTTCCTTGTTTGAGTCTAAAATCAACTCAATTACCTTAATCTCATTCAAATTCATTTCACTAAGCTTAATTCATTCACTTGATACTAATGTCATTCATTTTAGTCATTAACCACAATTAGCCTAATTATACATGATTAATTAGCATTATCTTAATTAACTAGAGTTAATCTTCGTTAACTCGGGACGGAGTGTAACAGGTGTCCAACAAGAAGGCTAATCCGTGGAGATTCCAATTTCATTTTAATGAAATCAGGGAGTTATTGACCAACATAAATGTTTCCTTCAGTCATGTGTTTAAATCCGCCAATTCCTTAGCTGATGTATTATCCATACAAGGGGACGATAGGATGATTCCTTGGGTGGGTTTGTTATTGACTTATTGTAATTGAGGTTGGGCCCGTGCATCTCTCTTGTACCTTCCCGTTCCTTTGTTTTGATTTTCTTTGTCTCTCCCTCTTTTCTTATTGAAATCTTTTGCTACTGCTTCAAAAAAAAAAAAAAAAAAAAAAACTATGTTTATTTAGGTCCCCTCTGGTAGCTGGCTTTGCATTATATTGATGTATCATTTTTGATGAATTAGAAATCTATATACTATCCCCTCAGGTAGTTGGTAAGATGGCACCCCCTTTTTTTAAAAAGATACTTGAGAGGTGGAGCCCCCCTCCTCTGAGCATTGCTTGAAAGGTGTCCCAAATTATCCTTCCTGTTTAAAATCTCAACAAAGGCACTTATCATTTCACCACATTGTTGTCACTAATTAGAATCAGCCATCAACAAAAATGTGGAAGAAACTACCTAATTTCACTTACAAGTGACTCATTTTCGCTCAATTCCACCTGTTAATACTACAACCTACAATTGTTTAGACAGTGATGTTTGACCCTAATTCCAATCCAAGCAAGGTCATTTAGTATATATACCACGAGAACAATTATGTATAAATTACATTACTATTTATATTTTATCCAAATCAATCTAATGATTTGTCCACCAAGAATCTTTTATCATGGGTACATGTACTGAACATAGATAACATGGCTCTTTCATCCTATCTAGGTTAGTTTTGGCACATATTTCTCCTTGTATTTTGTCATATACTTTTTGTCTTATAGGGTTATTTTTTAATATTTTTGTCCTTTAACCGTTTGTTATTTTGTATAAATTATTTTATTTACATTTAAAAAATAATTATTTTATGTATTCCATATGAATTCCTCACCTGTTACCAAACATGCCCTTAATGAAACAAATATGCTCTTAGAGAAAACATAACATAAATAAAACTCTAACTTTTATATAGAAGACACTTTTCTATATAATCTTTCATATCATGGCGGCCAATGATACATCTCTATATTTACCAACACAAGATGAACATTTATTAATCATAAGTGCTAGTTATCCATTTCTTACAATTGTAGCAGCAAGGTAAAACTCTCTAACTTTCTGCAATTCTGCGATCACATCTTTCATCTCTTTTCGAGCTCTCGGGAATTCAACTGAACATGATACACCTAATTTCACCAATGAAACCAAGCACTCATGCACCATGCTGTTAACTCTATTGTTTCTACTGTGTCTGATGATTTCAATTTCTTTTGAGAGCAATTGACGATCCACGATGTCCATTACACTTTCAGGCAATGCCATCTTTGCAAATTGATGAAGACCGAGATCGTCTTTAAACAAATCATCACAAGGTCTCTTGCCAGTGACCATCTCCAATAGAAGGATCCCATAGCTATACACATCTCCATTTGTTGATGGATTAGCACCCATACCATATTCTGCAATTCATAAACCTCATATTTTTAATAAGGACTATCAAGGCATTTGAGCATAAACAGGCGCACACCAAGGCCTGATCAATTTAACTATTGGGTGAGAAAACCAGGCCCGAATCCATCCCATGGACCTTACAACACAGCAGCCAAATCTAACTAAGGCATGTTGGGGTTGGGCTTGCATGAGTGCCCCTAGGATACAGTGTCAATATTTTATTTGACGTTGATTGTTATACACTTTAAGGTAACTTCAGGTCCATTTGGCATATATGAAGTACTGAAAAGAATAAAAAGACTCATGTAAGTGCTAAAGATTAAAAAACTAGATTTAAGAATAGAAGTGTTACCTGGAGCAATATATCCAATAGACCCCATTGGAGCAAGCGAATTGGTCTGACATTGTGAATAATTGATACCTTCGGAAATGATCGTTGCTAGGCCAAAATCACTCACATGTGCAACCATGTCATCATCAAGAAGAATGTTGCTTGGTTTTAGATCACAATGAACTATTGGTGGTCGGCAATGATTATGAAGATAATCCAATGCACAAGCTATATCAATAGCTAGATTCAGCCTCTGAATAAGGTTTAAAATCTTCAACGGATGAAGCTTATCTGCACTTGGATGTAGCCAACTGTCTAAACTCTCGTTAGGCATCTATTCAAGAACTAATGCCTTGAAATCATTGCCACTAAAGTCGATGCTTGAGCAGACAGTGAAGATTTTGACAATATTCCGATGTCGAATGCTTCTTAAGGCTCTACATTCGGCTATGAAAGACTTAGAAGCTCTTTGATGCTGTAATTTGAGAACCTTTATTGCAACAATCATCTCCATGCGATCTATAAGTCCCCTGTAGACAGAACCATAACTTCCCACACTGATCAAATTGGCAGATGAGAAGCCATTAGTTGCTCTAAAAAGCTCTGCATAAGTCACCCTTAAAAAATTCTCTCCCATGGAAAGTGTAGAAAAAAGTTTCTCCCTCGATTTTTTTGACCGAACAACTAATGCACATAGCAGAAGAAATGAAAAGAGAGCAGCAACAACTGCAACTAAGATGATTACTTTCCGAGAAAGTGGCTTTATCTTGAAATCTTTTTTGGGGCATTGAGGCAATTGTAATTTGGAGATTCCACCACAAAGCTTGTTATTTCCAAGGATTGAAACTGCAGATGCATTTTGAAAAATCCCTTGTTTTGGCACTTCACCCTCCAAATTGTTGAATGACAAATTCAAATACACTAGAAAGGGAAGTAGCGCCAAATCACTTGGAACATGCCCGGTTAAGTTATTACATGAAAGATCAAGCGCCTGCAAACCTCTTACAGCCCCCAAGGAAGCAGGAATGCTTCCATGAAACAAGTTTTTTTTCATATAGAAGTATTCCAAATGAACACAAGTGCCAAGAGTGTCGGGAATTTCACCAGACAGTTCATTGTTAGAGATATCTAGTTGGAAAAGATTTTTCAATTTACCAACATCAGATGGCAAGAAACCAGTCAAATTATTCTTGGAAATATCAAGCTCTAAAAGGGAGGGAATATCTGAAAATTCTTTAGGTATTGTCCCATTAAGCTTATTGTCAGAAAGGTATAACTGCTGTAGATGTTGACACTGTCCAAGACTCCTTGGAAGGCTTCCTTGGAGATTATTTCTGTTTAAAGCGAGGAGATATAATTGAGTGAGATTTCCAATAGGATTTGGAATTTTTCCTGAAAGTTTGTTTCCATCCAGAATAACTTTTTGCAACTTATTAAGCTTCAATAGTTGGATGGGAATAGTACCTTCGAGAAGATTATTCTCCATGCTCAATGAAATCAGGCGGGCAAGATTCTCAATTCCTGATGGGATGGCTCCAAAGATTTGGTTTTCACCTAGATATATTTCGCTCAGTTGAGTAGAGAGATTAGCAATTGATTTGGGCAGTATACCACTGAACTTATTTTGTGAAAGATGTAATTTGTTTAAGACACTGCAATTAGTCAACGAAGTGATGAAAGTGAATTCCTCATCCTTTTGACTAACAAGTTTGTTAGAATATGCCTCAAGCCTCGTGAGGCCCTTTAGCCATCCTATACTCATTGGCATAGACCCACTGAAGTTGTTGTCACTAAGCGCGAGAAGGAATAACCTTGAAGCATTGCCTAATGAAACTGGTATAGGTCCTGTAAATTTGTTTCCCCCGACATAAAGCCTTTCAAGATTTGGAAGAAATAGGCCCAACTTAGGTGGAAGGCTCCCATATAGACGGTTACCCGAAACACCAAGGGACCGAATCAATGAGAGATTATAAAGAGATGAAGGAATCTTACCCAGAAACTTATTAACATCGATTGCAAGATATTGTAGCTTCACCAGTTGGCCTAGTTCCTCGGGAATGCTTCCGTCCAAACTATTCCCTAGTAGATCGAGATACACAAGTGATGAAAGATTCCCCAAGGATGGTGGGATGTGCCCCGAAAGCCTGTTTCCCCTCAGCTGTAGAATATAGAGCTTTGAGAGAGAGCCAATGGCCATTGGGATTTTACCAACAAGGTCATTCTCAAAAAAGCCGATGATTTTAAGTTGCAAACATTGGGTCAAATTGTTGGGAATCTCTCCAGCAAAAGAGTTATTGCGGAGCGAGAGTTTCCGAAGCCTAAATAGATGGCCTATTTCTTGTGGAATGTGGCCTTCCAAGTTGTTACCTGACAGATTAATAGCCCTGAGGAAGGAGAGGTTTCCGATGTGGGGAGACAAGGGACCCCTCAGGCTTTGATAAGTGAGGTGCAAGGTCTGGACCCTCTGAGGATGTCGTCTGCTACAAGTAACCCCACTCCACATGCAGAAATGGAGAGAGTTGTTCCAAGAGCTCAAGACTCCATTAGGATCATTAATTATCTTCTCTTTGAAAGCGAGTAGAGCCATCCGATCTGTCTCATTTCCCAAGTGAATAGTAGTAGATTGAGCAAAGCACAACGAATTGATGAATCCCAGAAAGGTGGCAATAAAGAGAAGCATAGGAAACACTCCTGCACTCAGACTGACCTCCATTGTTTTTTTTTTTTTTTTTTTCTGTTTGTTGTTGGATTTGATAACCTCAAACCCCCCCCCCCCCCCCCCCCCCCCCCAACTCTTGTATTTATATAGAATGGGTCTACTTCTATGGTATTGGTCCTGTGGACCGGAAAGATGAAAGGTTTCAATTGGGGGGGGGGGGGGGGGGGCGTGTTTCATGGGTGTGTGTGTGTTGTCTATGAGGGGCGTGTTTCATGGGGGTGTGGGTTTCATGGGGGGGTGGGGGGCGTTGTCGTCTATGAGGGGCGTGTTTCATGGGGGTGTGTGTGTTGTCTATGAGGGGCGTGTTTCATGGGGGGGGGGGCGGGGGTCGTCTATGAGGGGCGTGTTTCATGGGGGTGGTGTGTGTTGTCTATGAGCTAAACGTTACAGTAAAGTAAAATTGTAGCATTCATTGCATGCGTGTTGCATATGACCCTCCACAGTAAAGTAGATCGAATGGGCTTTTCTTGAATTGAATTGGCCCCTCTTAAAAACAGACTTTAAAAGACTCTCCTAAAATTATGTGTAGACTTTGGTCAAGGTCGTGACATCGCGTGCAGACGAGAGTAAAATTAAAAATAAAAAAATATTACAGGTACTCAAGTATGATCTTTCCTGGATTTATTATTTAACTATAGGAAGGAAAAGAGCAAAGCTTAGAGAAAATATAATATAAATAAAACTCTGACCTTTACGCATGACACACCTTTCTACGCAATCTTTCTAATCATGGCAGCCAACGATACATCTATGTTTACCAACACAATATGAACGTTTATTAATCATGAGTGCCAATTATACATTTCTTATAACAATGGTAGCAGCAAGGTAAAAGTCTCTATACTAATTCTAAACGCAGATGCAATCTTACTGTATGGAGATGTACGATTTTTTAAGTTATCAGTTGAAAGTTTTGATATGACTTTCAAATGTATTAAAATACTCTTAGACGCATATTGCGCGATTCCCTACACGAGCATGGGAGTGAAAATAAAAATTGAAAAAACTTCTCTCTCTGTAAGGAGAAGCCGATGACGTTAGCTGTGTACTGTACATTTCTGGTTTTTTTTTTCCATGGCGCAACGGAAAAAAAGAATCCACGCGTTTCCTTCCGCACGTGTCCCGGTGCAATAGTTTCTGATTCTGACGTGTGAATCGAGACAAACCAACGTGTCGTCTTTTTTTTCTTCTATTGTAGAGAAGGAAAAAAATAAAAGAGGGTGGTCAAGAGTTGTGAGGTAAATCTGGAAACTCTCTTCAAATGCTTTCAAAATTCACTCGATAATCAAGTTTCCATCTCATTTATTTAGAGTAATTTCTAGGAGTTAGTACTACTACGGACTCTATCCCTCCCAAAATCCCATATCTCCTAATCAGCGTGAAAATTCTATTAAATTGTTCTAAACTATACTACTAAGAGTTTGATCTTTATTTGACTTAATAAGATCAAGACTTGTTGAAAGGCTGGACTCGAACTGACGTTGGCCCAATGAGAGATGGGCCACACAATTTTCCTAACAACTTCAACTTTACCTTTACCTCTAACGCTGAACTAAAGTAAGTGGTTTTAGAGTCAACATTAGTATGATAATGTTTTTCATTTTGTTTTCCTCTTTTGTGAATACTCACTCCCGCTTTCCTTTGAATCCAAACCCTCTATCACACTTTCTAGCTAGAAGAAAACCGAGTAACACAAGATGGGAACCAAGGGCGGCTCCAGGAATTCAAGTCAGTGGGGTAAAAAAATACTTATCTTCCGCGACCTTGCAACTAGGGCTATGACCCAGGCCAAGCCAAGGTTAAGCTCTTATCCTACCCTCATTTGCAGATCGGGCTTAACCGAGTAAAAACCTTCGACTTTCACATGGGGGCTGTAATTTTTAGGCCCTTACCCTACCTTCAAATATTTAGTATTAGAAAAATGAGGGGAAAATAATACAAATAAAAGAATCTAAGATAAAAATACTATTTGAGCTTCCTATGAGTTAAGGCAAATTCATTTAAATTTATAAGCCATTCAAAATTATTGGGCTGCCCATGACACAAAAGTGCACGGTTTATCTTAATTGGATGTTACAAAATGGTCAAAAATTTATAAGCCATTTTCTCTCCTTCAGGTCAAACTCTTAAATTAAATTGGCTTAAAATCTTTCTATAAGATTGTTTTTAAATTTCAGTGGGGTTAAAACTTTCCATAGATGTTTATTTTTTTTTAGATCTTAGTGAGTCAAAAGCTTCCCACTCAAAAGTTCTCAAATTTTTATAAATATGTTTTGAGATGTCAGACCCCACTGTCAACCACGTGGCGCCGCCCATGATGGGAACTCCATCCATTTTGTTACTGTTACACGGTTTCAGGGGATCAGGCCCCCTTGGCCCTCTTCTCTACTCCTATTTAGTGATGGCTCGACAACTCATACAAGGTTGCACTAAAAGACGTCACGTCGGGATTCCAATTTAAGATGGGGGACACGCGTTATAAGGGTATGTGCCCAATCACAGTACACTGGTGTGACACGAACCTCCAATGTCAGTACATAAAACCTCATAATTGCAACTGACAGACTTAAAAAACATTTATTTAAAAAACCGTGCATCTCAATATAACAAAAATACATCTGTCTATAGATGCACCCAAGTCTCTAACTTTGTGCAATACGGGATGACATCTTTCATTTCTTTTTTGACTTTTAGGAACTCAGCGGAACATGATACACCTATGTTCACTAATGAAATCAGTCACTCGCGCATCATGCTGCTAACTCTGTTGTAATTTCTATTGTGTCTGATGATTTCAATTTCTTCTGAGAGCAATTGACGATCTACGATGTCCATTACACTTTCAGGCAATGCCATCTTAGTAAATTGATGAAGACCGAGATTATCTTTAAACATATCATCAGAAGGTCTCTTTCCCACTTAGATGGGGACTATTTTTTAAAGTATACCGCGGGGCACTGTGCTTTGGACTCCCATTGCCGAAATATTGTACATTGGGCACCGTAACTTAGCACTGCATTTCAATAAGTGAACCTGCGTACCATCTCCCAATGTAGCTTGCAGGCTAATGTCACTTTACTACTTTAGATAGGCATTCGTTCCGGTGCAGAGCTTCCACACATTTGCACTTCTTAAAGCCTCATACCACAATGGAACTCGAATTTCAGACTACGCGAATACACCACACGAATGACTCGACCAACAAGTATTTTTTCTTTCTTATGGAGGGTCCTTTGAGCTGAATAAATTCCTCCGGGGTAAGAAGAAAGTCGGGTAAACTCTCTTTTAACTCTAGTGTAGTAGTGCAGTTTGTTTCGAACCTACAATCTCTCGATACACACCATAGTCCTAAGCCAAATAAGCTATTTGTTGAGGTTAGAAATATAGGCCAACTCGACCCACAAGTATGAGTTCTTATAATATAGGCCAGCCTAAGCTGGGTTCCAACGCTATAGAACGCATTGTGGGAGATTATGGGTCACAAATTTTGATACCATCCGAATGAATTAGATTGTTGGATCGAATGTACACTTATTTTAGACGGTAGATCTAGGTGCCTGTTTTTTTTTTTAAATTGAGGACAGAGAATTGAACAAAGTAGGGGTACCACTAGGCATTGGAGATGAATTAACCGAAAGAAGGGTGAAAGGCAAGCACAAGATGAGATGGATGGAAATGGGAAAGGAGTTTTCGCCGTCAAAGTTAGAACCATGGAGTTAAAAAATCTGGTATTATTAACTCCACTAAAGTCTAGTGAGGTTGGGCCTACTTTTCTGTGCAAGGACAGATTCTATGCTGAGCAGCTGGACACTAAATTCATCATGTCTCCCAAAGAAACGAAATTTGCAAGACAGCATTTTTTTCACATGTCTTGCCGCATTGAACAAGTTGTAATGATTTTATGAGGAAACATAACCCCCCGCTGATGGTCATTTTTTTTTTTTATCTTCGTTTTTGTTATCCTTCCTTGATTTTTGACTACTTCTAAAATAGAAAATGCTAAGGGGACAAAAGGAGCTGAAAAACCGAACCAATTGTTTTGGTACCCCATCTAATGGGGTGAGATCCCATCAAGTTCTCAAGTGAGGGAAGGAGACATCGGAAGAGGTAAGGAAGCCCTCGGGTGTTCATAAGAAGGTCTCTTTCCGGCGACCATCTGCAATAGAAGGATCGCATACCTATACACATCTTCATGTGTTGATGGATTAGCACCCATACTAGAATACATCGCAATAGGAAAAAAAGTAGGAAAATAAACAAACACAAAAGCAAAAATTGAAAGAACAGATAATTGGCTAACCTGGCCAAAGCTTGTCATTAATTGGGCATAATATTCTAGCCAAATAAAAGCTAAGCCCAAGTTCAAAGTTTTCAAACTCTCTCTCTCTCTCTCTCTCTCTATATATATATATATATATATATATGAATGCCTTTGTCCCTTTGAACTACATATTTGAGACTAGTCAAGGTATTTAGGCTAGGGCTGCACAAAAAATCTGATATCACCACAAAACCGAACCGAACCGGGCGGTTCGGATCGGTTTATAGTGCATTGGTTTGGTTAACGGTTTAAAAATCATAAAAACCGCTTACATTGGTCGGTTATTGGTTTGAGCCCATAGTTAACCGCTTAAACCGAATCGATCGTATGTGGTAACTTAAGTATTGTTTTTTTACCATTTTAGCCTTAGAGTTTCGTTTTTTACTACTTTCATAGTTAGAGTCGACAACTCCATTCTTACATAAACTCAATTGTCAGCACTACCTCAGAGGGTATCATGTGGAATGAATGTTTCACTGCAAGCTAGTTATTATTGGGTTTTTTTTTTTTTTTTGTGTTTAGTCCAAACTCTTTTTTTGGAGTAAAATTATTTTTTATATGTGTTTAGTCCGATATGGATTGTTGGATTTTTATGTTTACACCAAACATTGAAACAAATGCAAAGGACGGGGTATCATCATTTTGAAATTTTCAATGTCTAATTTTCAAGAAAAATAAAATAAAAAACAATGGTTTAACAGACCGACCGAACCGAACCGTTTGGTTTGGTTTCGTTCGGTTTAAGCCCTCTCTATCGGTCGGATCGGATCGGTTAATTAAGAAACAGACATGTTCGGTTTGGTTGTTGGTTTTAGTGTTAAACCGATCCCAACAACCCATGTACAATACTAATTTAGGCATAAATAAACCCACACCAAGGCCGGATCGGTTTAACTATGGGGCGAGAGAATCAGTCCCGAGTCCATCACATGGACCTAACAACACAGCTGCCAAATCTAGCAAAGGCATGTTTGGCTTGGGCTTGCCCAGCACTAGTGCCCATAGCATAGAGTGTCAAGATTTTATTTGAAGTTAATTCCCATAGACTTTAAGGTAACTTCATGTCCATTTGGCAACTATATAGGGAACTATACATGCTAATTTTTTTTTTTTTTTTTGACTCTCATAGAATCCTCCAAATTGATAAATCCAAAATGCTAGTGTTTGCTTGAATAGTTTTAAAAGCAATTACACAGGGAACTCGATTGAGAAAGTCCACATGGACCGACTGGGGACTGATTTCGGGCCCGGTCCCCCATGAGGACCATTGGATCCCAGCATGTAGTAGGGCTCAACTCGATTTTTGAAATTTTGAATGCCCCAACAAGAACTCTCAAATTATCTTGTAAACAAACATGCTTGAATTCACGAATGCTCTAATCCCATAATTTTGGAAGATTCTATAAGCTAAAAGTGACAATGCATAAGTCTGGATTCTTCAAATTTCGCTCATCAAATATGAAATCTCAAATGTTGGGGGAAGCGCAATAACTGGCGCTCCTGTCATAATTAAATTCAGAACATATGTAATTTCTTTTTAAAATCCTTTCAAACAAACAACTCCTTTAGGACATATTTGTGTAGGGTTTCTTGCATTTAGTGTGGTTGCTTTTATGTGAGAAAAAAAATAAAAAATAAAAAATGAGCTAAATTTTCAGCTTTTTCATGGAAAAGCATTCCCCATGGAAAGGAGCATGGGAATTTTTTTTTTTTGTTTGAAACCGGAAAAAGTTTGCTGGGCAAATTTTCTGTAGAACTACACAAACATACATGTTGAAAACCAGTTTGTATTTCAGTTTTTATTTTAGCTAGATTGTGTAACCGCAGAGGAGTGAGATTTTTAATTGAGGATCAAAGCACTTGTGTGAAACTGAGGTCCTAACACATTTCAACCCTTGAATGTGTTGGCAAAGCCAATTTGTATTAGCTACACTGGCATAGAGCTCACAACTAGCCATTCTAATAAATTTGGAAGTCTTCATGTCTACTAGTTTTGTATACATGCCAGACCCATGAATTAAGTTGGTCCCTTCACTAGTTTGGTTAGACAAAAATCGAGATATGATAAGAAACTAGGCTAAAACCATGGGTTGAATCAGTTGGAACTGTCACGAGTATTTTAAAATATTTATAAAAATATTTATTATTATTTTTTTTTGCAGGGTTGAGCTCACTTAGATTATAGACAGTTGAACAAGATTCAACAGAATCTCCCACTTGGCTGCACTCTTTATCACATTTTTTTTTAAAGGAAAATCAATTCATTACACATAGGAAAAAACCATTAAAAGTAAGAATAAGATATACTCTCTATTATTCCTTTTGCGTAGGTCATCCTTGTACTTATAACTAATTAGTGATATTGTTGCACCAAAGGTGCTCATAAAAGAAAAAGAAAAACTAAACAAATAAGTTAGAAACCCATTAATAGGGGAAATTATCATATGAGCAACTGCAAGTACAATCCTACAATGTAGGGGCCACCTTTCATCAGTTGAGCCTCTTTGATAGTCTTTTCATCCCCTGATTTGACATCAAGCCTAATTTTGTACTCGATGAATCTTCACTTGCGGCTGGATTGAATTTTAAGAAAAATTAAGGTTAAGATGTCATTAAAATTAAAGGCTAATAAATCAAGGGATATGATAATATCCCTCCTCCCATTGGCAAACTTGCATCAAGCAAGTCATGCCCCATGAAAGGAGCTCACGTGGAAGTGTTGAACAGATAGCAAAACTTTCTATCTGGACGGTTGGACACATCAATATGTTATTTGAATTCTTAAAGATCAGGCATGTTTTGATTGGATGGACCATACGATCATGATGTCTTAACCATCTTGATCAGTTAGGTCACAATTTTGTAATAGTAAGACCTCTCATCTCAGATAACACACACAAACAATGCTTTGGTCACACAAACAAGATCTTCACCTAGTCTAAATGGTTTTTTGGAGACTGGCCAGGTTTCTGATCAATGGTTGTATGGTGCCTCCAGAACTCAATGAGTGGTGATGCTAGGCCTGTGGATCCGGCCGTTTGATGAGGGGCCCGGTCTGTCCTCGGTCACCAAAGCTCGCAAAGAAAGAGAGCTTTCTTTTTTATCCTAAAGCACGATGAAGGGTAGGGCATGGTTTTCAAAGTCCTAGCCTGGCTTTTCATCCAGAAGTAAATGTGGCACTCGTACTATGCAAACAGCCCACCAGAAAAGATCTCCTATGATCAATTACCATTTCGGATGGATTTGACCGTTGGATTTAAATAAAAAAAAGATGCATTCTAAAACAGTGAACTTGAAGCCACAGATCAAGTGGATTAGGATGATTTAAAGGGCATAAAATTTTACACGGAAGTGGATAACATAGGATTACATAGGAGTTTTTAGGTGAGCTTGAGTGGAATAGGTTAGATGTGTATGACTCACTTGCAAATACTTATATGATCAATTTGAATGGGACACACACTACCACCCTCCTAAATGTAGGGTTACAAATGAATATCCTACTATCCGAGCAACTGGGGCCTTTCACAAAAACATAATTTGGATCCGTGAAAATTTTTGATTTTGATCTCAATCCATGCATATTGTATCCAGAGCATTTGAATCCACAATCGGATTCTTTATTTTATGATCCAAGGAGTGGAATAGGACGTATGGTGATATTCATAAATTAGAATAAGCAAAGCTTTAAGGGCTATGTAACCATTTTTTTTTTTTGTTGGTAAAAAAGGGCTATTAATTTAACTTGAATTGTATTCATACACCTTTTGATGGCCCCACTTGTACATTGGGAAAAAAAATACTTTGAAGTTGCTTTACCAATTGTATAATGCAACCACATCTTAATATGGACCTAGTTTTATAACTGGATCCTCTGGGAATTGGAATCATACGAGGATTTTTCCTACGGTGACGGTGAGTGGACTGACCACGGCTCACCACGTCACCGTGAGGAGCCCCCTGGAATAGCCCCACTTTCTCGTCTGGATCATGTGGCTCTAAGTCTTCCTGGGGTTAGAATTGTGATCTTTGGTGGGTCTGTGGCGGGTCTTCACACTGCCTCCCTGCTGTATCTATCGGACCCGACTGAGGAGAACCCAACCTGGAGGATACTGAACTTGCCTGCCAAACCACCAAGATTTGCTTGGGGGCACAGTACTTGTGTTGTTGGAGGAACAAGAGCTATTGTTCTTGGGGGGGCATACTGGAGAAGATTGGATGTTGAGCGATTTGCATGAGTTGTGACTGGCAAGCTCAATTGCATAAATTCATGGGAGGGTGAAGGTGATGTCCAGTTGCGCTGGAGTTGGGGTGGAGCATTGGTTCCAGAAGATGGGCTGATAGTACTCTCTTATTTTTGGTTGAAACAGGGTAGCATGATCAGACTGAGTGGTCATGGCCATTTGTTGGATAACGGGTTTGATCAATTGACTGTAGTGTTGCTAGGTCCCATTAACAGGAACGTGTCTCTCTCTTCCCTTTATTGTCTGGATGCATTCTCTTGTAGCAGTTAGATAGATATGCTTGTAGGTGATGAATATTGGGCTTAATCTTTTTGCGGCTTGGGCGAGTCAAAGTTATCATTATTAGGTGCTCTCATCTGTGAAAAGTCTTAAGAGATAATGTCTCATTTTATACGTATCTTAAACTGTTTATGTTTCATTCCTTTACCTTTCTTGCTGTGTTTCTGGTCTTGTATTCTGTAAGAAGGGTGTCTTGTCTGTACACAGGATGTTACTGTCTGCTGGGGCTGTATTAGTTAGTGTTACTAGCTGATTATCAATCAATAAATACAATAAAAAAGCTAGCCGACCAATTTTGTACTTCTCTTTGGGGCCTGATTTAGGCTGCTAATTCCTCCCTTTCCCCTGCCAATTTCCAGTTTCCATTTCAAACCTCAATCCTATCTATCTATCTATCCATCCATCCTTCTATTAGGGTTTAGGGTTTATATTGTTTCGCATTTCACGGTTTTGGTAATCTAAATGGGTTTCTATATTGAATTAGAACTTCTACAGGGCCCTTTCTAGAAAGTTAGGAAATCAAATGTCAGAAGAATTATTCAAGAACTATTAGAATACGATTTACTACAGGTTCTAACTAGAACCAATCTGCTTCCTTGTAATTCTTCTTGTTGCATGTAACTGAGTTCCAAGTGGATGGACCCTTGTTAGAAAGACTCGGGTTGCCAAATAAATTTGATTATCTGAAACCTGTAATCAGTAAAAGAGTATTGATGTTTGGATTCATGGTAAATCTTATTGGCACAACATTTTCACAAAATTTAGGTTTTCATGGCTTCAAAGAGGGCATTTCTAGGATTTGAGGTTTATCTACAGTTCAAGTGCATGATGGTTATTCTTTATTTGAAAGCGGTGGCATCAAAAGGCCCAACTCTTTGTCAACTGAATGGGCTTTGGGTAAAATGAATCAACTGATCCCAACCGTGTAACACTTTTTCGGCCCGCATATGATCCAGCTGTTTGGAGGCTTTACTAATGGAGTTGAGCGAAGTAAAGATTATTTTGAAAATAGAATAAAATATAAGTGGGTTATGATGATATTTTATTTTTAGTTATATGTGATGGAAATTTTTTAACCTTTTGTATTGAAAAGTGGATATTTTTTTTGTCTTTTAGTGGAGAAAGGGTTCTTTTTTTTTTGTGGAAAATTTGAATTAAAGTGCTTTTGATGTGACTTTGTTATGAGAAATGGGGGCTTTATTTTACTTGACTCTATTAGTAGAGTTGCCAAACAAGCTTGACTTCTAATAAATTTAAACCGAGTGGGTCCCACCGTATGATCGATCACCTTGACGAAAAGTGATAACACCACGTCAGCAGTGATGCCATGTCAGCCTCTTGTTGCTGCTCTACTTGCATTAGGAAAAAAGAATAAGAAAAGTTAAAAGAAAGAAGAAAAGAAGAAGATAAATTCGATGAAAATATAAGGAAAGAAGGAAACAGAAGGGAAGCAGCAGGAGATAGCAGGAGAAAGGAAGAAGATTATTATTTTGTAAGAGCGCACAATAGTTACAAATTCATAAAGGAACGACTACAGTGAGTAACTCTCAAACAAGAGGAAAAAAGATTAGAAATCTTTATAGCAAAATAGATGCGTTTGTGCTTCTAATTATATTTTGTAATTGTTATATTATGCTAGTGCCACCCGGGGAATTAGTCCTATTGGGTCAAAGATCTTAGACGAAAAACGGGGAATTGTATTTCATATACCGATGTCATAAAACGAAAAAAAAAGAAAGAGAAAAGGCGGCATGTTCTATAAGAAGTTTATAAAGAAATACTATGTTCTATAAAATGAGTGTAGCAAAGATGAGAATGTGGAGGTGGTTGTGTGGTAAAAATAGGAAGGAAAGAATCATAAATGAGTGCTTGCGGGAGCATTTAGGGATAGAGTCAATAGGTGATAAAATAAGATTAACTTGTTTGAGATGGTTTGGACATGCCCATTGTAGGCGAGCAATGGCACGATGAGGAAAAGTTTTTCTATACAAGTTGGTGCACACCGAAGAGAAGGGGTACGTTAAAGAGGATGTGGATCGAAGTAGTGACAATAGATCTGAGGAAATGCAACCTCTATGAGATTTGGCTCAGTAAAGATCGAGTGGAAAAAGAAATTCATGTAGCTGACCCAACAGAGTTGGAACAAGGCTTTGATGATGATGATGTTATGACGATTTTTCATTATTTTTAGTTTGAGCTTGACTTATTTTCTTGTTCTTCATTTCCATTATCATCTCCTCCTGGCCCCCCTATAGTTCCACCCCGGACAACTAGTATTCCTACGGTGACCAGCTGCATGTAGTGGCTCTTGGAACCATATCATTGCTTTAAATGAAGGGTAGTTTGAGTAATTTAAAAAATTTGAGGGAAACTATCGTTAGGAAATACCTTTAAATGACTCAATGTCCTTAATTAAAAACTTACTGAAAAACCTAGGGACTAATTTGAATGGTATTAGAACTTGTGTCTTTTTTTTTTGAAATAAGGCAAAAACATAGGACCTTATTTAAAATAAGGCAAATGGTATTTTCTATTAGAAAAGCCAAGAGAGGATATTAGCAAAAACTTATACTTTTCCATATCAATCAATTCAATGCACTGTAGAGGGATTGCTCATGGGTTCTTTCATGTGATGTAATATGTAATTGTCAATCACATGGGAAGAGAAGAAAAAAAATTAATAAATACAAGAAACAGTGGGGCTCACAAGAACGTGTGAAGATCAACCAAGCCAAGCCGTCATGGACTCATATGGCTTTGTGCATGGAGCCCACACGGTTTTGATGGGTTAATTTGCAATGCATGAAATAATTAACTTTATGTTACAAGTGGGTCTTCATAACTTAAAAAAAAAAAAAAAAACCTTCATCCCCATATAAAAGCCACATTACGGACAGATGCATGCTCTCTTTTCCTTCCCTTTTTTTTTTTTTTTTCTATTGAGGTCAGAGAATTAAACAAAGTAGAGGTACCAGGCATTGGAGGAGCATAAAAGAATTTGAAATTTTCAGGTACTTCTTTCAGTTCCACAGAATCATTGAATTGTGTGGGATCCTAAAAAATCTCACTCTTATTGAGATTGAAGTCTCCTTGATCCTTCATTCAAATGGATTGATTTATTTATTTTTTTGTTTGCCTTGGTCTGGATCGTTGATCCTTCATTGTGGATTGATTTATTTTTTTTCTTTGCCTTGGTCTGTATCGTTTATTCAAATGGATTTTTTTTTTGTTTGTTTTTAGAATCACTGTCTTGTCGGGCGACAGAGAAATCGTTGTCTTCTCAAGTTCTCTGCATAACGCGGAATTGGAGAAAGAGATTTGACCTGGACAGTATTTTTGTCTCTTTTTGGGCAAGAATCTGTCCCTAATTTTTTTTTTTAATAAACCCCACGACATAAAATTATTTACAAACTCATCTGACCTCAAAAGGTGTGATTGGGCGCCGAGTGCGGATTACCTATCGTATTTGTTATATCTTTACTGTAAGTGGACCAATAATACTTTGTTATCTCATCCAAAAATTTAAGTGATTCCCTTTCAACTAATTTAAACTTTTAAAACTTCAAAATCAATCACCTAAATTTTTGGATGATGTATCAGAGTATTATTGGTCCACTCACGGTGAATGTATAACAAATGCAATAGGTGATCCAGACTCGGCGTTGAAGTGTCTTACATCGTCTTACAATATTGACGTGGCAACTTGTTATTGGTCCACTCATGGGAACCTTATCATGGACCTTTTTTTGGGTAATTCACTTGTTGACTGATGTTAAGGTCTTCAATTTAGGAGACATGAAGATGAGTCATATCAAATAGTAATAAATCTTAAAGACCACATCTTTTTTTTTTTTTTAAAGGTGAAAAGGAATTTTCTCATTTCATTAAATGAAAAAATACATTTATCTTTTATAATATAAAAGGGAGAAGTTCAAATAAAGTCTTAAGTTTTTACATTATTACAAAAAAGGACATAAGCTTCAAAACTTTTCAAATTAGTTCATAACTTTTCCAAAATGTTTTCAATGGACGACATTCGTCCATTTAAATCTATTTTTGGTAACTTCTTCCCTCAAATTTTCTTGTTAAAAACCCAAATTACACTTCTTTAAGATAAAAGTGTCATCCACTTCCTCTATATTCTTCTCATTGAATTCCTTCACTAGCACTGATCAAAGGCAGCCAGCATTCCTACGACGGTCAGCTGAATGTAGTGGCTGTTGTAACCATGTCATTGCTTTAAATAAAGGGTAATTTGGGTATTTTAAAAAATTTGTGGGAAAAGTTTCATGAGGATGTACTTATAAATGATTAATTGTCTTTGATTGAAAATTTACTAAAAAACTCAGAGACTAATTTGAAAAGTTTTAAAACTTATATATATATATGTTTTTTTGAGATAAGATAAAAACTTAGAGCCTTATTTGAAACAAGGCAAATGATATTTTCAATGACAAAAGCCAAGAGAGGATATTTAGCAAAAACTTATGAGTTTTCCATATCAATCAATTTAATGCAGTGTAGAGGGATTTCTCGTTGATTTGTCGTCTTTTGCAGAGGTGTTATCAGTCTACGTACTCAACGTTTACGATGTTGACGAAGCATTTGGCTTGTCCACGTCCATCTATTCAATGCAATGTAGAGGGGGTTGCTGGTTGATTTGTCACTGGGTTCTTTCGTGTGATGTAATTGTCAATCACATGGGAAGAGAAGGTAAAAAAACAAAACAAAAATAGAAACGAGAGAGGGGCTCACCAGAACGTGTGGGGATCAACCAAGCCCAGCCGTCATTGTGCATGGAGCCCACACGGTTTTGGGTTTTCTGCAGGTCAAGTCAAGCGGACCCCACTACTGATCCACACAGCACACCCCTTAGGGATGCAAAGGGGTATCTGACTCCTGTTATTATCGGAAAATTCTGACATGTGAAAAATCAGGTTTGAAACCTTATTTAGGTTCTGATTGATAAAATGAATTAGGTTCGGAACTCAAGTTAGGCTTTAACTCATAATTGGATCCTAGTCCAGATTCATATAAATTTTGACCCACGGACCCGGAACTCGGAATACGAGACTTTAAGATGGAAAATTATAGCTCAAAACTAACTTTGGTTGGAAATTTTTATGTTTAATCTTGATGATATACTTGATACACTGCTACAAGTCGAATGATATCCTAATTTAAAGCTAGAGAAAAAGTGAAAAGAAGTCATAATCAATTTTGGAGCTAGATCCCGTTTGTCTAGTCCGGCCTGGTTCCGGAAATGAACGTTGGTTCTCTTATTGGAACCAAGTATGAAATCCGAGTCAAATCCAGTTATGAAATCGGAACAATTATTTAGAAATAGTTGCCCGTCTGGATCGAATATGGTTCCAATCCAGAACTAACCAATTTTGTACTTCTCATGAGTTCTGTTGATGAAATGATCATTTTTCTTTCTTCCTTATTTTTAGGTTTTGTGTGGCTGAACTTAGTAGATATAACTTTTTCGGTCTATATTTATGTTTCTTTTTGGGTAGAAAGGGTGGACCACTTTTATGTTAGTGGTCTGATTTAGGCCGCTAATTCCTCCTTTCCCCTGCCAATTTCCAGTTTCCATTTCCCACCTTAGTCCTATCTATCTATCTATCTATCTATCCATCTATTAGGGTTTAGGGTCCAATGGTCCAATGGTCCTTATGGGGACCGAGCCCAAATTCGGTCCCTAGTCGGTCCATGTAGCAGGGCTCAACTCGATTTGTGAAATTTTGAATGCCCCAACAAGAACTCTCAAATTATCTTGTAAACAAACATGCTTGAATTCACTAATGCTCTAATCCCATAATTTTGGAAGATTCTGTAAGCTAAAAGTGACAATGCGTAAGTCTGGATTCAAACTAATGCGTAAGTTTGAATGTGCTGTATCGCAACTATTTTTGTTTTATCGTGTACCAGACTATAAATAAATGCAACCGCACTTGAGAACTCCAAAGATGATGTCTTAGTAACTACATAGTCCAAAAAAGGATTGGAACATCTGACTCTGATTGCTCTCATTTGACCAGGGTTGGTCCATTGCTATGGAATTGCAGAGTACAACTGAAGTGATGCAATAGTGGCATCCAACAAAATGATGCAAATCAGGAATTGTCTTAACCAAGCCTTGTTCCACCTAAAGCAAATATTATTCTACCTTGAACTGGCATAGAAAAATTTCTGTTTTTATATTTATCCACTTTGAAATCCTCTGGTACTAAAGTTGTTGCAGTTAAGGAGATAAGGTCCCGAAATTGCAACCAAAATGAGAGCGTGCTTTTAGAATTATGCCCCCTTGTCAAAACCCTATTAGATTAAAACATATGGACGGTGAATTTTGCACAAATCAATGAAAATCCACACACAAAGTAGAAGATATTAGCAATAAGGTAGAATCAAAATTCAACTAGAATTAAATTGAAATCAAGATCAATAAAGCTCTAGGTTGACTGACCAAACGGAAAGAAAACATATCAGACTTCTATTAAAATAACGAATAGCTATTCAAGAAGCAACACATGCACAAAATGAGTGTAGCAAAGATGAGAATGTGGAGGTGGTTGTGTGGTAAAATTAGGAAAGATAGAATCATAAATGAGTGCTTGCGGGAGCATTTAGGGATATTGTCAATAGGTGATAAAATAAGATTAACTTGTTTGAGATGGTTTGGACATGCCCATTGTAGGCGAGCAATGGCGCGATGATGAAAAGTTTTTCTATACAAGTTGGTGCACACCGAGGAGAAGGGATAGGTTAAAGAGGATGTGGATGGAAATAGTGACAATAGATCTGAGGAAATGCAACCTCTATGAGATTTGGCTCAGTAAAGATCGAGTGGAAAAAGAAATTCATGTAGCTGACTCCAACAGAGTTGGGATAAGGCTTTGATAATGATGATGTTATGGTGATTTTTCATTATTTTTAGTTTGAGCTTGACTTATTTTCTTGTTCTTCATTTCCATTATCATCTTAGCCTTATCGGCTTATCCCATTAATGATGAATCTGGGGTTTGCTATAGGAGCTATAAGCCTTGTTGTATTTCCACTCTTTTTTACTAAGGAATGCATTTACTAGAGGAAGACGTAAAAGTAACACTTAAACGTAAATTTCAAGTTCCCCCAGGTGTATTGTCCCTACAAAGCACCACAAGATGAGGGGTACTCTTAATATTTATTAAGCGCTATTGATACACCATCACACTTATTGATTCTCCATCAAGATATTATCAACATTATCTACGTATCACTTTCAAAATATTATCAACACTATCTCCATCATATCCTTATCTACTTATGGTTGCATTTATGAGTTCTTTATTTCCACTTAATTGTATCTGAACCGAAGTTCTCTATGATGACACAGTTTAACATGTCTTTCTTCACTGCTTTGTTCAAAATTTTTATCGATATTGCCTTCTCTGAGGTCCTTGAACCCGTAATTGTTCAATACGCCATAAAGAGATTGTTTTTAGCCCTTTGTTTACATGCCAAAAGCCTTTGGAACTACGTGCTTTAATTTCTCTTCTGCTGAAGCTACCTTGTGTACTCATTCCCAAGGTTCCAATGGCAGTATCAAAAGCACATCAGTTAGTTTGGATTTTGGAATGTTCTAGTTACTGGCAATACACTCGGGCTAATTACTCTTTTCCTTATTTTTTTTTTTTATTTTTTTTTATCTGTACTCTTGTAGGGATGCATTTATGCGATCTTTGTGTTCTTGAGCTGTATTCTAGGCTCCTAGTTATTTTCTTCACTAGATAAATATTGAAAGTTGAAAATTTCATACTTTTCCTGTAGTTGTGAAATACGCATCAGGGTCCAAGAATTTGTATTATATTACATTGGTTTATACTGAAATTTTGAGGTATTTTTTCAGCCGGTTCTTGCAGTGCAGAGGGCCATTTGCTCAAAGAAGACATCCATTGGTGGAATCTGCAGTAGTTTCAGAAATACGGAGATGTCTTGATGATGGTGTTGAGTTCCAAGGTGATCTATTGAATTTTAGGAAAGATGGGTCTCCATTTATGAACAGATTGCGTCTAACGCCAATATATGGAGATGATGACACAATTACCCACATTATTGGCATTCAATTCTTTATGGAGGCAAATGTTGATTTGGCTCCACTGCCCAGTTCTTCAGTAAAGGAATCTACAAGGTCATTGAATCGCCTTCGGCCTGATCTCTCTACTTACCATCCTGTATCAGCAGGGCATGGAAATAGCTTTCGCGATTATTGTGCCATGTTCCAACTGAGTGATGAGGTGTTATCTCAGAAGATCTTTTCGAGGCTGACTCCAAGAGATATTGCATCAGTGGGTTCTGTGTGCAAGAGGTTTTATCAGTTAACAAATAACGAAGATCTCTGGAGAATGGTTTGTCAAAATGCATGGGGCAGTGTAACTACTCGTGTATTAGAGACGGTGCCTGGAGCAAAAAGATTGGGATGGGGCCGGCTGGCGAGGGAACTAACCACCCTTGAGGCGGCAGCTTGGAGGAAACTAACTGTTGGGGGTGCTGTAGAGCCTTCTCGTTGCAATTTCAGTGCTTGTGCTGTTGGGAACCGGGTTGTCCTCTTTGGTGGGGAAGGAGTCAATATGCAACCGATGAATGACACATTTGTGTTGGACCTGAATGCCAGTAAGCCTGAGTGGCGTCATGTAAATGTGAGCTCCCCACCTCCTGGCCGGTGGGGGCACACACTGTCCTGTCTGAATGGGTCATGGTTGGTGGTGTTTGGAGGCTGTGGGCGAGAAGGCTTACTAAATGATGTTTTCATTCTGGATTTGGATGCGCAGCACCCAACGTGGCGTGAGATCTCAAGCCTTGCCCCTCCCCTCCCCAGATCATGGCACAGCTCTTGCACTCTTGATGGCACAAAGCTGGTTGTCTCAGGAGGGTGTGCAGATTCTGGGGTACTTCTCAGTGACACTTTTCTATTGGATTTGACCATGGAAAAACCTGTTTGGAGGGAGATACCAGTGACATGGACCCCACCTTCTAGGTTGGGGCACACACTTTCTGTTTATGATGGTCGGAAGATACTAATGTTTGGTGGCCTTGCGAAGAGTGGGCCACTTCGACTGCGTTCTAGTGATGTCTTCACAATGGATCTTAGCGAAGATGAACCCTGTTGGAGGTTTATTACTGGCAGTGGAATGCCTGGTGCTGGAAATCCTGCTGGAATAGCCCCACCTCCTCGTCTTGATCATGTGGCTGTAAGTCTTCCTGGGGGTAGAATTGTGATCTTTGGTGGCTCTGTGGCGGGTCTTCACTCTGCCTCCCAGCTGTATCTATTGGACCCGACTGAGGAGAAGCCAACCTGGAGGATACTGAACTTGCCTGGCAAACCACCAAGATTTGCTTGGGGGCACAGTACTTGTGTTGTTGGAGGAACAAGAGCTATTGTTCTTGGGGGGCATACTGGAGAAGATTGGATGCTGAGCGAGTTGCATGAGTTGTCACTGGCAAGCTCAATTGTATAAATTCATGGGAGGGTGAAGGTGATGTCCAGTTGCACTGGAGTTGGGGTGGAGCCTTGGTTCCAGAAGATGGGCTGATAGTACTCTCTTATTTTTGGTTGAAACAGGGTAGCATGATCAGACTGAGTGGTCATGGCCATTTGTTGGAGAAAGGGTTTGATCAATTGACTGTAGTGTTGCTAGGTCCCATTAACAGGTAGGTATCTCTCTTCCCTTTGTTGTCTGGATGCATTCTCTTGTAGCAGATAACATAGATATGCTTGTAGGTGATGAATATTGGGCTTAATCTATTTACGGCTTGGGCGAGTCAAAGTTATCATTATTAGGTGCTCTCATCTGTGAGAAGTCTTAAGAGATAATGTCTCATTTTATACATATCTTAACTGGTTGTGTTTCATTCCTTTATTGCTGTGTTTCTGGTCTTATATTCTGTGAGAAGGGTGTCTTGTCTGTACACAGGATGTTACTGTCTGCTGGTGCTGTATTAGTTAGTGTTACTAGCTGACTATCAATCGATAAATAAAATAAAAAAGCTAGCCGACCAATTTTGTACTTCTCATGGGATCTGTTGATGAATTGATCATTTTTCTTTCTTCCTTATTTTTAGGTTTTGTGTGGATGAACTTGGTAGATCTAACTTTTTTCGGTCTATTTTTATGTTCCTTTTTTGGTAGAAAGGGCGGACCTCTTTTATGTTAGTGGTCTGATTTAGGCTGCTAGTTCCTCCCTTTCCCTCCCTCAATCCATCCTACCTATCTATCTATCTATCTATCCATCTATTAGGGTTTAGGGTTTATTTTGTTTCGCATTTCACGGGTTTGGTAATCTAAATGGGTTTCTGTATTGAATTAGAACTTCTACAGGCCCTTTCTAGAAAGTTGGGAACTCAAATGTCAGAAGAATTATTTAAAAACTATTAGAATACGATTTACTACAGCTTCTAACTAGGACCAATCTGCTTGCCTGTAATTGTTCTTGTTGCATGTAACTGAGTTCCAAGTGGATGGACCCTTGTTAAAAGACACGGGTTGCCAAGTAAATCTGATTATTTGAAACCTGCATTCAGTAAAAGAGTATTGTTGTTTGGGTTCATGGTAAATCTCATTGGCACAACATTATCACAAAATTTGGGTTTTCATAGCGCTTCTAAGAGGGTATTTCTAGGAATTAAGGTTTATCTATAGTTCAAGTGCATGATGGTTATTCTTTATTTGAAACCGGTGGCATCAAAAGGCCCAACTCTTTGTCAACTGTACGGGCAGTGGGTAAACTGAATCATCTGAACCCAACCGTGTAACACTTTTCTGGCCCACATAGTAGGTCGGGTCGGGCGTGTGGAGGGCTATTGCTTCTGTTGGAGATGAAACGAATGTGAGGGAAAATTACGCATAAAGGGGTGGGTTTGTGGTGGGGAATGGTATAGATGTTAAGGTTTTGGTTGGATGATTGGGTGGGGATGGGTCCCTTGAGCAGTATGTTACCCAGACTCTTCTGTCAATGAATGTTTTGAGGTGAGGAGTGCTTGCATAGTTTGGGGAGTCTCTTTTAGGAGGAGTCTTTGGCCATTGGAGGGGGAGTCTTATGAGGAGTTGTTTAGTATTCTTATTAACACCTTTTTTTTTTTTTAGGGAATCTAAGGTGTCTCTAATTTGGAAGCACTCCAGCTCCGGAGAGTTCTCGGCTAAAGCTTTCTATTTGGCCTTGGAGGGAACTTTGCTTCATAGGGCCCCTTCCTCCCTTGTGTGGTTGGGGTTGGCTCCTCCTCGAGTTAATGCTTTTTGTTGGTTAGTTGTTGTCGGTAAAGTCTCAACAATTGACAATCTAAGAAGGAAAGGGTTTACTTCTAATAATCTTTCAGACAATTGTGTGATGTGTGGCAAGGAGGAGTCAATCAACCATCTTTTTCTTCACTGTGAAGTGGCAACTTTGGTTTGGAGCAACTTTATCCAGAGATGCGGTTTAGCTTGGTGTTCCCCTAAGAATATTGTTGACGTGGCGGAATCTTGGTTGAGTGGGTGCTCGTAGGTTACGGTCGAGTCTTATGGAGGATGATCCCTTTCGCTATCTTATGCTCGATTTGGAAGGAGAGAAATAGTAGAATCTTTTGGAGTTCTTCTTCTTCAACGGAAGATTTGACCTCTAAAGTTGCTTTTAGGATTGCAAAATGGGTTTTGATTAGAAAGGAGTTCTCCAAGCTTACCTTTGACAACATTCTTTCAAGTTGGGGAGCTTGCATGGTGTGTGGCCTTTCTAAGGAGAGTAGATTGACCCCTTGGTTTCCCCCTCTAGAAGGGGTTTTAAAGTAAAATGTGGATGGTTCTTCAAGGGGTAAGTTAGGTCAAGTAGGGATTAGGGGCGTGCTTCGCAATAGCAAGGGCGAGGTGTTACTTATGTTTTCAAAGAATATTGGTGTGTGTGTGATTCCAATGAAGCGGAGGTGTTAGCTATTCTGGAAGGTCTTATATTATTTCTCTACAAGATATGGTGGTGCACTTATCAAAAGTGATTCCTCTAATGCGATCGCTTGGGTGTTGTCACGACCCGAGCTCGAGATCCGATTACTCTGAACAAACCTTTAGTCGCGACATCACGTAATCCCGTAAACTCCGAATTAGCCGAAGTTATTGCGGAAATTACATTCATCAATATTAAATTACAAATTTACAAGTTCTTTACCCAAAGTAAAGTTCCTTATACACAATTTAACATTTACATTTCACTATTTATGTCAACCATCTGCATATTCAAAATACATTGTAGGATGGCAAAAACATTCCAAAATAATTTCTTTCAAAAAGTTTATGCCACAGTTCTCATAGTCGATATCAATATCAAATGATATCCTGTCCATTCCATTCTATCAGTTCTCCTGAAGGAACTTGAGCAGTCTCCTCCGCTGGCGCTACGGCCTCTGCAAGACCGGCATTGGCAACTGGGCCTGTAATGCTATCAATAACATTGGTGAATACGACGATTCAACAATGTATACACAGTTCTATGATGGTACATGCTAATACATATACTTAACCTGTTCAATCTATCAATTAAACAATTCTACTAATCAATATCCATTTCTAGACAATTCGTACAATGACAATAACATATGCATTCAGAGTCAAATAGTAGACAATTACTAATTGGAAACTACAATAGCATTTCATCTCATTGCATTTCATTTTTTCCAAAAGGAAGTACTAATTCATTTTTGTCATTTATTCAATTATTCAATTGTTCACTTCATTGAATCATTCCATTCAATCATTTAATTCATTTAGTGTGGGATCTACCAGTGTTCGGGCCAGGGACAACCGGCATCACCAGGGAGCTCTGGAACACCCCCAATCCATTTATTGCAGTAGGAATAGTTATTTATTCATTCATTTCAGCTCTATTATGAGCTATAATAGAACTACTATGTAGTGCTAGACTCAGGAATCAATTCAATTCAATATATATCTCAAGTCAATGTTCAACTCATCTGGGTTTCGATTTGACTTAACAATTTCCATTCAAATAAATGAAATGAATAAACAATGACACAATTTACATTAGACTTGAGATAACAATATGGATGCAATTCAATCGGAGAAGTAGAGCAATTTACACTTCTATTCATTTCTACCATTCAAACCAATCATTGGCTTTCATTTTAACCATCTATCTCTATCACTTCAAACCAATCATTTAGGTGAAACGTTCGGTTAGCTAATGTACGTGTTATTCTTGATGAACATCACATTATTTATAATTTGTACATTAGGACTTCCTTAGTTAACACCTATGAAGTTTTGTACATAACTTCCGTAACATTTTGCCCTGTTTCCATTAATTCCAATCAATTCGTCACTCATTTCAATCAAATTCGAGACTTGGATTTGTCACGAACTTCAATCCAATTGTGACAACAAAGTTCGCATAATTAGTCTTAAAACTATCTATTTAATAGTCTCAAGAACTCCCTAATTCAATAGGCTTAAAACTTGAAAATTCAGAACTCCAAATAGAAAAACTTTTCTGAGTTCGGCTACCTGTTCTGTTGGCCGAATGGTAGCATTTGGCTAACCGACAAATCTCGGTCACCTGTCGGTTAGCTCTCTAGAACCTTACATTCTATTGAAAATCCTTTTAGGTGAGTTCGGTCACCTTTTGGTTACTTGTTCAGTTGGCCGACTTGTGGAATTCGGCTAGTCGAACGAATTCGGTCAGGTTATCCATGGCTTCAATTTTCTCAGAAACTCAACACAGTCACATTCGGTCACCTGTTCAGCTAGCTGAACAGTGCCCAGGTTCACAGAATAATTCTGAATTGAATTTTCTGATTTTGAACTCTAAGAGTTCATACATCATTTTTAGCATCATAAATCATAAGAGATGCATATACTCGCCTCTGTTTGAAGTCAGTTGACAATAATCCCTCTTTGCTAACTCAATTTGAGATGAAATCCTCTTAATTGAAATCCCTCTTTCAACCTATCATCTAGAAACCATTCAAAACAAAACTCCTTGAGTTGTTTGTGCTAAATATAGTCCTAAACACTTAATAGAACTTGAAAGTTCTGTAAAGGACCTAAAGCACTTGTAATCTCTTGATGAGAAATTTGAGGTCTTCTTCAACTCTTAACACCCAAAGAAATGAAAGAAGCTTGATGAAGAAGACGAAGTAGTTCAATCTCCTTTCCCAAATCTCCTTACAAGCTTCCCTTCTAAGCAATTGATGGAAAAGAAAGAAGATGAACCTAGGGTTTGAGCTCTCAAACACTTGTGCTGGAAAATGAGTGAATGAACTCAATTTGAGTTCATCTAAACCTATATAATGGAACTTTTGCACCTAAGTCCTCATTCTCCTCGATCTCTTATTTACATTGAGTCAAATGAAGACTCATTTGATCCATTTCAAGTCAAATGTAATCACGCCCATTATGAAAGTTAATATACTCTATGAGATACGCCCGTTGGTATCAAGAGTTACCATATTCGACAAAATTCGCGAAAATCCGTATTTACACAAAAGTCCTTGTCTTTCCTTGTTTGAGTCTAAAATCAACTCAATTATCTTAATCTCATTCAAATTCATTTCACTAAGCTTAATTCATTCACTTGATACTAATCTCATTCATTTTAGTCATTAACCACAATTAGCCTAATTATACATGATTAATTAGCATTATCTTAATTAACTAGAGTTAATTTTCATTAACTCGGGATGGGGTGTAACAGGTGTCCAACAAGAAGGCTAATCCATGGAGATTCCAATTTCATTTTAATGAAATCAAGGAGTTATTGACCAACATAAATGTTTCCTTCAGTCATGTGTTTAGATCCGCCAATTCCTTAGCGGATGTATTATCCTAGCAAGGGGACGATAGGATGATTCCTTGGGTGGGTGTGTTATTAACTTATTGTAATTGAGGTTGGGCCGGTGCATCTCTCTTGTACCTTTCCGTTCCTTTGTTTTGATTTTCTTTGTCTCTCCCTTTTTTCTTATTGAAATCTTTTGTTACCGCTTCAAAAAAAAAAATTGTGTTTATTTAGGTCCCCTCAGGTAGCTGGCTTTGCGTTATATCCATGTATCATTTTTGATGAATTAGAAATCTATATACTATCCCCTCAGGTAGTTGGTAAGATGGCACCCCTTTTTTTTTTTAAAAGGATACTTGAGAGGTGGAGCCCCTCTCCTCTGAGCATTGCTTGAAAGTATCCCAAATTATCCTTCCTGTTTAAAATCTCAACAAAGGCACTTATCATTTCACCACATTGTTATCACTAATTAGAATCAGCCATCAACAAAAATGTGGAAGAAACTACCAAATTTCACTTACAAGTGACTCATTTTCGCTCAATTCCACCTGTTAATACTACAACCTGCAATTGTTTAGACAGTGACGTTTGACCCTAATTCCAATCCAATCAGGGTCATATATTATACATACCACGAGAACAATTATGTATAAATTACATTACTATTTATATTTTATCCATATCAATCTAATGATTTGTCCACCAAGAATCTTTTATCAAGGGTACATGTACTGAACATAGATAACATGGCTCTTTCATCCTATCTAGGTTAGTTTTGGCACATATTTCTCCTTGTATTTTGTCATATACTTTTTGTCTTATAGGGTTATTTTTTAATATTTTTGTCCTTTAACCGTTTGTTATTTTGTATAAATTATTTTATTTACATTTAAAAAATAATTATTTTATGTATTCCACATGAACTCCTCACCTGTTACCAAACATGCCCTTAATAAAACAAATATGCTCTTAGAGAAAACATAACATAAATAAAACTCTAACTTTTATATAGAAGACACTTTCTATATAATCTTTCATATCATGGCGGCCAATGATACATCTCTATATTTACCAACACAAGATGAACATTTATTAATCATGAGTGCTAATTATCCATTTCTTACAATTGTAGCAGCAAGGTAAAACTCTCTAACTTTCTGCAATTCTGCGATCACATCTTTCATCTCTTTTCGAGCTCTCGGGGATTCAACCGAACATGATACACCTAATTTCACCAATGAAACCAAGCACTCATGCACCATGCTGTTAACTCTATTGTTTCTACTGTGTCTGATGATTTCATTTTCTTTTGAGAGCAATCGACGATCCACGATGTCCATTACACTTTCAGGCAATGCCATCTTTGCAAATTGATGAAGACCGAGATCGTCTTTAAACAAATCATCAGAAGGTCTCTTGCCGGTGACCATCTCCAATAGAAGGATCCCATAGCTATACACATCTCCATATGTTGATGGATTAGCACCGCTACCATATTCTGCAATTCATAAACCTCATATTTTTAATAAGCAAGGACTATCATAAACAGGCGCACACCAAGGCCTGATCAATTTAACTATTGGGCGAGAAAACCAGGCCCGAATCCATCCCATGGACCTTACAACACAGCAACCAAATCTAGCTAAGGCATGTTGGGGTTGGGCTTGCCTAGCATGGGTGCCCCTAGGATACAGTGTCAAGAGTTTATTTGAAGTTGATTGTTATACACTTTAAGGTAACTTTAGGTCCATTTGGCATATATGAAGTACTGAAAAGAATAAAAAGACTTATGTAAGTGCTAAAGATTAAAAAACTAGATTTAAGAATAGAAGTGTTACCTGGAGCAATATATCCAATAGATCCCATTGGAGCAAGCGAATTGGTCTGACATTGTGAATAATTGATACCTTCGGAAATGATCGCTGCTAGGCCAAAATCACTCACGTGTGCAACCATGTCATCATCAAGAAGAATGTTGCTTGGTTTTAGATCGCAATGAACTATTGGTGGTCGACAATGATTATGAAGATAATCCAATGCACAAGCTATATCAATAGCTAGATTCAGCCTCTGAATAAGGTTTAAAATCTTCAACGGATGAAGCTCATCTGCACTTGGATGTAGCCAACTGTCTAAACTCTCGTTAGGCATATATTCAAGAACTAATGCCTTGAAATCATTGCCACTAAAGTCGATGCTTGAGCAGACAGTGAAGATTTTGACAATATTCCGATGTCGAATGCTTCTTAAGGCTCTACATTCGGCTATGAAAGACTTAGAAGCTCTTTGATGCTGTAATTTGAGAACCTTTATTGCAACAATCATCTCCATGCGATCTATAAGTCCCCTGTAGACAGAACCATAACTTCCCACACCGATCAAATTGGCAGATGAGAAGCCACTAGTTGCTTTAAAAAGCTCTGCATAAGTCACCCTTAAAAAATTCTCTCCCATGGAAAGTGTAGAAAGAAGTTTCTCCCTTGATTTTTTTGACCGAACAACTAATACGCATAGTAGAAGAAATGAAAAGAGAGCAGCAACAACTGCGACTAAGATGATTACTTTCCGAGAAAGTGGCTTTTTCTTGAAACCTTTTTTGCGGCATTGAGGCAATTGTAATTCGGAGATTCCACCACAAAGCTTGTTATTTCCAAGGATTGAAACTGCAGATGCATTTTGAAAAATTCCCTTTTTTGGCACTTCACCGTCCAAATTGTTGAATGACAAATTCAAATACTTTAGAAAGGGAAGTAGTGCCAAATCACTCGGAACATGCCCGATTAAGTTATTACATGAAAGATCAAGCGCCTGCAGACCTCTTATAGCCCCCAAGGAAGGAGGAATGCTTCCATGAAACAAGTTTTTTTTCATATAGAAGTATTCCAAATGAACACAAGTGCCAAGAGTGCCAGGAATTTCGCCAGACAGTTCATTGTTAGAGATATCTAGTCGGAAAAGATTTTTCAATTTACCAACATCAGATGGCAAGAAACCGGTCAAATTATTCATGGAAATATCAAGCTCCAAAAGGGAGGGAATATCTAAAAATTCTTTAGGTATTGTCCCATTAAGGTTATTGTCAGAAAGGTATAACTGCTGTAGATGTTGACACTGTCCAAGACTCCTTGGAATGCTTCCTTGGAGATTATTTCTGTTTAAAGCGAGGAGATATAATTGAGTGAGATTTCCAATAGGATTTGGAATTTTTCCTGAAAGTTTATTTCCATTCAGAACAACTTTTTGCAACTTATTAAGCTTCAATAGTTGGATGGGAATAGTACCTTCGAGAAGATTATTCTCCATGCTCAATGAAATCAGGTGGGCAAGATTCTCAATTCCTGATGGGATGGCTCCAAAGATTTGGTTTATACCTAGATGCATCATACTCAGCTGGGTAGAGAGATTAGCAATTGATTTGGGCAGTATACCACTGAACTTATTCTGAGATAGATCTAAAATTTCTAAGACACTACAATTGGTCAACGAAGTGATGAAAGTGAATTCCTCATCCTTCTCACTAACAAGTTGGTTAGAATATGCCCTAAGGCTCGTGAGGCCCTTTAGCCATCCTATACTCATTGGCATAGATCCACAGAAGTTGTTCTCACCAAGGTCGAGAATGAATAACCTTGAAGCATTGCCTAATGAAATTGGTATAGGTCCTGTAAATCTGTTTCCACCGACATAAAGCCCTTCAAGTTTTGGAAGAAATAGGCCCAACTCAGGTGGAAGGCTCCCATATAGACGGTTTCGTCCAACACCAAGGACCTGAAGAAATGAGAGATTATAAAGAGTGTAGGGAATCTTACCCAAACACTTATTACCACAGATTGCAAGATACTGCAGCTTCACCAGTTGGCCTAGTTCCTCGGGAATGCTTCCGTCCAAACTATTCCCTAGTAGATCGAGATACACAAGTGATGAAAGATTCCCGAGCGATGGAGGGATGTGCCCCGAAAGCCTGTTTCGCCTCAGACGTAGCCTATAGAGCTTTGAGAGAGAGCCAATGGCCATCGGGATTTTACCAACAAGGTCATTCCCAAAAAAGTCTATGATTTTAAGTTGCAAACATTGGGTCAGATTGTTGGGAATCTCTCCAACAAAAGAGTTATTGCTGAGCGAGAGATTCCGAAGCCTAAAGAGATGGCCTATTTCTTGTGGAATGTGGCCTTCCAAGTTGTTACCTGACAGATTGATGGCCCTGAGGAAGGAGAGGTTTCCGATGTGGGGAGACAAGGGACCCCTCAAGCTTTGATCAGTGAGGTGCAAGGTCTGGACCCTCTGAGGATGTCGTCTGCTACAAGTAACCCCACTCCACATGCAGAAATGGAGAGAGTTGTTCCAAGAGCTCAAGACTCCTTTAGGATCATTAATTATCTTCTCTTTGAAAGCGAGTAGAGCCATCCGATCTGTCTCATTTCCCAACTGGATTGTAGATTGAGCAAAGCACAACGAATTGATGAACCCAAGAAAGGTGGCAATAAAGAGAAGCATAGGAAACACTCCTGCACTCAGACTGACCTCCATTGTTTTTTTTGTTTGTTGTTGGATTTGATAACCTCAACCCCCCCAACTCCTTTATTTATATTATACTTATGGTCGGCCGGTCAAGTGAAATTAGTGGTACATTCATATCACCGATGTTATCATTGTTTTCTGTCGTGATTGGCGTGCTGAGTGGACCAAGGGAAATTAGTGGTATATACATATCACCAATGTTAGCATTGTTTTCTCTCGTGTTTGGCACGCTGAGTGGACCAATATTACATTTCCACGACAGCATCGAAAGACGCCTCAGGGCCTACGTCTGATAAATAATTTGTTAGTGAGAGTAGATTGATGAAGACTAGTGTTAAAACACTATGTTTTTAATACAAATTCGTCTCTGTAATAGTGCTTACGATCTTCAATAGCGATTGCCTCTCAGAATACAATGATCGGTCTCACAACAGTTGCAGCACTATAAACTGTGTGATAAGGCGAACCAAAAGCGTAGCATGACTCTCTTCTTGGAGGATGACTCGAAAATGCAATGCAACAGCAGTGAATTTGATGATTAAAAGTCATGAACAAGATGCATATAAATAACTTGTAACAGGTCTCTTCGGGGGGGGGGGGGGGGGGGGGGGTTGCATCTGTTTAGAACAGTGACTGTTCAGATGAACAGATGCATACCTTCTTTGGACACAACTCTTGGGACTAGGGATACACCCTTTCATATACGAAAGGGCACATACCTCTTGGACACACCCCATTTGAAAAAGAAAAATTTTATTAAATAAAATTTCTCCAAAAAATTATAAATGGGTAGTGGGCAGAGCCAGGCCTAACTCGTGCGTGAAGCCTAGGCCCCGCCCGACCCGGTGTGGGGCGGCGCGCGCTCGTGGTGATGACCCTACCTTGATCTAGGTCCTCCCTGCTCCACAAAAGTGGGTTGCCCCTTGAGGCTCATTTTATACTACCAAGGTAAGTATATTTATAACTAATGAATGTTTTGCTCACAAGCAATGTGGGAAGCAAGTTCACCACTTCATTTTATTTCCATGTTTAAAATGTTCAAGTAGTGGTGTTTAGGAGGCAATTTCTCATTCACTCCTAAATGGATTAGAGCAACTCAATACATGTCCATAATCTACTCATGGAGTAGATTACATCCCCATGTATTCCCATCCAAAAGGATAAGTGGGTCCCACTTAGTTTTTTGGCTCAAAATTGACAAAAAACTAGTGTAGCTCTTAGCCATTTTTCCAACATAATTAACTTTATGTTACAAGTGGGTTTTCATAACTAGAAAAAAAAACACCTTCATCCCAAAATAAAATTAGCCACATTGTGGACAGTAGATCAAGGTGCATGTTTTTTTTTTTTTTTTTTTTTTCAATTGAGGTCAGAGAATTGAACAAAGTAGGGGTACCACTAGGCATTGGAGGGGCATATAAGAATTTGATATTTTCAAGTCCTTCTCTCAGTTTCTGCAGAATCATTGAATTGTGAGTGGGATTCTAAAAAATCTCACTCTAATTGAGATTAAGTCTCTTTGATCCTTCATTCAAATGGATTGATTTTTTTTTCTGTCTTGGTCTGGATCGCTTATTCAAATAGATTATTTTTTTCAAGGGTCTTCTCACTGTCTCTCCCAAATTCAGGTGATCATCAATTTATCATCATTAAAACAACAAATATAACATTTCCTTTAGTCCTAGGTGTTTGGATGCATTGAAATCAGTGATTTGGGTGAGCATCCAATTACACAATTTGGGTTCAAGGGATTTTGTTTCGATCTAAGAAATTTACTCACCTAGCTCTAAAAATAATTCTCTATAGTTGATTATGGGCCCATGGCAAAAAAAGAAAAACTGCAACTTAAATGTAAGTCAAGTTATCCAAATATATGAACTATAAGGCCTTATTTATTTGTAAATTGAAGATTAATGTGTGCCTAATGGTGATTTGGTCATCTTCAGACTTGTAGATATGCTTATATAAGGTGATTTAGAATTAGGGTTTTTTAGGAGGGTTTGAAATTAGGATTTGGAGATTAAGGGCTCATATTTAGGTATAGAGTGATTGATATTATACTAAATTTGACGAGGGAGGGAGGATTGCTTTACTTAGGGTTATTTGGTGAGAGAGAGAGAGAGAGAGGATTGCTTTACTTAGGGTTATTTGGTGAGAGAGAGAGAGAGAGAGAGAGAGAGAGAGAGAGAGAGAGAGAGAGAGAGAGATAAAGAGCAATCACGAGATGATCGGCGACGAAAAGATTGATCGGCGCGAAGAGGATCTTGAACTCTCAGTGGAAAGAAGATATCAAAAGAGAACAGTGTGAATAGGTTTTGGTATTGTCGATCACTAAGGTTTTGTGATGTGGGGTGATCACAAGATTTAGACATGAGACGATTGCTTATTAGATATATGTGGGACAAGTTGGGCCCCTTTAAATTTTTGGCAAATTCAAAATCAACATGGGGCACCCGCCCTGCCCCATGTCATATATGTGTAGGTCTGCCACTGGGTGACTGGGCGCTGAAGTATCTTACAATGTTGACATGGCAACTTGGTATTGGTCCACTCATGGGAACCTTATCATGGGCCTTCGGGGCTGTTTGGGTAATTCACTTGTTGATTGATGTGAAGACTTAATTTAAGAGACATGAAGAAGAGTCATATAACAAGAAATAAATTTTAAAAACCAAATCTTTTTTTAAAATTGAAAAGTAATTCTCTCATTTTATTAAATGAAAAAAATATATTTCTTTTTTGAGGATTTTACAAAAAAAAAAAACTTTACGTGGCTAGTGTACCAAACATAGAACTTTAGCCAAACTTGGACTAAATAGGAAATCCGTACAGAAAAACTAACTTTTTTTTTTTACCCTTTTTTTGTTGTGTGGTCGCTATCAACCTTCATTTTTTGAGTTTAGACTAGCATAAACTCCTCATCTTCTTTCTTCTTCATCCTTTTTCCAATCACAATCCAATGATGGAGAAGTATTTCCTTTTTCCTTTGAAAATAACCCATTCTGCTAGCATTTATTACAATTTGGGAGAGGAGAGAAGTCATGTGAAGGAGGAGAGGAGAAAATACTTGAGAAGGAGATTCATAAGCCCGTTGTAAGGTTAGTGGGGATGAACCGAAAGTACGGTGACAGGCATGCACAAGATGAGATGGATGGAAATTGGAAAGGAGTTTTGGCAGTCAAAGTTAGAACTATTGAGTTAAAAAATCTGGTCTTATTACTCCACTAAAGTCCAGTGGGATTGGGCCTACTTTTCTGTGCAAGGACAGATTCTATGCTGAGCAGCTGGACATTAAATTCATCTTGTCTCCCAAAGAAACGTAATTTGCGAGACAACATTTTTTTCACATGTCTTGCCGCATTGAACAAGTAGTAATGATTTTGTGAGGAAACATACCCCCCCCCGGCCCCGCTGATGGTCATTTTTTTTTTATCTTCGTTTTTGTTTTCCTTCCTTGAATTTTGACTACTTCTAAAATAGAAAATGCTAAGGGGACCAAAGGAGCTGAAAAAATGAACCAATTGTTTTGGTACCCCATCTAATGGGGTGAGATCCCATCAAGATCTCTCAAGTGAGGGAAGGAGACATCGAAAGAGGTAAGGGAGCCCTCGGGTGAGGAAAGGTGGCTCTCTGAAAAAGGGAATCAATTAAAACTTGAGAAACTTACTCTCCCAAATTAAAATAAATGCTGGTAGAATGGGTTATTTTCAAAGAAGAGCGGAAAGACTTCTCCATCATTGGATTGAGTTTGGGGAAGAGAGGAAGAACGAAGAAGATGGGGAGTTTATGGTTGCTGTGGGTCGATGGCGACGCTCACTCCCTCATCACAGAAAATGAAAGTCGACAGCGACTACAAAAAAAAAAAAATGGTAAAAAAAATATAGTTTTACCGTACGGATTCCTAGTTTGGTACGACTTTGGCTAAAGTTCCTTGTTTGGTGCATTGGCCATGTATAATAACTTTTTTGGTAATATCCCCTTCTTTTTTTATGAGTAAAATAAACATGATATTTTCAATGACAAAAGCCAAGAGTCTTTCGATCACATGGAAAGAGAAATAAAAACCTAATAAATACAAGAGAGAGAGGGGCTCACCAGAACGTGTGGGGATTAACCGAGCCCAGCCGTCATCAGCCCAATGAGTAAAAAAATTGGGTTTTAAACCTTTTTTAGGTTCCGATTAATAAATGGATTCGGGTCTGTAGTCCAATTTACGCATTAATTCATAAACAGGTTCTATTCCAAAGATCCATATAGATCCTGACCCATGGACCCGATACTCGGCATATGAGATTTTAAGATGGGAAATTTTCGCTCAAAATTAACTTTAGTTTGATATTTTAATGTTTAATCATAGAGAAGGTGGACTTTGATGCATTGCTACAAGTTGAATGATATCCTTGTTTTAAACTAAAAAAAAGTGAAAAGAAGTCATAATCAATTTTGGAACGAGATCCCCTTTAATTTGTCTGTTAGGCGTGGTTTCAAAAACAATCTGGTCCCGAGTCAAATTCCATTTTGAAATCGAAACCGTAATTTAGAAATAGTTGTCAACCCGGGTCCAATATGGTTCTAACCCCAAATCGACCCATTTGCATCCCTACATACGGCCAGCACTAGCTAGGTCCAGTCGCTGACATAAGCGTGACATAGCGTGATTGGCGTGCAGACTAGTAAAAAAAATAAAAAAATTAGACAGGTACTCAATAACTGTAGGAAGGAAAGGAGCAAATCTTATATGATTACCACTGTGTGGTTTGTTGTTGATTTTTTACTCAGAACTGATATCAATGAAACTAATTATATTTTTAGAATGTTAACTCCTATTCATGCTGCTATTTCTTCTTTTATTTTTTCATGCTTATGCATTGTTGTTATTGTCATTTACTAGCTGTTTCTTAATATATGATAAATCACTAATTGTGTTTATTCTGTAGTTGGTCATTTACTTAGAGTTTAATCATATAATTTTTTATTTTTAATATATGAGAACTTTATTTAAACTAATTTTTATTTATTTTGTACAAACATTATTGATAGGCATACTCGTGCTTGTAGTACGTTACGCAGAAATATTTGAAATGTAAGTGGTGAACCAAAATTTCATGATTCATAATGAGCCAGGTTGGGTTTAAGGCAAGCTTTGGATATGATAAAGTAAATTTTTTTTTTCCTTTTTCTGCACAACAATACTAAAGATCAACAAAAAATACTAGGAAAAATAAGCAAACTGAAATGACATTGATGATTTATGATGTTGAGTCACAAAAAGCAAGCGGCAATGCTAATGAACTCGACGGGCTAAAGCCCAATTTCGTCTTTCTATTTTTTTTGTTTTGTTTTGGCTACAGATAAAGATATACATAGCAATAGAAAAAAGAATAAAAAACGTAAGGAAAGAAACAGACACAAAAACAGAAATTGAAAGAATAGATCAACCCAAAAAACCATCACGAAAGTGCAAGCGCTCCACTTGGGCTTGACCTAGTTTCACCATGATGGAAATTAAAAAGAGTTTGAGTTGTCTCAGTTGGCTCACAAGCTGACCTCGAGCTAGGGCCTATTCAATTTGGTTGGACTCGAGCTTTGCTCATTTTAGGGACTCAGCTTGCACTTAGCTTGGCCTGTACAATTTTGTATTATAAATGCCTATATATACGAACACACGATACATTAAGCAAAGACTACATGTAACATGATATTATGGTACATATAATATTAATACTGAATATGCATATATTATATATAACTTTATTCGGAAAAAATTAATGTGAAGCTTAAGCATAACTTCACTTTAGCTCTGACAATGGATGCTTGATTTGAGCTTCGGGTCAGCCTCAGACTAAGTTTGGCTCAAGTCTATCCCTATGTGCAAGACTTTAAACATTTGATTATAGAATGGGTCCACTTCTATGGTATTGGTCTGGTGGACCGGAAAGATGAAAGGTTTCATGGGGGGGGGGGGGGTGGTGGTGGTGGGGGCCGGGTTGTCTATGAGCTAAACTTTACAGTAAGGTAAAAATGTAGCATTCATTGCATGCGTGTTGCATATGAGCCTCCACAGTAAAGTAGATCGAATGGGATTTTCTTGAATTGAATTGGCCACACTTAAAAACAGACTTTAAAAGACTCTCCTAAAATTACGTGTATACTTTGGTCAAGGTCGTGACATCGCGTGACTCGCGTGCAGACGAGAGTAAAAAAAAATAAAAAAATATTACAGGTACTCAAGTATGATCTTTCCTGGATTTATTATTTAACTATAGGAAGGAAAAGAGCAAAGCTTAGAGAAAATATAATATAAATAAAACTCTGACTTTTATGCATAACACACCTTTCTACGCAATCTTTCTAATCACGGCAGCCAACGATACATCTATGTTTACCAACACAAGATGAACGTTTATTAATTATGAGTGCCAATTATACATTTCTTATAAAAGTCTCTAACTTTGTGCAATTCGGGGATGACATCTTTCATATCTTTTTGGACTTTCAGGGACTCAGCGGAACATGATACACCTATGTTCACTAATGAAACCAGGCACTCGTGCATCATGCTGCTAACTCTGTTGTAATTTATATTGTGTCTGATGATTTCAATTTCTTCTGAGAGCAATCGACGATCTACGATGTCCATTATACTTTCAGGCAATGCCATCTTAGCAAATTGATGAAGACCGAAATTATCTTTAAACATATCATCAGAAGGTCTCTTTCCGGTGACCATCTCCAATAGAAGGATCACATAGCTATACACATCTCCATGTGTTGATGGATTAGCATTTAGCACCCATACTAGAATACATCGCAATAGGAAAAAAAGTAGGAGAATAAACAAACACAAAAGCAAAAATTGAAAGAATAGATAATTAAAAAAAAAAAAAAACACCACGAAAGAACAGCGCTCCACTTGGGCTCGAGCCCAATTTCGATACGTGAGGATTAAGAAGAGTTTGGGTTGTCTCAGTTACCTCGAGCTAGGGCCTATTCAATCTTGCGCTTAGCTTGGCCTGCACAGTTTTGTATCCTATAAGCTATATATAATTAGACATATCATTATATATATACACACATGATGCATTATAATTAAAGACTACACGTAACATGATATTATGGTACACATAATCTTAATATTGAATATGCATATAATATATTAACTTTATTAGGAAAAAAAATAAAGTGAAGCTTAAGCGTAACTTAACCCGAGCTGGTCTCCCAGTCGGTCTATGTAGCAGGACTTAACTCGCATTGTGAAATTTTGAATGCCCCAACAAGAACTCTCAAATTATCTTGTAAACAAACATGCTTGAATTCACTAATGCTCTAATCCCATAATTTTGAAAGATTCTATAAGCTAAAAGTGACAATGCGTAAGTCTGAATTCTTCAAATTTCGCTCGTCAAATATGAAATCTGCTCAAATGTTGGGGGAAGGGCAATAAGTGGCGCTCCTGTCATAATTAAATTCAGAATATATGTAATTTCTTTTTGAAATCCTTTCAAACAAACAACTCCTTTAGGACATATTTGTGTAGGGTTTCTTGCGTTTAGTATGGTTGCTTTTCTGTGAGAAAAAATGAAAAAGAAAAAATGAGCTAAATTTTCCGCTATTTCATGGAAAAGCATTCCCGATGGAAAGGAGCATGGGAATTTTTTTTTGTTTGAAACCGGAAAAAGTTTGCTGGGCAAATTTTCTGTAGAACTACACAAACATACATGTTGAAAACCAGTTTGTATTTCAGTTATTATTTTAGCTAGATTGTGCTACCGCAGAGGAGTGAGATTTTTAATTGAGGATCAAAGCATTTGTGTGAAACTGAGGTCCTAACACACTTCAACCCTTGAATGTGTTGGCAAAGCCAATTTGTTTTAGCTACACTGGCATAGAGCTCACAACTAGCCATTCTAATAAATTTGGAAGTCTTCATGTCTACTAGTTTTGTATACATGCCAGACCCATGAATTAAGTTGGTCCCTTCACTAGTTTGGTTAGACAAAAATCGAGATATGATAAGAAACTAGGCTAAAACCATTGGTTGAATTGGTTGGAACTGTCACGAAATATTTTAAAATATTTATAAAAATATTTATTATTATTATTATTTTTGCACGGTTGAGCTCACTTAGATTATAGACAATTGAACCAGATTCAACAGAATCTCCCACTTGGCTGCACTCTTTATAGCATTTTTTTTTAAGGAAAATCAATTCATTACTCATAGGAAAAAACCATTAAAAGTAAGAATAAGATATACTCTATATTATTCCTTTTGCGTAGGTCATCCTTGTACTTATAACTAATTAGTGATATTGTTGCACCAAAGGTGCTCATAAAAAAAAAAAAACCTAAACAAATAAATTAGAAACTCATTAATAGGGGAAATTATTATATGAGCAACTGCAAGTACAGTCCTATAATGTGGGGGCCACCTTTCATCGGTTCAGCCTCTTTGATAGTCTTTTCATCTCCTGATTTGACATAAAGCCTAATTTTGCACTCGATGAATCTTCACTCGCTGCTGGATTGAATTTTAAGAAAAATTAAGGTTAAGATGTCATTAAAATTAAAGGCTAATAAATCAAGGGATATGATAATATCCCTCCTCCCATTGGCAAACTTGCATCAAGCAAGTCATGCCCCATGAAAGGAGCTCACGTGGAAGTGTTGAACAGATAGCAAAACTTTCTATCTGGACGGTTGGACACATCAATATGTTATTTGAATTCTTAAAGATCAGGCATGTTTTGATTGGATGGACCATAAGATCATGATGTCTTAACCATCTTGATCAGTTAGGTCACAATTTTGTAATAGTAAGAACTCTCATCTCAGATAACACAAACAATGCTTTGGTCACACAAACAAGATCTTCACCTAGTCTAAATGGTTATTTGGAGACTGGCCAGGTTTCTGATCAATGGTTGTATGGTGCCTCCAGAACTCAATGAGTGGTGATGCTAGGCCTGTGGATCCGGCCGTTTGACGAGGGGCCCGGTCTGTCCTCGGTCACCAAAGCTCGCAAAGAAAGAGAGCTTTCTTTTTTATCCTAAAGCACGATGAAGGGGTAGGGCATGGTTTTCAAAGTCCTAGCCTGGCTTTTCATCCAGAAGTAAATGTGGCACTCGTACTATGCAAACAGCCCACCAGAAAAGATCTCCTATGATCAATTACCACCCCACTTGAATGTCCCTCATGATCAACCTAATGTTTGTTATACCATTTCGGATGGATTTGACCGTTGGATTTAAATAAAAAAAAGATGCATTCTAAAACCGTGAACTTGAAGCCACAGATCAAGTGGATTAGGATGATTTGAAGGGCATAAAATTTTACACAGAAGTGGATCACATAGGATTATATTGGAGTTTTTAGGTAAGCTTGAGCGGAATAGCTTAGATGTGTATGACTCACTTGTAAATACTTATATGATCAATTTGAATGGAAGCATCCCTCACCCTATGGTGAGGAATAGATGCATATGAACATTCCCCATATATATATATATATATATATATATATATATATATCGTTAGGGCTGGATATTGGATCTCTCATTATGTAAGTATCTAAATTCTCCTGTTATAATAAAGTGGGTATGGAATCAATTTGGATCCGCGAGAAATTTTGATTTTGATCTCAATCCATGCATATTGTATCCAGAGCATTTGAATCCACAATCAGATTCTTGATTTTATGATCCAAGGAGTGGAATAGGACGTATGATTATATTCATAAATTCAAATAAGCAAAGCTTTAAGGGCTATGTAACCATTTTTTTTTTGTTGCTAAAAAAGGGCTATTAATTTAACTTGAATTGTATTCATACACCTTTTGATGGCCCCACTTGTACATTGGGAAAAAAAATATTTTGAAGTTGTTTTACCAATTGTATAATGCAACCACATCTTAATATGGACCTAGTTTTATAACTGGATCCTCTGGGAATCGGAATCATCTGTGGATTTTTCCTACGGTGACGGTGAGTGGACTGACCACGGCCCACCACGTCACTGTGAGGAGGCCCCTGGAATAGCCCCACTTTCTCGTCTGGATCATGTGGCTCTAAGTCTTCCTGGGGTTAGAATTGTGATCTGTGGTGGGTCTGTGGCGGGTCTTCACTCTGTGGTGGGTCTGTGGCGGGTCTTCACTCTGCCACCCAGCTGTATCTCTTGGACCCGACTGAGGAGAAACCAACCTGGAGGATACTGAACTTGCCTGGCAAACCACCAAGATTTGCTTGGGGGCACAGTACTTGTGTTGTTGGAGGAACAAGAGCTATTACTCTTGGGGGGCATACTGGAGAAGATTGGATGTTGAGCGAGTTGCATGAGTTCTCACTGGCAAGCTCAATTGCATAAATTCATGGGAGGGTGAAGGTGATGTCCAGTTGCGCTGGAGTTGGTTTCAGAAGATGGGCTGATAGTACTCTCTTATTTTTGGTTGAAACAGGCTAGCATGATCAGACTGAGTGGTCATGGCCATTTGTTGGAGAATGGGTTTGATCAATTGACTGTAGTGTTGCTAGGTCCCATTAACAGGAATGTATCTCTCTCTCCCCTTTATTGTCTGGATGCATTCTCTTGTAGCAGTTAGATAGATATGCTTGTAGGTGATGAATATTGGGCTTAATCTTTTTACGGCTTGGGCTCTCATCTGTGAAAAGTCTTAAGAGATAATGTCTCATTTTATACGTATCTTAAACTGTTTATGTTTCATTCCTTTACCTTTCTTGCTGTGTTTCTGGTCTTGTATTCTGTAAGAAGGCTGTCTTGTCTGTACACAGGATGTTACTGTCTGCTGGGGCTGTATTAGTTAGTGTTACTAGCTGATTATCAATCAATAAATACAATAAAAAAGCTAGCCCACCAATTTTGTACTTCTCTTTGGGGCCTGATTTAGGCTGCTAATTCCTCCCTTTCCCCTGCCAATTTCCAGTTTCCATTTCACACCTCAATCCTATCTATCTATCTATCTATCTATCTGTAAGTGCCTAAAAATTACGGACTTAGCCAATGGAGGATTAAGCTCCTGATTTGAGGATTTAGGGAGGATAGAGGGAAATGATCAAGCCTCCAGTGACCTGAAAGGGGGAAGATAACAGTCAGAGACCCTGGCTATGGGCAGCCGAAGGCCCTCCGACGCTTAAGTCAGTGTGAGAACTGAAAGAGAAAAGAGAAAGAGAGCTCTGGGAGGGGAGGATTGTGCGTACCTCGTATGGTTTTCCTTCACGCAATATATATAGACGTGAGAGTCACCATGGCACTGTCGACATGAAGGGATGGCAGTCCCATCAGCGTATATTCGTACCTTCTGAGTAGGGGTAGGTAAAAAGGGAATGTCCCATCGGACCAGCACCCCTTGCCTATGGACATGACTTTAGATAAGGCGTGCTCCTTATCTAGGTCCGGCGCCCACTCTGTTGTCAGTTTGCCGATCCCGTCATGGCAGCGCATTTATGGCTGAGTGACAGGGGCCGAGGTCGGGCAGAGGCGAAGACCGAGACCAGGACTCGTGACGCAGCCACCGAGACTCGCTCCATGACTTCTTCCGAGATGGCGTTGCGGCCGAACTTGGATGGAACCGAGACCGATGGTAAACCGAGACTGGGGAACGGCCCCCACACAATTGCCCCTAGCTCTCGACCTCTTGGGCTTGATCCGAGGTCGGGAGATAAGATTTGGAAGTGATGGGGCCGTCCTTTCGTATCTTGCATTTATGAGGTCTTCATCATGATGCCCCTTCATCTGCCCTAGGCAATGAATAGGGTGCCATAATCGCTCTGTCTTGTCAAGCACGCGGGACGTCGTTCCGTATGACCGAGGTGATAAACATTGTACCAGAGGCGTGGTGAGAAATGAATCGTCACTGCCACGGAGAATCCTCCATCTGGCCATTCGCCGGGATCGAAGCGATGTGTGGCAGGGTAATCAAGAGGGGTGTCCCTCTATATAAGCGGAAGCATCTTCTTCCCCTTGCCTTTTACCCTAGCTTTTTGTCTGAGAAGGAGAGCTCTTGCTGAAGTGCTGAAGAACATCTTGCTGAACACCTTGCTGCAACTTCGCCCAAGTCAGAGGACCACTGAAGACTTCCCTTTCTGCTTCCTACTTCCTGCCTTCTCGTCTTCTGCAGTCCTTCCCACCTTTTCTGTGAGTTCCACTCCTTCTCTCTGCTACTCCTTCGTACCCCTCCTTTTCTTTGTTTTCAGAGGGTCTTGGCCCTTTAGGGTTTTTCCAATTTTTCGCCTATTTTCTCTTGCTCCTTAGCCTTCTAAGAAAGATGGGGGCTTACAGCCACTGGTTAGAGGGTCCTGCAGCCCTGGAGGCTTTCAGGTCGTCGTTTAAGATCCCGGCCGACGTCTTGGTTAAACCTGACGATCTCGGGGATCTCCCTGGTGGCCTTTCCCGGTATAACGAATGGATGCCTTTCCCCCTGTTGTCGGTGTGTGAAGGGGGGGTTAGGTTCCCTATCCACCCGCTTCTCCGATCCTGCCTCAACTTCTGGAAAATATGCCCCTTCCAGCTAATGCCGAATGGCTTCAAAATAATAATGGGCGTGGCCGAGTTGAACTGGATTCTGGATATCAACCTCGGCATGCACGACATAGAAGATGTCTATGATATCTGCAAGGCCGCAGGGACCGAGGACGCCTATTATCTCCGAGTGAAAGCCAGGCGCCGTCCTTTGGTGAATGCCCTGGAGGACTCCACCAAATACGCTGGAGATGACCGTATTTTGGTCTCTGGGAATTGGGAGTTCAAGGGGACCGAAACCGAGGAGGATCGGAGAATCCAGGTTCCGAGGAGGCTTGGGACCCCCCCAGTAAATGCCCGCCCTTCTAGGTTTTGCTTGTATTGCCTTTGCTGATCGTTAAGCCGAGCTGACGCCCTTGCCTTTTTCCTGCGCAGGTATTCAGAAGAGAAGGAGAGAGGCCAGCTTCGACAAGTGGAAACGAAACGACGCGTGGTTAGAGAAGGTTCATCGCTACCACGGTCACCACGACCGAGCTGCCTTCTCCCTGCTAGGATACAAACCTCGGTATCAGTCCTACACCAGGAAGACTGTCGAGATCCCCTCCCAGCCGATAGGGGAGGTTGTCCTTGCCCTCGCCGAGACCAGCGGCCAAGCGCTGGAGCCCCAAGGCCCGATAGTTATTGTTGACAGCCCTCCCTCCCGAGGCCAAAGAGGAGAAGAAGAAGAAGGAGAGATGGAAGGACAACGCCCCCCTTTGAAGAGCTTAGGTGCTATGATCTTTGCGGGTCGGGCTCCCCCCGCCTCCAATCGTGCCCCCAGTGGGTCGGGCGCCTCCCAAGGCTCCGCAGCGGCTGCTTCCTCCGTCTCGTCGGGAGCAGTGTTGGGAGCGGCCGGGGCCGCCTCCTCAAAAGCTAAGAAGGGGAGATTGGTGGAACCTCCCAAGGAGGTCTGGCTGCCCAAGGAATCTTGTCCGCTCAAGGACAGCAGGCCGCGGGTGGTCGAGCCCGTGAAGGAAGCTCTGCCGCCTCTGCCGCAGCCGCAGAGGGATACCCGGTCTCGGCCCGTTGAGGCCGGAAAGGAGGGCTAGGGGCCCCCTCCTGAGAAGAGGCCTCGCCTGGCGGGCGTGGAGGGGAGGCTCCAGGGAGCGGAGACGCAGGCCCAGCCTTCAGTGCTGGCACCTTGGAGGCCCAACTTCGACCTCAACCCCAACGAGCCCATGACCATGGGGGAGCGGCTGGGCTCCAGCTGGGAGTCGGTCGTGGCCCTTGGCCGGGGATGTGCCCTCCCCTTGGACATGGAGAAGCACAAGAAGGTTGCGTCGGCGGGTCTACTTCATCAGACGATGAGGGCGTCGCTTGAGGTAGTCTTCTTCCTCTTGGTTTCAAATTTCTGCCCCCCTGGTTGCTTCAATCGATCGATACACTTACTATTTTTATCCTTTTGTAGAATGTACAGAGGACTCAGGTGCTAATGGATAGGCTGGCGGAAAGAACTGCCTATATCGCCGCCCTGGAGAAGGAGAAGAAGAAGATGGGGGGCACGCTGGAGGCCAGCTCGGCCGAAATAAAGAAGGCGGAGGAGAAGCTGGCCCAGTCTGCAACTGAGCAACAAGCGGCAAAGGCCGAAATTATCAAGTTGCGGGGTGAGAACAAAAACCTGAGGGGTGTCGTGGATGATAAGGCGAGGAGGGCGGCTCAACTGGAGGCCGAGCTCGCCGCGAAGGGGGCCGAGCTCGTAAAGAGGGAGGCCGAGCTTGCCGAAAAGCAGAACGAACTGGCCAGGAAAGAGACCGAGCTCGAGGTCTCCAGGAAAGAGAGGGCTGATGTCGAGTCCACCCTGAGGGCCCGGGCCACGAAAGCTTATCAAGATGGAGTGGACTGGGCATCGGAGGAGTATGTGGCGCAAATTATGGATCTGAGCTCGGTGCTGTTCGAGATGGGGTACAAGGAGGCTCTCCGCAAATATGGGGTTCCTGATGATGCCCCCATATTCACGGACTCCCTAAGTTCCAGCCTGCAGTGTCGGGTTCAGAACCAGAGCCTGGCTCCAACCCTCCTGGGACCCCTATTGAAATTCCAGACGTGCCTCCTCCTCCGTCCCCCACCGAGGCCGAAGCGGCCCTGGTTTCCCCTCCGGCTCCTCCATCTGATGCTCCTGCCCCATCAGATCCTCCAGCTCCAGAAAATAAAGAAGTGGCGCCCGAGAAGCCATAGGATTTTTCTTCTTTTTTCTTTCAGATTTGTACGAAAAGCTTTGTATTCACTCTTCCATTAATGAAAAGAACGAATTTCTCTTTTGATTTTCCAGCAGTTTTCTTCTTTCTTTCTGCTATGTGATGTGGATGTTTTGGTGCGAAAACTTGCAAGTCCTTGAGGTCGGTAAAGCATCCAGACTATAACCCACCTTTCTGTCTTAGGATGGCGAACCCCTTCGGTGAGTTTACTAGGCTGCCTCTAGACCAATGGCTAGGCTCTAAAGACAAGCTTCTGGGAGAAATACCTTAGGAAGGAATTTGCAATTAGTTTGGGCTCATAACCCGAGATGCTGCCCTTTCGCTGGAGAGCTGGGGTCGTATCTTTATTTTTGGTGCGCACTCTTTGGCAACTAGAGGGGTCTGGACCAAACTCACGCGTAGGCCGAACTCTGTGCCGAGGGTTTCTAGGAGGCTGGCGCGAGGGCCGGGGCCTTGGGGAGTTGGTCATGTGACCGAACTCAAAGAGGCTGGCGCGAGGGCCGGGGTCCTTGGGGAGTTGGTCCTGTGACAGAACTCAAAGAGGCTGGCGCGAGGGCCGGGGCCTTGGGGAGTTGGTCCTGTGACCGAACTCAAAGAGGCTGGCGCGAGGGCCGGGGCCTTGGGGAGTTGGTCCTGTGACCGAACTCAAAGAGGCTGGCGCGAGGGTCGGGGCCCTGCTTACAACTGGAAAGACACAAGGCAGATCTTTGTCAAAAGGCTCTTCTTTATTGATCAATCACTTTGAATACACTAGAAGTAATATTTCTTGAGGTGTGCAGCGTTCCATGGTCGTGGCAACTCCTTGCCATCCATCCCTTCAAGCCTGTAGGCCAACCTTCCTGAGACTGAGACCACTTTGTAGGGGCCGAGCCAGTTTGGCGCAAGTTTACCTTCGTTAGGCTCTTTATCAGCTGGGAGCGCTTTCTTCAAGACGAGTTCTCCAACCGAGAACCTTCTTTCTCTAACCTTCTGATTATACCCTCGGGACAGCTGCTGCTGATAGGCGGCCAGACGCACGGATGCTGCTTCCCTCCGTTCCTCGGCGAGGTTCATCTCGTTCTACCCTTGATCGAAGAGATTTGTCCTTAAGGTCGGGAGGCCGACCTCGAGAGGGATTACAGCTTCCATCCCGTAGGCCAATGAAAAAGGGGTTGCCGAAGTGGACCGCCTCGGGGTGGTTCTGTACTCCCACAGCACATTCGGCAATTCTTCCATCCATCTGCCTTTAGCTTTGTCAAGCCTTTTCTTGAGTCCGTCCAAGACCACTTTGTTTGAGATCTCTGCTTGCCCATTGCTCTGTGGGTAGGCTGGGGTTGCATAGAGGTTCCTGATGCCGAGCCCCTGGCAGAAGTTTTTGAAGAATTTTGAGTCGAATTGGGTTCCGTTGTCCGAGACCAGGGTCCTGGGGATCCCGAATCGTGTGACGATGTTCTTCCATACGAAATTTTTTGTGTCGTGCTCGGTGATGGAGGATAAGGCCTCCGCCTCAATCCATTTTGTGAAGTAGTCGGTGCCCACCATCAGCCATTTCTTGTTTCCTGGAGTTCGGTGAAGAGGCCCCACAATGTCTAGCCCCCATTGAGCGAAGGGCCAAGGACTAGAGATAGGGCTAAGGTCCCGAGCTGGCTGGTGAAGGGAATGGGAGAACTTCTGGCATTTTTTGCATTTCCTGGCGTAGATCTGGGCATCCTTTTGCATGTAGGGCCACCAGTAGCCCTGACTGATAGCTCTATAAGCCAGTGACCTTCCCCCGATGTGGTTTCCACAGATTCCTTCGTGAATTTCAAAGAGAAAGTCCTCCACTTTGCTCGGATGGACGCATTGGAGGTATGGTCCTGAATAGGATTTTCTGTAGAGCTTTTCGTCTGGTGATAGCCAGAAGTGAGCCGCTTTCAGCCTGACCTTGTGAGCTTCAGTCTTGTCTTCAGGGAGCTTATCTTTTCTCAAGAATGTCACGATTGGGTCCATCCAGCTTGGGCCGAGATCGGTGCACAACACTTGCCGTGCTGGAAGGAGCTCTATGCTCGGTCTCTCCAGCGTCCCCACATCAACTGTCCTTCTCTTCCCAGCTTCTACGGCCGAGGCCAAGCTTGCTAGTGCGTCTGCATGGCGATTGGACTCCCTGCCAATTTGCCTGACTTCAGCTTTTTCAAACTGGGAGAGGAGCTGCCTGGTGTGGGCTAGGTAGGTTATCATTCTTTCATCTCTGGCTTGGTAGTCTCCGCTCAGCTGGCTCGTCACCAACTGGGAGTCACTGAAGACTACCACCCGACGTGCCCCTAGTAATCTTGCACTACCGAGACCGGCGATCAGTGCTTCATATTCTGCTTCATTATTTGATGCCTTGAAGTCCAGGGTCAGTGCCTGCTCAATGACTAGTCCTTCTGGAGATTGGAGGACAACGCCGGCACCTGCTCTTCTGGTAGTTGACGATCCGTCAACGAAGACTTTCCAGGCTGACTCAAGGAATTTTTTCCAAGACTGGTCTTCCTCGGTCTCAGTTTTAGCTTCATTATTGCTCTTGGGGTCCCCCAGTTCGGTATCGAGCGAGGTTGGTGCCGAACTAGGAGAGGTGAATTCGACGACGAAGTCTGCCAGGACCTGTGCCTTGATTGCTGTTCTGGGTTGATATTGGATATCGAACTGACCTAGTTCGACGGCCCACTTGGAGATTCGGCCAGAAAAGTCCGCCTTGCGGAAGAGGGATTTGAGTGGAAATTCCGTGATGACCACCACCGTGTGCGTCTGGAAGTAATGGGAGAGCTTGCGAGAAACGCTGATCAGTGCTAGTGCTAGCTTTTCAAGTGGCAGGTACCTGGTCTCGGCGTCGAGCAGGGTTTTGCTGGTGTAGTAGATGGGGTACTGCTGCTTGTCGCTTTCTCGAACCAGCACCGAGCTCACCACGTGGTCCGAGACTGCAAGGTAAAGATAGAGAAAATCGTCTTGCGACGGAGTGGACAAAAGTGGTGGTGAGGAGAGGTACCTTTTGAGCGTTTCCAGTGCCAGGTCGCATTCAGGAGTCCATTGGAACTTGGAACTTTTCTTCAGGAGCTGAAAGAATGGACGGCACTTATCCGAGGCTCGGCTGATGAAGCGGTTGAGTGCAGAGCCATTCCTGTGAGTCGCTGGACCTGCTTGGCCGAGGTGGGACGCTGGACTGACTGGATGGCTGCAATCTGCTCGGGATTAGCCTCGATCCCTCTTCTGGTCACCAAGCTGCCCAGGAATTTGCCAGAGCCGACGCCAAACGCACACTTGGAAGCATTCAGTTTGAGCTGGAACTTTCGGAGGATGGCAAATGTTTGGCGTAGGTCCGCCAGGTGGTTCTGCGACTCCTTGGACTTGACTACCATGTCATCAATATAGACCTCCATCGTCTTCCCGAGTTGGTTCTGGAACATTCTCGTGACCAGCCGCTGATACGTTGCCCCGGCATTCTTCATTCCGAAGGGCATTACCTTATAACAGTAGATGCCTCGAGGTGTTATAAATGCAGTTTTTTCCTCATCTGGTTCGTGCAGCGGGATCTGATGGTAACCTCGGTAGGCGTCTAGGAAACTCATCCTGTCATGTCCCGAGGTGGCGTCGATCATCTGATCGATCTTCGGGAGGGGGAAGCTGTCCTTGAGGCACGCTTTGTTGAGGTCGGTGAAATCCACGCAGACCCTCCATTTGCCAATTTTTTTTTTACCACCACTGTGTTGGAGAGCCACTGGGGATAGTGCACCTCGCAGATCGCCCCAGCCTCGATGAGCTTATCCACCTCTTCGATTACTGCCTGTGTCTGCGGGATCCCTGCCCTGCGAGCCTTCTGCGCTATGGGCTTGTGTCCGGGATCCACATTCAGCTTGTGACACTTGACCTCGAGGTCAATTCCTGGCATCTCATATGGAGTCCAGGCGAAGACATCCTTATTCAGAAGTAGGAAGTCTAGCAGCTCGGCCTTCTCGGTGTCGGGGAGCTGGCTACCCAGCATGAAGTAGCGCTTGGGGTCCTCGGGATTGATCCTGGCCTCGGTGAGATCCTCTATGCTTTTCTGCCCTGCTGTCCGCCCAACATCCTCAATCTCGGCTTCGAGCTCGGCCATATGCACTTGTCTCGGCTCCGCCTCCCCAGGTGTTAATGCTATGAGGCATTCTCGGGCCATCTACTGATTTCCGCACACAGTCACAATCTCGAACGCCCCGTCAGGCTTTGCTAATGGAAACTCGAGTTTTTGATGTAGGGTGGAGGGCACTGCTTCCATGGCATGCAGCCAACTTCGTCCCATGATCACATTGTAGGGGGATGGCGTGTCCACTACCATGAAGTCTGCCATCTTCGTGGCGCCTCCGATCCGGACTTCGAGTGAGACCCTGCCTTTGGGGTACACTGGTTCGGCGCTGAACCCCATTAGAGGGACATGAGCCTCCTGTAGGTCGGATTCGGTTAAGCCAAGCTGCTTAAAACAACTATAGTAGATGACCTCGGAGGAGCTCCCCGGATCCACAAGGACGCTCGGTGGTGTAGTTGTTGAGCCGCAGGGTGAGGATGAGGGCGTCATTATGGGGGAGCTGGACTCCCTTCAGGTCCTCGTCTGAGAACCAAATCCTGGGCCTTTCCCTTTTCACCCTCTTCGAGGCGCTTTCTAATTCTGCCGACATCACCTGCTTGCCGTGGGCAGCCCTCCTGGCCTCTGACCGAGCTCGGGCGCATTCTTTGCTTGAGGAGGGGGCCAGGTGGATGACGTTGATGATGCCTGCTGGTTCGTCACTGTCCTGGTCTTCACTGGGTGGAGCGCGCCGCTGAGTTTGGTTAACCCTTTCTTCCTTCTTGATGTACTCTTGGAGGTGCCCGTCTTTGACGAGCCTTTCAAGGTGAGACTTCAGCGCAAAGCAGTCTTCGGTCATGTGCCCGTGCTGCTTGTGATAGGAGCAGTTCTTTTGCTGGTCTCGGGTGGATGGGTCGTTCATCATCGGCCGCGGCCACTGAAAGTACGGTTCTGCCTTGATCTTCTTCAGGATCCTGTAAATGGGCTCCCTGAATACAACATTGATGGCCCTGTAAGAACCGCTGGCGGGCTTGGGGGGCTGGAACTTCAGTCTCTTGCTGTTATCCGAGGAGATTGAGAGAGAGCGGGCGGGCTTCCTCTTATCCGACCTCGGTCTGGGGAATGTCCCTTCTCTGGTGGAGGCCTGGTGCTTCTTCGGGAATCCGAACCGCTCTGTGCAATGGGCCTCGTCCTCCTCCTGCTCGATGTACTGCTTCACCCTTGCCATCAGTGCTTTCATCGTCGCCACAGGGTTCCGGACTAGGTCTCTGCGGAGTTCGTTTCCTGGGAGTAAGCCCTCCCTGAAGCACATGATGGCGATCTCGTCGTTGGCGTCGGTAATCTGACTGTATATTGTCCAGAATCTCCTGGCGAAGGCAGTGATACTCTCACCGTCTTTCATCCGGATCGCCATGAGATTGCTACCCGTCTTCGGGATGACGCGGTGTGCTTGAAACTTTTCAAGGAAAGAGCTCCGGAGCTGCCGCCAGCTCGAGATCGTTCCGCGGGGGAGCGCGCAGAACCACCGGAGGGGGAGGTCTCCCAGACTGGATGAGAAAACCCTGCAGTTCAAAAGACCGACGTCCCCCCAGACCGACATCCGCTGAGTGAAATGCCGCAGGTGCGCCTTTGGGTCCGAGGCTCCGTCATAAAGGACGAACCTCGGGACGCTAAATCTTTCAGGGAGAGAGAAGTTTTTGATTTCCTGCGAAAAGGGGGACTTGCCCTGATCGTCCTCTTCATGCTCATCAGCTAGGTTTCGGGTGTACCCGATCTCGGCCAATCGGGCCTGGACCTCCTGTTTGATGTAATTGTCCAGCAACTCTCTAAAGTCCGCCCGGTCATCTGGTCTCGGTGATTCTGGCCCGCGCCGCGATCCCCTGAGGCCACTAGGCAGATGACTGCTGCTTGAGCCCTCCTCCTCACAGCGGTATCTCCTTCTACTGTCGAGGACCTGTCTCAGGTTTCAGTTGTCCGGGTGGGCCTGCTGTCGTCGGGGAGGTGGACTACGAGACTTTCTCTCATTTATCTCGAGTCGTTCCTCGAGGCGACGAATCACCTCGTCTTTATCTTGGAGGGCCTGGTGCTGGGCATTGAGCTCTTTGAACAGGGGGTTGTCACTCCTGGCTCCACGGGTTTGATGAAAGGACTGGCCGTTGCCGTGGACGCGCTGGTGGGACTGTCGGGACCCCGTCCGGACGGGGGTCTTGCCTCGTCGTCGGAGACCCGCCGTGGAAGCGTTTTGCTGCGGACCCTCGTGTGGCAGCTCACCAGTGTGGTGAGGAGTCTCATGACGGCTATCTTGGCGGAGGCGCGTGGTTATGGGCCGAGACGAAGAAGCCGACTGGACGATGCCCTCTACGTGCGCGGCACTCGACTTTATCCCTGACCTCCTCTGACGCGAGGTCCCCGATGGCTCCTGCCCGATGGGGGGAACCCCGGTCGGTCCCGGAGGGGGAAGAAGAGCAGAGTGAAGGCCAGGGGGTGGTTCCGGAACAACCCGCTGGGGCAGTTGCGATTGCAAGAATGGTGGAAATGCAGGTTGCTCCTGTAGCGGGAAGGACGATGCTTTTTGGGACTTCAATGGTCCTCCGCCACCGTGTCTGGTCTTTGGAGGCATGGCTTCTGTAGAGGCTTTGACACAGATCCTAATTCCCACAGACGACGCCAACTGTAAGTGCCTAAAAATTACGGACTTAGCCAATGGAGGATTAAGCTCCTGATTTGAGGATTTAGGGAGGATAGAGGGAAAGGATCAAGCCTCCAGTGACCTGAAAGGGGGAAGATAACATTCAGAGACCCTGGCTATGGGCAGCCGAAGGCCCTCCGACGCTCAAGTCAGTGTGAGAACTGAAAGAGAAAAGAGAAAGAGAGCTCTGGGAGGGGAGGATTGTGCGTACCTCGTATGATTTTCCTTCACGCAATATATATAGACGTGAGAGTCACCATGGCACTGTCGACATGAAGGGATGGCAGTCCCATCAGCGTATATTCGTACCTCCTGAGTGGGGGTAGGTAAAAAGGGAATGTCCCATCGGACCAGCACCCCTTGCCTATGGACATGACTTTAGATAAGGCGTGCTCCTTATCTAGGTCCGGCGCCCACTCTGTTGTCAGTTTGCCGATCCCGTCATGGCAGCGCATTTATGGCCACATTTATGGCTGAGTGACAGGGGCCGAGGTCGGGCAGAGGCGAAGACCGAGACCAGGACTCGTGACGCAGCCACCGAGACTCGCTCCATGACTTCTTCCGAGATGGCGTCGCGGCCGAGCTTGGATGGAACCGAGACCGATGGTAAACCGAGACTGGGGAACGGCCCCCACACACTATCTATCCATCATATCCATCATTCTATTAGGGTTTAGTGTTTATTTTGTTTCGCATTTCACGGTTTTGGTAATCTAAATGGGTTTCTATATTGAATTTGAACTTCTACAGGGCCCTTTCTAGAAATTTAGGAACTCAAATGTCAGAAGAATTATTCAAGAACTATTAGAATACGATTTACTACAGGTTCTAACTAGAACCAATCTGCTTGCCTGTAATTCTTCTTGTTGCATGTAACTGAGTTCCAAGTGGATGGACCCTTGTTAAAAAGACTTGGGTTGCCAAGTAAATCTGATTATCTGAAACCTGCATTTAGTAAAAGAGTATTGTTGTTTGGATTCATGGTAAATCTTATTGGCACAACATTTTCAAAAAATTTGGGTTTTCATAGCTTCTGAGAGGATATTTCTAGGAATTGAGGTTTATCTACTGTTCAAGTGCATGATGGTTATTCTTTATTTGAAAGCGGTGGCATCAAAAGGTCCAACTCTTTGTCAACTGTACGGGCTGTGGGTAAACTGAATCATCTGAACCCAGCCGTGTAACACTTTTCTGGCTGATAAGAACGAAAAATGTTATATTTTTCTCCATTAATATTTAGTTCTTTGTACCTATTTGATATCTAATTGCACTCATTATTCTTATATTTTGATTTAGGATGCAATTGGAGGGCTAAACGCAAAACGAAGCTAATTGGGTTATTTTAGATGAATTTTCACATCGCTTCGCAAGTTGGGCATAACTTTCATCCGAGCTCCGGTGGAGACGATTCAAGATACTGTGGAACGTTAAAAGAATGTGATCATATTTGATGCTGATTGGACGGAGTTGATTCAGAACCGGGTCTTGTTTAGAGGAAATCAAGTAGAAGGGCATTATGGTAAATTTGAAGAAATCAGAAGTTCGTCAAAACATATCCAATATTGGGCTCATATTTTGCAGAACGAAAAATAGTGCAACTTTGATTCTTGGGTCGAGTCCAACGGAAGCCCGAATGAGAAGATATGACCAAGAGGAAGCCCGAATGAGAAGATATGACCAAGAAGAAGATTTTGACTCAGTTAGAATTTAATGGAATAATTTATTGATTCCCATCTCCAAATCCAAGCCACTTCCAATTCTCCCTCACGTCAATCTCCTTCTCTGATTCAGTCTCTCTTTATAATGTTTCTTTTCATCTTCTAATCCTCATCCAACACAACTGCCGCTACATCTCCATGGGCCCAGCCACTCTTTTCTCTCCACATCACCCTTTCCCATTAAAACTCTACCATCTCACAAGCTATTTTATCTCATCATCTCATCCACCAGCCCTATCTCTCCACCTCTATAAATCATCACAGCAAGCTACTGAGAGATGGACGTCATTCACAGAACAAGTCTCTGCACCAACGATTTCTCTCTCTCTCTCTCTCTCTCTGTTCTTTCTCCATTCTTTTTCCATTCTTTTTTCCATTTAATTTATTTTGCAAGTTAGGATGGCCCTGCGTGGCTAATTTTCTGTAATTGGTTGAAGGAGACTGAAGCCTCGGAATAAATACTGTGAGATCTAAATTATTTTTATTGTTCAATTTATGCTTTGAACATGGGTTGTTCTTCTATATTTAATTTATTATCATGATTGTTTCGTTTAATTGCTAGGATGCATACTAGTATATTTTTCGTTGCAATCTAATGCTAAATTAGAAATCAAATCCGTAATTGTTTGATCCCTCTAATTTGTGAAGCAACTGATATTTAATAATTTACTGCGTTAGTAATTATTAGATATTAGGAAGAACACTTGGCTAAATTAAATGCAACCGCTTGTGCTTGTGTTATTTGGGTTCATCGATCTCTCTGATTTTAATGCTTTTACTAAATTAAATCTATAGCGCTTGTCTTAGGTTGTTTAGTAATTAGGGTTAATTAGAGCGCGTGTTTTCTAATTAACTAATTAAGGAGGTAGGAATTTAATTCCAACGATGAATATTCAAAGTGTTAATTGATTTATTTTTGCATCAATGATCAGTTTTGAATTTCCGATGGTGGATGTTAACTTTGACCAATGCTTGCTCCTTTGATTGAACTCGTTACTTTACTGCTTTTTATTTGCTTTTATTTATTTTTGCTTCCAGTATAATCAAAACCCCCATTTTTTATCACATAGCATAAAATTTGACTAAACACTCTCCGTGGGAACGATCCTTACTCGCACTACTACATTTATTTTTGGAGTAAAGGTTTTATTATATTTGGGTGCCGGCGACAGCACGACCACTGGCCCACATAGTAGGTCGGGCGTGTGGAGAGCTATTGCTTCCGTTGGAGATGAAACGAATGTGAGGGAAAATTACACATAAAGGGGTGGGTTTGTGGTGGGGAATGGTAAAGATGTTAAGGTTTTGGTTGGATGATTGGGTGGGGATGGGTCCCTTGAGCAGTATGTTACCCAGACTCTTCTGTCAATGAATGTTTTGAGGTGAGGAGTGCTTGCATAGTTTGGGGAGTCTCTTTTAGGAGGAGTCTTTGGCCATTGGAGGGGGAGTCTTATGAGGAGTTGTTTAGTATTCTTATTAACTCTTTTTTTTTTTTTAGGGAATCTAAGGTGTCTCTAATTTGGAAGCACTCCAGCTCCGGAGAGTTCTCGGCTAAAGCTTTCTATTTGGCCTTGGAGGGAACTTTGCTTCATAGGGCCCCTTCCTCCCTTGTGTGGTTGGGGTTGGCTCCTCCTCGAGTTAAATGCTTTTTGTTGGTTAGTTGTTGTTGGTAAAGTCTCAACAATTGACAATCTAAGAAGGAAAGGGTTTACTTCTAATAATCTTTCAAACAATTGTGTGAAGTGTGGCAAGGAGGAGGAGTCAATCAACCATCTTTTTCTTCACTGTGAAGTGGCAATTTTGGTTTGGAGCAACTTTATCCAGAGATGCGGTTTAGCTTGGTGTTCCCCTAGAGCCCGTTTGGTAATTTTACTAATATAGTCAAGTGAAGTCAAGTCAAATTAAACATTCCATCAAAAGCACTTTTTACCAAAACTCCCTCTATCTTTTCCAAAAAAAAGTCAAAAAGTAACTACATTTACTCACTAAAAGAAAAAAAACTCCATTTCCCCATACAAAAAGTAAAAAGTATTTCATCCCAAACAACTAAAAACAAAATACCATCATAACTCACTTATATTTTATTCATTCTTCTCATTTCACTTCACTCCACTTTATTTTAAAAGTAAATTACCAAACGGGCCCCTAAGAATATTGTTGACGTGGCAGAATCTTGGTTGAGTGGGTGCTTCGTAGGGTACGACCGAGTCTTATGGAGGATGATCCCCTTCGCTATCTTATGCTCGATTTGGAAGGAGAGCAATAGTAGAATCTTTTGGAGTTCTTCTTCTTCAACGGAAGATTTGACCTCTAAAGTTGCTTTTAGGATTGCAAAATGGGCTTTGATTAGAAAGGAGTTCTCCAAGCTACCTTTGACAACATTCTTTCAAGTTGGGGAGCTTGCATGGTGTGTGGCCTTTCTATGGAGAGTAGATTGACCCCTTGGTTTCCCCCTCCAGAAGGGGTTTTAAAGTAAAATGTGGATGGTTCTTCAAGGGGTAAGTTGGGTCAAGTAGGGATTGGAGGCGTGCTTCGCAATAGCAAGGGCGAGGTGTTACTGATGTTTTCAAAGAATATTGGTGTGTGTGATTCCAATGAAGTGGAGGTATTAGCTATTCTGGAAGGTCTTATATTGTTTCTCTACAATATATGGTGGTGCACTTATCAAAAGTGATTCCTCTAATGCGATTGCTTGGGTGTTGTCATGACCCGAGCTCGAGATCCGATTACTCCGAACAAACCCTGAGTCGCGACATCACGTAGTCCCGTAAACTCCGAATTAGCCGAAGTTATTGCGGAAATTACATTCATCAATATTAAATTACAAATTTACAAGTTCCTTACCAAAAGTAAAGTTCCTTATACACAATTTAACATTTACATTTCACTATTTATGTCAACCATCTGCATATTCAAAATACATTGTAGGATGGCAAGTATAAACATTCCAAAATAATTTCTTTCAAAAAGTTTCTGCCACAGTTCTCGCAGTCGATATCAATATCAAATGATATCCCGTCCATTCCATTCTATCAGTTCTCCTAGAGGAACTTGAGCAGTCTCCTTCGCTGGCGCTACGGCCTCTGCAAGACCGGCATTGGCAACTGGGCTGTAATGCCATCAATAACATTGGTGAATACGACGATTCAACAATGTATACACAATTCTATGATGGTACATGGTAATACATATACTTAACCTGTTCAATCTATCAATTAAACAATTCTACTAATCAATATCCATTTCTAGACAATTCGTACAATGACACTAACATATGCATTCAGAGTCAAATAGTAGACAATTACTAATTGGAAACTACAATAGCATTTCATCTCATTGCATTTCATTTTTTCCAAAAGGAAGTATTAATTCATTTTTGTCATTTATTCAATTATTCAATTGTTCACTTCATTGAATCATTCCATTGAATCATTTAATTCATTTAGTGTGGGATCTACCAGTGTTCGGGCCAAGGACAACCGGCATTACCACAGAGCTCCGGAACACCCCCAAATCCATTTACTGTAGTAAGAATAGTCATTTATTAATTCATTTCAGCTCTATTATGAGCTATAATAGAACTACTATGTAGTGCCAGACTTGGGAATCAATTCAATTCAATATATATCTCAAGTCAATGTTCAACTCATCTGGGTTTCGATTCGACTTAACAATTTCCATTCAAATAAATGAAATGAATAAACAATGACACAATTTACATTAGACTTGAGATAACAATATGGATGCAATTCAATTGGAGAAGTAGAGCAATTTACACTTCTATTCATTTCTACCATTCAAACCAATCATTGGCTTTCATTTTAACCATCTATCTCTATCACTTCAAACCAATCATTTAGGTGAAACGTTCGGTTAGCTAATGTACGTGTTATTCTTGATGAACATCACATTATTTATAATTTGTACATTAGGACTTCCTTAGTTAACACCTATGAAGTTTTGTACATAACTTCCGCAACATTTTGCTCTGTTTCCATTAATTCCAATCAATTCGTCACTCATTTCAATCAAATTCGAGACTTGGATTTGTCACGAACTTCAATCCAATTGTGACAACAAAGTTCGCATAATTAGTCTTAAAACTATCTATTTAACAGTCTCAAGAACTCCCTAATTCAATAGGCTTAAAACCTGAAAATTCAGAACTCCAAATAGAAAAACTTTTCTGAGTTCGGCTACCTGTTCGGTTGGCCGAATGGTAGCATTCAGCTAACCGACAAATCTCAGTCACCTGTCGGTTGGCTCTCCAGAACCTTACATTCTATTGAAAATCCTTTTAGGTGAGTTCGGTCACCTTTTGGTTACTTGTTCAGCTGGCCGACTTGTGGAATTCGGCTTGCCGAATGAATTCGGTCAGGTTATCGATGGCTTCAATTTTCTCAGAAACTCAACACAGTCACATTCGGTCACCTGTTCAGCTAGCTGAACAGTGCCCAGGTTCACAGAATAATTCTGAATTGAATTTTCTGATTTTGAACTCTAAGAGTTCATACATCATTTTTAGCATCATAAATCATAAGAGATGCATATACTCGCCTCTGTTTGAAGTCAGTTGACAATAATCCCTCTTTGCTAACTCAATTTGAGATGAAATCCTCTTAATTGAAATCCCTCTTTCAACCTATCATCTAGAAACCATTCAAAACAAAACTCCTTGAGTTATTTGTACTAAATATAGTCCTAAACACTTAATAGAACTTGAAAGTTCTGTAAAGGAACTAAAGCACTTGTAATCTCTTGATGAGAAATTTGAGGTCGTCTTCAACTCTTAACACCCAAAGAAATGAAAGAAGCTTGATGAAGAAAACGAAGTAGTTCAATCTCCTTTCCCAAATTTCCTTACAAGCTTCCCTTCTAAGCAATTGATGGAAAAGAAAGAAGATGAACCTAGGGTTTGAGCTCTCAAACACTTGTGCTGGAAAATGAGTGGATGAACTCAATTTGAGTTCGTCTAAACCTATATAATGGAACTTTTGCACCTAAGTCCTCATTCTCCTTGATCTCTTATATACATTGAGTCAAATGAAGAGTCATTTGATCCATTTCAAGTCAAATGTAATCACGACCATTATGAAAGTTAATATACTCTATGAGATACGCCCGTTGGTATCAAGAGTGACCATATTCGATAAAATTCGCGAAAATCCGTATTTACACAAAAGTCCTTGTCTTTCCTTGTTTGAGTCTAAAATCAACTCAATTACCTTAATCTCATTCAAATTCATTTCACTATGCTTAATTCATTCACTTGATACTAATCTCATTCATTTTAGTCATTAACCACAATTAGCCTAATTATACATGATTAATTAGCATTATCTTAATTAACTAGAGTTAATCTTCATTAACTCGGGACGGGGTGTAACATGTGTCCAACAAGAAGGCTAATCCATGGAGATTCCAATTTCATTTTAATGAAATCAGGGAGTTATTGACCAACAGAAATGTTTCCTTCAGTCATGTGTTTAGATCCGCCAATTCCTTAGCGGATGTATTATCCTAGTGAGGGGACGATAGGATGATTCCTTGGGTGGGTGTGTTATTAACTTATTGTAATTGAGGTTGGGCCGGTGCATCTCTCTTGTACCTTCCCGTTCCTTTGTTTTGATTTTCTTTGTCTCTCCCTTTTTTCTTATTGAAATCTTTTGTTACCGCTTCAAAAAAAAAAAAAAAAATTTGTGTTTCTTTAGTTCCCCTCAGGTAGCTGGCTTTGCGTTATATCCATGTATCATTTTTGATGAATTAGAAATCTATATACTATCCCCTCCGGTAGTTGGTAAGATGGCACCCCCTTTTTTTAAAAGGATACTTGAGAGGTGGAGCCCCTCACCTCTGAGCATTGCTTGAAAGGTGTCCCAAATTATCCTTCCTGTTTAAAATCTCAACAAAGGCACTTATCATTTCACCACATTGTTATCACTAATTAGAATCAGCCATCAACAAAAATGTGGAAGAAACTACCTAATTTCGCTTACAAGTGACTCATTTTCGCTCAATTCCACCTGTTAATACTGCAACCTACAATTGTTTAAATAGTGACGTTTGACCCTAATTCCAATCCAATCAGGGTCATATATTATGCATACCACGAGAACAATTATGTATAAATTACATTACTATTTATATTTTATCCATATCGATCTAATGATTTGTCCACCAAGAATCTTTTATCATGGGTACATGTACTGAACATAGATAACATGGCTCTTTCATCCTATCTAGGTTAGTTTTGGCACATATTTCTCCTTGTATTTTGTCATATACTTTTTGTCTTATAGGGTTATTTTTTAATATTTTTGTCCTTTAACCGTTTGTTATTTTGTATAAATTATTTTATTTAAATTTAAAAAATAATTATTTTATGTATTCCATATGAATTCCTCACCTGTTACCAAACATGCCCTTAATGAAACAAATATTCTCTTAGAGAAAACATAACATAAATAAAACTCTAACTTTTATATAGAAGATAGTTTTCTATAAAATCTTTCATATCATGGCGGCCAATGATACATCTCTATATTTACCAACACAAGATGAACATTTATTAATCATGAGTGCTAATTATCCATTTCTTACAATTGTAGCAGCAAGGTAAAACTCTCTAACTTTCTGCAATTCTGCGATCACATCTTTCATCTCTTTTCGAGCTCTCGGGGATTCAACCGAACATGATACACCTAATTTCGCCAATGAAACCAAGCACTCATGCACCATGCTGTTAACTCTATTGTTTCTACTGTGTCTGATGATTTCAATTTCTTTTGAGAGCAATCGACGATCCACGATGTCCATTACACTTTCAGGCAATGCCATCTTTGCAAATTGATGAAGACCGAGATCGTCTTTAAACAAATCATCAGAAGGTCTCTTGCCGGTGACCATCTCCAATAGAAGGATCCCATAGCTATACACATCTCCATATGTTGATGGATTAGCACCCATACCATATTCTGCAATTCATAAACCTCATATTTTTAATAGGGACTATCAAGGCATTCGAGCATAAATAGGCGCACACCAAGGCTTGATCAATTTAACTATTGGGCGGGAAAACCAGGCCCGAACCCATCCTATGGACCTTACAACACAGCTGCCAAATCTGGCTAAGGCTTGTTGGGCTTGGGCTTCCCTAGCACGAGTGCCCTTAGCATACAGTGTCAAGATTTTACTTGAAGTTAATTCTCATAGACTTTAAGGTAACTTCAAGTCCATTTGGCATTTATGAAGTACTGAAAAGTATAAAAAGACTTAGGTAAGTGCTAAAGATTAAAAAACTAGATTTAAGAATAGAAGTGTGACCCGGAGCAATATATCCAATAGATCCCATTGGAGCAAGCGAATTGGTCTGACATTGTGAGTAATTGATACCTTCGGAAATGATCGTTGCTAGGCCAAAATCACTCACGTGTGCAACCATGTCATCATCAAGAAGAATGTTGCTTGGTTTTAGATCGCAATGAACTATTGGTGGTCGGCAATGATTATGAAGATAATCCAATGCACAAGCTATATCAATAGCTAGATTCAGCCTCTGAATAAGGTTTAAAATCTTCAACGGATGAAGCTCATTTGCACTTGGATGTAGCCAACTGTCTAAACTCTCATTAGGCATGTATTCAAGAACTAATGCCTTAAAATCATTGCCACTAAAGTCGATGCTTGAGCAAACAGTGAAGATTTTGACAATATTTCGATGTTGAATGCTTCTCAAGGCTCTACATTCGGCTATGAAAGACTTAGAAGCTCTTTGATGCTGTAATTTGAGAACCTTTATTGCAACAATAATCTCCATGCGATCTATAAGTCCCCTGTAGACAGAACCATAACTTCCCACACCGATCAAATTGGCAGATGAGAAGCCATTAGTTGCTCTAAAAAGCTCTGCATAAGACCCCGTTTGGCATCTCTATTTGAGCCTCTATTTCTCTAAAATGTCTAAAACGGACAGAGGTTCCAAAATTTAGACTGTTTGGTACATAATTTTCTCCTTTGTATTCTGTAGAAATTTAGAGCCAAATCCTCTAAAAATCATATGCTCCCATACCTAGCAGATGATAAATAGACGTTTTGCCTCTTCAAAATATAGAGGCGGAGATATTTTCATTGACAAAATCACCCTCAGACGGTGTTTTATTGGCACCGTCTGTCCTTTGAACAAAACCTCAAGCCCGTTGAAACAACTCAAAACAAACCCTCGTTCGTTTGGAGAGCTCTGCAGAGGGAAAAGAAAGAAGAGAGAAAAACTTCAGAGGAGGTATGCCTTCTTCTCTCTCTTTCTTATGCTTATTCTTTATCTCTTTCTTTCTCTTTATATGCTTCTTCTTTGTCTCTTTTGTTCCTTTTTTTTTTTTTCCTATTTCAATGATTCTGCAGCAATGGGTTTCCCTCAATGTTGGAAGGAATGGTTCTAGGGTTTGGATTTTCTACAAGTGTTTTTTTTTATTTTTTATTTTATTTTTTGTGGGTTTTGGACTGTGGTGTGGTGATGACTGGGGTATCAAACCATGTATATGATCAGGATATCCAGCATATTCTGCAGAGTGTAGTCTGATTTGACTTTCATTTTGATTCTATTCTATTTTATTTTATTTAGAAGAGTTGTGTAATAATCTGAAAGGGGGTGGTAGATTATACCACGAGCACACTGATCATAAAGATATTGTACATTTACTCTATCCAGAGGGTGAGTTACATGGTATTCTCACGAGACAGCTGGAACGAATTACAGTGATTGGGCTGTCTAAACTGATCCATGGCGGCAATCACATGGAATGTTGGAAGGAGAAAACAGCCACGCCCATGCCCAAATTTAAATAAAATCCAAAACCTGGACCTGCAACTACTTGGGTAGTAATGCTATATACAAACATGTATATAACATAATCAGGTCCTTGGCTATGAAACTGATTGACTTGTACAGAGATTTTATTGGGGTCAAATATTGGACACATACCCAGGTTTTCATTTTTGGGTCCTTTGGGTATTCAAGCAAGGAAGATGGTGATAATGGTTTTGCTTCTCTGTTTTTGCTTCTTCCAGTGGAATGTACATCTTCATTTCATTGTTTATCATGCAGTGATAAACAAATCAGGACACTGCTCATCATTCATCTAATGTTCCTGTAGTTTCTTTCTTGAGTCATTGTCAACAAGGGCCTGGATGGTTATGGCTAGAAGTGTAGGTGATGATTGATGAGTTCACAAAAAATACACTTTCATAGCATTATTTTATGAGGTTTCAAAGATAAAAGAACTCAAAACACTATTTTTAGCATAAAAATAAAAAATTTCCTCCCCATCATGCTTTGCTCATATCTTTCCATTATAGATAGCCATTTGTATGCATTTATATGAGTTCCAATGGCCTCCATACAAAATATGTTAAAAAATACTCTCAATTATGTTAATTTCTCTTTGTAGGTGTTAATTGAAGATTAATTTGAAGATTAAAGTTGAGATTCAAGAGTTAAAGAGAGTAAGGCTAAGTTTGGAAGACAATTGGATGAAGAAATGACAAAGATAGGCCAACAATAAGAAGAAAAATGAAAGACCTGGGTTGGTATTTTGACCATATCTTTTCACTCAGATGTCCGATTGATGTGATCTCAGAAGCATTGGAAAGCTTGTTCTAAGATCTACAAATCATATTTCACAACATTTTTCCCAATTCGGACGTTCCAGGGGTCAAAATTGCACATCAATCTGAGGACTGTTTTCTAACACGAGAATTACATTCATATGTTCATATTTCCATTCTTGTGAAGTCCCACATTGGAAAGAAACCAAAAAGAGCAAGGCAAATATCTCTATATAAGGAAGGGAGCTCTAGGCATTAGAGACACAAGCAAGGAGAGCCTCCTCCTCTTTACTTAAGCTATTCATGTAATTGAGAGCAATTGTAGAGAGAAAGTGAGGAAAGCCTTGTAAAATTTGAAGATTTATAATGAAAGCTTTGTCTTCTCCAATGGGTGGCTAATCACTTTGATTGGATCTTCTAGATGAAGCTAAGTTAATACTTTTCCTTTTGCTTATGCTCTTAATTCCCTTTGTGTGCTTAACATGCTAGAATAGATTTTTCTTCATTGCAATGTGCTACTTTCCATGCTTATTTTAATTCCTAGCATTCTTTTTACTATTTATGCTTAGGTTTGATAAATCATGCTTAGGAGTTAATATCTTTTGATGGTTTATGCTTACTTTTGATAAATAGTCATTAGGAATCTTTTCTTTTATGAAGGGAAGAAAATCTTAGCGATTAGATTGTTAATTTCTATCTTAGAGCTTTAAAGTTATATTTTCCAAATCTAAGCATTGATTTGTCATTAGATTTGAGTATTTATTTGGGAAAATAGAAGAGCATTAGCATTAGATTAGTGTCACTTAGTGGATTCTAGATGATTCAATCTATTCATTAGTATTGCTTGTTGCTTATTTTACTTGCTTTAGTTTAATTGTATTCACATTCCCACACACTTATTCACTTGTTTTAATTCTCACACTCCATTTCTCTATCCACACCATCATACCCATTAGCTTATTTGTTCATACCTTCTATGTGTTTGTTTTTATTCCTCATTTGATTTTACACTTTTAGCACATTTCTTTTTATCTCCATCCACTCATTTTCTATCTTGTTCTCTTTATTAGTTAGTTTTCATGGATGCTTTTAGTTTATTTCTATCTTGATCTTTCACTTATTTTCACACACTTACTCATTTCTAATATTGTTCATTTGTTCTTGTTATTAACCTTGTTATTTTTCTTTTGATATTAACTTTGTTACTAACCTTGTTCTCACTTAAGTTCTTTTATTTCTACTTACATCTCTTTGTTATCTAGTTTCTTGTTTTCTTTTAGTTTGCATTTTTTATTTCCTTTGTTATTATCTTGTTTCTTGTTTTTGTTATCTCCATTTGCATTTATTAGCTATATTTGAGTTGATACTCCTTTTCATTAATCATTGTTATTTCTCTTGTAACGATCCTCGTGGGAACGATATTCGGACTTCCATAGTCTATATTACTTGAGACAACCGTATACTTGCGGAAAAATTCTCAAACAAGTTTTTGGCGCCGTTGCCGGGGATCGGCGTACATAGGAATCCTTGATTTTAAGGATTTTCAACTCTCATATAGCTTAGTTGCATTTTTATTCTTTCTTTTAGTTTTCATTGCGGATTCTACACATTTTCCATTGTTTGTATTTTCAGTGATTCCGCGGTTGGAGCAAGGAAAGAAGAAAAGAGCAACCAAAGAACTCTAACTTAGGAATTTAATTTGCTTTCTTAGAAAAATCTTGTATTAGGATTCATTTCAAGTTTGTAATAATTTTAAAGTTCATTTAAGTTTTCAAAGCATTGTAATAATTAAGGAAGGAGGACGGTTGGACGATACCGTCGCGGCCCCCCAAGTTCGTACACCGAAATTGGTGTTGGTGGCTTGGGTTGACTTCAACCGATCTTTCCCCAATTTAGTTTGGGAGGTGCGTATTTCGATACACCCACGCATCCCCTGTTAGTGGGTCAATTTTGTTGGTTGTTTGGTTGTTTAATTGCTTTGTAGTGCTTAATCATTTTAAAATACACAAAGTAATTTGGAAAGCACACACTTAGTAAGGGCAATCATACCCCCAACAAGATAAGGATTGGATTTCATCACCATTTCCTTGCCCATAGGAACTCATTTTCCTCACTACTTAGGAATCCTTAACATTTAATAAAATTTGAGTAGAAACGTGACCATAGGACACGAGCTCATTAGGAGAAGACCATCAAAGGTTGTACCATTTGCGCTCCTTGACGAAAATCGGTGCCTAGAATAGCCTTGTCCCTTTAAGGGAGACAGTTCATCTGTTCTAGGAGTTTGGTATTTAAGCGGAACCTTTGCCACGGGCATCGTGATCCCACCAATCCCCTGGGGGCTTGCCTGGCCGATTACGTTTCATAGGACCGGATTGGAGGCCTAGGTGTACTCTTCACAGTTAGGAGCTGTCTAGTTTAATTTTAGGTAGCCTTAGTTGAGAATAGTTTAGTTTGTTTTTCAAAATCATTTTGTTTTTCTTGTTTGTGTTTAAGCATTAATCCTCGTTCATCATCACTTGAGTGGACCATCATTTTCGAAGTTGAGAGGTAGTTTATGCACAGTTGGTTACGTGTGCAGGGTCGTTTAGAGAGCTTTGATTTATTCGATATCCCTATTGAGAATTTTGTGGGCCCCATTGCCATTGAGGAAATGGCTGACGGAAACCCACAAACCCAACCCATGACTCTTAGGGAGTACATGTACCCAACCCGATCTACCCAACCCTCATGCATCGTCATACCCGCGACAAATGCCTCATTTGAGCTGAAATCCGGCTTAATCCAGATGTTACCAATTTTTCGAGGGGTGGAAAATGAGAACCCATATCAGCATGTGAGAGAGTTTGAGGAAATCTGTGGGACCATGAAGTATAACCATATGTCTGAAGAGGCCCTTAAGCTTAGGTTGTTCCCGTTCTCACTGAAGGAGAAGGCAAAAGCATGGCTTTACGCCTTACAGGCTAATTCCATAAACACATGGGAGGGACTAGTCGAGGCCTTTTATAAAAAGTTTTATTCAAAACAGAAAACGGCCTTCATTAGACATTCCCTGAACAACTTCCACCAACTGGAGGGAGAAACCATGTATGAGTACATGGAAAGGTTCAAAGACTCATTGTTGCAATGCCCGCATCACGGATTCGAAAAGATCCGGTTAGTCCAAATCCTTTATGAAGGACTGGACTATCCCACCAAGACCATGGTGGAGTCTTTCTGCAATGGAGTATTCACTCAAAAGACAGCTGACCAAGCTTGGACATACCTTGAGGAGGTCGCTGAGAACACTCTCCAATGGGAACCTATCAGAGAGGATCCCAAAAGACCCATTGTTGCAGAAAGAAGGGGCATGCATAGAATGAAACCCAAATTCGAGGCCGAGGCCAAGTTGGCCACGCTGACAAGGAGATTAGAAGCCCTTGAAATGAACCAAACATGTCAGCAGACCACCCCAAAGACCCTGGAATCATTAAAGATGAGCCAAGCAGTCAGTGACCCTACTGCCCCACCCTGCACCAATTGTGGAGAGTTCACCCATCATGGATCCCAATGTAGAGCATTCTTTGGTCAAAGTCAAAGTGAGAGTATGGAGGAGGTGAGTGCACTTTACCAGAATACTAGATATGAGAGGCCGAGGTATGATCCATATGCTAATACATACAATCCTGGTTGGAAGGATAATCCTAATTTTTCATGGACCAAAGGACAACACCAAGGAAACCCTTCTCAGCCAATGGCCCAGCATATGCCACCTCCGGGATACCAAAAGCCTCAAGTACCCCAAGTGTCACAGGGACCACCCATGGTCCAAGGTTATCAGAATCTTAATTCCCAGAATCAGCAGATAAGTTCTCTAGAGGACACAATGAAAATGTTGGCCCAAAATACCCTCCAATTCCAACAAAGCACTACTCAGAATTTGAATACCAATACCCAGTCCATTGCCAAGTTGGAATACACTGTCAGCCAGTTGGCCAGGTTAATAGCTCAAAGAGACAAGGGTACTTTTCCAAGTCAGCCCGAAGCCAACCCCAAAGGCCAAACTTCAACGGGCCAATTTGTTGTCCATGATGACAAGGGCAAAGTCCATGAGCAAGTCAATGCAGTGCATGCAGTTACCACTCGTAGAATGGCTGCAAAGGAGGTTGACACACCAGAAGAGGACCATAGGCAATCTGAACGGACTCAAGTGAGGAGGAAGCATGTAGTTTTGGAAAAAGAACTTGAGGAACCAAAGAAGGACCCAGAGCCTACTAAGGAACCTGAGAAACCAATAGGAGTTGCCTCACCGAGTGAGCCCCCACCTAAAACCTTTGTTCCCAAGGCCCCATATCCTCAGAGGCTAGGTCAAATGAAAAATAATGTCCAGATGGATAAAATCCTTGAAGTGTTCAAGCAAGTGAGAATTAACATCCCATTGTTAGAAGCCATCCAACAGATCCCGACTTATGCCAAAGTCCTCAAAGATTTATGCACATTCAAGAGAGCAACCAATGTACCCAAAAAGGCCTTTTTAGCCCAGCAATGCAGTTCCATCATTACCACTTCGACCCCAATCAAATACAAGGACCCTGGGTGTCCTACAATTTCTTGTCAAATAGGGGATCATCACATAGAACAGGCTTTGCTGGACTTGGGTGCGAGTGTCAATCTGCTCCCGTATTCGATATACGAGGAGTTAGGTTTGGGGGAGCTGAAACCGACAAAGGTGACCTTACAACTAGCTGATGCTTCAGTTAGGTACCCCAAAGGTGTTGTTAAGGATGTTTTGATCAAGGTAGGTGAGTTTGTTTTCCCAGTGGATTTTGTAGTCCTTGATACCCGACCACCAATCGGAAATATCGTGAAAATCCCGGTAATTTTAGGGAGACCATTCCTTGCCACTTCCAATGCCCTGATTAATTGTCGAAATGGTGTGATGCACCTATCGTTTGGGAATATGACAGTCCAGATAAACATTTTTAATGTTGGCAAGCAGCCCAGAGATGAGAGCGATTATGAAATTTGTGAGGTGAGTTACCTGGAAGAGTTTATTGAGAGTGTTGGATCACAATTAGTTTGTGAGGACCCACTAGAGGCTTGTCTTGCACATTTTGGAGGTAACATTGATGTTGAGAAAAGCATTAAAGAAGTAAATGCGTTACTGGATTCTACCCCTGCTTTTGAGAGGAGTCAGTGGCAACCCAAGCCAGAGATCTTGACCCCATCGGCTGCCCCACCTGTTCCATCAATTGAAGAACCGCCCAAGCTCGACCTAAAACCACTACCTGACACCCTCAAGTATGTGTTTTTGGGCCCAGCTGAGACCCTCCCTGTCATTATAGCCTCAGACCTAGAAGAAGTCCAGGAACAACAATTGATTGAAATCCTGAAGGATCACAAAGAGGCTATAGGCTGGACAATTGCAGATATAAAAGGAATAAGCCCATCTGTGGTTCAACATCGGATCCATTTGGAAGAAAATGCAAAAACTTCTAGAGAACCACAGAGGCGTCTTAATCCATCAATGAAGGATGTCGTAAGAGTGGAGGTTCTGAAACTGTTGGATTCAGGTATCATTTACCCTATTTCGGACAGCTCATGGGTGAGCCCAGTCCATGTTGTGCCAAAAAAGTCTGGGATAACTGTTGTAAAGAATGAGGGCAACGAGTTAGTGCCCACAAGGACCCAGACGGGTTGGCGAGTGTGCATTGATTATAGAAAGTTGAACTCGGCCACCCGTAAAGACCATTTTCCCCTCCCATTTATGGACCAGATGCTTGAGAGACTAGCCGGTCATGCCTTTTATTGTTTCCTTGATGGATACTCCGGCTATAATCAGATACCTATAGCACCCGAGGACCAGGACAAGACAACTTTTACATGCCCTTTCGGTACATTTGCCTACCGGCGCATGCCTTTTGGGTTGTGTAATGCACCTGCGACATTTCAAAGGTGTATGATGAGCATATTTTCGGACATGGTCGAACGATTCTTAGAGGTGTTTATGGACGATTTTTCGGTCCATGGGAGTAGTTTCCAGGAATGTTTACATCACCTGAACCTTGTTTTAGTGAGATGCCAAGAGAAGAATCTTGTTTTGAATTGGGAGAAGTGTCATTTCATGGTGAAAAGAGGAATTGTCTTGGGCCATGTTATTTCTGAGAATGGCATTGAGGTTGACAAGGCCAAAATTGAACTCATTTCCAACCTGCCACCGCCAAAAACGGTGAAGAATATCAGATCTTTCTTGGGCCATGCAGGTTTTTATAGGCGGTTTATTAAGAATTTTAGCAAGATAGCTGCACCCTTGTGTAATCTGCTATCTAAGGATATGCCTTTTGTCTTCAATGAACCCTGCCTACAAGCATTTGAACAATTGAAAAAGGAGTTAACCTCTACCCCGATAATAAAGCCACCTGATTGGACAATTCCTTTTGAACTCATGTGTGACGCTTCTGACCATGCTCTTGGGGCTGTGCTAGGACAGAGAGTGAACAAATCGTCCCATGTCATATATTATGCCAGTAGGACCTTGAATGATGCTCAGCTAAATTACACAACCACAGAGAAAGAGCTGTTAGCTGTCGTCTTTGCCCTGGAAAAGTTTAGACCCTACTTGATTGGGTCTAAGGTCATAGTTTACACCGATCATTCGGCCCTTAGGTACCTGTTGATGAAAAAAGATGCGAAAGCCCGTCTGATTAGGTGGATTCTCTTGTTACAAGAGTTTGACCTTGAGATTCGGGACAAGAAAGGTTCTGAAAATGTTGTAGCTGACCATCTCTCTAGATTACCTTCAGACCTCGAGCATGAGAGCATCCCATTGAGTGAGAGTTTCCCGGATGAACAATTGTTGAGTGTCTCCCATTTCCCTTGGTTTGCAGATATCGTTAACTACCTGGTCACTGGACAGATGCCCGATCACTGGTCCAAACAGGATAGGCCCAAGTTTTTGTCTGAGGTTAAGCATTTCTTCTTTGATGACCCATACCTGTTCAAGTACTGTCCAGACCAGATCATGAGGAGATGCATTTCAGAAGAGGACTATTTAAGTGTGATATCCTTCTGCCATGACCACGCCTGTGGTGGGCATTTTAGTTCTAGAAAGACTGCAGCAAAGGTGTTGCAATGCGGATTTTATTGGCCCTCCCTTTTCAAGGATTGTCACACCTTTTGTTTGCACTGTGAACGTTGTCAGAAATTAGGCAGAATTACGCGGAGGAACATGATGCCTTTAAATCCGATGCTTATTGTGGAAATTTTTGATGTTTGGGGCATAGACTTCATGGGTCCATTTCCGAGTTCCTTCGGCAACTTATACATTTTGCTCGCTGTAGATTATGTCTCCAAATGGATAGAGGCGATTCCAACCAGAACGAATGACCGTCACGTGGTTATCAAATTTATTAAAGAAAACATCTTTTCTAGATTTGGTACCCCCAGGGCGATTATCAGTGATGGTGGGAGTCATTTTTGTAATAGCACCTTCGAGAATCTGATGAAAAAGTATTCTATTACTCATAAGGTTGCTACTCCGTATCACCCACAAACTAGCGGACAGGTGGAAGTGTCTAATAGGCAAATAAAGCAAATTTTGGAAAAGACAGTCAATCCTACCCGGAAAGATTGGTCTTTAAGATTGACAGACGCTTTATGGGCTTATCGGACTGCCTATAAGACCCCGATCGGCATGTCTCCATATCGATTGGTCTTTGGGAAAGCATGTCACTTGCCGGTAGAATTGGAGCATAATGCTTACTGGGCCATCAAAATGTTCAATTTTGATTTAAGTAAAGCCGGTAACCTACGCAAGTTGCATCTCAATGAGCTGGAGGAACTTAGAAATGACGCCTATGAGAATGCCAAGATTTATAAGGATCGGATGAAGAGAAACCATGATCAATCTATCTTGAGGAAATCCTTTGAACCGGGCATGAAAGTTCTTCTGTATAATTCTCGCCTGCATCTTTTTCCAGGAAAACTGAGATCCCGCTGGACTGGACCCTTCATTGTTCGCACTGTCTATTTTCATGGGGCAGTTGAGATTGAGAACCCCAAGAATGGGGATGTTTTTAAAGTCAATGGTCAGAGGTTGAAACCTTTTTTGGAGCTTAAGAACAAGGATGTCGAAGAAACCCTTGTTCAGGACCCTGTGTATGTTGCATAAATAATTTTCAGGGTCACGTCGGGTTGATAAAGTGAAACTAAGCGCTGGTTGGTAGGCAACCCAATATTCATTTTTTGCATCAACCGATGGTAAGGCGTTCCATTTTTTTTTCTTTCTTCTTTTCTTGTCCATTTATCATTTTGCATTGCATATCATTGAGGACAATGTTTGATTTAGGTTTGGGGGTGTGGTACTGCATTGCACACATGTATTTGCCTGTAAATATTTAGTATTTTTTTTTTAATTTCTCCAAAAAAAAAAAAAACAAAAAAAAAAAAAAAAAGAAGAAAGAAAATTCCATGGGATTTTAGCTTGTTAATAAGTTTCGAAATCTTAGTTTACCATACTATCCAAATCCTAAAAAGAATATCACAAAATCAAGTCTTGGAAAAATTCTTGCACATTTAGCCACATGAGTGTAGTCCAAGTGAAGAGTGAGCACATATGAGTGACCCTGACAAATCACTAGTGGAGACTAAACCAATTGAGTGTAAAGCCTTTCTATTCCTTCAGGGTAAGGACTCTTCTGCGCTAATTCCGAGTAGAATGAAGAGCTACTCAAACTCGTAGTTTTCGGCACATTTCTTTTATCTCATTAGTGCCTATTTCTTTCCAACCATTGAGGGTGTCATCAAAATTGCGAACTAACCTTGACTTGTAGCTTGTGAGCACCTTTCTAGACCTGGTAAAGTGATGATAGGCAATCTAAAATGAAAACCTCATGGCCATTAAAAACCTACCCATAAAAACATTTCCATAGTAACCCTTTTTGAGCCATTATCCTTTATACATTTTTTTAAAAAAATTCCCAAAGCCTCTCCACCCAAATAAAAAGCCTTCAACCGATTGTTTTTGAGAAGTGGTAGGAAAAGATAAAGAAAGAAGGAAGTGTGCATTGTTGATACTTCACATGATCTATCCAAGGAAAAAGTCTTCTCGAAAAAAAAAAAAGAGCATAGTTGAAAAAAAAAAAAAAAAAAAAAGAAAGAAAAGGAAAAAGTGAAGTCGAATCGAAGAAAATTCCTTCGAAGAAAACTCAAAATCTTACCTTCTCAGAAACCCTAAAACCTCATTTTCCATTTTTACCAAACCCTTTCCCCTAACCCCATTACAACCAATAAAAGCCCTATTGGATTTCAGGAAAAGTTCGGATGTTAAACAAGTGAGAAGTTGAGTGAGCATTTTTACCCTCAATTAAATGGTTGTTCTTTCCATGAGATAACTTCACCAAAAATTCTTCATTCTCAAAAGATATGTGAGTCCTTTTGCCTTACCAATACTCACATATAGAGTGATAAGTCAGAAAATCTAAGCGATTTTATTTCCGAGAGTATGACTATGAGGCTAAAGTCAAAACGAATGGATTTAGAAGGTGATCAAATTTGTGTTTTCTCAGAACCCAAAACCGCACAAGTGTTGGCTAAACTCACTCAAATGCACTCCGGGACTTGAGCATCCTTGAAAGATTTTTAGCAATTGGATAGTGTTCTAAACTTGCTCTCATTTTTATTAGCTTGCTAAAAAACCCGAGGATATAAATAAAAAGAATTTTGTGGGATTTATTCGCTGAAAACCCTCACGAGACAAAACTCGTCCACTAAGGGAAACTTAGGGGTTTAAATGGCTTGTTGCACGAGCTAAGTGCAGCCGCGATTCCTGCGAAAGTGAGTTAGGATTTTTTTTCTGCTTATAGTTAGTTTCCTTTTATTTTGCTCGGGACTAGCAAAATGTAGGTTTGGGGGTGTGATGAGTTCACAAAAAATACACTTTCATAGCATTATTTTATGAGGTTTCAAAGATAAAAGAACTCAAAACATTATTTTTAGCATAAAAATAATAAATTTCCTCCCCATCATGCTTTGCTCATATCTTTCCATTATAGATAGCCATTTGTATGCATTTATATGAGTTCCAATGGCCTCCATACAAAATATGTTAAAAAATACTCTCAATTATGTTAATTTCTCTTTGTAGGTGTTAATTGAAGATTAATTTGAAGATTAAAGTTGAGATTCAAGAGTTAAAGAGAGTAAGGCTAAGTTTGGAAGACAATTGGATGAAGAAATGACAAAGAAAGGCCAACAATAAGAAGAAAAATGAAAGACCTGGGTTGGTATTTTGACCATATCTTTTCACTCAGATGTCCGATTGAGGTGATCTCAGAAGCATTGGAAAGCTTGTTCTAAGATCTACAAATCATATTTCACAACATTTTTCCCAATTCGGACGTTCCAGGGGTCAAAATTGCACATCAATCTGAGGACTGTTTTCTAACACGAGAATTACATTCATATGTTCATATTTCCATTCTTGTGAAGTCCCACATTGGAAAGAAACCAAAAAGAGCAAGGCAAATATCTCTATATAAGGAAGGGAGCTCTAGGCATTAGAGACACAAGCAAGGAGAGCCTCATCCTCTTTACTTAAGCTATTCATGTAATTGAGAGCAATTGTAGAGAGAAAGTGAGGAAAGCCTTGTAAAATTTGAAGATTTATAATGAAAGCTTTGTCTTCTCCAATGGGTGGCTAATCACTTTGATTGGATCTTCTAGATGAAGCTAAGTTAATACTTTTCCTTTTGCTTATGCTCTTAATTCCCTTTGTGTGCTTAACATGCTAGAATAGATTTTTCTTCATTGCAATGTGCTACTTTCCATGCTTATTTTAATTCCTAGCATTCTTTTTACTATTTATGCTTAGGTTTGATAAATCATGCTTAGGAGTTAATATCTTTTGATGGTTTATGCTTACTTTTGATAAATAGTCATTAGGAATCTTTTCTTTTATGAAGGGAAGAAAATCTTAGCGATTAGATTGTTAATTTCTATCTTAGAGCTTTAAAGTTATATTTTCCAAATCTAAGCATTGATTTGTCATTAGATTTGAGTATTTATTTGGGAAAATAGAAGAGCATTAGCATTAGATTAGTGTCACTTAGTGGATTCTAGATGATTCAATCTATTCATTAGTATTGCTTGTTGCTTATTTTACTTGCTTTAGTTTAATTGTATTCACATTCCCACACACTTATTCACTTGTTTTAATTCTCACACTCCATTTCTCTATCCACACCATCATACCCATTAGCTTATTTGTTCATACCTTCTATGTGTTTGTTTTTATTCCTCATTTGATTTTACACTTTTAGCACATTTCTTTTTATCTCCATCCACTCATTTTCTATCTTGTTCTCTTTATTAGTTAGTTTTCATGGATGCTTTTAGTTTATTTCTATCTTGATCTTTCACTTATTTTCACACACTTACTCATTTCTAATATTGTTCATTTGTTCTTGTTATTAACCTTGTTATTTTTCTTTTGATATTAACTTTGTTACTAACCTTGTTCTCACTTAAGTTCTTTTATTTCTACTTACATCTCTTTGTTATCTAGTTTCTTGTTTTCTTTTAGTTTGCATTTTTTATTTCCTTTGTTATTATCTTGTTTCTTGTTTTTGTTATCTCCATTTGCATTTATTAGCTATATTTGAGTTGATACTCCTTTTCATTAATCATTGTTATTTCTCTTGTAACGATCCTCGTGGGAACGATATTCGGACTTCCATAGTCTATATTACTTGAGACAACCGTATACTTGCGGAAAAATTCTCAAACAATGATGAGCATTGATGCATCTGTCCTGCATCTCTCCACTTGTTTCTTGGTTGAACAACCCTTTGAGGTGCTGCACCTGTAATACCCCCTGAAGAAATTGAAAAATTAAGACAATGAGATTCTTTCATATGGGTTATTACTTGAGAATGAGACTAAATTTCTCAGTTAAGGAATTGAGTGGATTATTAAATACTTCACTTGGTTTAGTGAGTCCCCTCTTGCAACCAAACTCCAAAAGGAAAATATAGAATGCTTTTACAAGAACTAAACAATTAAACAGGTTTCTTTTGTGATCCCTCATTGAAAAAATTTCTATAGTAGGCAAAAGACTACTACTAGTCTAATGATATATTTATATTGGGATAAGTTAGGATCTCCATATCCTAATCAAGATTGACTTATCATAAATACACAATTCTAATTACTTTGAAATCAATCATAATATATTGTACTAGAGAGTAAAAGGACCAAGGGCCTTGGAACCTTCTCATTGAAATAAGAAGTGGGTTTCTTCAAGATACAGAGACATAAAAGAAAGAGTGATAGAGAAGCAGTAACCATTGGAAAAAATGGTACGGATGGTTTACCCAATAGGTAATGTAGATTGCCTTGCACAAGTTTTATATAGTCTCATTGCTCTTAAAAAGGATACCATACTGGGTACAATATGAATTTTGGTTTGGGTATGAAAGGCATAGATACATGTATTTGTTTGATGGGTGTTAGTACTTGGTGCTCCATTATTGACTTTCTTATCCATTATTAACCTTCTCAAAATAATTTTTTTTTGTTTATTTTCTATTTCATTGTGTTTAGTGAGGCATATTGTACTTTTTTTTATAGAAGACAGTTTTCTATAATATCTTTCATATCATGGCGGCCAATGATACATCTCTATATTTACCAACACAAGATGAAACATGCCCTTAATGAAACAAATATGCTCTTAGAGAAAACATAACATAAATAAAACTCTAACTTTTATATGGAAGACACTTTTCTATATAATCTTTCATATCATGGCGGCCAATGATACATCTCTATATTTACCAACACAAGATGAACATTTATTAATCATGAGTGCTAATTATCCATTTCTTACAATTGTAGCAGCAAGGTAAAACTCTCTAACTTTCTGCAATTCTGCGATCACATCTTTCATCTCTTTTCGAGCTCTCGGGGATTCAACCGAACATGATACACCTAATTTCGCCAATGAAACCAAGCACTCATGCACCATGCTGTTAACTCTATTGTTTCTACTGTGTCTGATGATTTCAATTTCTTTTGAGAGCAATCGACGATCCACGATGTCCATTACACTTTCAGGCAATGCCATCTTTGCAAATTGATGAAGACCGAGATCGTCTTTAAACAAATCATCAGAAGGTCTCTTGCCGGTGACCATCTCCAATAGAAGGACCCCATAGCTATACACATCTCCATATGTTGATGGATTAGCACCCATACCATATTCTGCAATTCATAAACCTCATATTTTTAATAGGGACTATCAAGGCATTCGAGCATAAATAGGCGCACACCAAGGCCTGATCAATTTAACTATTGGGCGGGAAAACCAGGCCCGAACCCATCCTATGGACCTTACAACACAGCTGCCAAATCTGGCTAAGGCTTGTTGGGCTTGGGCTTCCCTAGCACGAGTGCCCTTAGCATACAGTGTCAAGATTTTACTTGAAGTTAATTCTCATAGACTTTAAGGTAACTTCAAGTCCATTTGGCATTTATGAAGTACTGAAAAGTATAAAAAGACTTAGGTAAGTGCTAAAGATTAAAAAACTAGATTTAAGAATAGAAGTGTTACCCGGAGCAATATATCCAATAGATCCCATTGGAGCAAGCGAATTGGTCTGACATTGTGAGTAATTGATACCTTCGGAAATGATCGTTGCTAGGCCAAAATCACTCACGTGTGCAACCATGTCATCATCAAGAAGAATGTTGCTTGGTTTTAGATCGCAATGAACTATTGGTGGTCGGCAATGATTATGAAGATAATCCAATGCACAAGCTATATCAATAGCTAGATTCAGCCTCTGAATAAGGTTTAAAATCTTCAATGGATGAAGCTCATTTGCACTTGGATGTAGCCAACTGTCTAAACTCTCATTAGGCATGTATTCAAGAACTAATGCCTTAAAATCATTGCCACTAAAGTCGATGCTTGAGCAAACAGTGAAAATTTTGACAATATTCCGATGTTGAATGCTTCTCAAGGCTCTACATTCGGCTATGAAAGACTTAGAAGCTCTTTGATGCTGTAATTTGAGAACCTTTATTGCAACAATCATCTCCATGCGATCTATAAGTCCCCTGTAGACAGAACCATAACTTCCCACACCGATCAAATTGGCAGATGAGAAGCCATTAGTTGCTCTAAAAAGCTCTGCATAAGTCACCTTTAAAAAATCCTCTCCCACGGAAAGTGTAGAAAAAAGTTTCTCCCTCGATTTTTTTGACCGAACAACAAATGCACACAGCAGAAGAAATGAAAAGAGAGCAACAACAACTGCAACTAAGATGATTACTTTCCGAGAAAGTGGCTTTTTCTTGAAATCTTTTTTGAGGCATTGAGGCAATTGTAATTTGGAGATTCCACCACAAAGCTTGTTATTTCCAACGATTGAAACTGCAGATGCATTTTGAAAAATCCCTTGTTTTGGCACTTCACCCTCCAAATTGTTGAATGACAAATTCAAATACTCTAGAAAGGGAAGTAGTGCCAAATCACTCGGAACATGCCCGATTAAGTTATTACGTGAAAGATCAAGCTCTTGTAGACCTCTTAAAGCGCCCAGGGAAGGAGGAATGCTTCCATGAAACAAGTTTTCTTTCATATAGAGGTATTCCAAATGAACACAAGTGCCAAGAGTGTCAGGAATTTCACCAGACAGTTCATTGTTAGAGATATCTAGTAGGAAAAGATTTTTCAATTTACCAACATCAGATGGCAAGAAACCAGTCAAATTATTCTTGGAAATATCAAGCTCTAAAAGGGAGGGAATATCCGAAAATTCTTGAGGTATTGTCCCACTAAGGTTATTGTGAGAAAGGTCTAAATGCTGTAGATGTTGACACTGTCCAAGACTCCTTGGAATGCTTCCTTGGAGATTATTTCTGTTTAAAGCGAGGAGATATAATTGAGTGAGATTTCCAATAGGATTTGGAATCTTTCCTGAAAGTTTATTTCCATTCAGAATAACTTTTTGCAACTTATTAAGCTTCAATAGTTGGATGGGAATAGTACCTCCGAGAAGATTATTCTCCATGCTCAATAAAATCAGGCGGGCAAGATTCTCAATTCCTGATGGGATGGCTCCAAAGATTTGGTTTTCACCTAGATCTATTTCAATCAGTTGAGTAGAGAGATTAGCAATTGATTTGGGCAGTATACCACTGAACTTATTTTGTGAAAGATCTAATTTGTTTAAGACACTGCAATTGGTCAACGAAGTGAGGAAAGTGAATTCCTCATCATTCTGACTAACAAGTTGGTTAGAATTTGCATCAAGCCACGTGAGGCCCTTTAGCCATCCTATACTCATTGGCATAGACCCACTGAAGTTGTTGTCACCAGCATCGAGAATGAATAAATTTGAAGCATTGCCTAATGAAACTGGTATAGGTCCTGTAAATTTGTTTCTCCAGACATAAAGCTCTTCAAGATTTGGAAGAAATAGGCCCAACTTAGGTGGAAGGCTCCCATATAGACGGTTATCTACAACACCAAGGGACCGAATCATTGAGAGATTATAAAGAGATGAAGGAATCTTACCCAATAACTTATTAACATCGATTGCAAGATATTGTAGCTTCACCAGTTGGCCTAGTTCTTCCGGAATGCTTCCGTCCAAACTATTCCCTAGTAGATCGAGATACACAAGTGATGAAAGATTCCCGAGCGATGGAGGGATGTGCCCCGAAAGCCTGTTTCGCCTTAGATGTAGCCTATAGAGCTTTGAGAGAGAGCCAATGGCCATCGGGATTTTACCAACAAGGTCATTCCCAAAAAAGTCTATGATTTTAAGTTGCAAACATTGGGTTAGATTGTTGGGAATCTCTCCAACAAAAGAGTTATTGTTGAGCGAGAGATTCCGAAGCCTAAAGAGATGGCCTATTTCTTGTGGAATGTGGCCTTCCAAGTTGTTACCTGATAGATTGATAGCCCTGAGGAAGGAGAGGTTTCCGATGTGGGGAGACAAGAGACCCCTCAGGCTTTGATCAGTGAGGTGCAAGGTCTGGACCCTCTGAGGATGTCGTCTGCTACAAGTAACCCCACTCCACATGCAGAAATGTAGAGAGTTGTTCCAAGAGCTCAAGACCCCATTAGGATCATTATTAATTATCTTCTCTTTGAAAGCGAGTAGAGCCATTCGATCTGTCTCATTTCCCAAGTGAATAGTAGTAGATTGAGCGCTGCACAACGAATTGATGAACCCCAGAAAGTTGGCAATAAAGAGAAGCATAGGAAACACTCCTGCACTCAGACTGACCTCCATTGTTTTTTTGTTTGTTTGTTGTTGGATTTGATAACCTCAAACCCCACAACTCCTTTATTTATATTATACTTATGGTGGGCCAGTCAAGTGAAATTAGTGGTATATTCATATCACCGATGTTATCATTGTTTTCTGTCGTGATTGGCGTGCTGAGTGGACCAAGGGAAATTAGTGGTATATACATATCACCGATGTTATCATTGTTTTCTCTCGTGTTTGGCACGCTGAGTGGACCAATACGCTGAGTGGACCAATACTACATTTCCACGACAGCATCGAAAGACGCCTCAGGGCCTACGTCTTGATAAATAATTTGTTAGTCAAAGTAGATTTATCAAGGCTAGTGTTAAAATGCTATGTTCTTAATATAAATTCGCCTCAGCAATAGTACTTACGATCTTCAACAGCGATTGCCTCTCAAGATACAATGATCGGTCTCACAACAGTTGCAGCACTATAAACTGTGTGACGGGCGAACCAAAAGCGTAGTAGGACTCTCTCCTTGGAGGATGACTCGAAAATGCAATGCAACAGCAGTGAATTTGATGATCAAAAGTCATGAACAAGATGCATATAAATAGCTTGTAACAAGTCTCTCAAAGGGGAGGGGGGGGGGGGGGGGGGGGGGTTGCATCTGTTCAGAACAGTGAATGTTCAGATGAACACCTTTTTTGGACACACCTCTTGGGACTAGGGATACACCCTTTCATATACGAAAGGGCACACACCTCTTGGGCACACCTCATTTGAAAAAAGGAAAATTTTATTAAATAAAATTTCTCCAAAAAATTATAAATGGGTAGTGGGTCGAGCCAGGCCCAATTCACGCGTGAAGCCCAGGCCCCGGCCGGCCCGGCCCAGTGCAGGGCGGCGCGCGCGTGCGTGTGGTGATAACCCTACCTTGATCTAGGTCCTCCCTCCTCCACAAAAGTGGGATGCCCATTGAGGCTCATTTTATACTTCCAAGGTAAGAATATTTATAACAAAGGAATGTTTTGCTCCCAAGCAATGTGGGAAGCAAGTTCACCACTTCCTTTTGTTTCCATGTTTAACATGTTTAAGTAGTGGTATTTAGGAGACAATTTCTCATTCACTCCTAAATGGATTAGAGCAACTCAATACATATCCATAATCTACTCATGGAGTAGATTACATTCCCATGTATTCCCATCCAAAAGGATAAGTGGGTCCCACTTAGTTTTTTGGCTCAAAGTTGACAAAAAACTAGTGTAACTCTTAGCCATTTTTCCAACATAATTAACTCTATGTTACAAGTGGGTTTTCATAACTAAAAAAAAAAAAACACCTTCATCCCAAAATAAAATTAGCCACATTGCGGACAGTAGATCAAGGTGCATGTTTCTTTTTTTTTTTTTTTTTTTTTTTTTTTTTTTTTTTTCAATTGAGGTCAGAGAATTGAACAAAGTAGGGGTACCACTAGGCATTGGAGGGGTATAAAAGAATTTGATATTTTCAAGTCCTTCTCTCAGTTTCTGCAGAATCATTGAATTGTGCGTGGGATTCTAAAAAATCTCACTCTAATTGAGACTAAGTCTCTTTCATCCTTCATTTTTTTCTGTCTTGGTCTGGATCGCTTATTCAAATGGATTATTTTTTTCAAGGGTCTTCTCACTGTCTCTCCCAAATTCAGGTGATCATCAATTTATTATCATTAAAACAACAAATATAACATTTCCTTTAGTCCTAGGTGTTTGGATGCATTGAAACAATGCTTTGGGTGAGCATCCAATTACACAATTTGGGTTCAAGGGATTTTGTTTCGATCTAAGAAATTTACTCACCTAGCTCTAAAAATAATTCCCTATAGTTGATTATGGGCCCATGGCAAAAAAAGAAAAACTGTCACTTAAATGTAACTCAAGTTATCCAAATATATGAACTATAAGGCCTAATTTATTTGTAAATTGAAGATTGATGTGTGCCTAATGGTGATTTGGTCATCTTCGGACTTGTAGATATGCTTATATTAGGTGATTTAGAATTAGGGTTTTTTAGGATTAAGGGTTTGAAATTAGGATTTAGAGATTAAGGGCTCATATTTAGGTATAGAGTGATTGAGATTATACTAAATTTGACGAGGGAGGGAGGATTGCTTTATTTAGGGTGATTTGGTGAGAGAGAGAGATAGAGAGTAATCACGAGATGATCGGCGACGAGAAGATCGATCAGTGCGAAGAGGATCTTGAACTCTCAGTGGAAAGAAGATATCAAAAGAGAACAGTGTGAATAGGTTTTGGTATTGTCGATCACCAAGGTTTTGTGACGTGGGGTGATCACAAGATTTAGACATGAGGCGAATGCTTATTAGATATATGTGGGACAAGTTGGGCCCCTTTAAATTCTTGGCAAATTCAAAATCAACATGGGGCACCCGCCCTGCCCCATGTCATATATGTGTAGGTCTGCCACTGGGAGACTGGGCGCTGAAGTATCTTACAATGTTGACATGGCAACTTGGTATTGGTCCACTCATGGGAACCTTATCATGGACCTTCGGGGTTGTTTGGGTAATTCACTTGTTGATTGATGTGAAGACTTAATTTAAGAGACATGAAGAAGAGTCATATAAAACGAAATAAATTTTAGAAACCAAATCTTTTTTTAAAATTGAAAAGTAATTCTCTCATTTTATTAAATGAAAAAAATATATTTCTTTTTTGAGGATTTTACAAAATAAAAAAACTTTACGTGGCTAGTGTACCAAATATAGAACTTTAGCCAAATTTGGACTAAATAGGGAATCTGTACAGAAAAATTAACTTTTTTTTTTTACCCTTTTTTTTTTGTGTGGTCGCTATCAACGTTCATTTTTTGAGTTTAGGACAGCGTAAACTCCTCATATTCTTCCTTCTTCATCTTTTTTTCAAACACAATCCAATGATGGAGAAGTATTTCCTTTCTCCTTTGAAAATAACCCATTCTGCTAGCATTTATTACAATTTAGGAGAGGAGAAAATAGTTGAGAAGGAGATTCATAAGCCCGTTTCAACGTGTAAGGTTAGTGGGGATGAACCGAAAGTACGGTGACAGGCAAGCACAAGATGAGATGGATGGAAATTGGAAAGGAGTTTTGGCAGTCAAAGTTAGAACTATTTTGAGTTAAAAAATCTGGTCTTATTACTCCACTAAAGTCCAGTGGGGTTGGGCCTACTTTTCTGTGCAAGGACAGATTCTATGCTGGGCAGCTGGACATTAAATTCATCTTGTCTCCCAAAGAAACGTAATTTGCGAGACAACATTTTTTTCACATGCCTTGCCGCATTGAATAAGTACTAATGATTTTTGTGAGGAAACATAACCCCCCGCTGATGGTCAATTTTTTTTTTATCTTCGTTTTTGTTTTCTTCCTTGATTTTTGACTACTTCTAAAATAGAAAATGCTAAGGGGGACGAAAGGAGCTGGAAAACTGAACCAATTGTTTTGGTACCCCATCTAATGGGGTGAGATCCCATCAAGCTCTCAAGTGAGGGAAGAAGACATTGGAAGAGGTAAGGGAGCCCTCGGGTGAGGGAAGGTGGCTCTTTGAAAAAGGGAACCAATTAAAACTTGAGAAACTTACTCTCCCAAATTATAATAAATGCTAGTAGAATGGGTTATTTTCAAAGAAGAGCGGAAAGACTTCTCCATCATTGGATTGGGTTTGGGTTTGGGGAAGAGAGGAAGAACGAAGAAGATGGGGAGTTTATGCTTGCTAAGGGTTGATGACAACGCTCACTCCCTCATCACAGAAAATGAAAGTCGACAGCAACTACAAAAGAAAAAAAAATGGTAAAAAAATATAGTTTTACTGTACAGATTCCTAGTTTGGTACGACTTTGGCTAAAGTTCCTTGTTTGGTGCATTGACCATGTATAATAAGTTTTTTTGGTAATATGCCCTTTTTTTATAAGTAAAATAAACATGATATTTTCAATGACAAAAGCCAAGAGTCTTTCGTTCACATGGAAAGAGAAATAAAAACCTAATAAATACAAGAGAGAGAGGGGCTCACCAGAACGTGTGGTGATCAACCAAGCCCAGCCGGCATCAGCCCAATTAGTAAAAAAATTGGGTTTTAAACTTTTTTTAGGTTCCGATTAATAAATGGATTCGGGTCTGTAGTCCAATTTAGGCATTAATTTATAAACGGGTTCTATTCCAGATCCATATAGATCCTGACCCATGGACCCGATACTCAACATATGAGATTTTAAGATGGGAAATTTTCGCTCAAAATTAACTTTAGTTTAATATTTTAATGTTTAATCATAGAAAAGGTGGACTCTGATGCATTGCTACAAGTTGAATGATATCCTTGTTTTTAACTAAAAAAAAGTGAAAAGAAGTCATAAATCATAATCAATTTTGGAACGAGGTCCCCTTTAATTTGTCTGTTAGGTGTGGTTTCAAAAACAAATCTGGTCCCGAGTCAAATTCCATTTTGAAGTCGAAACCGTAATTAAGAAATAGTTGTCAATCCGGATCCAATATGGTTCTAATCCCAAATGGACCCATTTCCATCCCTACATACGGCCAGCACTAGCTAGGTCCAGTCGCTGACATAAGCGTGACAGGCGTGCAGACTAGTAAAAAAAATAAAAAAATAAGACAGGTACTCAATAACTATAGGAAGGAAAGGAGCAAATCTTATATGATTCCCACTGTGTGGTTTGTTGTTGATTTTTTTATTCAGCACTGATACCCATGAAACTAATTATATTTTTAGAATGTTAACTCCAATTCCTGCTGCTATTTCTTCTTTTATTTTTTCATGCTTATGCATTGTTGTTGTTGTCATTTACTAGCTATTTCTTAATATATGATAAATCACTAATTGTGTTTATTCTGTAGTTGGTCATTTACTTAGAGTTTAATCATATAATTTTTTATTTTTAATATATGAGAACTTTATTTAAATTAATTTTTATTTATTTTGTACAAACATTATTGATAGGCATACCCGTGCTTATAGTACGTTACACAGAAATATAAGTGGTGAACCAAAATTTCATGATTCATAATGAGTAAAGTTGGGCTTAAGGCAAGCTTTGGATATGATAAAGTAAATTTTTTTTTCCCTTTTTCTGCACAACAATACTAATGATCAACAAAAATTACTAGGAAAATTAAGCAAACTGAAATGACATTGATGATTTATGTCTTATGATGTTGAGTCACAAAAAGCGAGCGGCAATGCTAATGAACTCGACGGGCTAAAGCCCAATTTCATCTTTCTACGTTGTTTTTTTTTTTTTTTTATTTGGCTACAGATAAAGATATACATAGCAACCGAAAAAAGAATAAAAAAATGTAGGGAAAGAAACAGGCACAAAAACAGAAATTAAAAGAATAGATCAACCCAAAAAACCATCACGAAAGTGCAAGCACTCCACTTGGGCTTGACCTAGTTTCACCATGATGGAAATTAAAAAGAGTTTGAGTTGTCTCAGTTGGCTCACAAGCTGACCTCGAGCTAGGGCCTCTTCAATTTGGTTGGACTCGAGCTTTGCTCATTTTAGGGACTCAGCTTGCACTTAGCTTGGCCTGTACAATTTTGTATTATAAATGCCTATATATACGAACACACGATACATTAAGCAAAGACTACATGTAACTTGATATTATGGTACATATAATATTAATACTGAATATGCATATATTATATATAACTTTATTAGGAAAAAAATTAAAGTGAAGCTTAAGCATAACTTGACTTTAGCTCTAACTGTGGATGCTTGATTTGAGCTTCGGGTCAGCCTCAGACTAAGTTTGGCTCAAGTCTATCCCTATGTGCAAGACTTTAAACATTTGATTATAGAATGGGTCTACTTCTTTGGTATTGGTCTTGTGGACCGGAAAGATGAAAGGTTTCATGGAGGGGTGTTTTTCATGGGGGGTGTGTGTGTTGTCTATGAGCTAAACTTTACAGTAAAGTAAAAATGTAGCATTCATTGCATGCGTGTTGCATATGAGCCTCCACAGTAAAGTAGATCGAATGGGCTTTTCTTGAATTGAATTGGCCCCTCTTAAAAACAGACTTTAAAAGACTCTCCTAAAATTAGGTGCAGACTTTGGTCAAGGTCGTGACATCGCATGACTCGCGTGCAGACGAGTAAAAAAAAATAAAAAAATATTACAGGTACTCAAGTATGATCTTTCCTGAATTTATTATTTAACTATAGGAAGGAAAAGAGGAAAGCTTAAAGAAAATATAATATAATATAAATAAAACTCTGACTTTTATGCATACTAGTGGCATGTACCATCCTTGATGAGATCACCTTAATTACAGTTTAGCCCCTAAGGTTTTAACAAATTTATAATCTAGCCCAAGGCCTAGAAACATTAATCTTTATCTAAATCAATTTCTCCAAGAGGTTAACTGGTATTTACTTCTCTTAGTGGGGCCCACATCATACACGCTTAACTTATTAATTAGCTTATACCTAATGGGTCGGATCCAGATTTGGGTCATTACGACCATTGATTAGGTGGTTAGCAATACAAACTCTGTGGAGATCTGGTAGATGAAGAATCTATGAAATCTCATGGAATTTTTATGGATGAATTTCTCTTAAACTTGGGTTCCACGGGATAACGAACGAAAGTTTCCAAATTGGCATAAAAAGATCAATGATTTTGTCTAAATCTCATGAAGAAAGTTAACGGCCATTGATAGTGTCAGACCCAACCATTTATTAGTTGGCCCCAGGCACAACCGAATGATGGTTGTTGAAGAGAGAGAGAGTGTTCAAATGCGGTCCACGTAAGGAAAGACTTCAACCCCAAAAACGCGTGGAAACGTTTGAGCGTGAAGTGCAAGCCAAGGTGTGGAATTGCTAAATGATTTGCTCATTTGAAAGGAGACAGAAGCCATGAAGAAGAAGAAAGCATGACGTCTATTCAAAGCAAAAGGAAAAGTTAAAAAAGTAAAAGAAAGCATGAGAAAGATAAGGCTGTGTGGAACTTGTACATTCTTGGGGAACCAACTACCCAGAAACCTCACCTTTGAACAATTCTAAGAAAATAAGCTGAGTGGAAGTAATGAGAACCATTGCATTTCACTTTAAAACAGGTAGACAGGGAATTAGACTGATGTGTACCCAAAAGATGAGATTTCACACCTGAGCCATCAACTTTAATTATATTTTGATGGTCTATTGAACCTTCAAGGAAGCTAGAGATATGCCTATTGGAGGAAGCATCAACAAGGTAAGAGAGATATTGACATACCGAATCCAAATCTAAAGATTCACTTTATGTCTAATTTGTATTATATTTCACAACCAGGGTTTGTTTTGTGTTTTTTTTTTCTCCACTGGATGGGTTAGTGGTATACAACTTGTGACACAAGGATCAATCCCTGTGTTGCATTTCTTAGGTTTTGGTTTTCTATAGATTCTATTTCTATTGGTCTGGATGGGTCCCTGGTGACCGAGGGATGTCAATGGGTACTCATTTCCAGGATTATCGAAAAAGGTTTGGTCTGAAAATTTTGCGTCTGGAATCAAATTTTGGGATCGATTAACAATCAGGTTAGAGTTTGGGTATATGGTCATGAGACCCATTTTGTTCAAGTATGGTTCTCTTTTTAAGGTTTTTAATCAATTCAGTTTTTTATTTTTATTTTGGTAGAAACATCTTGTTGATGTTAATCAATTAAGTCTTGGATGCAGACACAAGCCAGATTTTATAGTGAGACTGCTGAGACAACTACCTGAAGGGTTGGATTTGAAGAAATTGGGGAATAGGCCTTGATTTTGGGGCTGATGGACAATTGGATCCGAATTCGGGTCCAGAGTTATGAAACCCAATTCAAACTTAATTGGATATAAGTTGGGTACACCATGGACCTGAACGAAACCTGGCCTGTTTATATCCTTTATCCTAAAAGAGAGTAACAGCTTTAGATTGGGCCATTCCAAGCCCTGTCTTCCTTCAAAATTGCTCTTCAACAGGTTGCTAAGTGGTTCTTTACAGTTTCTATTTTCTGATATTTGCAGTTGGTTTCGTGGAGTACTGTTGACTGTTCTCATAATAATTTTCAAGTTGAGTCCTGTAAGTTCATCATCAGAGCCCCCCTAAAACATTGAAGCATCCCAAAAGCATTGCAACCCTCTAGATCAGTTCTCTCCTGTATCTAACTCCAATCATAGTTGGTTCCACCTTTAAGATTGAACACTTATAAAATGTGATTTTACTTTCATTGGTTTTATTTTAATCACATATTCTACTTGCGATTTATATGATGGAGGGCTCAACTTCTTGTTGAAGTGAAACTTAGCCCAGGGTTAATATAAGGACGGACAGTAATTTTGAGCCTTTTCACTTTTAGATTTGGGCTCCCAATGATGGATTCAAGCATGGACTCAAGACAAATTAGTTCATTGAACTCATTAAACTCAAACTTCAAAGCAGGCAAATTGAAAAGCACATCATTTAAGATTACCCCATCTAATTGTTTAATCAATACTAGTGGTAGGTACGTGCAACGCACGTAATGCTTATTCCACTGTCATCAAATATTAAGATGTTTTAGCTATAGTAATATAGATACTATCATATGCTTGTATTCTAGGTTAATTATTAGTTCATATTCATCCAAAAATAGATCATAACATGTGTTAATTTGGTTTTCATGTCTAAATAGGATTTCTTTTTGGAGAAATAGAATCAAAAGAAGATTGGAAATGAATAGCAGCCATCATCCTAGTAATTCAATACTTAGAAAAGTGAAGGTTCTATTTACATTTCAACTTTATATCCTTCACCCTCCACCACATATGCTTCATTCCCCACCTGCCTTTTTTTAAATCATTCCCCCATCTCTTTAATAATCCTTTCTTAGAGTTCATTTCACTGTGAATCCCATGTATTTTAAATCATACAAACAAGTCCTTTAGTGTTTGAAGATGGAAACAAAGTAGAACTCTTTTGCAAGAATGCAAAGAGTAGAGACACTAAAGTTTTACAAACAGAACCTAGAATAAGAATTTGACCGAGCATCACTTTGCAAAGAGTTGAATTAAGCCAATTGAAGAGGAGTTGATTCTATTTTTTATGTAAGATATAGGCTTGATTTGGTGTTGCGGTAGCGCCAATGTCATTAGTAGCAAGAAACTGTTTCCTTTTTTGATAAATAAGGAGAACTATACAAATTCATGTCCTCATAAGAGCAAATTAAATTTTGCTAAATAAGGAGAACTATACAAATTCATTTGTCATAGTAAACATTGATAGTGAATTAGTGATCCTTAGATATAAAAAAAGCCTACCACAATGAATTAGCTAAACAAATTGAACCTACAACAATGAATTAGCGAACTCCAATAGGTGGTGAGTGAAATGCACACTGTGAACTTGAATTATTAGATGAGTTGCGAACTAAGTAACCATTGATTCACCTAGTAGCAAAGGAAGAAGCAAATAACTATTAAATTTCAAAAAGTATGATAAATTATCATACCTGGGGGGATATACCCAAATGAATCGGCCACTGCACTGATACTTGTGATGCCTTTTGATTGATCAATAGCTTAGATATCTCAATCTCAACAATCAAAGGGTTAAAATTGACATCTAAGAATACATTACTCAAGGAATTATCCAGATCGATAATTGCCACACTAAGTAGGAAGGCTATACCGTATTCTATTTTAAATTTCCAATAGCTTTGACCTCAAATGATCACGACTGTCAGTTTTTTATTTATTGCAGAGTACTCATAGTTTTCAGGTATAAATCAAGAAGCCAAATTTCAGTCCTGTATAACAGGGGACTGTTGGTCATTTGCCCATACCTAACAAACATAAGCACACTCTTACAAACTGAAAATTAAAATCATTATAATATAACATTAAACTGGAAAGTAAAAAGAGTAATATAGTAGACCTATTTTCAACTGAAGTTGATATCATTAATGTCATTCAAATATTTTGCATCCAAATTATCAGCATCAAGAAAATACATCTGCAATTTTTTTTTTAAAGTATCTCATAACCACGTAAGGTTGTCAAAGGGTAGCACTCCAATAGTTTAGGTCTGAATTTAAAGTCTGTTGATGTGGCCAGGCATATTAAAGACTCTGATTTGCTCAACCTCATCTTTGTCCATTGCTATACTAAAAATATCCATTTAACTTAGTATATTTAAAAAAAATTAGAAAAACAATAATCTCCGTTGGTAAAGAGAGTACGATAATAAAAATAGATTACACTAAAATGACCAGGACATAGTGGCATGGTTCTAGCAATTAGGATGACACATTCGAAACTTTAGCAAATTTTGATACTTCATATTTTGTGTGTAAAATCCTTGTGTCTGTGACATCCATTGCATCTGTACTATATCAAAGCCGTATCAAGGTATCATATGTCCTCACACTCACAGTCAGTTGAACTGTCAGTTGTCCAAGTGGCCCAGAGGACCCATTGCACTATTCCGGGTGGCCCCAGATTATCATGTTTCCTAATTAAGTTAAGATAAATCAACAAAGTTCACAGAAGTTAATAAAAATCAATATAAGTCCAATATCAGAAACTCATTTCTTCATGAGTAAAGATAACAGAAGAACCGTATGAGAAACCCATTTTGATATAGTTGGAAACATCATCAAATTATAACAGAAGAATCAAAGAAGAACTAATTCTTAAAAAAAAAAAAACATCAAATTTATTAGGGAATAATAAATATTGTAACTCAACCGCAAAAATATAAATACACTCCAGCATATGCCAAATTAAATGGAAGTTAACCATTCCATAAAAGAAAACTGAGATAACAAAAATTAATTAAAAAGGCAGCAGTAGAAGTTCCATATCAAGGAACCATTTTTTTCAAGCAAGAATGACATAAAAACTCTCATAAACTCATTTCATACACCACAAAAATAAGAGGCATGTTAAAATAGAATAAATAAAGACCACCCAATTCCTGAAACAACATCATCGAATATCATATCATAAGAAACAATGAAAGAAGTCATACCTTGATGATGGTACAATGATAACATAGATTCGAAGCTAAGGCAATGGGGAAGAAGCGTGTGTGTGTGCTTGATCAAGTTGATTGTCTTATCTTCCATTAGAGCACTATCGGGCTCCAAATGTATAATCTACTTCTCTATTTATTGTAGATTATTTTGTTGCATGTAGTTGCTGATTTCTATCTTATAGATAGTATTTTTGCTGTACTTGATTGATGAGATTGAGGAATTGCATCCTAGATATGGTTAATGACCTTCTGGATAGTTGATCTCTGAGTCAAGTGGGTAAAAAAGTTTTGAAAACCTATCCACGAGGCCTACCTACTTCCAACAAGACCTTCATTCCTTCATTCCCTCATCTCTTTCTCAACAAACACAATCAGTCATCAATCCTTGATTGTAGCTCTATAACATAAGCAGCATGCGGGTGCCTGAGCGTCTTCTTCTAGAGTAGGAGTGAAAGGGAGACCAAAAAAAAAAAACACACACACACAATTATCATATTCTTGATACCATTAATTCCTAGAGTTTTGTACAGGTTTTAAACTTTCAGTGCTTCTTTATAAATAACTTCAATATTGTCTATAAAAGCATAATTAGTGTAAACTAATCTTATCTAAAATGCCATTTTTCTGGAGTCTTTTTATATGGAGACAAGCGGGTTACCCTCCGGTAGGAGTTGGGCCCACCTTTAGATTGCTCACATATAAAATTAGTAATTTTACATCACATTTTGTTCATAATCATTTTATATGTGATCAATCTAATTGTGACTATCCTAATTGGGAAATGAATATATAATGGGGTGTTCATTCCTAGGCTAACCTGGCTAAAGCTTGTCTTTGGGTATAATATTCTAGCCATATAAAAGTTAAGATTTGGGTATAATATTCTAGCCACATAAAAGTTAAGCCCAAGTTCAAACTTTGCAAATTCTATATGAATGCTTTCCTCCCTTGAACTACATATTTGAGGCCAGTCAAGGCATTCAGGCATAAATAGGCCCACACCCAGGCCTGATCGATTTATCTATTGGAAGAGAAAATCAGGCCCAGCTCCATCCATGGAGCTTACAACAAAGCTGCCAAATCTAGCTAAGGCATGTTGGGCTGGGCCTTGCTAGCACAAGTGCCCCTAGCATAGGGTGTCTAGATTTTATTTGAAGTTAATTCTTATAGATTTTAAGGTAACTTGAGGTCCATTTGGCATATATGAGGTACTTAAAAGAATAGAAGGCTTTGCAAAGTGTGAAAGATTAAAAGACTAGATTTAAGATAGAAGTGTTACATGGAGCAATATATCCAATAGATCCCATTGGAGCAAGTGAATTGGTCTGGCACTGTGAATAATTGATACCTTCGGAAATGATCGTTGCTAGGCCCGAATCACTCACATGTGCAACCATATTATCATCAAGAAGAATGTTGCTTGGTTTTAGATCGCAATGAGCTATTGGTGGTCGGCAATGATTATGAAGACAATCCAATGCACAAGCTATATCAACAGCTAGATTTAGGCTTTGAATAAGGTTTAAAATCTTCAGTGGACAAAGTTCATTTGCACTTGGATGTAGCCAACCATCTAAACTCCCGTTAGTCTTGTATTCAAGAACTAATGCCTTGAAATCATTGCCACCAAAGTTGATGCTTGAGTAGACAGTGAAGACTTTGACAATATTCTGATGTTGAATGCTTCTAAAGGCTCGACATTCAGCTATGAAACTCTTAGAAGCTCTTTGCTATTGTAATTTGAGAACTTTTATTGCAACAATCATATCCATGCTGTGAGAACCCGACCCCTGATCTCTTGGATTAGTGTTGTTTTTTTGGTGGATTAGTTCTTTTAGTGGGATTAGTATTTGTTGGGTTGAGTTTGTGAGCTAGAATGGGTTTTCTTCTAGTTTTGGGCTTTTGAGTGCTTTGGTAGCTTGTGGGGCCCTTTGGGGGTTCCCTTTTCGGCTTTGCATTTTCTTGTGAGATTTCCCCGATTTGTTTCGTATTGTGTTTTTGGCCCGTTGCATTCATCTTGAGGAATCCTACAACTTTCATGTTGATCTCGTATCCATTAGAGAACCAAAAAACCCGATTTCTTGGCCTTGAGGGCAAAACAGTCTTTTCACACCAAATCTGTACCCAAAACTCGATATTCTCGAAATCCGTGAAACATACACTTTTTAGAAACTAGATATTTCGACGATCATTTCTTCCTTCTTCGTCGAATCCATCCGAGGTCCCGAATTAGATGATTTCAGCCACCCAAGTCCCTTAAGTTGTGGGGCCCAAACCTCACTTGTTTATAAAAGGAACCCATCTCCTTCATTGCTCATTCTTCACCATTGTTCCAGCTGAACCTAGGGTTGTCCCTTGTGCAACTTCTTCTTCTTCTTGCTTCTTCATCTCCAAGCCACACAAATCTTGCACCAAACTAGAAATGGAGATCATCAATCTCTTCCTCTCCTTGCAAGCTTCATCTTGATAGCATTTTTGGAGAAATCCATCAACATTGAGACCTTCCTTGAGCTTGTTCTTCTCATTTGAAAGTCATCCAAGTAAGTGTTCTTCTTCATCTTCTAGATTTGTAATCTTCTAGCCTTAGAGAAGCTCCACCTTGATTATTGAGAGGTTTCATTGTCATTTCATTGTGTAACCCATTTTAGGGTTGTTTTTAGGGGTTTTTTATTGTAGCTTGGAAGTGAGCTTAAGAAGGGATTAGGAGCTTGGTTTGTGAGATTGGAACCCAAGGCAAGTGGATGAATGGATTGTTTTGATTATTAACATGTTTTGTGAGAAAATCTTGATTCATTAATGGTTTTGGGTGATTTTAATAGTTGTCTTTAATATGATTAATATTGATTTCGAAATATGCTTATTGATGAGTTATTTCCCTCTTGTTCATACTTGGAAAATGTATGCATCATAATGTCAAGGTTTCAAATGATTTCACATGAATGAGTTTTCCCCACCTTGTGATTAATTGTGAATGGAAAGAATGGAAAGAATGGAAAGAGAGGAATTTGAAATGAGGAGCTCTTTAGCTCATGTTATTGTCTTGGAAACATGTATTTAAACCATCTTGTTTATGGTTCTTTGTGATTGATTATATGTTGGAAGGAAAGGAAACAAAAAGGAGGAAAAATCAGTGTCCCGGACCTGCACTGCGCCCAGGTCCGATCGATCGGCATGTCTTTTAACAGTAAGGCTTTTTGGGCCGATCGATCGGCCGATCGATCGGACCCTGTACATTCTGGTACAGAAATTTAGACCGATCGATCGGCCGAAGGAGGACTCAGTTTGAGTCCAGTGAAATTTGGTATTGTGTTTTTTTTTTGGAAACCTTTGGGCCTTCTATGAGTCCTAAGGGTGTATACCTTAGTGTTAAGACCAATTGTACCCTAATCTAAGGTCTCTAAGACTAGGGAACTAAAAGAAAGAATGGTGTTGATTGGACACTAATTCTTGGTTTTAGGTGGGACCCCGACTACCCTTTTTGGACTGTTTGGACCATGTGTGAGAATGTCTTGAGCCGACACGCCTCACGGTTGGTTCGGTGGCATCGAAGTTCAATCCATTTCAATCTTGAACGGGATGGAACGACGCGATATCTTCTTTATATCTAAACACAAGCCTATTTCCTTGGTTATCGCTAATTCTATTCCTTTCGATGACTGAATCGGTTACTCGATGTTTCCGGAGTAATGTCATGCCTAGGATGGACCGTTTATAATCTTGATTCTTGCTATTGTAACATCTAGTACTACCCATAAGCTCATGTTAAGATTTTAAAATAGTAAAAGTGCATAAGGAGCCCGGAATGTCTTCAAACTCAAGGAGTACCAAGTAATTGTTATAATCGACATACGGGACCCCTATTCACTTAAATAGATCTTGAAACCGATATTTTTACCCGAAATTGTTATAGTTCATTGTTTCACCTCTTTTCCCGAGATTGCATTACATGACTTGTTTTCCCGAAAGCATCGGAGTTACTCTAGTAACAGTCATTTGTCCCGAAGTGCATTGCATCACATGATACGATAGTGTGCCCTTGAGCACCCCATTTTACCCGTTTGGTTATTGTACTTGATTTACTTGTTTCCCCGAAAGCATTGAAGTTACACTAGTAACAGTTATTTGTCCCGAAATGTATTGCCCGATATGAAGTGACAGTGTGCCCTTGAGCACCCCCGTTTTACCCGTTTACTTACTGTACTTGATTTACTTGCATATGTCTCGATTGGTTTTGACCTATGAGTCGGCATCACTAAGCTTGGATACCTTGTCGGTTTGATCCACCGACTTGGAAATCCCTCTCCCGTCCTGCCAGCTGCAGTTTGGATCCCGATACCCGGTTATTGCCGTGGTCCCGTCCCGATACCCGGTTCGCTACCGTGGTCCCGTTCCCGTTCCCGTATATTTATTATTGTATATATGATTTACGTTGAGTCTCCCCACCTTGTGTGACTGAGACCAACGTCCCGCTCTTGTCACTTCGGTGATAGAGGACTTAGCTTCTTGTGATTGCCATCTTGCCAGTTCCCGATTCCTTGGACACCCGACATGGTTTATATTGCTTACTTGTTTTCAGATAAATGATTCATTGCTTTTATGAAAGTTGTTATTTAGATAAGTGTTAATGCTCTCTATTGTAAATTCAGTCACTATTATATTGTTTTATGTCCTTTGCACACGTACATGTTTTACATGAATGCCAGTTGGGTGAATACCCGTGCTTTTACATATGTTCCATACGATCAATGATTTTGCTAGATTTATATGATTACACGTGTTTTAAAGGAATACTCGAATTGTTAAATATCCGTGCCTTGTTTTAAAGGACACTTGGTTTGTCAGATTCCTATGTTTATACCTATTTTTCATGATACCCGATTTGTTTAAATATCCATACTTTGGAATAGGTTTAAATGAACATTAGTCTTGTTGGATTTCTTTGGTTACACCTGTTTTAAACGATACCCGATTTATTAAATATCCATACTTCTACATAGGTTTCAAATGGACATTGGTTTTGCTAGACTGTTATGGATACTTGAATTGTTGTATACTTGTGTTTTACTTAAGTTTCAAATGAACGTTTGTTTTGTCAAACCACTATATTTATACACGTTTTAGACGAATACCCGACTGTCAAATATCTATGATTATAGATGATGTAAATGAATACATGTTTTATTAGATATTCATGTTTTACCTAAGCTTGAAATGAATACAGGTTTTCCCGAGATTCCCGACTTTTCACCCGTTTAATTATATGCAGCATTTTGAGCAAATAGCATGATTTATCATTTGTATTATTATTTGCTATATTGTGTTCTTTTCATCCACCTGCCAGACCGTCGTGTCTGACCCACTACTTTTGGTACTCAGGTTCAGATTTCTTCGCCCCGAGTTGAGTGCTTTTGTTGGCTGTAGAGCCATGCTTTGCAGGTTAGTTTGTCGGCTATGTCATGTAGACATTGAGCTTGACATCGGAGCTACGTCACATTTGGGTAGTAGTTTATAGCTTATTGTTGTATGGCTTTTATTAACCTTTTTCTTGGGATTCTTAATTAATGTACATTGATAATTGTAACCTGAACATATTTGTGAATGTAATATCCTGTTACTGTCAGCTCTGTAAATTATTGTGATGATTACTTCAGTCTGATATGATTCTTGATATAATAGCTATGGGCTAGAGGTTGAGTGCGACGCGGAATCCGATGGCCACGGACTTCGGGTCGCAACGCCACAAATGCTTCCGCAAAATATTCAGAATGTGTTGTCTTCACACACGCGGATCCTGGGAGAAGTAAAATATATTTATGCTTAATCCCTTTCCCGCCCCCGAGGTTTCGGTTCGGGGGCGTGACACATGCGCTATATGATTCGCCTGTAGACAGAACCATAACTTCCTACACCAATCAAATTGGCAGATGAGAAGCCACTAGTTGCTCTAAAAAGCTCGGCATAAGTTACCCTTGAAAAGTTCTCTCCCATGGAAAGTGTAGAAAGATGATTCTCCCTCGATTTTTTTTGACTGAACAACTAATAAACATAGTAGAAGAAATGAAAAGAGAGCAGCAACAACAACAACAAAGATGATTACTTTCCGAGAAAGTGGCCACTCTTTCTTGAAATCTTTTTTAGGGCATTGTGGGAATTGTAATTAGGAGATTCCACCACAAAGCTTGCTATTTCCAAGGATTGAAATTGCATATGCATTTTGAAAAATCCCTTGTTCTGAAACTCCACCCTCCAAATTGTTGAATGACAAATTCAAATACTCTAGAACATGAAGGTGTGCTCAGTCACTTGGAATATGCTCGATTAAGTTATTATATGAAAGATCAAGCTCTTGTAAACCTCTTAAAGCGCCCAAGGAATGAGGAATGCTTCCATGAAACAAGTTCATTTCCTTTCATATAGAGGTATTGCAAATGAACACAAGCGCCAAGAGCGTCAGGAATTTCACCAGACAGTTCATAGTTAGATATATCTAGTCGGAAAAGTTTTTCCAATTTACCAATATTAGATGGTAAGAAACCAGTCAAATTATTCATTTCAAAATGTAGCTCTAATAGGGAGGGATATCTGAAGGTATTATCCCATCAAGGTTATTGTCACTAAGATATAAGAGATGTAGATGTTGACACTATCAAAGACTCCTGGGAATGCTTCCCTGCAAATTATTTCTGCTTAATTCGAGGTGGTATATTTGAGTTAGATTTCCAATGGGATTTGTAATTTTTCTTGAAAGTTTGTTTCCATCTAGATTAAGCACTTGTAAATTAATAAGCTTTGTAAGATGGATGTGAATAGTTCCTTTGAGAAGGTTATCGTCTATGCCCAAATAAATCAAGTGGGCAAGATTCTCAATTCTTGGTGGGATGGCTAAAAAAATCTGGTTTTCACCTAGATCCATTTCACTCAGCTGAGTAGAGAGATTAGCAGTTGATTTGGGTAGTATACCACTGAACTTATTCTAGATATATATAATTTTTCATATACACTACAATTGGTCAAGGAATTGTTGAGAGTGAATTCCTCATCATTCTCACTAACAAGTTGGGTAGAAGCTGCAGAAAGCCACTTGAGGCTCTTTAGCCATCATATACTCATTGGCATATATCCTCTGAAGTAGTTGCCAGCAAGATTGAGAATGACTAAATTTGAAACATTGCCTAATGAAACTAGTATGGGTTTTGTAAATCTGTTTAGACCGACATAAATCTCTTCAAGATTTGGAAGAAATAGGCCCAACTCAGGTGGAAGGCACCCATATGAACGGTTTTCTCCAACACCAAGGACCCGAAGCAATGAGAGGTTATAAAGAGTGTAGGGAATTTTATCCAAACACTTATCATTGATTGCAAGATATTGCAGCTTCACCAGTTGGCCCAGTTCCTCACTAAAACGTTTAGCCGCAACTTTAAGACCTTTAGCCGCGAAAATTTTCGCAGCTAAATGTCAAGTTTCTTGTAGTGCTAGGGGCGGACCTGAACTTAGGGGGTGACCCAGGTTCTAGGTAAGAGATCTTGACCACTCTTAAAAGAGTGGAACATGGATTAACCTCTTAGCCCTCACATGAACCATCTATAATGGAGTTTTAGTTAAAAGTTTTTGTACGCTTACAGGTTTTTCATATTAATATGCATGTATGATTATCATTATGTAGGAGCGCACAATAACTACAAATTCATAGAGGAAGGACTACAGCGTAACTCTCAAAAAAGAGAAAAAAAGATTAGAAAACTTTACAGTAAAAAAGAAGCGTTTGTGCTTCTAATTGTATTTCGTAATTGTTATATTATGCTAGTGCAATCCGGGGAATTAGTCTTGTTAGGCCAAAAGACCTTAAATATATATACCCATGTCGTTAAACGAAAAAAATGAGACAAACCGGTATATTCTATGAGAAGTTTGTAAAAGGAACGTTCTATATCTAATGCCAAAATTAAACACAAATAGTAGCAAAGAATTTCTAATTTTTAGGAGTCCTGAAAATTGAATTGATGGATGGAATATCAACGCGGTTTGATATCAATGATAAAAAGGGCAAAAATCAGATGGCTCGGATCTTACAGCCTGAGTAATTTTCACCATTTTGTGGCCATGATTGCAATGGTTTGAAAAAATGAAATTGTGGGTCCATGTCACAAGTAACTGATGACCAAATCAAACTGTGTTTATTTAGGACCCCTCAGGTAGCTGGCTTTGGTAGTTGGTAAGGTGGCACCCCTTTTTTAAAAAAAAAAAAAGATACTTGAGAGGTGGAGCCCCTCTCCTCGGACTAGTGTTGCTTGAAAGGCGTCCCAAATTATTCTTCTTGTTTAAAATCTGAACAAAGTCACTTATCATTTCACCACATTGTTATCACTAATTAGAATCAAACCATCAACAAAAATGTGGAAGAAACTTCCTAATTTCACTTACAAACGACTCATTATCGCTCAATTCCACCTGCTAATACTACAGCCTATAGTTTTTCAGAAAGTGACATTTGACCCTAATTTCAATCCATTCAGGGTCATATATTATACATACCACAAGAAAAATTATGTATAAATTACATTACTATATATATTTTATCCATATCAATCTAATGATTTGTCCACCAATAATCTTTTATCAAGGATACATGTACTGAATATAGATAACATGGCTCTTTCATCCTATCCTAGTTAGTTTTAATTGGAGCATATTTCTCCCTGCACTTTGCCATATACTTTTTGTTTTTTTTTTTTTGTTTTTTAGGGGTTTTTTTTTTTTTTGTCTTTAACTATTTTTTATTCTCTATAAATTATTTTATTTATATTTTAAAAATTAATCATTGCATATATTATTGATGGATTCCTCACTTGTTACCAAACATTCTCCTAATGAAATAAATATGCTCTTAGAGAAAATATATAACACAAATAAAACTCTCACTTATATACAAAAGACACTTTTCTACATAATCATTCTTATCATGCGGCCAATTATACATCTATATTTAGTATTTACCAACACAAGATATGAACATTTATTCATCATGAGTGCCAATTATACATTTCTTACAACTGTAGCAGCAAGGTAAAAGTCCCTAAACTCTCACTTTTATACAGAAGACACTTTTCTACATAATCTTTCTTATTATGGCAGCCAATGAAACTTCTATATTTGCCAACACAAGATGAACATTTATTAATCATGAGTGCCAATTATACATTTCTTACAACTGTAGCAGCGAGGTAAAAGTCCCTAACTTCATGCAATTCGGCAATGACATCTTTCATCTCTTTTCGTGCTTTCGGGGACTCAGCGGAACATGATACACCTATGTTCACCAATGAGACCAGGCACTCGTGCATCATGCTTCTATTGTGTATGATGATTTCAATTTCTTCTGAGAGCAATCGACGATCTACGATGTCCATTACACTTTCAGGCAATGCCATCTTAGCAAATTGATGAAGACCGAGATCATCTTTAAACATATCATCAGAAGGTCTCTTTCCAGTGACCATCTCCAATAGAAGGATCCCATAGCTATACACATCTCCATCTGTAGATGGATTAGCACCCATACCATATTCTGCAATTCATAAACCTCATATTTTTAATAATAAAGGGCTAAAAGTTTTACGTGCTCAACTCATCTCCTCCACACTCCCAATCTTAATTACGCAGAAATATGTGAAATATAACTTGTAAGTCCAAAATTTGATGACTTATAATGAGGCAGGTTGGCCAATCCGGCAATGTCTGACTTTGGATATGAGAAAGTAGTTTTTTTTTTCCCTCCTGTACAACAATACTGATGATTTATGACGTTCAGTCATAGAGAGCAAGCAAGAATGTCAATGAACCGAGCTAGGTTGGGCTGCATGGACTCGACTGGGCATGAGCCCTTTTTTTTTTTTCTTTTTTGCTGCTGTTGTTGTTGTCTACAGAGAAAGGGTTACATAACAATAGAAAAAAAGAAAAAAAGAAAAAAAGAAGAAGAAGAAGAAGAAGAAGAAACAAACAAAGCAGGGAAATAAACGAACACGTACAAAAACAGAACTTGAATGAGCCCCCAAAAAAAAAACACCACAAAAGTGCCAGCACTCCACTTGGGCGTAATTTCACTATGTGAAAACTAAAAAGAGATTGAGTTGTCTCAGTTAACTCACAAGCTAACCTCGATTTGAGCTTATCTTGTGATTCAGCTTGCGCTTAGCTTGGCCTGTACAATTTTGTATCATATATGCCATATATAAATAAACATATTATTACACACACATATGATACAATATTACAGTTGTGTGTTTAATATTATGGCAACATGATATTATGGTACATATAATTTTAATACTGAATATGCATATATTATATATAATTTTATTAGGGATAAAAAATAAAGTGAAGTTTAAGCATAACTTGACTAGAGATAGATTTGTCAAGCTTGACCATAGCTTTAACTCCCAAGTCTACTACGATGACGGTCTATCATTGTCTACTACATTTTAAAAGATAGAAAACCAATCTACCACCATCTCCTTCTCTACAAACACAACCAGTCATCAACCCCTAATTTAGCGGTCCTCATGGGCCGGCCTAGCCCGCTTTGGGCCGGGCTTGGATATGTAATTAGGGCCTTATTAATAATTGGACCGAACTTGGATTAAATGATGGAAAACCCATAGCCTGGCCTGCTTGTATAAGAAATGCATGCAATTTAATTTAATTTAATTAGTGCTCTAATGCCCACAAAAGTGATGAAAAGCCCGGTTCAGCCCGGCCTGATTGATTAAATGGTGGGCTTGGGCCTAAGTTTATGGCCCGTGTAAGGCTTGGTCTGGGCATGGGCCAGTGTTTCTAAAGCCGGGTTGGGCCTGGATATGCCTTAGCCCTACCGATGAACACCCCTACCCTAATTGGAGAATGGGGGACCAAAGAAAAAAAAAAGACACACAATTGTCATATTTTTGAAACCATTATTTCCTGGAGTTTTGGATAGGTTTCGGACTTTCGGTGCTTCTTTATAAATAACTTCAATGTTGTCTATAAGAGCATAATTAGTGCAAAATAATCTTATCTAAAATACCATTTTTCTACACTTGTTTTATATGGAGCCTAGCAAATTACCCTCTAATAGGAGTTGGGCCCACCTTTAGATTGCTCATATATATAAAATAAGTAATTTTTTGTATATGTGATCAATCTAATGGTGATTATCTTAATTGGAGAATGAATATATTATAATGGGCCGTTCATTTCTTGGCTAACGTGGCCAAAGCTTGTCATTGGGCATAATATTCTAGCCACATAAAAGTAATGCCCAGGTTCAAACTTTCCAAAGTCTATACTAATGCGTTCCCTTTCCACTGCATATTTAAGGCCATTCAAGGCATCTCGGCATAAAAAGGCCCACACCTAGGCCTGATCGATTAAACTATTGGGCTAGAAAACCAGGCCCAGGTCCATCCCATGGACCTTACAACACAGCTACCACATCTAGCTAAGGCATGTTGGGGTAGGCCTTGCCTAGCACGAGTGCCCCTAGCATAGAGTGTCGAGATTTTATTTGAAGTTAATTCTTATAGACTTGATCAGGCTCATTTGGCATATATGATATATGAGGAAATAGAAGAATAAAAAGACTTCTGCAAAGTGCTATAGATTAAAAGACTAGGTTTAAGAATAGAAGTGTTACCTGGAGCAATATATCCAATAGATCCCATTGGAGCAAGTGAATTGGTCTGACACTGTGAATAATTGATGCCTTTAGAAATGATCGTTGCGAGGCCGAAATCACTCACATGTGCAACCATGTCATCATCAAGAAGAATGTTGCTTGGTTTTAGATTGCAATGAACTATTGGTGGTCGGCAATGATTATGAAGATAATCCAATGCACAAGCTATATCAATAGCTAGATTCAGCCTCTGAATAAGGTTTAAAATCTTTAGTGGATGAAGCTCATTTTCACTTTGATGTAGCCAGTCGTCTAAACTCCCGTTGGGCATGTATTCAAGAACTAATGCCTTGAAATCATTGCCACTTATAAGGTCGAAGGTTGAGCAGATAGTGAAAACTTTGACAATATTCCGATGTTGAATGCTTCTCAAGGCTCTACATTCGGCTCTGAAACTCTTAGAAGCTCTTTGTTGCTGCAATTTGAGAACCTTTATTGCAATAATCATCTCCATTCGATCTATGATTCCCCTGTAGACAGAACCACAACTTCCCACACCGATCAAATTAGTAGATGAGAAGCCATTAGTTGCTCTAAAAAGTTCTGCATAAGTCACCCTTAAAAAATTCTCTTCCATGGAAAGTGTAGAAACAAGTTTCTCTCTAGATTTCTTTGACCGAACAACTAATAAACATAGCAGAAGAAATGATAAGAGAGCAACAACGATAGCAATTGAGATGATTACTTTCCGAGACATTGGCCACTTTTTCTTAAAATCCCTTTGGGGGCATTGAGGCAAGTGTAATTCCGAGATTCCACCACAAAGCTTGTTATTTCCAAGAACTGAAAAGGCAGATGCATTTTGAAAAATCCCATGTTTTGGCACTTCACCCTCCAAATTGTTGAATGACAAATTCAAATACTCTAGAATTGGAAGTTGCGCAAAATCACCTGGAACATGCCCAGTTAAGTTATTATGTGAAAGATCAAGCTCTTGTAGACCTCTTAAAGCGCCTACAGAAAGTGGAATGCTTCCATAAAACAAGTTTCCTTTCATATAGAGGTATTCCAAACGAACACAAGTGCCAAGAGTTTCAGGAATTTCTCCAGACAGTTCATTGTTACTGATATCTAGTTGGACAAGATTTTTCAATTTACCAATATCGGATGGTAAAAAACCAGTCAAATTATTCATGGCAATATCAAGCTCTAAAAGGGAGGGAATATCTGAGAATTCTTCAGGTATTGTCCCATTAAGGTTATTGTCACTAAGATGTAAGAGCTGTAGATGTTGGCACTTTCCAAGACTCCTCGGAATGCTTCCTTGGAGATTATTTCTACTTAATCGGAGGAGATATAATTGAGTGAGATTTCCAATGGGATTTGGAATTTTTCCTAAAAGTTTGTTTCCAGCCAGAACAACGGATTGCAACTTATCAAGCTTCATAAGTTGGATTGGAATAGTACCTCCGAGAAGATTATTCTCCATGCGCAATGAAATCAACTGGGCAAGATTCTCAATTCCTGATGGGATGGCTCCAAAAACTTGGTTTCCATCTAGATGCATTATACTCAGCTGGGTAGAGAGATTAGCAATTGAGTTGGGCAATATACCACTGAACTTATTATAGGATAGATGTAATTTTTCTAATACACTACAATTGGTCAACGAAGTGATGAATGTGAATTCCTCATCGTTCTCACAAACAAGTTGGTTATAAGATGCCCGTAGCAACTTGAGGCCCTTCAGCAATCCTATACTCATTGGGATAGACCCACTGAAGTTGTTGCTACCAAGATTGAGAATGAATAAATTTGAAGCATTGCCTAATGAAATTGGTATTGGTCCTGTAAATCTGTTTCCGCCGACATCAAGCTGCTCAAGATTCTGAAGAAGTAGGCCCAACTCAGGTGGAAGGCTCCCATATAGACAGTTTTGTCCAACACCAAGGACCCGAATCAATGAGAGATTATAAAGAGTGTGCGGAATCTTACCCAAACACTTATTACCATTGATTGCAAGATATTGCAGCTTCACCAGTTGGCCTAGTTCCTCGGGAATGCTTCCGTCCAAACTATTCCCTGATAGATCGAGAACCACAAGTGATGAAAGATTCCCAAGGGATGGAGGGATGTGGCCTTGAAGCCTGTTTTCACGAAGAATTAGCAGATAGAGCTTTGAGAGAGAGACAATGGCCATCGGAATTTTGCCAACAAGGTCATTCCTATAAAAGTCTATGATTCTAAGTTGCAAACATTGGGTCAAATTGTTGGGAATCTCTCCAACAAAAGAGTTATTGCCGAGCGAGAGATTCTGAAGCCTAAAGAGATGGCCTATTTCTTGTGGAATGAGGCCTTCCAAGTTGTTACCTGACAGATTGATAGCTCTAAGGTAGGAGAGGTTTCCGATGTGGGGAGACAAGGGACCCCTCAGGCTTTGATTAGCGAGGTGCAAGGTCTGGACCCTATGAGGATGTCGTCTGCTGCAAGTAACCCCACTCCACATGCAGACATGGAGAGAGTTGTTCCAAGAGCTCAAGACTCCATTAGGATCATTAATTATCTTCTCTTTGAAAGCGAGTAGAGCCATCCGATCAGTCTCATTTCCCAAGTGGATTGTAGATTGAGCAAAGCACAACGAATTGATGAACCCCAGAAAGGTGGCAATAAAGAGAAGCATAGGAAACACTCCTGCACTCAGACTGGCCTCCATTGTTTTTTTTTTGGGATTTGCAAAGCACACGCCAATGGACTGCATTATATGCCTCCTTCACACACTTATTTGTTAGAAGTAAAGAGAACCACATAACAGTAAAAGATGCCACTCAAACATCACTATTATATTTATGGGTCGGTCCAGGGAAATTAGTGGTATATACATATCACCGATGTTATCATTGTTTTCTCTCGTGCTTGGCACGCTGAGTGGACCAATACCACATTTCCACATCAGCATTGAAAGACACCTCAGGGCCCACTTCTGATGGGTTAATTTGCAATGCCATGAAATAATTAACTTTATGTTACAAGTGGGTTTTCAAAACTAAAAAAAAAAAAATTCATCCCCAAATAAAAGCCCCATTGCGGACAGGTAGATCAAGGTGCTAGTTTTTTTTTTTTTTTTTTTTCCTTTTTTTTCAATTGAGGTCCGAGAATTGAACAGAGTAGAGGTACCAGGCATTGGAGGGGCATAAAAAAATCAAAAAGTATACTTGGCCCGATTTTGGGGACCGGGTGTTGGCCCAGTCCAAGGTCCCCAAAATGGGGCCAAATAGCAAGTCCCTAAAAAAATTTGAGTTATTCAAGTCCTTCTCTCAGTTTCTACAGAATCATTGAATGTGGGATTCTCAACAGTCTCACTCTTATTGATGACTTTTCCATATCAATCAATTCAATGCACTGTTGACGGATTGCTCATTTCAGTCATTTGGGAGGAAGAGCGTGTCATGGGTTCTTTCATGTGATGTAATTGTAATTGTCAACCACATGGGAAGAGAAGAAAAAATAATAAGAAATACAAGACAGAGAGGGGCTCACCAGAATGGTTTTGTGCATGGAGCCCACACGGTTTTGGGTTTTCTGCAGGTCAAGTCAAGCGGATCCCACCACCGATCCACACGGCTTCTCCTATTATCTGGAATTCTAACCCGTATAAAATTGGATTTTAAACTTATTTTAGATTCTGATTAACAAATGAATTTGGGTCCAAAACCCAATTTAGGCACTAATTCATAAACGGGTTCTGTTCCGAATCCATATAGATTCTGTCCCAGTTACCCGAGACTCGACATTAGAGATTTTAAGATGGGAAATTGTAGGTCAAACTTAACTTTGGTCTGACATTTTTATGTTTAATACTAGAGATGGTAGACTTGATGCATTGCTACAAGTTGAATGATATCCTTATTTTAAATTAAAAAAAAGTGAAAATAGTAATCCCCGCGACATAAAATTATTTACAAACTCATCTGGCCTCAAGGGTGACCGGGCGCTGAAGTGTCTTACAATGTTGACGTGGCAACTTGGTATTGGCCCACTCATGGCAAACTTACCGTGGACCCACTGATGTGAAGGTCTTCAATTTAAGAGACATGAAGATGAGTCATGTAAAAAAGTAATAAATCTTAAAAACCACTTATTTTTTTTAAGTCAAAAAGTAATTTTCTCATTTTATTAAATGAAAAAAGACATTTATCTTTTATAAATAAAAGGAAAATTTTCAAACAAGGCCTTAAGTCTTTACATTATTTAAAAAAGGACATAAGTTTCAAAAAATCTCAAATTAGTCCATAATTTTTCCAAAAAAAATTCAATGGATATCAATCCATTTGAAGCTATTTTTGATAACTTTTTCCCTCAAATCTTGTTAAAAACACAAATTACACTTCATTCAGATAAAAGTCTTCTTCACTTCCTCTATATTATTTTCATTTCCTTTACCGACACCCCCACGATGATAAAAGACAACCAACATCACTACAGCGATCAGCTGTATCTACGGCTGTTGGAACCATGCCATTACTTCAAATGAAGGGTAATTTGAATACTTTCAAAAATTTTGAGGGAAAATTGTCATCAGAAAATACCTTTAAATGACTAAATGTCCTTAATTGAAAATTTAATGAAAAACTCAAGAATTAATTTGAATGGTTTTAGTCATTTGTTGAAATAAGACAAACACTTAGGATCTTATTTGAAATATGGCAAATGATATTTTCTATGACAAAAGCAAAGAGAGTATATTAGCAAAAACTTATGGCATTTCCATATCAATCAAGTCAATGCAGTTTAAAGGGGCTGCTCATTGATTTGTAGTCTTTTGCAGATGGGAGGAAGAGAGTGTCAATCACATGGGAAGAGAAGTCGTCGTGGGAAAGAAACAAAGTCAATGGCGTCCTTGCAAGGGAGAAGCGAAACGAAATTAAAAAATCAAGTCTACAATATCCAACGAAGTTTCATTCCACCGTCTGTCACTCAACAACTACATTTTCATCTCGACGTCCATCAGATATAACGCAAAAAAGTCAAATCAGAGGGACCACACCACGCACACAGTTGGTTTTGTTGACGAAAGCATGAGTCCTATTCTCACAAAAAGATTTTTATGGTTTGTACAAGGATCTATGGTTTTTACTTTTTTTTTTTTTTTTTTATAAAATTGAAAGGAGATTTTGAAATTGTGTGTACTTTTGATATAGCCTGTTAGTTATTTTTTTGTCTTAGATTCACTTTATTTTAACTTATACGTCGTTAGACTTTGATGTAGAGAAACTCTAGAGGTAAAATGAGGGGAACTTTAAGGTGAAGCCCACCTATTCTTTGTTTCTAAGTATCCATTTCATTCCTTAAGTTGGATGGCTGACATTGACAAATGAAACTAACTTTCGGTAAATGCCAATCTACAATCCCTTCTTGTTAATTTCATTTTTTCTAACTTGGTTGAAGTTTTTGATGATGATACTTCCTCTAATTCTTTAATCTCGTCTGATTTCATCTCTATTCATTTTTGTATTTTTTTTCCCAATCTTGATAATATAAAATTATTGTTGAAAAACAACTCATCATAATAAGATTTACAATTGTTCATAAAATTATTCGTCGTCGTCATAATCATCATCATTATTAAAGCCTTGTCCCAGCGATGTTGGAGTCAGCTACATAAAAACTTTCTATCCAAATTCTTCAGATTGTGACAAAAGTGTTAAGCTAGCTGTCAATCTATACGGTGCAATCCTCATTCATCTAAGCTTTGGACTGGATGTTATCATTGTTTTTTTTTTGGATTTGCAAAGCACACGCCAATGGACTGCATTATATGCCTCCTTCACACACTTATTTGTTCGAAGTAAAGAGAACCACATAACGCCAAGACGGGAATCTGTCTTGAATTTGGGGTTTTTTATTTTTTTTTATTTTTTTTTGGTGTATTCATGAAAAAACCCCGTGACATAAAATTATTAACAAACCCCTCTGACCTCAAAAGGGTGACTAGGCGTTGAAGTGTCATACAATATTGACGTGGCAACTTGGTATTGGCCCACTCATGGGAACCTTATCATGGACCCTCGGGGTGTTTGGGCAATTCACTTGTTGACAGATGTGAAGGTCTTCAATTTAAGAGACATGAAGATGAGTCATATAAAAATGTAATAAATCTTAAAAGCCACATCTTTTTTTTAAGTTGAAAAGTAATTTTCTCATTTTGTTAAATGAAAATAGAAATTTATTTTTTATAAATAAAAGAAAAAATTTCAAATAAGGCTTTAAGTTTTTACATTATTTAAAAAAGGACATGAGTTTCAAAACTTTTCAAATTAATTCATAAGTTTTCCAAAAAAAATTCAATGGATATCTGTTCATTTAAAGCTACTTTTGATAACTTTTTCCCTCAAATCTTGTTAAAAACACAAATTACACTTCATTAAGATAAAACTATCCTTCACTTTCTCTATATCATTCTCATTTCCTTCACCGGTGCCCTAACGGTGATAAAAGATAGCCAGCAGGAGCGGAACAAGGTATTTTTTGTTGGGGGGGGGGGGGGGGGGGGGGGGGCGCAAAGTACTAAAAACTTTACTATACACTATAGGTTTCCATGGGATTGTCTTCAAATGTAGGACCCTTCCCCTCAAATTCCATGGGTTCCGCTATGACGAATTGTGGTTTACACTGAAATCTCACAATGACATTTGAGATTTTTTTTGGGACACCTAAGTATGCTTATTGATAAATATATATCATTAAAGAGGACTCATACTTAAGTTTTAAATTGTTCATAAACATGGCCCTACTAGTTTTTATCATCTAAAAATGCTTTGCTCCAATCATATTTATTCTGACATAGGTACAAATATAACTAAAAAAATAAGAAAGTAACTAGTTTTTTTTTAGTTCATAGTGGATATATATAACTCCATTTGAATTAGAAATTTATGTAATAAACGAACACGAGGAGAATATAATTTTTAGTGATTTAGATTTTATATGTGAGCTTCAATGACTGAAAAGATTAATACTGTACTGTGCACGATTATATTTACCAAGTGTAAATAATTAAACTAAGAAATTTGTAAGATGGTTATATTTTTCTTCAACCAACATGTTAGCAATCAAATGAGGGTATCCAAGATCTGCTACTTGGAGACGGCGTGTGGGCAACTCTTGGCTAATCTAACACAATAAAAATCATTAGATTCCCATTTATATTTATTGAATAAATGGCTTGGGCAATCAATTTCTATTTATGTAAAAAATCACTCAATAACATGAGCAGATTCGTTCTCCTTTAACTTCTCCATTTCATTTCATTTCCTTTTCTTTCATTTCTTTTCATTCACGCTATTTTATTTTCTAACAAATCAATTAAGATTGTGTAACACTACTTTTAGAATCAATGATTCATACAATTAAATCTAACAATTGATGGGGGGTCGTCCTTCACAAAATAGATGCTCCCACATAATCTAAACAAAAGAGTTTTAAAAAACTATGGGGTCCAAGGCCCCTGCTGGCCCCCCTCTAGTTCCACCCCTGACAGTCAGCATTTCTACGACAATCAGCTGCATGTAGTGGCTATTGGAATCATGCCATTGCTTTAAATGAAGGGTAATTTGGGTACTTTAAAAAAATTTGAGTGAAAATTGTTGCTAGGAAGTACCTTTAAATGACAAAATGTCATTAATTAAAAATTTACTTAAAAACTCAGGGACTAATTTGAATGGTATTAGAACTTGTGTTCTTTTATAAAATAAGGTAAAAACTTAGGACCTTATTTGAAGTAAGGCAAATGGTATTTTCTATTACAAAAGCCAAGAGAAGATATTAGGAAAAACTTATGACTTTTCCATATCAATCAATTCAATGCACTGTTGAGGGATTGCTCGTTGGGAGGAAGAGCGTGTCATGGGTTCTTTCATGTGATGTAATATGTAATTGTCAATCACATGGGAAGAGAAGAAAAAAAAATTAATAAATACAAGACAGAGAGGGGCTCACCAGAACGGTTTTGTGCATGGAGCCCACACGGTTTTGGGTTTTCTGCAGGTCAAGTCAAGTGGATCCCACCACCGATCCACACGGCTTCTCCTATTATCTGGAATTCCAACCCCTAAAAAAACAGATTTTAAACTTGTTTTAGATTCAAATTAATAAACAGATTTGGGTCCAAAACCCAATTTAGGCACTAATTCATAAACGGATTCTGTTCCGGATCCATATAAATTCTGTCCCAGTTACCCGAGACTCAACATAAGAGATTTTAAGATGGGAAACTGTAGCTCAAACTTAACTTTGGTCAGACATTTTTATGTTTAATCATAGAGATGGTAGACTTGGTGCATTGCTAGAAGTTGAATGATATTCTTATTTTAAGCTAAAAAAAAAGTGAAAATAAGTCATAATCAATTATGGAACTAAATCCCATTTGTCAAGTCATGCACGGTTCCGTAAACAAATCTGGGTCTTCTTATTGGAAACAAGTCTGTAACCGGAGTTAAAATCGATTTTGAAGCCGAAACCGTCATTTAGAAATAGTTGCCAATTGAGATCCAATATGATTCTAATCCACAATCGACCCATTTGCATCCCTGCATACCGCCAGCACCAGCAAGCTCTAGTCATTGACATAAGCACAACGCAAAGATGTTGAAGCAAGGCGGGTGACATTAACTGCGCGGAAAAAAGAACGAAGGTTAACTCAGACAGTGAGGGCCATTTAGAATGGTTGGTGAGGTGGCACCTCTTTTCTTGAAGGGATGCTTGAGTGGTGATGCTAGGCCTGTGGATCCGGCCGTTTGATGAGGGGCCCGGTCTGGCCTGGGTCACCAAAGCTCGCAAAGAAAGAGAGCTTTCTTTTTCGATGAAGGGTAGGGCATGGTTTTAAGAAGCTCCTCACCTAAGTCCTAGCCTGGCTTTTCATCCAAAAGTAAATGTGGCACTCGTACTATAAATTCGATGAAAATATAAGGAGAGAAGGAAGCAGGAGGAGACATGGAGGAGAAACTGCCCTTTTTTCATATATGGTATAGAGATAAAAATAGAAATAGCATCATTCGAACTGTTGGCTTAACTTGAAGTACTTAGGGGCGAACCCAGGTTCTAGGTGTTGTAGGCACCCCCCTCATATCTGGAAAAAGCCCGAAAAGGGGCTATTGGCTAGATATAAGCCCTCGCCCCTTTCCCTCATAAAAAAAAATACCCCCCAATTCCCCTTTCGTTCAATTTCCAAATGAAAAGAGAATGATTGACCTTTTCAATTGACTATCACTGCTTGACCTTGAGACGTGCCACTAATTAGTTGGCCGCGAGTCAAGATATCTTGAACCACAATTATATGAACCAAACATCCTTGAACCCCATAGCCTCCCCTGTGAACCATTGTAATAATAATCCTATTTAGCTGTCTACATATGGTTTGAAGGTTTAGAGTGCGAAATCTCTAGATTGGTCCACTCAATAAATCAACCTAATAGTGTGCAAAAAAGTAAAAAATAAAAAATAATATTCTATGCAGCGGAAATAAAATCACAAGTATACACTACAAGGACACCAGATTTAGCGTGGAAAACCCTAATCAGGTGAAAAACTACGGATCCGAATTAGATCAGCATTCAAACACCATGAATCTCGCAATTACAAGAAACTCAGATTTCCTCCCTAGATATTCCCTACCTAAGGACTGAAGTTACCTTATGTCGCTTCACACTTTAACAACTTCACATCGTTGATTGCAACAGACTCAATCCAACGCTTGATTCCTCAAATCTTCTACACAAGAAAATGATCTTCTACACGGGATGTAGAAGGACCTGACTCTCTAGAGTACTTGGCAGTACAACTCTTCAATAAATTTCTAGAGAAAATTTATCTCAATTAGATCACTAATTCAGAACTTGAGAGATGATCTATAACTTTTTTTTTTCTTTAAGGTAAATTTGTATTGAAGAAAAAGAGGGAGAAGGGCTAAAAGGCCCAAAAGAAAATGAGAGAAACCAGCAAAGAGAGGCTTACACAAAAAAAAAAAAAAAAAAAGAAAAAAAAGCCAACCCTCCAAGGGGAAAACACTAAACAAATAGGACAGAAAATCAAAGGAAAAGCCACAACAACTCAGCAAGGGGCCAACAGCAGCACAAAAGCCCAAAAAGAAAGCAGCTCAACACAACCCAGCCCAGCCCAAAACAGCACAACCAACAACACAACCAACAACAGAGCACACACTACACCAACAAGATTGAGCAGGGAGAGGGAAAAGCGACCGGCACTAAACCGGAGACAAAGCAAGAGCTCAAACTAGACCCAAACTAGGCAGGACAGGATGAAGAAGGGAGATGGCGGACCCTTGCAACGAGATGACCAGCCCTCTCAACTGATCCAGGATAATGATCTGAGCACTTTCCAGCCTTGGCTTACAATTCCGGTGCTTGGAATCGTTCCGGAGAGACCAGATAACAAAGATGGCTTGGAAGAAGATCGCCGCTGCAAGTTTTCTTCCATGGACATCAGTGCCCTGGGCTAAGGAAGATGATCTGTCACTTTGGGTTGTGAGAAAGACCCAATTTATAGCCCTTAATTCGTACTTAAGACTCATAATAATAATCCAATCAGGAAAGAAGTCTTTTTCAAACTCTTAAAACAAAGTCAGGAACCAACTGGGCAAACCTGCACCATTCTCGCTATGGCGAGATTCACCCTTGCTATAGCGAGAGGTGTCTCTGGACGGAACACAAGTTTTGACAGAACTCTGTCTGTTTTCTAACATGGTCCCTTAAGTGAGAGATACTAACCACTCTTAAATGAGTGAGCATGGATTAACCTCTTAACCTCCACATGAACCATCTATAACGGAATTTTAGTTAAAAGTCTTTGTAATTTTACAAGTTTTCCATAGTAATATGCCTGTATCATTATTATTTTGTAGGAGCGCACAATAATTACAAATTCATAAAGGACTACAGCGAGTAACTCTTAAAAAAGAGGAAAAAAGATTAGAAATCTTTATAGTAAAAGAGAAGCATTCGTGCTTCTTATCGTATTTCATAATTGTTATATTATGCTAGCGCCACCGCGGACCATGTCATGAAACGAGAAAAAAAGAGGAGAAAAACCGGTATGTTCTATGGGAAGTTTATAAAAAGAATACTATGCTATATCTAATACCGAAATTAAATGAAAATAGTAGCAAAAAATTTCTAATTTTTAGGAGTCCTGAAACTTGAATTGATGGATGGAATATCAACGCGGTCTGAAATCAATGATAAAAAGGGCAAAAATCAGATGGCTAGGATCTTACAGCCAGAGTATTTTACACCATTTTGTGCCATGATTGCAATGGTTTGGAAAATGGAATTGTGGGTCCATGTCACAAGTAACTGATGACCAAATCAAACTGTGTTTATTTAGGTCCCCCCAGGTAGCTGGCTTTGTCTTATATCCATGTATCATTTTTGATAAATTAGAAATCTATATACTATCCCCTCATGTAGTTGGTAGGGTGGCACCCCTCTTTTTTAAAAGGATACTTGAGAGGTGGAGCCCCTCTCCTCTAAGCGTTGCTTAAAAGGTGTCCCAAATTATTCTTCCGGTTTAAAACTCTCAACAAAGTCACTTATCATTTCACCACATTGTTATCACTAATTAGAATCAACCATCGACAAAAATGTGGACGAAACTACCTAATTTCACTCACAAGCGACTCATTTTTGCTCAATTCCACATGCAAATACTAAAACCCACAGTTGTTTAGATAGTGACGTTTGACCCTAATTTCAATCCAATCAGGGTCATATATTATACATACTATAAGAACAATTATGTATAAATTACATTACTATATATTTTACCCATACCAATCTAATGATTTGTCCACCAATAATCTTTTATCAAGGTTACATGTACTTAATATAGATAGCATGGCTCTTTCATCCTATCTAGGTTAGTTTTGGAGCAAATATCTTGCTGTACTTTGCCATAAACTTTTTGTCTTTTAGGGTTGTTTATTTATATTTGTCCTTATTATCGTATGTTATTCTTTATAAATTATTTTATTTACAATTTAAAAAATATTATTTTATATATTCCTCATGAATTCCTCACATGTTACCAAACATGCCCTTAATGAAACAAATATGCTCTTAGAGATAATATAACATAAATGAAACTCTCACTTTTATACAGAACACACTTTTCTACATAATCTTTCTTATCATGGCGGCCAATGATACATCTATATTTACCAACACAAGATGAACATTTATTAATCATGAGTGCCAATTATACATTTCTTACAACTGTAGCAGCAAGGTAATAGTCTCTAACTTTATGCAATTCTGAGATCACATCTTTCATCTCTTTCCGAGCTTTCGGGGACTCAGTCGAACATGATACGCCTATTCTTACCAATGAAACCAAGCACTCGTGCATCATGTTGCTAACTCTGTTGTTATTTCCATTGTGTCTGATGATTTCAATTTCTTCAGAGAGCAATCGACGATCTACGATGTCCATTACACTTTCAGGCAATGCCATCTTAGCAAATTGATGAAGACCGAGATCATCTTTAAACATATCATCAGAAGGTCTCTTTCTGGTGACCATCTCCAATAGAAGGATCCCATAGCTATACACATCTCCATATGATGATGGATTAGCACCCGTACCATATTCTGCAATTCATAAGCCTCTTATTTTTAATAAGCAAGGGTTAAAAGTTTTGCTAGCTCAACTCATTTCTCTCTCCTCTTTCTTTGCTTCAGACAAAAGGTTACATAGCAATAGAAAAAAAGTAGGAAAATAATTGAACAAACACAAAAACGAAAATTGAAAGAACAAGATTGAGATCATCTTTAAACATATCATAAGAAGGTCTCTTTCCGGTGACTCATCTCCAATAGAAGGATCCCATAGCTATACACATCTCCATATGTTGATGGATTAGCACCCCTACCATATTCTGCAATTCATAAACCTCTTATTTTTAATAAGCAAGGGCTAAAAGTTTTGCTAGCTCAACTCATTTCTCTCTCCTTTTTCTTTGCTTCAGACAAAAGGTTACATAGCGATATAGAGAAAAAGTAGGAAAATAATTAAACAAACACAAAAACAAAAATTGAAAGAACAGATCAATCTCCAAAAAAAAAAAAAAAAAAGAAAAAGAAAAAAAATAAAAAACCACGAAAGTACAAGCACTCCACTTGGGCTCGAGCCCAATTTCGCTACGTGAGAATTAAAAAGAGTTTGGGATGTCTCAGTTACCTATTCAATTTGGTTGGACTCGAGATTTGCTCGTAAGGACATGACATCTTGCGCTTAGCATGGCCTGTAGAGTTTTTTTATCCTATATGCTATATATAATTAGACATATCATTATATATACAGAGATGATACATTATACATAATTAAAGACTACAAGTAACATGATATAATGGTACATATAATCTTAATATTGAATATGCATATATTATATTAACTTTATTAGGGAAAAAAAGAGTGAAGCTTAAGCATTACTTAACTTGAGCTAGACAACAAAAAAAAAAAAAAAAAAAAAACCACAATTGTCATATTTTTGAAACCATTATTTACTAGAGCTATGTTGTCTATAAAAGAATGCTAGTGGAAAATAATCGCAGATAAATTATCTACAATGCTATTTTTCTGCATTTTTTTTATATGGAGCCCAGTAAAGTTACTGTCCAATAGGAGTTAGGCCCACCTTTAGATTGCTCACATATAAATTAAACAATTTTGCATTACATTTTGTTCACAATCTTTTTATATCAATCTAAAAAGAATAAAGGACTTCTGCAAAGTGCTAAAGATTAAAAGAATAGATTGAAGAATAGAAGTGTTACCTGGAGCAATATATCCAATAGATCCCATTGGAGCAAGCGAATTGGTGTGGCAATTTGAATAATTGATACCTTCGGAAATGATCGTTGCTAGGCCGAAATCACTCACATGTGCAACCATGTCATCATCAAGAAGAATGTTGCTTGGTTTTAGATCACAATGAACTATTGGTGGTCGACAATGATTATGAAGATAATCCAATGCACAAGCTATATCAATAGCTAGATTCAACCTCTGAATAAGGTTTAAAATCTTCAATGGATGAAGCTCATCTGCACTTGGATGTAGCCAACCGTCTAAACTCCCATTAGGCATGTATTCAAGAACTAATGCCTTGAAATCATTGCCACTAAAGTCGATGCTTGAGCAGACAGTGAAGATTTTGACAATATTCCGATGTTGAATGCTTCTCAAGGCTCTACATTCGGCTATGAAACTCTTTGAAGCTCTTTGTTGTTGTAATTTGAGAACCTTAATTGCAACAATCATCTCCATGCGATCTATGATTCCCCTATAGACAGAACCATAACTTCCCACACCGATCAAATTGGCAGATGAGAAGCCATTAGTTGCTCTAAAAAGCTCTGCATAAGTCACCCTTAAAAAATTCTCTCCTATGGAAAGTGTAGAAAGAAGTTTCTCCCTCGTTTTTTTTGACCGAACAACAAATACACATAGCAGAAGAAATGACAAGAGAGCAGCAGCAACAACAACTAAGATGATTACTTTTCGAGAAAGTGGCATTTTCTTGAAATCTTTTTTGGGGCATTGAGGCAATTGCAATTCGGAGACTCCGCCACAAAGCTTGCTATTTCCAACGATTGAAATCGCAGATGCATTTTGAAAAATCCCATCTTTTGGCACTTCACCCTCCAAATTGTTGAATGACAAATTCAAATACTTTAGAAAGGGAAGTCGCGCCAAATCATCTGGAACATGCCCGGTTAAGTTATTACATGAAAGATCAAGCTCCTGCAGACCTCTTGCAGCGCCCAAGGAAGGAGGAATGCTTCCATGAAACAAGTTTTTATTCATATAGAAGTATTCCAAATGAACACAAGTGCCAAGAGTGTCAGGAATTTCACCAGACAATTCATTGTTAGAGATATCCAGCCAGAAAAGATTTTTCAAGTTACCAATATCAGATGGTAAGAAACCAGTCAAATTATTCCTGTCAATATAAAGCTCTAAAAGTGAGGGAATATCCGAAAATTCTTTAGGTATTGTCCCGTTTAAGTTATTGTCAGAAAGGTATAACTGCTGTAGATGTTGACACTTTCCAAGACTCCTAGGAATGCTTCCCTGAAGATTATTTCTGCTTAATTCGAGGTGGTATAATTGACTGAGATTTCCAATGAGATTTGGAATTTTTCCTGAAAGTTTGTTTCCATCTAGAGTAAGCACTTGTAAATTAATAAGCTCTGTAAGATGGTTGTGAATAGTTCCTTCGAGAAGGTTATCGTCCATAGCAAAATAAATCAAGGGGGAAAGATTCTCAATTTCTGTTGGGATGGCTCCAAAAATTTGGTTTATACCTAGATCAATTTCAATCAGCTGAGTAGAGAGATTAGCAATTGATTTGGGCAGTATACCACTGAACTTATTATCAGATAGATGCAATTTTTCTAAGACACTACAATTGGTCAAGGAAGTGATGAAAGTGAATTCTTCATACTTCTCACTAACAAGTTTGTTAGAAAATGCCTGTAGCATCTTGAGGTGCTTTAGCCATCCTATACTCATTGGCATAGACCCACTGAAGTTGTTGTCGCCAAGCTCAAGAAAGACTAAACTTGAAGCATTGCCTAATGAAACTGGTAAAGGTCCTGTAAATCTGTTTCCAGAGACATAGAGCTCTTCAAGTTTTGGGAGAAATAGGCCCAACTCAGGTGGGAGGCTGCCATATAGGTGGTTTCTTGAAACACCAAGGACCTGAAGCAATGAGAGATTATAAAGAGTGTAGGGAATTTTACCCGAACACTTATTTCCATCGATTGTAAGAGCCTCTAGCTTCACCAGTTGGCCTAGTTCCTCGGGAATGTTTCCGTTCAAACTATTATCTATAAGAGCGAGAACCACAAGTGATGAGAGATTCCCGAGGGATGGAGGCATGTGGCCTGATAGCCTGTTTTCCCTAAAACGTAGCTTAAGGAGCTTTGAGAGAGAACCAATGGCCATCGGAATTTTACCAACAAGCTTATTCAGTTTAAAGTCTATGTATCTAAGTTGCAAGCATTGAGTCAGATTGTCAGGAATCTCTCCAACAAAAGAGTTATTGAGGAGTGAGAGATACTGAAGCCTTAAGAGACGACCTATTTCTTGTGGAATGTGGTCTTCGAACTTGTTACCTGACAGTTCGATAGCAGTAAGGAAGGAGAGGTTTCCGATGTGGGGAGACAAGGAACCCCTCAGGCCTTGATTAGCGAAGTCTAAGGTCTGGACCCTCTGAGGATGTCGTCTGCTACAAGTAACCCCACTCCACATGCAGAAATGGAGAGAGTTATTCCAAGAGCTTAAGACTCCATTAGGATCATTTATCTTCTCTTTGAAAGCGAGTAGAGCCTTTCGATCTGTCTCATTTCCCAAGTGGATTGTAGATTGAGCAGAGCACAATGAATTGATGAAACCCAGAAAGGTGGCAATAAAGAGAAGCATAGGAAACACTCCAGCACTCACACTAGCCTCCATTGGTTTTTTTTTTTTTTTTTTTGTTTTAAGATTTGATCACCTCAAACCCCCTAACTTTCTGTTTATATAGCCAATGGACTGCATTATATGCCTCCCTCACACACACATTTGTTGGAAGTAAAGAGAACCACATAACAGTAAAAGATGCCACTCAAACATCACTATAATATTTATGGGTCGGTGCAGGGAAATTAGTGGCCATATACATATCAACGATGTTATCATTGTTTTCTCTCATGCTTGGCACGCTAAGTGGACCAATACCACATTTCCACGTCAGCATTGAAAGACACCTCAGGGCCCACTTCTGATGGGTTTTCATAACTAAAAAAAAAAAAAAAAATTCAACCCCAAATAAAAACCCCATTGGGGAGAGGTTGATCAAGGTGCATGTTCTTTTTTTTTTTTTTTCAATTGAGCTCAGAGAATTGAACAAAGTAGAGGTACCAGGCATGGGAGGGGCTTAAAAAAATTTGAATTTTTCAAGTCCTTCTCTCAGTTTCTTCAGAATCATTGAATGTGGGATTCTCAAAAATCTCACTCTTATTGAGATTTAATTCTCTTTGATCCTTCATTCAAATGGATTTATTTATTTTTTCTTTGTCTTGGCCTGGATCGTTTATTCAAATTGATTTTTTGTTTGTTTTTAGATTCACTTTCTTGTTGGGTGACACAGAAATCGTTGTCTTCTCAAATTCCCTGCAGAACGCGGAATTGGATAAAGAGATTTGACCCGGAGAGTATTTTTCTCTCTTTTGGGGCTGAAATCTGTCTTTAATTTGGGGTTTATTTTTTAGTGTATTTATAAATAAAACCCGCGACATAAAATTATTTACAAACTCATCTAACCTCAAAAGGGTGACTGGTTGCTGAAGTGTCTTACAATGTTGACGTGGAAACATGGTATTGGCCCACTCATGGGAACCTTATCATGGAGCCTCTGGGTCTTTGGGTAATTCACTTGTTGACTGATGTGAAGATCTTCAATTTAAGAGACATGAAGATGAGTTATGTAAAAAAGTAATCAACCTTAAAAACCACATATTTTTTTTTAACTCGAAAAGTATTTTTCTCATTTTATTAAATGAGAAAAGACATTTATCTTTTATAAAAAAAAGAAATTCATCTTTTATAAATAAATTAAAAATTATCAAATAAGGCCTTAAGTCTTTATGTTATTTAAAAAAGGACATAAGTTTTAAAAAATTTCAAATTAGTCCATAATTTTTCCAAAAAAATTTCAATGGATATTAGTCCATTTAAAGCTATTTTTTGATAACTTTTTCCTTCAAATCTTGTTAAAAACACAAATTACACTTCATCCAGATAAAAGTCTTCTTCACTTCCTCTATATTATTCTCATTTCCTTTACCGACACCCCCATAATGATAAAAGATAGCCAACATCACTACAGCGATCAGTTTTATCTACGGCTGTTGGAACCATGCTATTGCTTCAAATGAAGGGTAATTTGAATACTTTCAAAATTTTGAGGGAAAATTGTTGTCAGGAAGTACTTTTAAATGACTGAATGTCCTTAATTGAAAATTTAATGAAAAACTCAAGAATTAATTTGAATGGTTTTAGAGCTTGTGTCGTTTGTTGAAATAAGACAAAAACTTAGAATCTTATTTGAAATATGGCAAATGATATTTTCTATGACAAAAGCAAAGAGAGGAAATTAACAAAAACTTATGGCATTTCCATATCAATCAATTCAATGCAATTTAAAGGGACTTCTCATTGATTTGTAGTCTTTTGCAGATGGGAGGAAGAGAGCGTCAATCACATGGGAAGAGAAGTCGTCGTGGGAAAGAAACAAAGTCAATGGCGTCCTTGCAAGGGAGAAGCGAAAACGAAATTAAAAAATCAAGCCTTGCACCGTCTGTCACTCAACTACTACATTTTCATCTCGACGTCCATCAGATATAACGCAAAAAAGTCAAATCAGAGGGACCACACCACGCACACAGTTGGTTTTGTTGACCAAAGCATGAGTCCTATTCTCACAAAAACATTTTTATGGTTTGTACAAGGATCTATGGTTTGTACTTTTTTTTTTTATAAAATTGGAAGGAGATTTTAAAATTGTATGTACTTTTGATATGATCTGTTGTTACTTTTTGTCTTAGATTTATTTTATTTTAACTTAACTAGTTAATTACTAAATACGTCATTAGACTTTGATATAGAGAAACTCTAGAGGTAAAATGAGGGGAACTTTAAGGTGGAGCCCACCTATTCTTTGTTTCTAACTATCCATTTTATTCCTTAAGTTGGATGGCTGACATTGACAAATGAAACTAACTTTCGGTAAATGCCGATCTACAATACGTTCATGTTAATTTCATTTTTTTTACTTGGTTGAAGTTTTTGATGATGATAGTTCCTCTAATTCTTTATTCTCGCCTGATCTCATCTCTATTCATTCTTGTATTTTTTTTCCCAATCTTGATAATATAAAATCATTGTTGAAAAACAACTTATCATAATAAGATTTACAATTGTTTATAAAGTTATTCGTCGTCGTCGTCCTTATCATCATCATCATCATCAAAGCCTTATTCCAGCGATATTGAAGTCAGTTACATGAAAACTTTATATTCAAATTCTTCAGGTTGTGACAAAAGTGTTAAGCTAGCTGTCAATCTATATGGTGCAATCCTCCTTTATCTAAGCTTTGGACTGGGTAACACTAATGATCTTTATGGTTTATCTCTTGATTTCTTTTGCTTATAAGGTAAGTTTGAATTAAGAAGAGAGAAAAAGAAAGAGTACAAAGAGCTGAAAAGCTCCCAAAGAAGAAAGCAGGGGAACCTAATCCGGCCAAAAACAGAGGCAGGAAAAAGAAAACAAAGAGTTGATACCACCAACATTCCACATTGTTCATTTTGATCAATTTATTTCAAACCATATTATTCATGCTAGAATTTCGTATTAAAGAAGATTTCATATTTAGTAATGAAATGGATCTTAGAAATTCCACCAGATTCTGGTGGAATCCTCCATGCTAGCCTTACTTTTTTTGCCTCATCCATGTTCTTGATTTCCATTTGAGGATGATTCCATTTCTAATTTTCTAAAGAGAATAACAAATTCCAAGTACTTGAATTTCAATTAGTTTTTTTTTTTTTTTTGGTAAATGCATTTCAATTAGTTGAATCTAGGTTATAACTAGTCCACAGACAGCTTGGAAGAAGAACGACACAAAGCGTATGGAGTTTCAATAGATAAACATTAATTTGAGTGTCAAAAAGAATTAAAACAATCTAAAGTAATCACAAAGGTAATTATTGAAGAAAAAACTACTAAACACTTGCAACTTTTCAACTCAAACATAAATTTCTTAAATTCAAACATTAAAATATCCGCGAAGTTTCATTTGTTCCATCTGTCACTCAACTACTACGTTTTCATCTCGACGACCATCAGATAACGCAAAAAAAGTCAAAAAGGCATTTTGGGTCGGTCTCCAACCCATAGAGGGAAAACACCACACACTAAGCCTGTCAAACGAGCTGTGCCAGTCCCAACCTTGGCCCGCCGGTGCCAAGCGTGCATCCTTCATATTTTTTTCTTTCGGATTTTTTATTTTTTTTTCAATATTAAAAATAAAAATTAGAATACAAACACAGTGAATGACAAAGATATTTAAGTGGTTCAGTTAAATTCGACCTACTCCACTGATAAGAGAGAACCATTTGGATCTTAACTTCTTGAAGGTTTCTTAATAGGATTATCTTCAAAACCTTACAATCTTTCTTAGAAAATAAAAATAAAAAAAGAATGAAAAACTTATATATTTACAAATTACAATGAAGGAAATAGTAAAAAATCAGATACGTAGTCCACCTGCACTAAAAGCTTGTTCTGATGATACAGAAGACATTGGAATAGTCAATAGATGAGTCATGGCGGTCAACACCGGATAAATGGTTTCTTGTTGCTTTCACCAGGCTAAAAGGTCAAAACTAGATGCATCATGCACCCGTATTACACCGATGTCAAGATACAATGATAACTCCGTCACAGTGTTACTTGAGCTTGAGCTGGATGCCATGTCTGTGGACATGGAAGAATACCACACATCCCACTCACCAACACCTGTTTGCGGGACTTTTGAATAGCCCATACTAAGTCCAGTTGTACCCATTTGCTCATAATAAAATTGAAAAAGTATTTGAAAGCGATCAAGAATCCATTAGGATCATTAATTATCTTCTCTTTGAAAGCGAGTAGAGCCATCCGATCCGTCTCATTTCCCAAGTGGATTGTAGATTGAGCAAAGCACAACGAATTGATGAACCCCAGAAAGGTGGCAATAAGGTGGCAATAAAGAGAAGCATAGGAAACACTCCTGCACTCAGACTGGCCTTCATTGTTTTTTTTTTTTGGATTTGCAAAGCACACGCCAATGGACTGCATTATATGCCTCCCTCACCCACACATTTGTTAGAAGTAAAGATGCCACTCAAACATCACTATTATATTTATGGGTCGGTCCAGGGAAATTAGTGGTATATACATATCACCGATGTTATCATTGTTTTCTCTCGTGCTTGGCACTCTGAGTGGACCAAAACCACATTTCCACGTCAGCATTGAAAGACACCTCAGGGCCCACTTCTGATGGGTTAATTTGCAATGCCATGAAATAATTAACTTTATGTTACAAGTGGGTTTTCATAACTAAAAAAAAAAATTCATCCCCAAATAAAAGCCCCATTGCGGACAGGTAGACCAAGGTGTTTCTTCTTTTTTTTTTTCTTTTTTTTTTTTTTCTTTTTTTTTTTTCAATTGAGGTCAGAGAATTGAACAGAGTAGAGGTACCAGGCATTGGAGGGGCATAAAAAAATTTGAGTTTTTCAAGTCCTTCTCTCAGTTTCTACAGAATCATTGAATTTGGGATTCTCAACAATCTCACTCTTATTAAGATTTAAGTCTCTTTGATCCTTCATTCAAATGGATTTATTTTTAATTTTTCTTTGTGCTGGTGTGGATCGTTTATTCAAATTGATTTTTTATTTGTTTTTAGATTCACTATCTTCTTCGTCGACAGAGAAATTGTTGTCCTCTCAAGTAGTTCTGTGCATAACGCGGAATTGGAGAAAGAGATTTGACCTGGACAATAATTTTGTCTCTTTTTGGGACGGGAATCTGTCTTGAATTTGGGGTTTTTTTTTTTTTTTTTTTGTGTGTTCATGAAAAGACCCCGTGACATAAAATTATTAACAAACCCATCTGACCTCAAAAGCGTGACTGGGCGTTGAAGTGTCATACAATATTGACGTGGCAACTTGGTATTGGCCCACTCATGGGAACCTTATCATGGACCCTCGGGGTGTTTGGGTAATTCACTTGTTGACAGATGTGAAGGTCTTCAATTTAAGAGACATGAAGATGAGTCATATAAAAATGTAATAAATCTTAAAAGCCACATCTTTTTTTTTAAGTCGAAAAGTAATTTTCTCATTTTGTTAAATGAAAATAGAAATTTATTTTTTATAAATAAAAGAAAAAAAAATTCAAATAAGGCTTTAAGTTTTTACATTATTTAAAAAAGGACATGAGTTTCAAAACTTTTCAAATTAATCAATAAGTTTTCCAAAAAAAATTCAATGGATATCTGTTCATTTAAAACTATTTTTGATAACCTTTTCCCTCAAATCTTGTTAAAAATACAAATTACACTTCATTAAGATAAAACTATCATTCACTTCCTCTATATCATTCTCATTTCCTTCACTGGTGCCCCAACGGTGATAAAAGATAGCCAGCAGGAGCGGAACAAGGAATTTTTTGTTGGGGGGCCCAAAGTACTAAAATCTTTGCTATACACTATAGGTTCCACGGGATCGTCTTCAAATGTAGGACCCTTCCCCTCAAATTCCGTGGGTTCCGCCGTGACGAATTGTGTTTACACTGAAATCTCACAATGATATTTGAGATTTTTTTTGGGACACCTAAGTATGCTTATTGATAAATATATATCATTGAAGAAGACTCATACTTAAGTTTTAAATTGTTCATAAACATGGTCCTACTAGTTTTTATCATCTAAAAATGCTTTGCTCCAATCATATTTATTCTGACATAGGTACAAATATAACTAAAAAAATAAGAAAGTAACTAGTTTTTTTAGTTCATAGTGGATATATATAACTCCATTTGAATTAGAAATTTATGTAATAAAAGAACACGAGGAGAAAATAATTTTTAGTGATTTAGATTTTATATGTGAGCTTCAATGACTGAAAAGATTAATACTGTACCGTGCATGATTATATTTACCAAGTGTAAATAATTAAACTAAGAAATTTGTAAGATGGTTGTATTTTTCTTCAACCAACATGTTAGCTCTCAAATGAGGGTATCCAAGATCTACTACTTGGAGACGGCGTGTGGGCAACTCTCGGCTAATCTAACACAATAAAAATCATTAGATTCCCATTTATATTTATTGAATAAATGGCTTGGGCAATGAATTTCTATTTATGTAAAAATCACTCAATAACATTAGCAGATTCGTTCTCCTTTAACTTCTCCATTTCATTTCATTTCCTTTTCTTTCATTTCTTTTCATTCACTCTATTTTATTTTCTAACAAATCAATTAAGATTGTGTAACACTACTTTTAGAATCAATGATTCATACAATTAAATCTAACAATTGATTGGGGGCCATCCTTCACAAAATAGATGCTCCCACATAATCTAAACAAAAGGAGTTTTAAAAAACTATGGGGTCCAAGGCCCTGCCGGCCCCCCTCTAGTTCTGCCCTTGACAGCCAGCATCCCTACGACAATCAACTGCATGTAGTGGCTATTGGAACCATGCCATTGCTTTAAATGAAGGGTAATTTGGGTACTTTAAAAAATTTGAGTGAAAATTGTCGCTAGGAAGTACCTTTAAATGACTAAATGTCATTAATTAAAAATTTACTGAAAAACTCAGGGACTAATTTGACTGGTATTAGAACTTGTGTTCTTTTCTGAAATAAGTAAAAACTTAAGACCTTATTTGAAGTAATGCAAATGGTATTTTCTATTACAAAAGCCAAGAGAGGATATTAGCAAAAACTTATGACTTTTGACGGATTGCTCGTTGGGAGGAAGAGCGTGTCATGGGTTCTTTCATGTGATGTAATATGTAATTGTCAATCACATGGGAAGAGAAGAAAAAAAAATAATAAATACAAGACAGAGAGGGGCTCACCAGAACGGTTCTGTGCATGGAGCCCGGACGGTTTTGGGTTTTCTGCAGGTCAAGTCAAGCGGATCCCACCACCGATCCACACGGCTTCTCCTATTATCTGGAATTCCAACCCGTAAAAAATCAGATTTTAAACTTGTTTTAGATTCTGATTAACAAATGGATTTGGGTCCAAAACCCAATTTAGGCACTAATTCATAAACGGGTTCTGTTCCAGATCCATATAGATTATGTCCCAGTTAGTTACCCGAGACTCAACATAAGAGATTTTAAGATGGGAAATTGTAGCTCAAACTTAACTTTGGTCGGACATTTTTATGTTTAATCATAGAGATAGTAGACTTGATGCATTGCTACAAGTTGAATGATATCCTTATTTTTAGCTAAAAAAAAAAGAAGTGAAAATAAGTCATAATCAATTATGGAACTAAATCCCATTTGTCAACTCATGCCTGGTTCCGTAAACAAATCTGGGTCTTCTTATTGGAAACATGTTTGTAACCCGAGTCAAAATCGATTTTAAAGCCAGAACCGTCATTTAGAAATAGTTGCCAATTGGGATCGAATATGATTCTAATCCAGAATCGACCCATTTGCATCCCTACGTACCGCCAGCACCAACAAGCTCTAGTCGCTGACATAAGCACAACGCAAAGATGTTGAAGCAAGGCGGGTGGCATTAACTGCGCGGAAAAAAGAACGAAGGTTAACTCAAGCAGTGAGGATCATTGGCCATTTAGAATGGTTGGTGAGGTGGCACCTCTTTTCTTGAAGGGATGCTTGAGAGGTTGAGCCCCTCTCCTCTAAGCTTTGTTTGAAAGTTCTTCCTGTTTAAAACTTCAACAAAGTCATTTATCATTTCACCGCATTGTAGTTATCACTAATTAGAATCAACCATCAACAAAAATGTGGAAGAAACTATATGATTTCACTTATAAGCGACCAATTTTTGCTCAATTTCACCTTCTAATACTACAACCTACAGTTATTTGAATTCTTAAAGAACAGGCATCTTTTGATTGGATGAACCATAAGATCTTTATGTCTTAACCATCTTGAATTCTTGATCAGTTAGGTCACATTTTTGTAATAATAAGAACTCTCATCTCAGATAACACAAACAATGCTTTGGTCACACAAACAAGATCTTCACCTAGTCTAAATAGCTTTTTGGAGACTGTCCAGGTTTCTGATCAATGGTCGTACGGTGCCTCTAGAACTCAATGAGTGGTGATGCTAGGCCTGTGGATCCGGCCGTTTGATGAGGGGCCCGGTCTGGCCTCGGTCATCAAAGCTCGCAAAGAAAGAGAGCTTTCATTTTTATCCTAAAGCCCGATGAAGGGTAGGGCTAGCCTGGCTTTTCATCCAAAAGTAAATGTGGCACTCGTACTATGCAAACAGCCCACCAGAAAACAACTCCTATGATCAACTACCACCCAACTTGAATATCACTCATGATCAACCTAATGTTTGTTATACTCTTTCGAATGGAATTGACCGTTGGATTTAAATAAAAAAAAAGATGCATTCTAGAACCGTGAACTTGAAGCCACAGATCAAGTGGATTAGGGTGGTTTACAGGGCATAAAGTTTTGCACACAAGTGGATCACATTGGATTATATAGGAGTTTTTAGGTGAGTTTGAGCCGAATTGCTTAGATGTGTATGACTCACCTGCAAATACCTTCCATGATCAATTTGAATGGGACGCACACTACCACCCTCCTAAATGTGGGTTACAAATGAATATCCTACTATCTGAGTACCTGGGGCCTTTCACAAAAAATAAAAGGGCTGGAACCTCCTTCTAGACTAGAAAACTAAGCGGGTCTAGTTCCGGATCCATATAGGTTCTGACTCTTGGACCCAAACCTCAGTCCCACTTGACACGCGCGCGCGTGCACACACACATACATATATCGTTAGGGCTGGATATTGGATCTCCCATTATGCAAGTATCTAAATTCTCCTGTTATAATAAAGCGAGTATTGAATCAATTTGCATCCGTGAGAAAATCTGATTTTGATCTCAGTCCATGCATATTGTATCCAGAGCATTCGAATCCACAATCAGGTTCCTTATTTTATGATCCAAGGAGAGGAATAGGACGTATGATTATATTCATAAATTAGAATAAGCAAAGCTTTAAGGGCTATTTAACCTTTTTTTTTTTGTTGGTAAAAAAGGGCTATTAATTTAACTTGAATTGTATTCATACACCTTTTGTTTGCCCCACTTGTACATTGGAAAAAAAAAATATTTTGAAGTTGTTTTACCAATTGTACAATGCAACCCACATCTTAATATGGACCTAGTTTTATAACTGGATCCTTTGGAAATTGGAATCATCTGAGGATTTTTCCTACGGTGACGGTGAGTGGACTGACCACGGCCTGCCAAGTCACCGTGAGGAGCCCCTGCCTGGAATAGCCCCACTTTCTCGTCTTGATCATGTGGCTCTAAGTCTTCCTGGGGTTAGAATTGTGATCTTTGGTGGGTCTGTGGCGGGTCTTCACTCTGCCTCCCTGCTGTATCTATCGGACCCGACTGAGGAGAACCCAACCTGGAGGATACTGAACTTGCCTGGCAAACCACCAAGATTTGCTTGGGGGCACAGTACGTACTTGTGTTGTTGGAGGAACAAGAGCTATTGTTCTTGGGGGGCATACTGGAGAAGATTGGATATTGAGCGAGTTGCATGAGTTGTCACTGGCAAGCTCACTTGTATAAACTCATGGGAGGGTGAAGGTGATGTCCAGTTGCGCTGGAGTTGGGATAGAGCCTTGGTTCCGGAAGATGGGCTCATAGTACTCTCTTATTTTTGGTTGAAACAGGGTAGCATGATCAGACTGAGTGGTCATGGCCATTTGTTGGAGAATGGGTTTGATCAATTGACTGTAGTGTTGCTAGGTCCCATTAACTGGTATGTATCTCTCTCTCCCCTTTATTGACTGGATGCATTCTCTTGTAGCAGTTAGATAGATATGCTTGTAGGTGATGAATATTGGGCTTAATCTTTTTACGGCTTGGGCGAGTCAAAGTTGTCATTATAAGGTGCTCTCATCTGTGAGAAGTCTTAAGAGATAATGTCTCATTTTATACATATCTTAAACTGTTTATGTTTCATTCCTTTACCTTTATTATTGCTGTGTTTCTGGTCTTGTATTCTGTGAGAAGGGTGTCTTCTCTGTACACAAGATGTTACTGTCTGCTGGTGCTGTATTAGTTAGTGTTACTAGCTGACTATCAATCGATAAATAAAATAAAAAAGCTAGCCGACCAATTTTGTACTTCTCATGGGTTCTGTTGATGAATTGATCATTTTTCTTTCTTCCTTATTTTTAGGTTTTGTGTGGATGAACTTAGTAGATATAACTTTTTCCGGTCTATTTTTATGTTCCTTTTTGGTAGAAAGGACGGACCACTTTTATGTTAGTGGTCTGATTTAGGCTGCTAATTCCTCCCTTTCCCCTGCCAATTTCCAGTTTCCATTTCCCAGCTCAAGCCTATCTATCTATCTATCTATTCATCCATCTATTAGGGTTTAGGGTTTATTTTGTTTCACAGTTCACGTTTTTGGTAATCTAAATGGGTTTCTCTATTGAATTAGAACTTCTACAGGGCCCTTTCTAGTAAGTTAGGAACTCAAATGTTAGAGGAATTATTCAAGAACTATTAGAATACGATTTACTACAGCTTCTAACTAGAACCAATCTGCTTGCCTGTAATTGTTCTTGTTGCATGTAACTAAGTTCCAAGTGGATGGACCCTTGTTAAAAAGACTCGGGTTGCCAAGTAAATCAGCTGATTATCTGAAACCTGCATTCAGTAAAAGAGTATTCTTGTTTGGATTCATGGTAAATCTTATTGGCACAACATTTTCAAAAAAATTGGGTTTTCATAGCTTCTAAGAGGGTATTTCTAGGAATTGAGGTTTATCTACCGTTCAAGTGCATGATGGTTATTCTTTATTTGAAAGGGGTGGAATCAAAGAGGTACAACTCTTTGTCAACTGAATGGGCTTTGGGTAAAATGAATCAACTGAACCCAACCGTGTAACACTTTTTCGGCCCACATATGATCCAGCTGTTTGGAGGCTTTACTAATGGAGTTGAGCGAAGTAATTATTATTTTGAAGAAAGAATAAAATATAATTGGGTTATGATGATATTTTATTTTTAGTTATATGTGATGGAATTTTTTTAACCTTTTGTATTGAAAAGTGGATTTTTTTTTCGTCTTTTAGTGGAGAAAGGGTTTTTTTTTTTTTTTTTGTGGAAATTTTGAATTAAAGTGCTTTTGATGTGACTTTGTTATGAGAAATGGGGGTTTTATTTTACTTGACTCTATTAGTAGAGTTGCCAAACAAGCCTGACTTCTAATAAATTTAAACCGAGTGGGTCCCACCGTATGATCGATCACCTTGACGAAAAAGTGATAACACCACGTCAGCAATGATGCCATGTCAGCCTCTTGTTGCTGCTCTACTTGCATTAGGAAAAAAGAATAAGAAAAGTTAAAAGAAAGAAGAAAAGAAGAAGATAAATTCGATGAAAATATAAGGAAAGAAGGAAACAGGAGGGAAGCAGCAGGAGACAGCAGGAGAAAGGAAGAAGATTATTATTTTGTAAGAGCGCGCAATAATTACAAATTCATAAAGGAACAACTACAGTGAGTAACTCTCAAACAAGAGGAAAAAAGATTAGAAATCTTTACAGCAAAATAGAAGCGTTTGTGCTTCTAATTATATTTTGTAATTGTTATATTATGCTAGTGCCACCCGGGGAATTAGTCCTATTGGGTCAAAGATCTTAGACGAAAAACGGGGAATTGTATTTCATATACCGATGTCATAAAACGAAAAAAAAGAAAGAGAAAAGGCGGCATGTTCTATAAGAAGTTTGTAAAGAAATACTATGCTATATGTAATACCAAAATTGAATGCAAATAGTAGCAAAAAACTTCTAATGTTTAGGAGTCCTGAAACTTGAATTGGTTGATGGAAGATAGTTAATAAATAAAAAAATACTACAATTAATGCAGTCTGAAATCAATGATACAAAAGGGCAAAAATCTGATGGCTAGGATCTTACAGCCTGAGTATTTTTCACCATCCTGTGGCCTTTTTTTTTTATATAAAGGGGTAATTGTATTAAGAAAGGGGAAAAGGATTTACAAATAGACAAAAAGGCTCCAAAGAGGGAGTAGAGAACTAAAAGAGAGAGGCCAACAGACAAAAAGGCCAGAGAAGCAGAGCAGCCTAACTAAGAGGCAGAGTCAACATGAACTCCCAAAAAATTAATGAGAGAGATGAGCTGCTGACTCACAAAAGGCTTGGAAATCTTCCTCAGGGAGATGAAGAGGTCTTCGATTAGCATGACTATGATTTGGTGGAGAGGTAGGTGATGACCTTCAAAGGTTGCTGTGTTCCTGGCTTTCCAGAGAGAGTGCAGGACTGATAGGAAGGTGGATGCCATACATCTCTTGCCATTTGTGTCATTACCTCTTGTAATGGAGGACCAGATAGAGGAGGCAGTAATGGAGAGAGGCTGCTGTGCCTTAGAGGAGTGCAGAAGCCATCGCCAAACGGACTGGGCTAAGTTGCAGGAGAAGAAAAGATGCCCGACTGAGTCTTCTGCTTTGAAGCAGAGGTTGCATCTCGAAGCTAGGGAGAAGCCAATATGTTGCAGTCGCTCTTCAGTGGGAGTCCGGTTAAGCATTAGACGCCAGCCAAAGCAGGATACTCTTGGGAGGGAGATACCATTCCATATCAGAGGTGGCCATTGGAGGATATTGCCTTTCAGCCTGAGAGCATTCCAAGCTCTATGCAGAGACAGTAACCCATCAGGAGCCTCCTTCCAGAAGAGATGATCTGTAGCTGAAGAGCTGGGGGAGAGAAAGGAAGTAGCAAAAGTTAACTGGTCTCTTACTGCAGGAGGTAAGCTGAGAGGAAATTGCCAAGTGTCTAAGTGAAAGTAGGAGGCGAGCCTTTGTTCTGGGGGGAAATTCAGAGAGGGAAAGACAACTGAGAGGGGCTTGTCCCCAAGCCAAGTATCGTGCCAGAGGTTGATGCTCTCTCCATTTCCAAAAATCCAGGCACTACCATGGTGGATGAAGTGAGAGAGACGCCGAATTCGTTTCCAGATGCAAGAACCGTAGATGGTATTTGTAGTGTCCCAGATGGAGCTGTCCTTGAAATATCTGTTCTTGAACCAAGTAGACCAAATGGTTTTGGTAGTGGAGGCTTGCCAGCCTAGCTTGATGAGGGCAGCTTCATTGACTTCTGAGATCTTTCTAATTCCCAGGCCACCTTCTTGCTTTGGGAGGGTAACTTGGGACCAATTGACATGATTGATCTTAGGGGAGGGGGAGCTGCCTGACCAAAGAAAGTGGCGCATTAGGCATTCAATGTCTTTACAAATGGAGGCTGGGAGAGGAAGGATGGAGGCCAAGTGCATAGGTATGCAAGAGAGGACATGTTTGATAAGGATTACACGGCCAGCAAATGAGAGAAATCTAGCTTTCCAGGCTGACAGTCTGCCATTAATGGAGTCCAGCAGAGGGAGGAAATGAGTTCGCTTTGGAGCCCTAAAGACTATTGGGAAACCCCAGGTATTTGAGCTGAGTATGGCTAACTTGCATACCAAGGATGGAGCAGAGCCTAGCTTTCCTTCTATTTCCACATTTACCCAAGAATAGCTGACTTTTGGAGAGATTTATGTGCTGACCAGATGCTGATTGATACAGGTCAAGGAGGTCTTACAGGGCACACACACTGGAGGTGGCTCCTTTCATCAATATTATTATGTCGTCTGCATAGAGGAGGTGGCAGGGGGTATGGGCGACAGTGGAGAGGGGCTGGATGGAACCTTGGGAGAGGAGATTATGGAGATGAAGGCTAAGAATTTCTTCTGCAATGATAAATAGGTAAGGAGAAATGGGGTCACCTTGTCTTAGGCCACAGTAAGTGCTGAAAAAACCTTGAGGGGATCTGTTTATCATGACGGAGCATTTAGCTGAACTTACACATTCTCTGATGAGAGAAATCCAGGTTTCTGAAAAATTAAAGAATTTGAGAGTAGAGAAAAGAAATGACCAGTTGAGCTTGTCGAAAGCTTTGGAGATGTCTAATTTGAGACAGAGAGAGCCTTTGCTAAGGTTTGAATTGAGCTTTTGGAAGAGCTCAAATGCCAGGGCTGAGTGATGGTGGATGGATCTACCCGAGATGAAGGTTGCCTGGTATGAAGAGATAAGCTTTGGGAGGAGAGAACTGAGTCTGGAGGAGAGGATTTTGGAGATAATCTTGTAAGAGAAGTTAAGCAAGCTGATTGGCCTGAAGTCTGCGAAAGTGGTAGGAGAATTAGATTTTGGAATGAGAGCTAGGAAAAAGGCATTGGATGCTCTGAGAAGTTTCTTAGTTAGGAAGAAGTGCTGCACAGCTTTGGAGACTGATTGGCCAATGATTGCCGAAGCTGAGGTGAAGAAGGCTCCATTGAAACCATCAGGGCCAGGAGAGCTGTTCTTTTTTAGGCCAAAGACTGCTTCTTTTATCTCTGAATCAGTAGGAATGGAAGTAAGCATAGAGTTGTCTGCATCAGTTACCTTGGGGCTGGCTGTCTGAAAGAGGATTTGGTTTGGCTGACTGTCATGGGGTTTGAAAAGGTTGGAAAAAAACTGAACTGCTTGGTCTTGGATGAAGAGAGGGTCATCAGAGAGTTGGCCATTGACAGTGATCTGTTTAATTTTGTTGAAGGAACCTCTTGCTTTGGCTGATTGGTGGAAGAATTTGGTGTTCAAGTCACCCTCTTTGAGCCAAGAGATCCTGGACCTCTGCTGCCAGTGGATCTCCTGAGCTTTGAGAGCCTCATGAAGAGTAGACTTAGCTGACAAAAGAGCATTCCTAAGGCTGCCTGAAGGAGAAGAGTCATAATTCTACTGGCACTTCAGGACTGAAGCTTCGACAATGAGGATATTGTGGTGAAGATGACCATAGATGTCCTTGCTCCAGGATTTGAGATTATGCTTGAGGATTTTGAGTTTTTGGGCCAGGATGAATTGAGGATTCCCATCAATGGGAGTCCTCCAACTAGATTCAACTACCTCAAGGAAGTTGGGGTGAAGGAGCCATTTGTTTTCAAATTTGAAGGGGGTTTTGGGAGTGGGAAGAGAGTTAGTATGGCTCAACAGGAGGGGACTGTGGTCTGAAGACAGTCTAGGGAGGTGGTGGATAGTGGGATCAGTGAAGGAAGCCAGCCATTGGGAGTTTACCAGGACTCTGTCAAGTCTAGCTGCAACATAGGATAAGCCTTGTCTGTTGTTGGACTAGGTGAATTTGCTGCCCAAGAAAGGAATGTCAGATAGGCCAGCTTGCATCACCACTGATTGGAATTCAAGAAGGGAAGAGGGAGTGGCCTGGCAAAGGCTGAGCCTTTCATGGTGAGCAAGGATGGCGTTAAAGTCTCCGAGGACACACCAAGGCTGAGTGGTTGGAGAGGTTTCCATAAGGACTGTCCAAAGGGCCTTTCTAATGGTTGGGTTGGTGGAGCCATAGACTCCTGTGATGAGGGAGGAGAGGCCAGAAGATGGATTAGAGATAGACATAGTAAGGTGTTGAGTGGAAGCATTGAGAACAGATACTTGGAGCTGATGGGAAGACTTGGAGAAACACCAGAGCTTAGGGGAGGTTGGAGTGGAAAGTATCAAAGCCAAAATTAAGAAGGCCAAGGGATTGGGTGGAGGAGAAAATGGTCATTGGTTCAGAAATAAAGATCAGGTCTGGATGGTGATTTCGGACGAGGTTAACCAAGGCTCTAATAGTAGGGGGATTAGCAATTCCCCTACAATTCCAATAAAGGACTTTCAACATGGAGAAAGGTTTGGGGAGGTACGCTTGCTTTTAGACCTCCTAGTGACTGGACCAGTGCCTGATGTAGAGTTTTTGGCCCCCCCTTTTGTCCTGGGGGGAAGTCTAGAAAGGATAGCAGAGGAGGACAGAGGAGTGCTGGATTGGGGAAGTGAAACTGGGAGGGTAGGAAAAGAAATATCCTGAGGGGAGGAAAAATTAATGGATGGCAAAGGGGGTAAAAGAGTAGTTTCCAGAGGGGGAATTGCAGGGGCTGGCAGGGGGGGAGAGACTGAAGCTGGCAGAGATTCTAAGGGAGTTGGCCAAGAGGGGTGATGGGAATTCTCAAAACCAAGGGGAGGCTCTGAGGAGTTATCTTCAGAGAAACCTTGGAGGTTACGACCATAGATGTTAGGATTAGAGACTGGGTCCAGGAAGGTATAATTTTCCAGATTGTCAAAAGGATTGGTTGTATCAAAGGATGGAGATGTAGTTTTCTCTAGGATAATTGAGACTACATCATAAGGAAGGTTGGAGAGGGAGGGAGAGCTCTGGGGGGGCTTGGTAGAGGATTGGATGGGATTATTGGCTTTAGTGAGAAGCTTACCAGGTGAATTGGTTAAAGCTTGAAGAGAATTGGGGGTTGAGGTGTTGAGAGAAGACTGAGATAAGCTTGCAGAGGTAGAGGCAGGAGGTAGAGGTGCCTGCTGGTGGGTGGAGTTGTCTAGAGTGGGCTGGGGGTTAGGCTTGTCTGAGATAGGCTTGGTGGTTTTGGAGGCAAGTAAAGATTGGACAGTTTCTTGATGCTGAAGGCTAGGCTTGGCTGGGATAGGCTTGGAGGTGTTGGAGACATGTAAAGATTGGACCTTTTCTGGAAGCTGACGGCTAGATAGAGAAGCCAGAAAGCAGGAGTGATGGTGATTGTCAGATTGAAAACAGTGAGGCCGGGCAAGGGCAGTGTTCATAGGATACTACTACTTCCAATTCTGACTCTCCTTCCAGGTCCACTAGGATAGATTAGGGTTTAGGCTTGGATAAGTCTACATTAATCAAGACCCTGGCAAAGGTGAGAATACGCTGGGAGGAGGTGATATCATCTAACTTAAATGGTTGGCCGATGGTGTTGGCTACAGAGAAAATGATGTGCTGGCTCCAGCAATGGTAGGGTAATCCTGAGAGCCTCACCCATACTGGGGCAAGAGAGGAAGGAAATCCTCTTTCTATCAATAGAGAGAGGGGACAAGCTAAGGATGTGAGCTTTATCAGCAGGGGAGTTGAAGCGAAAAAGGAAGTTACCTTTGATGGTGAGGGAGACCAGACAGGGCCTGGAGAGGGACCAGAACTTAGCTTTCTCTTCTACCCATTCCAGGAAGGGCGTTTCCCTGCAAATTTTTCGATAACTGCAAAGGAGAAGGACTCTTTGCTGGAGGAGAGCATAGATTGGGGAATTGTTAGGGATGGTTTGCCATTTTGCCAAGTAGTGGGGGGAAAGGTGGGGGCGTGGAAGAAGGGAGTAGGGGCAGCAAAAAGGTTTGCAAAGGAAGAGGGAGGTTGAGAGAGAGGTTGCTGGGATGAGCTATTGTCCTGGGAGTGGCCTGAGAGCTTACTAGAGGACTGGGAGTGGCCTGGGAGCTGACTGTGGTGAGGGGGGAAGAGGAGGGGTTGGCTGGGCAAAAGGGGGAAAAAGGCGGGAGCCAGGGGGATTTGAATTTCTGAAGGAGCAGACAAGAAAGGAGACTGGTTTAGAGGAGGGGGAGGGTGAGGGTGACGGGAGCTGGTTGGCTTGGCCCAAGGATGTCCAAGATCTCTATTGGAAACTGACAGGGGAAGCTGGCTGGTGAGGTGGTTGGGAGGTGGGAGAGGAAGGGTTGAGGGAAGGGTTGATGGAGGGTGGGGGAGAAGAGGGGGAAGGCTGGGCTGAAAAGGGGGAGTTGGAGGGGGAGGAAGAGACTCCGGTGGCATTGCCCCTGTTCCGGGGAACCAGGAGCTTGAAGTGCCCTAGTTCCAGGGAACCAGACGACTCTTCGGGGGAAATGTATGTTGTACGCACTTAAAGGGATGTTGGTGAACCTTTACTTCATGCTTCGCCGCCATTTTGTGGCCTTGATTGCAATGGTTTGGAAAATGGAATTGCGGGTCCATGTCCCAAGTAACTGATGACCAAATCAAACTATGTTTATTTCACCATTTTGTGGCCACGATTGCAATGATTTGGAGAGCCTGGGTCGTATTAGGAGGGACTTTCTATGGAGAGGTATTGGGGATAACAAGAAGTTGCACTTAGTGAAATGGATTGAGGTGATCAAACCTAAATCAAAAAGAGTCCTTGGCCTTGGTAGTTTGGAAAATAAAAATTGGGCTTTGTTGGCCAAATGGTGGTGGAGGTTTGGGGAGGAAAAATAGGCTCCGATGACAAATGGGGGTGGTGGCCTAAGATTGGACGTAGACATAGTAGGTCGGGCATGTGGAGGGCTATTTCTTCTGTTGGAGATGAATCGAATTTGAGAGGGAAAATTATGCATAAAGGGGTGGGCTTTGTGGTGGGGAATGGTAAAGATGTTAGGTTTTGGTTGGATGATTGTGTGGGGATGGGTCCCTTGAGTAGTATGTTTCCCTGACTCTTTAGATTGGCTATCAAAAAAGACTTTTCTGTCAATGAATGTCTTGAGGTGAGGAGTGCTTACATAGTTTGGGGGGTCTCTTTCAGGAGGAGTCTTCGGCCATTGGAGGGGGACTCTTATGAGGAGTTGTTGAGTATTCTTACTAACACTTTTTTTTGTAGGGAGTTTAAGGACTCTGATTTGGAAGCACTCTAGCTCCGGAGAGTTCTCGGCTAAAGCTTTCTATTTGGCCTTGGAGGGAAGTTTGCTTCTAGGGCCCCTTCCTCCCTTGTGTGGTTGAGGTTGGCTCCTCCTCGGGTCGAGGCTTCTTGCTGGTCGGTTGTTGTCGGTAAAGTCTCAACGATTGACAATCTAAGAAGGAGAGGGTTTACTTCTAATAATCTTTCAGACAATTGTGTGATGTGTGACAAGGATGAGGAGTCAATTAGACATCTTTTTCTTCATTGTGAGGTGGCAACTTTGGTTTGGAGCAACTTTATCCAGAGATGCGGTTTAGCTTGGTGTTCCCCTAAGAATATTGCTGACGTGGCGGAGTCTTGGTTGAGTGGGTGCTTCGTAATGTGCAGCCGAGTCTTTTGGAGGATGATCCCCTTTGCTATCTTATGGTCAATTTGGAAGGAGAGAAATGATAGAATATTTTGGAGTTCTTCTTCTTCAACGGAAAGAATTGACCTCTAAAGTTGCTTTTAGGCTTGCAAAATGGGCTTTGATTATAAAGGAGTTCTCCAAGCTTACCTTTGACGACATTCTTTCAAGTTGGGGAGCTTGCATGGTGTGTGGCCCTTCTAAGGAGAGGAGATTAACCCCTTGGTATCCCCCTCCAGAAGGGGTTTTAAAGTTCAATGTAGATGGTTTTTCAAGGGGTAATATGGGTCAAGTAGGGATGGGGGGTGTGCTTCGCAATAGCAAGGGTGAGGTGTTACTTATGTTTTCAAAGAATATTAGTGTGTGTGATTCTAATGAAGCAGAGGTGTTAGCTATTCTGGAAGGTCTTAGATTGTTTCTCTACAAGATATGGTGGTGCACTTTTTATCGAAAGTGATTCCTAGGGTTATAAACGGGTTGGTTCCATGGTGGACCCGGAACCAGAACTATTAAGGAGAAGGTGGAACTGGACCCGGACCCGGAACCGTTTCAGAACCTATTTCTTGGCTCTGGAACCGGAATTAGAACCATATATGGAGCGGGTCTGGATCCGGGTTCGGATCTAGGTAGTGAATTATATTACAAAAAAATATGGTTTTTAGGAGTACTGATTTTCGAAAATTGGGGTAATACGTCGGGTTTCGGGTCCACGGGTCTGAACCAAGGTGGAACTGGACCCGGACCCATTTACATATCGGGGCCTAAATAAGGACCCAGACCCGGTTTTTAACGGGTCGGAACCTTCGAGTAATTGGAGAATCGGGGACCCATTTACATCCCTAGTGATTCCTCCAATGCGATCGCTTGGGTGTTGTCACGACCCGAGCTCGAGATCTGATTACTTCAGACAAATCCCGAATCGCGACATCACGTACTCCCGTAAATTCCGAATTAACTGAAGCTAAAATGAAATCCACAAGGGATAAACATACTTTCACATCTGTCAAAAATAGATATTACGGAAAATACAGTCATCAATATTAAATTACAAATTTACAAGTTCTTTACCAAAAGTAAAGTTCCTTATACACAATTTAACATTTACACTTCACTATTTATATCAATCATCTGCATATTAAAAATACAATGCAGGATGACAAGTATAAACATTCCAAAATAATTTCTTTCAAAAAGTTTCAACCACAGTACTCACACTTGGATATCAATATCAAATGATATCCCGTCCATTCCATTCTATCAATCCTCCTGGAGGAACCTGAGTGGTCTCCTCCACTGGCGCTACGGCCTCCGTGAGACCAGCATTGGCAACTGGGCCTGTAATGCCATCAATAACACTGGTGAATACGATGATTTAGCAATGTATACACATTTTTATGATAGTACATGCTAATACATATATACTTAATCTGTTCAATCTATCAATTAAACAATTCTACTAATCAATATCCATTTCTAGACAATTCATACAATGACAATAACATATGCATTCAGAGTCAAATAATAAACAATTACTAATTGGAAACTACAATAGCTATTCATTTCATTTCTTCCAAAAGGAACTATTCATTCATTTATGTCATTTATTCAATTATTCAATTGTTCACTTCATTGAATCATTCCATTCAATCATTAAATTCATTTTGTGTGGGATCTACCAGTGCCCAGGCTAGGGACAACCGGCATCACCACGGAGTTCTGGAATACTCCCAAATTCATCTACTGCAGTAGGAATAGTCATTTATTAATTCATTTCATCTCTATTATGAGCTATAATAGAACTACTATGTAGTGTCAGACTCAGGAATCAAGTCAATTCAATATATATCTCAAGTCAATGTTCAACCCATTTGGGTTTCGATTCGACTTAACAATTTCCATTCAAATAAATGAAAGGAATAAACAATGACATAATTTACATTAGACTTGAGATAACAATATGGATGCAATTCAATCGAAGAATTAGAGCAATTTACACTTCTATTCATTTCTACGATTCAAACCAATCATTGGCTTTCATTTTAACCATATATCTTTATCACTTCAAACCAATCATTTAGGTGAAAAGTTCGGTTAGCTAATGTACGTGTTATTCTTGATGAACAATAGTTAACACCTATGAAGGCTTGTACATAACTTCCGTAACATTTTTCCCTCTTTCCATTTCAATCAATTCGTCACTCATTTCAGTCAAATTCGAGACTTGGTTTTGTCACGAACTTCAATCCAATTGTGACAACTAAGTTTGCATAATTAGTGTTAAAACTATCTATTTAATAGTATCAAGAACTCTCTAATTCAATAGGCTTAAAACCTGAAAATTTAGAACTCCAAACACAAAAACTTTTCTGAGTTCGGCTACCTGTTCAGCTGGCCGACAAATCTCGGTCGCCTGTCGGTCAGCTCTCCAGAGCCTTGTATTTTATTGAAAATCCTGTCAGGTGAGTTCGGTTACCTGTTCGACTGGCCGACTTGTGGAATACGGCTAGCTGAAAGAATTCGGTCACCATTAGTCAGGTTATCCGTGGCTTCAATTTTCTTAGAAACTCAACACAGTCACATTCGGTCACCATTCGGTCACCTGTTCGGTTGTTCGGCTAGCCGAATAGTGCCCAGGTTCGTTGAAAAATTCTGAACCGAATTTTATGATTTTGAACTCTAAGAGTTCATACATCATTTTTGGCATCCTAAATCATAAGAAATGCATATACTTGCCTCTCTTTGAAGTCAATTGACAATAATCCCTCTTTGCTAACTCAATTTGAGATGAAATCCTGTCAATCGAAACCCCTCTTTCAACCTATCATCCAGAAACCATTCAAAACAAAACTCCTTGAGTTTGTTTATGCTAAATATAGTCCTAAACATTTAATAGAACTTGAAAGTTCTATAAAGGGCCTAATTCACTTACTTGTAATCTCTTGAAGAGAAATTTGAGATCTTCCTCAACTCTAACCCCCAAAGAAATGAAAGAAGCTTGATGAAGAAGATGAAGTAATTCAATCTCCTTTCCCAAATCTCCTTACAAGCTTCCCTTCTAAGCAATTGATGGAAAAGAAAGATGATGAACCTAGGGTTTGAGCTCTCAAACACTTGTGCTGGAAAATGAGTGAATGAACTCAATTTGAGTTCATCTAAGCCTATATAATGGAACTTTTGCACCTAAGCCCTCATTCTGCTCGATCTCTTATTTACATTTTGAGTCAAATGAAGACTCATTTGATCCATTTCAAGTCAAATGTAATCACGCCCATTATGAAAATTAATGTACTCTATGAGATACGCGCATTGGTATCAAGAGTTACCATATTCAGAAAAATACGCGAAAATCCGTATTTGCACAAAAGTCCTTGTCTTTCCTTATTTGAGTCTAAAATCAACTCAATTACTTTAATCTCATTCAAAGTCATTTCACTAAGCTTAATTCATTCACTTGAGACTAATCTCATTCATTTTGGTCATTAACCATAATAAGCCTAATTATACATGATTAATTAGCATTTTCTTAATTAACTAGAGTTAATCTTCATTAACTCTGGACGGGGTGTAACAGGTGTCCAACAAGAAGGCTAATCCGTGGAGATTCCAATTTCATTTTAATGAAATCAGGGAGTTATTGACCAACATAAATGTTTCTTTTTGTCATGTGTTTAGATCCGCTAATTCCTTGGCAGATGTATTATCCAAGCAAGGGGACAATAGGTGATTCCTTGGGTGGGTGTGTTATTGTAATTGAGGTTGGGCTGGTGCATCTCTCTTGTACCTTCCGGTTCCTTTGTTCCTTTGTTTTGATTTTCTTTCTCTCTCCCTTTTTTCTTATTTAAATCTTTTGTAAACGCTTCAAAAAAAAAAACCGTGTTTATTTAGGTCCCCTCAGGGAGCTGGCTTTGCTTTATATCCATGTATCATTTTTTATGAATTAGAAATCTATATACTATCCCCTCAGGTAGTTGGTAAGGTGGCACCCCTTTTTTTAAAACGATACGTGAGAGGTGGAGCCCCTGTCCTCTGAGTGTTGCTTGAAAGGTGTCCCAAATTATCCTTAATTCCTGTTTAAAATCTCAACAAAGTCACTTATCATTTCACCACATTGTTATCACTAATTAGAATCAACCATCAACAAAAATGTGGAAGAAACTACCTAATTTCACTTACAATCGACTCATTTTCACTCAATTCCACTTGCTAATACTACAGCCTACAGTTGTTTAGACAGTGACGTTTGACCCTAATTTCAATCCAATCGGGGTCATATATTATACTACCACAAGAGCAATTATATATAAATTACATTACTATTTATATTTTATCCATATCAATCTAATGATTTGTCCACCAATAATCTTTTATCAAGGGTACATGTATTGAACATAGATAACATGGCTCTTTCATCCTATCTAGGTTAGTTTTGGAGCATATTTCTCCCTGTACTTTGTCATATACTTTTTCTCTTATAGGGTTATTTTTTAATATTTTTGTCCTTGAACCGTTTGTTAGTTTTTTTTAATTATTTTATTTACATTTAAACAATAATTATTTTATATATTCCTCATGTTACCAAACATGCCCTTAATGAAACAAATATGCTCTTAGAGAAAACATAACATCAATAAAACTCTAACTTTTATACAGAAGACACTTTTCTACATTATCTTTCTTATCATGGCGGCCAATGATACATCTCTATATTTACCAATACAAGATGAACATTTATTAATCATAACTGCTAATTATACATTTCTTACAAATGCAGCAGTAAGGAAAAAGTCCCTAACTTTCTGCAATTCCGCGATCACATCTTTCATCTCTTTTCGAGCTCTTGGAGACTCAACTGAACATGATACGCCTATTTTCACCAATGAAACCAAGCACTCATGCATCATGCTTTTAACTCTATTGTTATTTCTATTGTGTCTAATGATTTCAATTTCTTTTGAGAGCAATCGACTATCTATGATGTCCATTACACTTTCGGGCAATGCCATCTTAGAAAATTGATGAAGATCGAGATCGTCTTTAAACAAATCATCAGAAGGTCTCTTTCCGGTGACCATCTCCAATAGAAGGATCCCATAGCTATACACATCTCCATATGTTGATGGATTAGCACCCGTACCATATTCTGCAATTCGTAAACCTCATATTTTTAATAAGCAAGGGCTAGAAATTTGTCATGAAAATATAATGGGGTGTTCATTCCTTGGCTAACCTGGCCAAAGGTTGTCATTAATTTGGCATAATATTCTAGCCAAATAAAAGTAAAGCCCAAGTTCAAACTTTGCAAATTAAGTCTATATATATGAATGCTTTCCTCCCTTTGAACTACATATTTGAGGCCAGTCAAGGCATTCAGGCATAAATAGGCCCACACCCAGGGCTGATCGATTTATTTATTGGGCGAGAATATCAGGCCCAGCTCCATCCATGGAGCTTACAACAAAGCTGCCAAATCTAGCTAAGGCATGTTGGGCTTGGCCTTGCCAGCACAAGTGCCCCTAGCATATAGGGTGTCTAGATTTTATTTGAAGTTAATTCTTATAGATTTTAAGGTAACTTGAGGTCCATTTGGCATATATGAGGTTCTTAAAAGAATCCAAGGCTCTGCAAAGTGTTAAAGATTAAAAGACTAGATTTAAGATTGAAGTGTTACCTGAAGAAATATATCCAATAGATCCCATTGGAGCAAGTGAATTGGTCTGGCACTGTGAATAATTGATACCTTCAGAAATGATCGTTGCTAGGCCTGAATCACTCACATGTGCAAGCATATTATCATCAAGAAGAATGTTGCTTGGTTTTAGATCGTAATGAGCTATTGGTGGTCGGCAGTGGCGGACCCAGGATTTTCGTTTGAGGGGTGCGAAACAATGGCAATTGAAAAAGTCCAAAAATATTATTTTGTGATACTTTCTTCACATTAATAATGACAAAAGAGAAAATGTATTACATTTAAATGATTACAAAATATTCAAGTGTATCAACTACATTTTCTCATCAAAAGTCATATATCAACTATACAATAAAGCTTTTACAATTGCCCTCGACGGTTCTTCATGTTTTGAAAGCGTTGCATGATTGTCTCATCATCGATGCTATTAAAAATGTCCCTTTCAATATATAAAAGTAAACAATCATTCATCCACTCATCTTCCATTCGATTGCGTAGTCGACTCTTCACAATTTTCATAGCAGAAAACACTCTCTCAACAGTAGCAGTAGCAATTGGTAGAGTTAGCGCCAATCTCAAAAGGAAGAAAACCGAAGGATATAGGATGTTCTTTTTTGTTTCAACCATCTTCTGAGCAAGGCCACTAATTCCTTTCACTTCTAAGAACTTGCTATTGGTTCGCATGTCGATAATGTAAATCTCCAGTTCATTATCAAGTATCAATCGTTTTGAGTCTGAAAAATCATCTGGATAGAATTGAGAAAGGCGGATAAGTTTTTCCTTGTTGAAGGCAGAGAATGAATCACTTGGATTGAAGCATGCCACACAAAGAAGCAACTCGGTGGTCGCCTCATTGAAGCGATCGTTGAGCTCTTTAAGTTGCATGTCAATGGTAGTATAAAATATTTCAACACGGTAAAAATGTAGATTTGTCACTTCAGCTTTGCGTCGTGATCGCTTTCGATCAACAAACAAATCATCCATATTCGGAATGGGGATTTCATATTTATCACAAAATAAATGAACTTCAGAGAGGAGAGAATCCCACCCATCGTCTCTCATCATTTGCAATTTTTGTTTTGATATTCTTACCATTTCCATGGCATTGACAATATCTTGATCTTTTCGCTGCAATGCCTTTGATAAGACATTCGTGATCCCCAAAATATTTGTCATTAAATGCATTTTAAATGCGAAATCAAAAGATTCCAATTGAAGCAATGAGTGAGCCGCACTACCCACATTTTCATTTGTATCATCTTTTACAATAATCTCAAGCACATCAATCACAGAGGAGAACATGTGGATCAAGTTAATCAATGTACCATAATGCGAGCCCCATCGTGTCTCTCCCGGCCGTTTGAGACTAGTCTTTTGATTCAAACCTTGTCCACTTTCAAGTTCACCAGTATTGAGTGCATCAACAACTTTAGCAGCTTGTATATTTTGGAGCATGTCATGGCGTTTGCAAGAGCCTCCAACGACATTCAACGTATAGCAAACCGATTCGAAGAACATGGCAATTGGTACATGTTTTTTTGCAACAGCAATGAGTGCCAATTGAAGCTGATGTACAAAACAATGAACGTAAAATGCAGTAGGATTCTCATTTTGAATGAGTGTTTTGAGACCATTAAGATGACCCCGCATATTACTAGCTCCATCATAACCTTGCCCGCGCAAACTTGTTATGCTCAATCCGTGCCTGGAAAATATCGCATCGATTGCCGCTTTAAGCGATTGAGCAGTAGTGTTTGTGACATGTTCTACTAGCAAAAAGCGTTCAATCACACAACCCCGCTCATCCACATAGCGTAAAACAACGGCCATTTGCTCTTTCATAGAGATGTCACGAGATTCATCCACCAAAAGAGCAAATGGTGCATCTCCAAGTTCAGAAATGATAGCCTGAGTGGTCTCCATAGAAGCCGCATTTACAATATCTTTCTGAATCTTAGGCGAGGTAAGCTTCAAATTTTCAGGAGCATTTTCCAAAATGACTCTCTTAGTAGCTTCATTTTGATTGCCAATTACTTGCAAAAGCTCAAGGAAGTTACCCATGTTATTTGAATGCTCAGATTCATCATGACCACGAAAAGGCAACCCTTGGCGTAGAAGAAAGCGAATGACATCAAGCGTTGCCTTTAAGCGGATTCGATACTCAATCCGAGCTTGATCCGATTGCTTGACAACAATTGTCTCAATGTGTTGCTTTTGATTTAATAAATTTTGGCACTTCTCATATGCTTGATTGTGAGCACTCTTCGGGCCTCCCACATGATCTCTAATTCTTTCTTTTTTCCTCCAATTTCTGAATCCTTGAGCTATAAAGGCATCATGACGTGCATGCTCTCCAAAAAGATAACAACATAAGCAAAATGCAGCATCTTTTTTTATGCTGTATTCCAACCAACTACCATAATCCTTAAACCAAGCCGGATTAAATCGCCTCTTATCTTGTGCAGACTCCGTAAAAGGAAATTTATGATCACGAGGCTGACAAGGACCCTTTTGTAGATACGCTCTTCGGATTTGATCTCGATCCATAGGATGATAACTCAAGATTGGATTTCGTAACCCAGGATCTGCAGGAAGATCTGCCAAGTTAACTTCTACACGACTTTTCTTCGAAGCTGATGGCACTTGATCATTGTTATCATTCTCTAAATTCGGACATGGTAGGCTAGGAGTTGATTTTCTTTTGAAATAATTTTCCATAGCTGATTCAAAGTCAAAGATATAGAAAATTTCATCAAAATCAACGCCTGCCTAAAAACACATAACTTAGTAGAAACGCATAACTTGATTGGAACAGAACTTAGTTCGAGCACATTAACTTAATTGATTATTGGAAAGGTTGGGACACAAACACATGGGTATATGAAAATACTTAAGACACAAATCAATCATGACTACACATATGTAAACCACATCCATCAAATTAAAAAGTATCATAGAAATATGAACATTTGTACATCAAATTGCCAGTATATAGTTAAAAGCATAAAGCTCTAAATCAAATCAACAATTTATTTAATTTGACTATGATATACAAATTAAAAAAAAATCAAGAGAGAGGGGGAATACCTGCACTACGCTGCCAGAGAGAGGGCCCACCAAAGTTGCAGAACTATTAGATGATGCACCTCCAATCAATAGCTAGATAGCTCACCTGTGTATAATGAAAAAATAAATCCATGTAAATAAAAAGCTTTTTTATTTCTAATCACATTTTTTATTAGAGTCTATTGCAATAAAATTAGATATGGAGTTAGATGATTAAGTGGGGATGGGTCAGATATCATGAAGAGAACAATGAAATACGGAGATATGTTAAGAGATAGATCTATCCTTGGTAAGAGCTTCACACAAGTACAGTTAATATTATGATAATGAATGACTTGAGAGAAAACCAATTTTGATTTGAGAGAGAGAGAGAGAGAGATTTTTGATAAGAACAAAAAAAAAAGATGTTGGCTTGATTTGAGTAATGACTAACAACAACATGGCCAATCAAATGGGTACATAATGTAATTTCATTTAACCATCCAGATATGCCTCTCAAATTGCAAGTCCCTAGTAAAACAACATATTTCTTATACCAACAAATGAAAGAGAACATTTATTCTCTAACATGGTTATCATGTTATAAGCACCATATTATGAAGTGGCTGTCAAACAAAACAAAATTTGAAATTCACTTCCATGCTATGGACAGAAATTCACTTCCATGCTAACAGGTTAATTTGTTGGACCGGGGATTGTCCATTGGCTGCAAGTTTTGCTCTGTTTTTTTTTTTTTCCTCCTGTTGGAAGGTGAAAGTATATATTAAGAAATAAGAATGGAAGGATAGATAGGCTTAGAGAGCGTATCCCCAATGTACAAAAGATGAACAAACTGCATATTATACATATTACCAAGTCATAAGTAATAACTAGTCGACTTGTGGAATGTTGTTCTAACTATTTCCAAATAACATTTACAGGTCTAACTTCAAAGACAAGTAATATGATTGTAAGTGAACAAGCATACTAGTATTGTTTATCTAAAATCAAGTAGTAAAGGTCCAATCATATATTTATTTTAATTGCTAATGAAAAAAATCATCACAGCTAACATTTTCTTTTACTAGAGTTTCTGACCATTTTCTGGAATTTTTTTTCTTCAAACAAAACTCACATTGATATCTATCTAAATTGATCAAGATCAACCACTCTTAAATATGTTTTGGTCTTTTTATTATAAAGTGTTTTACAAGAATGCAAAGTACTAAATTGTTTGATTGGATTAAGAGAATTGCACCTCTCCCTGCAAAAGTAATCTCATATTATTCTTTTCACCACACTGCACAGAAACACAACCCAAAATCATTTTAACCCTAAGTCCCGAGGCTTTTGAGTTTTGATTCAATTTCTGCATGGCTGGAAGTCATGGATTTAAAACACTCCCTATGACTACTAACAATTGTTCAAGCATAGCCACATCAGTATGCTTAATCCATAATTGAATACAGAGCTATGTCAAGCATCCATTATATACATCTAATAGCCTAAAAACTGCAACTAGTTTCCAAATTCATCTCTTTGCCACTGGCAATGTTACCTAGCAAGAGCCAAGAGATGCAACTTCATGTGAAGACAGAAGAAAAATAATAATAATAAGTATAGGTATGCTCAAAATTCTTTAACCTCAAGAAAGCCAGAGTTAAAAGGGGTGAACCACAGTGGCACCCAACCACTGAACTTCGAACATTTCAAAATAACACCCTCTAAATATATCTGGTATCCTCAAAATTTAGGTCAATCGGAGGCTTTTCCACCGTTGGATGGTCCGTTTCATAAGAAAAATATTATTAACAGAGTCTTATGTAAATTGATTATCATGTTTTTCACCAAACATTCAAACAGTTAATCCATTTGTAGGAGAAACTCATATAGATCAAGTAAATGTATGGGTGAAGGCCCCAAGTGGTCCCAAAAACAAGGATCCGCACTCTCTTCAGAGATTTCATTGTTAGATTTGGAGAACAAACCAATAAGGGGAAAAACAGAGGAACAAACAACAGATAGGCTTTCTTTTGTAATAGGTTGCAAAGAAGAAGAACATCATCTGAATAGAGGAATAATAGAAAGAGGAGAAGTGGAAAGGAAAGGAATCAAGGATACCTCTTCTTGGATGTCTTCGAATTTCTGCACGACCCTGGTCGTCATCGTCGCCATTGCTGCCTGCTGGATGGACCTGGAGCTGGGTGCGATGTGGAGTGGGAGAACGGTTGGAGAGATCAGAGATACAAGGGTTTTCAATAGATGGGTTTTGCCTTTGGGGTGCGATGTAGTGTGGAGAGGAAGAAGGGTTTGAGAGGGGAAAGGGTTTGAGATCGATGGGTTTTGGGGGAAATGACTCAAATGAGGGTTTTTACATTTGATAAGGGTGGGTCATCACTCATCAGGTCATGGGTGCATTTTATCTATGGGCTGGATTTAAATGGGGTGCAAGATATATTTTTAAGTGGGGCATGGCTGTCTGACCCATATCCATTTAACAGGAAATTCAAAATTCACCGGGTGCACCTGCACCCATATGAGTATATATGGGTCCGCCACTGGAGGTCGGCAATGATTATGAAGACAATACAATGCACAAGCTATATCAACAGCTAGATTTAGGCTTTGAATAAGGTTTAAAATCTTCAGCGGACGAAGCTCATTTGCACTTGGATGTAGCCAACCATCTAAACTCCCGTTACGCTTGTATTCAAGAACTAATGCCTTGAAATCATTGCCACTAAAGTCGATGCTTGAGCAGACAGTGAAGACTTTGACAATATTCCGATGTTGAATGCTTCTGAAGGCTCGACATTCAGCTATGAAACTCTTAGAAGCTCTTTACTATTGTAATTTGAGAACCTTTATTGCAACAATCATATCCATGCGCTATATGATTCACCTGTAGACAGAACCATAACTTCCTACACCAATCAAATTGGCAGATGAGAAGCCACTAGTTGCTCTAAAAAGCTCGGCATAAGTTACCCTTGAAAAGTTCTCTCCCATGGAAAGTGTGGAAAGATGATTCTCCCTCGATTTTTTTGACTGAACAACTAATAAACATAGCAGAAGAAATGAAAAGAGAGCAGCAACAACAACAACTAAGATGATTACTTTCCGAGAAAGTGGCCACTCTTTCTTGAAATCTTTTTTGGGGCATTGTGCGAATTGTAATTAGGAGATTTCACCACAAAGCTTGCTATTTCCAAGGATTGAAACTGCAGATGAATTTTGAAAAATCCCTTGTTTTGAAACTTCACCCTCCAAATTGTTGAATGACAAATTTAAATACTCTAGAACATGAAGGTGTGCTAAGTCACTTGGGATATGCTCGATTAAGTTATTATGTGAAAGATCAAGCTCTTGTAAACCTCTTAAAGCACCCAAGGAATAAGGAATGCTTCCATGAAACAAGATAATTTCCTTTCATATAGAGGTATTGCAAATGAACACAAGCGCCAAGAGTGTCAGGAATTTCACCAGATAGTTCATTGTTAGATATATCTAGTCGGAAAAGTTTTTCCAATTTACCAATATTAGATGGTAAGAAACCAGTCAAATTATTCATTTCATTTTGTAGCTTTAATAGGGAGGGATATCTGAAGGTATTATCCTATCAAGGTTATTGTCACTAAGATATAAGAGATGTAGATGTTGACACTATCAAAGACTCCTGGGGATGCTTCCCTGCAAATTATTTCTGCTTAATTCGAGGTGGTATAATTGAGTTAGATTTCCAATGGGATTTGTATTTTTTCTTGAAAGTTTGTTTCCATCTAGATCAAGCACTTGTAAATTAGTAAGCTTTGTAAGATGGATGTGAATAGTTCCTTTGAGAAGGTTAATTATCGTCTATGCCCAAGTAAATCAAGGGCAAAAATTGTGGGTCCATGTCACAAGTAATTGATGACCAAATCAAACTGTGTTTATTTAGGACCCCTCAGATAGGTGGCTTTGGTAGTTGGTAAGGTGGCACCCCCTTTTTTTTTTTTTTTTAAAAGATACTTGAGAGGTGGAGCCCCTCTCCTTGGACTAGTGTTGCTCGAAAGGCGTCCCAAATTATTCTTCCTGTTTAAAATCTGAACAAAGTCACTTATCATTTCACCACATTGTTATCACTAATTAGAATCAAACCATCAACAAAAATGTGGAAGAAACTATGTAATTTCACTTACAAACGACTCATTATCGCTCAATTCCACCTGCTAATACTACAGGCTATAGTTGTTCAGAAAGTGACGTTTGACCCTAATTTCAATCCATTCAGGGTCATATATTATACATGCCACAAGAAAAATTATGTATAAATTACAATACTATATATATATATATTATCCATATCAATCTAATGATTTGTCCACAATAATCTTTTATCAAGGATACTGAATATAGATAACATGGCTCTTTCATCCTGTCCTGGTTAATTTTGGAGTATATTTCTCCCTGTACTTGGTCATATACTTTTTATTTTGTCTTTTAGGGTTATTTTTTTTTTGTTCTTTAACTGTTTGTTATTCTTTATAAATTATTTTGTTTACATTTTAAAAATTAATTATTGCATATATTATTGATGGATTCCTCACTTGTTACCAAACATGCTCCTAATGAAATAAATATGCTCTTAGAGAAAATATATAACACAAATAAAACTCTCAATTATATACAAAAGACACTTTTCTACATAATCATTCTTATCATGCGTCCAATTAAACATCTATATTTACCAACACAAGAAATGAACATTTATTCATCATGAGTGCCAATTATACATTTCTTACAACTGTAGCAGCAATGTAAAAGTCCCTAAACTCCCACTTTTATACAGAAGACACTTTTCTACATAATCTTTCTTATTATGGCAGCCAATGATACTTCTATATTTGCCAACACAAGATGAACATTTATTAATCATGACTACCAATTATACATTTCTTACAACTGTAGCAGCGAGGTAAAAGTCCCTAACTTTATGTAATTCGGCGATGACATCTTTCATCTCTTTTCGGGCTTTCGGGGACTCGGCGGAACATGGTACTCCTATGTTCACCAATGAAACCAGGCACTCGTGCATCATTCTTCTATTGTGTCTGATGATTTCAATTTCTTCTGAGAGCAATCGACGATCTACGATGTCCATTACACTATCAGGCAATGCCATCTTAGCAAATTGATGAAGACCGATATCATCTTTAAACATATCATCAGAAGGTCTCTTACCGGTGACCATCTCCAATAGAAGGATCCCATAGCTATACACATCTCCATCTATAGATGGATTAGCACCCATACCATATTCTGCAATTCATAAACCTCATATTTTTAATAATAAAGGGCTAAAAGTTTTACGTGGTCGACTCATCTCCGCCACACTCCCAATCTTAATTACACAGAAATATGTGAAATATAACTAGTAAGTTCAAAATTTAATGACTTATAATGAGGCAGGTTGGGCAATCCGGCAATGTCTGACTTTGGATAAGAGAAAGTAGTTTTTTTTTTTTTTTCTGTACAACAATTAAGATCATCAATGAACCGAGCTAGGTTGGGCTGCATGGACTAGACTGGGCCGAACTTGGATTAAATGATGGAAAAGGGGTTACATAACAATAGAACAAAAAAAAAAAAAAAAAAGCAGGGAAACAAACAAACACAAAAACAGAACTTGAATGAGCCCCCCAAAAAAAAAAAAAACACCACAAAAGTGCAAGCACTCCACTTGGGCGTAATTTCACTATGTGAAAACTAAAAAGAGATTCTCTCCCATGGAAAGTTTAGAAACAAGTGTCTCTCTGGATTTCTTTGACCGAACAACTAATAAACATAGCAGAAGAAATGATAAGAGAGCAACAACGATAGCAATTGAGATGATTACTTTCCGAGACATTGGCCACTTTTTCTTAAAATCCCTTTGGGGGCATTGAGGCAAGTGTAATTCCGAGATTCCACCACAAAGCTTGTTATTTCCAAGGACTGAAACAGCAGATGCATTTTGAAAAATCCCATGTTTTGGCACTTCACCCTCCAAATTGTTGAATGACAAATTCAAATACTCTAGAATTGGAAGTTGCGCAAAATCATCTGGAACATGCCCAGTTAAGTCATTATGTGAAAGATCAAGCTCTTGTAGACCTCTTAAAGCGCCTACAGAAAGTGGAATGCTTCCATAAAACAAGTTTCCTTTCATATAGAGGTATTCCAAACGAACACAAGTGCCAAGAGTTTCAGGAATTTCACCAGACAGTTCATTGTTACTGATATCTAGTTGGACAAGATTTTTCAATTTACCAATATCGGATGGTAAAAAACCAGTCAAATTATTCATAGCAATATCAAGCTCTAAAAGGGAGGGAATATCTGAGAATTCTTCAGGTATTGTCCCATTAAGGTTATTGTCACGAAGATGTAAGAGTTGTAGATGTTGGCACTTTCCAAGACTCCTCGGAATGCTTCCTTGGAGATTATTTCTACTTAATCGGAGGAGATATAATTGAGTGAGATTTCCAATGGGATTTGGAATTTTTCCTAAAAGTTTGTTTCCAGCCAGAACAACGGATTGCAACTTATCAAGCTTCATAAGTTGGATTGGAATAGTACCTCCGAGAAGATTATTCTCCATGCGCAATGAAATCAACTGGGCAAGATTCTCAATTCCTGATGGGATGGCTCCAAAAACTTGGTTTCCATCTAGATGCATTATACTCAGCTGGGTAGAGAGATTAGCAATTGAGTTGGGCAATATACCACTGAACTTATTATAGGATAGATGTAATTTTTCTAATACACTACAATTGGTCAACGAAGTGATGAATGTGAATTCCTCATCGTTCTCATAAACAAGTTGGTTATAAGATGCCCGTAGCAACTTGAGGCCCTTCAGCAATCCTATACTCATTGGGATAGACCCACTGAAGTTGTTGCTACCAAGATCGAGAATGAATAAATTTGAAGCATTGCCTAATGAAATTGGTAATGGTCCTGTAAATCTGTTTCCGCCGACATCAAGCTGCTCAATATTTGGAAGAAATAGGCCCAACTCAGGTGGAAGGCTCCCATATAGACGGTTTCTTCCAACACCAAAGACCCGAATCAATGAGAGATTATAAAGAGTGTAGGGAATCTTACCCAAAAACTTATTACCATCGATTGCAAGATGTTGTAGCTTCACCAGTTGTCCTAGTTCGGCGGGAATGCTTCCGTCCAAACTATTCCCTAGTAGATCGAGATACATAAGTGATGAAAGATTCCCGAAGGATGGAGGGATGTGGCCCGAAAGCCTGTTTCCCCTCAGACGTAGCCTATAGAGCTTTGAGAGAGAGCCAATGGCCATTGGGATTTTACCAACAAGGTCATTCCCAAAAAAGTCTATGATTCTAAGTTGCAAACATTGGGTCAGATTGTTGGGAATCTCTCCAACAAAAGAGTTATTGATGAGTGAGAGTTCCCGAAGCCTAAAGAGCTTACCTATTTCTTGTGGAATGCTGCCTTCCAAGTTGTTACCTGACAGATTGATAGCCCAAAGGAAGGAGAGGTTTCCGATGTGGGGAGACAAGGAACCCCCAAGCCTTTGAGCAGTGAGGTTCAACGTCTGTACCCTGTGAGGATGTCCTCTGCTGCAAGTGACTCCACTCCACATGCAGAAATGGAGAGAGTTATTCCAAGAGCTTAAGACTCCATTAGGATCATTTATCTTCTCTTTGAAAGCGAGTAGAGCCATTCGATCTGTCTCATTTCCCAAGTGGATTGTAGATTGAGCAGAGCACAATGAATTGATGAAACCCAGAAAGGTGGCAATAAAGAGAAGCATAGGAAACACTCCAGCACACACACTAGCCTCCATTGTTTTTTTTTAAAATTTGTTTTAAGATTTGATCACCCCAAACCCCCTAACTTTCTGTTTATATAGCCAATGGACTGCATTATATGCCTCCTTCACACACTTATTTGTTAGAAGTAAAGAGAACCACAAAACAGTAAAAGATGCCACTCAAACATCACTATTATATTTATGGGTCGGTCCAGGGAAATTAGTGGTATATACATATCACCGATGTTACCATGGTTTTCTCTCGTGCTTGGCACGTTGATTGGACCAATACCACATTTCCACTTCAGCATTGAAAGACACCTCAGGGCCCACTTCTGATGGGTTAATTTGCAATGCCATGAAATAATTAACTTTATGTTACAAGTGGGTTTTCAAAACTAAAAATAAATAAAAATTCATCCCCAAATAAAAGCCCCATTGCGGACAGGTAGATCAAGGTGCTTGTTCTTTTTTTTTTTTTTATCTTTTTTTTTTCAATTGAGGTCAGAGAATTGAACAGAGTAGAGGTACCAGGCATTGGAGGGGCATAAAAAAATTTGAGTTTTTCAAGTCCTCTCAGTTTCTACAGAATCATTGAATTTGGGATTCTCAACAATCTCACTCTTATTGAGATTTAAGTCTCTTTGATCCTTCATTCAAATGGATTGATTTTTATTTTTCTTTGTGCTGGTGTGGATCGTTTATTCAAATTGATTTTTTATTTGTTTTTAGATTCACTATCTTCTTCGTCGACAGAGAAATTGTTGTCCTCTCAAGTAGTTCTGTGCATAACGCGGAATTGGAGAAGGAGATTTGACCTGGACAATATTTTTGTCTCTTTTTGGGACGGGTATATGTCTTGAATTTGGGGTTTTATTTTATTTTTTTTCATGAAAAAACCCCGTGACATAAAATTATTAACAAACCCATCTGACCTCAAAAGGGTGACCGGGCGTTGAAGTGTCATACAATATCGACGTGGCAACTTGGTATTGGCCCACTCATGGGAACCTTATCATGGACCCTCCGGGTGTTTGGGTAATTCACTTGTTGACAGATGTGAAGGACTTCAATTTAAGAGACATGGAGATGAGTCATATAAAAATGTAATAAATCTTAAAAGCCACATCTTTTTTTTAAGTCGAAAAGTGATTTTCTCATTTTGTTAAATGAAAATAGAAATTTATTTTTTATAAATAAAAGAAAAAATTTCAAATAAGGCTTTAAGTTTTTACATTATTTAAAAAAGGACATGAGTTTCAAAACTTTTCAAATTAATCAATAAGTTTTCCAAAAAAAACTCAATGGATATCTGTTCATTTAAAGCTATTTTTGATACCTTTTTCCCTCAAATCTTGTTAAAAACACAAATTACACTTCATTAAGATAAAATTATCCTTCACTTTCTCTATATCATTCTCATTTCCTTCACCGGTGCCCCGACGATGATAAAAGATAACCAGCAGGAGCGGAACAAGTAATTTTTTGTTGGGGGGGGGGGGGGGGGGGGGGGGGGGGGGGCAAAGTACTAAAATCTTTACTATACACTATAGGTTCCATGGGATCGTCTTCAAATGTAGGACCCTTCCCCTCAAATTCCGTGGGTTCCGCTGTGACGAATTGTGGTTTACGTACACTGAAATCTCACAATGATATTTGAGATTTTTTTTGGGACACCTAAGTATGTTTATTGATAAATATATATCATTGAAGAAGACTCATACTTAAGTTTTAAATTGTTCATAAACATGGCCTTGCTAGTTTTGATCATCTAAAAATGCTTTGCTCCAATCATATTTATTCTGACATAGGTACAAATATAACTAAAAAAATAAGAAAGTAACTAGTTTTTTTAGTTCATAGTGGATATATATAACTCCATTTGAATTAGAAATTTATGTAATAAAAGAACACGAGGAGAAAATAATTTTTAGTGATTTAGATTTTATATGTGAGCTTCAATGACTGAAAAGATTAATATTGTACCGTGCACGATTATATTTACCAAGTGTAAATAATTAAACTAAGAAATTTGTAAGATGGTTATATTTTTCTTCAACCAACATGTTAGCACTCAAATGAGGGTATCCAAGATCTACTACTTGGAGACGGCGTGTGGGCAACTCTTGGCTAATCTAACACAATAAAAATCATTAGATTCCCATTTATATTTATTGAATAAATGGCCTGGGCAATGAATTTCTATTTATGTAAAAAAATCACTCAATAACATTAGCAGATTCGTTCTCCTTTAACTTCTCCATTTCATTTCATTTCCCTATCTTTCATTTCTTTTCATTCACTCTATTTTATTTTCTAACAAATCAATTAAGATTGTGTAACACTACTTTTAGAATCAATGATTCATACAATTAAATCTAACAATTGATGGGGGGGCATCCTTCACAAAATAGATGCTCCCACATAATCTAAACAAAAGGAGTTTTAAAAAACTATGGGGTCCAAGGCCACTGCCGGCCCCCCTCTAGTTCCGCCCCTGACAGCCAACATCCCTAACAATCAGCTGCATGTAGTAGCTATTGAAACCATGCAATTGCTTTAAATGAAGGGTAATTTGGGTTCTTTATAAAATTTGAGTGAAAATTGTCGCTAGGAAGTACCTTTAAATGACTAAATATCGAAATAAGGCAAAAACTTAGGACCTTATTTGAAGTAAGGCAAATGGTATTTTCTATTACAAAAGCCAAGAGAGGATATTAGCAAAAACTTATGACTTTTCCATATCAATCAATTCAATGCATTGTTGAGGGATTGCTCGTTGGGAGGAAGAGCATGTCATGGGTTCTTTCATGTGATGTAATATGTAATTGTCAATCACATGGGAAGAGAAGAAAAAAAAATAATAAATACAAGACAGAGAGGGGCTCACCAGAACGGTTCTGTGCATGGAGCCCACACGGTTTTGGGTTTTCTGCAGGTCAAGTCAAGCGGATCCCACCACCGATCCACACGGCTTCTCCTATTATCTGGAATTCCAACCCGTAAAAAATCGGATTTTAAACTTGTTTTAGATTCTGATTAACAAACGGATTTGGGTCCAAAACCCAATTTAGGCACTAATTCATAAACGGGTTCTGTTCCGGATCCATATAGATTCTGTCCCAGTTACCCAAGACTCGACATAAGAGATTTTAAGATGGGAAATTGTAGCTCAAACTTAACTTTGGTCGAACATTTTTATGTTTAATCATAGAGATGGTAGACTTTATGCATTGCTACAAGTTGAATGATATCCTTATTTTAAGTTTAAAAAAAAAAGTGAAAATAAGTCATAATCAATTATGGAACTAAATCCCATTTGTCAAGTCATGCATGGTTCCGTAAACAAATCTGGGTCTTTTTATTGGAACCAAGTCTGTAACATGAGTCAAAATCGATTTTGAAACTGGAACCGTCATTTAGAAATAATTGCCAATTCGGATCCAATATGATTCTAATATAGAATCGACCCATTTGCATCCCTACATACCGCCAGCACCAGCAACCATTTGCACTCAGACTAACCTCCATTGTAGTTTTGTTTGTTTGTTTTTGAATTTGGTAACCTCAAAACCCCCAACTCTTTTGTTTATATAGGCCTCCCTCACACATTTGTTGGAAGTAAAGAGAACTACATAGCAGTAAAAGATGCCACTCAAACTTCACTATTATATCACCTTATCATGGGAGCCTGGATCCGCTTTCGTGCTTGGCACGCTGAGTGGACCAATAACACATCTCCACGTCAGCATCGAATGACACCTCAGGGCCCACTTTTGATGGGTTAGTTTGCAATGCATGAAATAATTAACTTTATGTTACAAAGTGGGTTTTCATAACTAAAAAAAAACTTCATTCCACATTGCGGACAGAGAATTGAACAAAGTAGAGGTGCCAGGCAATGGAGGAGCATAAAAGAATTTGAAAATTTCAAGTCCTTCTCTCAGTTTCTACAGAATCATTGAATTGTGTGGGATTCTAAAAAAATCTCTCTTATTGAGATTGAAGTCTTTTTGATCCTTCATTCAAATGGCCTTATTTAATTTTTCTTTGTCTTGGTCTGGATCGTATATTCAAATGGATTTTTTTTTTGTTTGTTTTTAGATTCAGTGTTTTGTTGGGCGACAGAGAAATCGTTGTCTTCTCAAGTTCCCTGCATAACGCGGAAGTGGAGAAAGAAATTTGAGCCGGACAGCATTTTTGTCTCTTTTTGGGCGGGAATCTTTCTTTAATTTGGGGTTTACTTTGGGGGTTTGGTCGAAAGTCCCTTCGAAGTGTGACTTTAAGCAAACAGTCCAAATTAAAAAAAGTCATCTAGGCAAAGGTCCCTCTCACACTTTCTCATACATGAAATGTCCAATTTATCCTTTTTTTAAAACATATCCCATGATTGATGGGGATATCCCATTAATAATGGTCAACTACCCCATGATTGATGGGGATATCCCATTAATAATGGTCAACTACCCTTTAATTGACCACTTTTAATGAGAGTTTCAAATAAATTCTACAAACACACAAATAAATTTCAAAATAACGCAAATAAATTTAACAAAACGCAATAAATTTTAAAAAAAGAATAAATTTTAAAATAGCGCAGATAAATTTAAAAGGATGCAAATAAATTTCAAAATATCCAAATAAATTTCAAAAAATGTAAATAAATTCCAAAAGACTCAAATAAATTTCAAACGATCCAAAGAAAATTCAAAAAACATAAATAAATTTAAAAATCCGAAAATTAATTTCAAAAGACGCAAATAAAATTCAAAAACACAAACACATTTGCCAAAACTGAGATAAATTAATTTTCACAAATTTCTGAGAAATTTGCCAAAAATTGAAGTAGTTTTTCCAAAACTCAATTAAATTTATTTAAAAAAAATACAAATAAATTTCAAAATAAGCAAATAAATTTAAAAAAATGTAAATAATTTCAAAAGACATAAATAAAATTAAAAAATGCAAATAAAAATTAAAAAAAAATGCAAATACATTTGCCAAAACTAAGATAAACCAATTTTTCAAATTTTAGAACAATTTGCCAAAAACTCAAGTATTTTTGTCAAAATTTAGTTAAATTTATTTAAAAATAAATAAATTTGAAAATACACAAATAAAATTGAAAAACACAAACAGATATAAGAAAATAAAAATAAAGTTGCCAAAAACACAAAAAAATTCATTCAAAAACTCTGTTAAAACTTTCAAAATGGAGATAAATTTGTCAAAAACTCAGCTATATTTTTCAAAAAGTCAAATAAAGTTGCCAAAAACACAGATAGATTTGTACAGAAGTTAGATAAATTTATTTCAGGACTTAGATAAATAGCCAAAAACTCAGATAGATTTGTTCAAAACTCAGATAAATTTGTTTCAGAACTCATATAAATTTGCGCAAAGCTCAAATAAATTTGACAAAAAATAAAAAACGCAAAAAAATCTGACAGAAACTCATAAATCTGTCAAAACCTCAAATAAATTTGACAAATGACGTCAGCCCTAGTGGGCTGCTGGTTAATGCTGAACTGGGCTTCTTATTGCGAACGGGTTAGAATTGACCCGAGCTTGGCCCTGACTTGGAAATTGTACCAATTGGGTCTTATCTTCTTCCTCTACAGGCTCTGTTTCTGCAATAGAACCATGGAAACTGTATCGCCTTGCTGCTTCTTCTCCGGCGATAGGCGAACTCTGCCGGCTGTGGCCTGCGTCGTCCGGCGATGACAACGGTGTGCAGGTAGCATTCTCCAGTGATCAATTTACAAAGAGATCTATTCTCTGCACCTTGTCCCTTCCGGCAATGGCTCCTGCGATGAGAACCCAGCAAGACATGAACATCCCAAATTTTTTTTTTTTCAAAAGTAAAAAAACCTTTTGCCTTTTCTTAAGACTTCTCCACTACTTGTTTCTATCAAACGAACAAGATGTATTGTGGATCTTTAATGGGGATGAAACAAGAGTTTCCACTTCGTGACTCCAACGTCCAGTAGCTCTGGAAACTCCTCGTGACTTAATCTCGTCAATCTCTGTCGGCGCAGGATTGCCCAGGCCCAAGGAAGGAGAATACAAGATTTGAAATTTGAAATTTCAAAATTTTTATGCCTAAAATGGTTGAAAGGGCAAATTAGTCCTGAAATATGTGATCATGTGAATGTAGGGACCTTTGGCTGTAAATAATCTAGCTGAGTGGACCAGAGCCTTTAAACAGATTTTGCGTGGACTTGAGGCTGGATACATTTGACTTTAGGTATCTTTCGCTAATTTTCTCTTTATTTTTTGTGTATTTTATGAAGAAAACCTTGGGACATAAAATTATTCACAAACCCATCTGACCTCAATAGGGTGATGGGGCGCTGAAGTGTCTTACAATGTTGACGTGGCAACTTGGTGTTGGTCCACTCATAGAAACCGTATCATGGACCCTCAAGGTTATTTGGGTAATTCACTTGTTGACTTATGTGAAGGTCTTTAATTTAAGAGACATGAAGATGAGTCAAATCAAAAAGTAATAAATCTTAAAATCCACATCTTTTTTTTTTAAGTTGAAAAGTAATTTTCTCATTTTATTAAATGAAAAAACACATTTATCTTTTATTAATAATAAGGAGAATTTCAAATAAGGCCTTAAGTTTTTACATTATTACAAAAAAGGACATAAGTTTCAAAAATTTTCAAATTAGTTCATAAGTCTTCCAAAATGTTTTCAATGGACATCCGTCCATTTAAAGCTATTTTTGGTAACTTCTTCCCTCAGATTTTCTTATTAAAAACCCAAATTACACTTCATTGAGATAAAAGTCTCATTCATTTCCTCTAAATTATTCTCACTGAATTCGTTCACCCACGCTCCCACGATGATCAAAGACAGAAAACATCCCTACGACGATCAACTGAATGTAGTGGTTGTTGAAATCATGCCATTGCTTTAAATAAAGGGTAATTTGGGTATTTTAAAAATTTTGAGGGAAAACTGTCGTGAGGATGTACCTATAAATGACTAAATGTCCTTAACTGAAAATTTACTGAAAACTAATATATTAGTTTGAAAAGTTTTAAAACTTGTATTTTCTTTTAAATAAGATAAAATCTTAGAGCCTTATTTGAAATAACGGAAATAATATTTTCAATGACAAAAGCCAAGAGAGGATATTTAGCAAAAACTTATGACTTTTCCATATCAATCAATTTAATGCAGTGTAGAGGGATTTCTCGTTGATTTGTCGTCTTTTGCAGAGGTATATAAGTCTACTCAACGTGGCATTACGGGAACCGGATCCCCTGTTTGGACCAAACAGGGGATCCGGTTCCGGCATTACGATGTTGATGAAGCTTTTGGCTTTTCCACGTCCATCAATTCAATGCAGGGTAGAGGGGGTTGCTGGTTGATTTGTCACTGGGTTCTTTCTTGTGATGTAATTGTCAGTCACATGGGAAGAGAAGGGCAAGAACCAAAGCAAATAATAGATACAAGAGATCAGTCGCGAACGCAGGATTTTCATTTGAAGAGGACTCGCAATGGTCAATTGAAAATTTTTATTATTATTTTATTATATTTTCTTTATATTAATAAGGACACAAAAAAAAGGTATTCAAAATAATAATGGAGAAGAATGTAAACTTCTATACTTGAGAATAGTGAAGAAGAATATAAAATGCATCAATATCCTACTCAAGCCCAACAATCATAAAAATGCACACTCTAATATACACTCAATGGTCTAACCAAGAATAGTTAGAGCAGAATTATACCCTAGAAAAAATTGGTTTAAACATATATATTCATTTTGTCAAAACCACTTAATTCTCAAATAATCAATTTCCACTAAATAAAATAAAATCTCAAGAACAAAGAAAATAAACAAGTAGACCACTCCATTTGAATCATTATACATGGACATAACCATAAAAGTACACACATCAATAAAAATTTAAGACACCCTTAGTAAGAAAAATGAGGGTTTTCCTCATGTCATCAATAAAAAAATGAGGGAAATGATCTAAGGCACCCTTGGTTAAAAAAAATATACACATCAATAATTTCTCCATTGTCGTATTTTTTTTTAAAATAAAGATTTCATAAATTGAGAGAGAGATAAAACCAAGAGTTACAAGTAGTAAAGTTGTCTTACGCGAAAAGAATATTTCTTTTGCGATTAGAAAATGCTACGGCAGTCCATGGTTTTGAAATTTATACAATTGATTTCAATGAAGAGTTGGAAGGCACATTTTAATCACTTTTAAAGGGTTATAAAGATGCAAAACCTTACTAAGTAGAAACGAGAGTGTTTATTGACTAAGAAAGAGGGAGAGTCGAGTAGGTCTTTTGGAATTGGGAAATGACAAGGGGGATTTTGGTCTCATTTTGAGTGGGGTTGGGCCATAGGGCCTTAAGCCCTTATAGGCATTTTTTAAGTTGCGTAGCCCCCAGCCCATAACACATGGGTCCACCCCTGCAAGAGAGAGAGGGTCTCACCAGAACGTGTGGGGATCAACCAAGCCTAGCCGTCATTGTGCATGGAGCCCTCATGGTTTTGGGTTTTTTGCAGGTCAAGTCAAGCGGACCCCACTACTAATCCACACGGCACGCCCATAGGGATGCAAACGGGTTTGATTCTCCTATTATAGGAAAATTCTAACATGAGAAAAATCAGGTTTGGAACCTGATTTAGGTTCCAATTCATAAATGGAATTGGGCCCTGAACCCAATTTAGGCTCTAACTCATAAATGGATCCTGGGCCAGATTCATATAGATTTTGATCCATGGACCCGGGACTCGGATACGAGACTTTAAGATGGAAAATTGTAGCTCAAAACCAACTTTGGTTGGAAATTTTTATATTTAATCTTAGAGATGGTAGACTTGATACACTGCTACAAGTCGAATGATATCCTTATTTTAAGCTAGAGAAAAAGTGAAAAGAAGTCATAATCAGTTTCGGAGCTAGATCCCATTCGTCTAGTCGGGCTTGGTTCCGGAAATGAATTTAGGTCCTCTTATTGGGGCCAAGTCTGAAATTCGAGTCAAATCCGGTTATGAAACTGGAACAATTATTTAGAAATAGTTGCCTGTCCGGATCTAATATGGTTCCAATCCAAAACCAGCCAATTTTGTACTTCTCATGGGTTCACTTCCTCTATTTTCTTCTAATTTCCTTCATCGGTGGCCTCACGACGATCAGCTAAATGTAGTGGATGTTGGAACCATGCTATTGCTTTAAATGAAGGGTAATTTAGGTATTTTAAAAAAATTGAGGAAAGACTATCTTCAGGAAATACCTTTAAATGACTAAATATCCTTAATTGAAAACTCACTGAAAAACTCATAGACTAATTTAAAAAGTTTAAAAACTTGTGTCCTTTTCTGAAATAAGATAAAAACTCAGAGCCTCTTTTTTGAAATGAGATAAAAACTCAGAGCCTTGTTTATGATATTTTGAATCACAAAAGCCAAGTAAGGATATTTAACAAAAACTTATATGACTTTTCCACATCAATCAAAATTCAATGCAGTGTGGAGGGATTTCTCGCTGATTTGTCGTCTTTTGCAGATGGGAGGAAGAGCGTGTCATGGGTTCTTTCATGTGATGTAATAAGTAATCAAAAAGTCTATCTGGACAAACTTTTTGGCCAGAATTTTGGACAACCCCTATGATATCCCTTGAATATTAATATTCAAGGGATATCATAGGGGTTGTCCAAAATTCTGGCCAAAAAGTTTGTCCAGGTAGCACTATTGATAAGTAATTGTCAATCACATGGGAAGAGAAGAAAAAGCGTAATAAATACAAGAAAGAGAGGGGCTCACCAGCGTGAGGATCAACCAAGCCCAGCCGTCATGGACTCAAGTGGTTTTGTGCATGGAGCCCACACGGTTTTGGGTTTTCTGCAGGTCAAGTCAAGCGGACCCCACCACCGATCCACACGGCTTCTCCTATTATCCAGAATTCCAACATGTAAAATATCTTTTTTTTAACCTGTTTTAGGCTCTGATTAATAAACGGATTCGGGTTCTAAACCCAATTTAGGCAGTAATACATAAACGGGTTCTGTTTCGGATTCATATGGACCTAGGACTTGGCATATGAGGTTTTAAGATGAGAAATTGTCGCTCAAAAGCAACTTTGGTTGGACATTTTTATATTTAATCATACAGATGGTAGACTTGATGCATTGCTACAAGTTGAATGATATCCTTATTTTAAGCTAAAAAAAAAAGTAAAAATAAGTCATAATCAATTTTGGAACTAGATCCCATTTGTCTAGTCATGCCTCGTTCCGGAAAAAAATCCAGGTCTTCTTATTCGAACCATGTCCCAAACCTGAGTCAATATCGATTTTGAAGTCGGAACCATCATTTAGAAATAGTTGCCAATTCGGATCCAATATAATTCTAATCCAGAATCGACCCATTTGCATCCCAACATACCGCCAGCACCAGCAAGCTCTAGTCGTTGACATAAGCACAACCCAAAGATGTTGAAGCAAGGCGGCTGACATATGCACGGAAACAAAAACGAAGGCTCACTCAGGCAGTGGGGATCATCGGCCATTTAAAATGGTTGGTGAGGTGGCACCTCTTTTCTTGAAGGGATGTGTAGGGGGAAATCCTACTGATCGCCCCCCCACAGGGGTTGACCCCACCCGCCCGGATCGTAACCCGGAGGTGTAGCTACCGCGGGGCCTACTCGGGCCAAATGTTTATTTGTCTCCCCCCTTTGTGGGGTGGGGGGGGGCCTCCCCAAGAGTCGAACCCGAGACCTCTCCCTTAAGAGCAAATCTGGGTCACTCAGCCCAAGAGTCTCAGATTTGCTCTTAAGGGAGAGGTCTCGTGCTCGACTCCTGGGAAGGCCCCTCCCACGGCGCTGCCTGGGGGGACAAATGCATGATTAAGGAGCCTCGTCTCCCGAAGTGTATACAATAGGCCCGGGGCCCTGGGCCCCGCCTATCCTTTGTGGGGGGGGGGGGGGGGGGGTCAGTAGGATTTTTCCCCCTACAGGATGCTTGAGAGGTTGAGCCCCTCTCCTCTTGAGCTTTGTTTGAAAATTCTGCCTGTTTAAAACTTCAACAAAATCATTTATCATTTCACCGCATTGTTATCATTAATTAGAATCAACCATCAACAAAAATGTGGAAGAAACCACATGATTTCACTTAAAAGGGGCCAATTTTTGCTCAATTTCACCTTCTAATACTACAAACTACAGTTATTTGAATTCTTAAAGATCAGGCATCTTTTTATTGAATGGACCATAAGATCATGATGATGTCTTAACTATCTTGATCGGTTAGGTTACATTTTGTAATAATAAGAATTCTTAGATAACACAAACATTGCTTTGGTCACACAAACAAGATCTTCACCTAGTCTAAATGGTTTTTTTGAGACTGTCCAGGTTTCTGATCAATGGTCGTATGGTGCCTCTAGAACTCAATGAGTGGTGATGCTAGGCCTGTGGACCCGGCCTTTTGATGAGGGGCCCGGTCTGGCCTGGGTCACCAAAGCTCGCGAAGAAAGCGAGCTTTCTTTTTTGTCCTAAACCACGATGAAGGGCAGGGCATGGTTTTAAAATGCCCGTCACCTAATTCCTAGCCTGGTTTTTCATCCAAAAGTAAATGTAGCATCTGTACTATGCAAACAGCCCACAAGAAAAGATCTCCTATGATCAACTACCACCCCACTTGAATGTCACTCATGATCAGCCTAATGTTTGTTATACTATTCCGAAAGGAATTGACCATTGGATTTAAATAAAAAATAAAGTAGATGCATTCTAAAACCGTTAAAAGTTGAAGCCACAGATCAAGTGGATTATGATGATTTAGAGTGCACAGAATTTTACACACAAGTGGGTCACATTGGATTACATAGGAGTTTTTAGGTGAGCTTGAGCGGATTAGCTTAGATGCGTATGACTCACTTGCAAATACTTTATATGATCAATTTGAATGGGACACACACTACCACCCTCCTAAATGTAGGGCTACAAATGAATATCCTACTATCCTAGCTACTGGGGCCTTTCACAAAAAATAAAAGAGCTGGAACGTCTTTCCAGACTAGAAAACTAATCGGGCCTAGTTCCGGATCTATATAGGTTCCGACACTTGAACCTGAACCTCTGTCCCACACTCCCACTTGACATATATATATATATATATATATATGAGGCTTGCTCTCCTACACTACAACCCTCCTTAATATCAGCTGCAGGGCATGTGAGGGGAGCAGTGTAGGGCATGTGAAGGCATGGTTCACATGCCTACAGCTGATATTAAGGAGGGCTGCAGTGTAGGGGAGCAACCCTCTATATATATGTATATATATATATATAAAAGGCTGGATATTGGATCTCCCATTATGTAAGTATCTAAGTTCTCCTGTTATATTAAAGCGGTATGGAATCAATTTGGATCCATGAGAAATTCTGATTTTGATCTCAATCCATGCATATTGTATCCAGAACATTCGAATCCACAATCAGATTCTTTATTTTATGATCCAAGGAGTGGAATAGGACGTATGATTATATTCATAAATTAGAATAAGCAGAGCTTTAAAGGCTACTTAACCTTTTTTTTTTTGGTAAAAAAGGGCTATTAATTTAACTTGAATTCTATTCATACACCTTTTGATAGCCCCTCTTGTACCTTGGGGGAAAAAAATATTTTGAAGTTGTTTTACCAATTGTACAATGCAACTAGGCCTGTCAATGGGACGGGTTGAAACGGGTAGAAAGCCCGGCCCGGCCCGTCCCAAGCCCGAAAATACAGGGCTTTATAAAAAAATTTGAGCCCAGTGGGTTGGGCTTGGTCAATAATTTTAAAGCCCGGCCAAAATGGGACTGAGACTGGGCAGAGGATGCCCAGCCCGTTCAGGCCTGGCCCGGCCCGCTCTAAGTTAATTTTGATAAAAAAAATTATATTACCTAAACTGCCCGTCACTAACAGTAAAAAAAACGGCTAGTTAGGAGGGGCATTCTTGTAACTGTGCCCTCCATCAGTCCATCTCTTTTATAAGACGTTGCAAGCCCTAAAAACATCTCACACTCAATCGCTCTTCTGCCCAAGATTGGTTTAGTCATGACCCAACTAGTGATGGTGATTTAGATAATGATGGGAATGCACTAATTAATGTTTTAGACATATTAAAAGAAAATTAATTTCTGTTGATTTCTTTTTTATATTAGTTGACCCATATAGGATACTCATTCTCATTCATTTTATTGATTTTCTGATTTTCTACTTTAAAAAAAATAGTTTTTAACTGATGCTACATTACTTTAACTTGACTCATATAGGATACTTATTCTCATTCATTTCTATTGATTTTCTGATTTTCTACTTTTACCGGAAAAAAAAAGGTTTTAATCATTCCTACATTACTTGACCCATATAGCCTATAGTATACTCATTCATTTCTATTGATTTTCTGATTTCCTACTGTCACTAGTAAAAAAAAAAAAAAAAGTTTTTAACTCCGCCTTGTTGCTTGTTGCATTGCATTGCTGGTCCCAAGCCTGGAAAAAAGAGGAGGGTTTAAAGTCAGGTTCACACCGGTGTCTGGTGACAGTAGGAATAATTATAGAATATTTTGCATATCTCCAGGATCGGGTTAAGCCCAGGCCCGGCCCTGTCCCAGCCCGGGCCCGTACGGGACGGGATTAGATGTAAGCCCGTTCAATTTAGGGCCGGGATTGGACAACACCTGGCAGGCCCGTCCTATTTTCGGGACGGGATTGGACAACCCAAGCCCAGGCCCGGCCCGGCCCATTGACAGGCCTAAATGCAACCCACTTCTTAATATGGACCTAGTTTTATAACTGGATCCTCTGGGAATCAGAGTCATTGAGGATTTTTCCTACGGTGACGGTGGGTGGACTGACCACGGCCCACCACGTCACCGTGAGGAGCCCTAGCCTGGAATAGCCCCACTTTCTCGTCTTGATCATGTGGCTCTAAGTCTTCCTGGGGTTAGAATTGTGATCTTTGGTGGGTCTGTGGCGGGTCTTCACTCTGCCACCCAGCTGTATCTATTGGACCCGACTGAGGAGAAACCAACCTGGAGGATACTGAACTTGCCTGGCAAACCACCAAGATTTGCTTGGGGGCACAGTACTTATGTTGTTGGAGGAACAAGAGCTATTATTCTTGTGGGGCATACTGGAGAAGATTGGATGTTGAGCGAGTTGCATGAGTTGTCACTGGCAAGCTCAATTGCATAAATTCATGGGAGGGTGAAGGTGATGTCCAGTTGCGCTGGAGTTGGGGTGGAGCATTGGTTCCAGAAGATGGGCTGATAGTACTCTCTTATTTTTGGTTGAAACAGGATAGCATGATCAGACTGAGTGGTCATGGCCATTTGTTGGAGAATGGGTTTGATCAATTGATTGTAGTGCTGCAAGGTCCCATTAACAGGTATGTATCTCTCTCTCCCCTTTATTGTCTGGATGCATTCTCTTGTAGCAGTTAGATAGATATGCTTGTAGGTAATGAATATTGGGCTTAATCTTTTTACGGCTTGGGCGAGTCAGAGTTCTCATTATTAGGTGCTCTCATCTGTGAGAAGTCTTAAGAGAGAATGTCTCATTTTATACGTATCTTAAACTGTTTCATTCCTTTACCTTTATTGGTGTGTTTCTGGTCTTGTATTCTGTGAGAAGGGTGTCTTGTCTGTACACAGGATGTTACTGTCTGCTAGTGCTGTATTAGTTAGTCTTACTAGCTGACTATCAATCGATAAATAAAATAAAAAAGCTAGCCGACCAATTTTGTACTTCTCATGGGTTCTTGTTAGACCCCGACCCAGACCAATTCGATTAGTGTGCGATTAGGATGTGTTTAGTCCTAAGTGAGATTAATTGTCGTTGGGTTAGAAGTAATTAGTTTTAGTCTTGGACATAGCTTTAGAAATTTTGAGAACGTTTAGTATTAGTCAGACACACTCAGGAAGGCCTGAGTGCCCGTGTAAGCTTGGGAGGATCGTATCGATTTCCGTGTAATTGTGATTTTAATTTCAGTTGAATGATTTTTCGATGTGTTACAACTTTCGTCTTAAGCCCATTCGTGTTAAAGCCCAAAAACCCATGTTTTGGCCCAATGAGGGTAAAATTGTCTTTTATGCACAAATCTGGACACAATTTTTGAGATCTCAAAACCACGTCAAAAATATACTTTTTGGAAACTAGATATTTCGAGGATCGTTTTATCCTTTTTCGTCGAAGTCATTCGAGGCCCGCAAGATCGTGTTTTGGTCATTTCAAGGTTCATGTTAATTGGGGCCCATTGTCATCACTTAATCCCCTTCTCCCTCTCTTTTCATTCATTTCCCCCAAATATCTGCAACTTCTTGACCTAGGGCTGAAAACCCTTCTTTCTTGTCCATCTTCCTCACCTTGCATGATCTAGCTAGAAGACTCCAAGTGAAATTCTAAGGATATCATCATCTTCCTCTCCTTGCAAGCTTTCCATTGGTACAAGTTTCTTGGAGTTTCTTGTGGGACAAGCTCTCCATTCTCCTCATCTCTCCTTGTTTGGCCATTCCTAGGTAAGAGCTTCAACTCATACTTATCATGAAGCCTTTTTTATTCTTAAAAAAATCTTGTTTTTCATGTTACAAACCCTTTTGGTAAAATGGGTTTCTTGTTTTCAAGATTGAGTGAGTTTTGTGTGGTTTTCTTGGGTTTTGTAGTTCTTAGGATTAGCTTGAGTGAAGTACTTGAAGAAGTTTGTGACATCTTGAACTAAGGCAAGTAACCAATCTAGGATGGATGATAGTATGTGTGCATTTGTTTTGTTTTCTTATCATTCCTCTCATTTCATTGAAAATTATGTATTGAATGGAAATTTGGGGATTTTGTTTTAGATTGGAAAAATGGGAATGTGATGTGTCAATTTGTGTTATGAAATGTGTGTTTTATCCCTTGGAGAGCATGTAGGCTCAGGGGAGTGCAGGTGGAATGAGAACAAGAAGAAAGGAAGAAGAAAAATGTGAAAATCTGCACTGAACTGCACTTCCCGTGCAGTGTCGGTCAGCTGGCGGCTAGCCGCGAGGTCCCATTTCGGCTAACTGCGAGCCAAACGAACTCCGTGGTTCCTTTTCCAGTAGCTGGCTTCTGCATCAGGGTCCTGCGGTCAGCTCACGGCTAGCCGCCAGTTTCCTTGCGGCTAACCGTAAGCCAACTGGAGGTGTTTCGGTCCCTTTTCCAGAGAGCCAAGTTTTCTGACCTGAGTTCCAGCGGCCAGCCTACGGTCAGCTTGCGGCTAGCCGCGAGGTCCCATTTCGGCTAACCGCCATCTGACCGCTAGCTGACCGAAATTGACTATATGCTTGTTTTGAAGAGTTTTTGCAAGAATGAAAAACTAGAACATGTAAGTGACCTTTAGCTTGACATTGTGTACTCGAAACCCGAGATGTCTTTGAACCTTTCGGGGCACCAATTCTATTTTTATTTCCAACATTTGGACTTCGATTACACAGAGGCCATCCAAAGGTACTTACATGTGCTTGATAGGCCTTGTGTTCGTACTTTGGTTTTTGACACGATGAATATCATTGTGTACTCGTCTTGAAAGTTTTAGTACAAGCTCGTTTTGAAGATTTGTTTCAAGAAAAAGGGGATCACTTCCTTAGCGTGTTATGCATATTAATTATGCCTTTTGCTAGTCGGGTTCGTTGTGTTTTGATAAGTGATTCTCCCCCTTTTTATCTCAACGTGTTTAGACCGTGTTTTACGTGTTTTGTGCATTCATGAATTTAATTGAACACCACTGAGCTTGGACTGCCCTTTCAGTTTGATCCACTGTCTGGGGGTCCTTAAACATGTGGACTGTCTGCAGACTGGTCGTGTATTTATTACACATCGTGCGTGTCCGGTTCCGCGGTCGGAATTCCCGCTTTGTGGGAAATCGTGTCGTGCTGATATTATGTATATCGTACTTGTCGTGCGTGCTTGCTCTTTTCATTATATAAATGATAGAGAAAGGATGGGCTCTTGTGGAACATAACTATTCATGATATATTATGTACTCATGCTAGTTTGTTTTAGTATCTCAGCTTAGTTAAATATTTCTGCAAATGTATCTCAGTCATTATAGTATTTCAAATCAAGGATTTGCTTATATGTTTTTTTAAACGCTATTGGTTCATGCTTGCACCTAAATTGATTACCTGCCAAACCGTCGTGTTTGACCTTTGTTTGTTGGTACCCAGGTGCAGGAGACGTTGCCTTTGAGGAGGAGCGTCAGGAGGAGGTTTGTGAGCCAACCCCTGTGAGAGAGTGGCAGCCTGACGATGTCATTTAGACGTCGGGCGGGTTCTTGTGTTTCGTCATTTGTCATGGGGGTTCTTTTGTTGTTTTGAAATTGTACTAGCCTCTGTTGGCCTCTCTTGGATTGTAACAAAAAAAAAAAAAAAAAACTTAACTTACTTTTGTGTTAGTCCTGTAACTTGAAATATGATGGGAATGCCGTGTTACTCCTTTCTTTTGATACTACGTCTTGATAATAATTGTTTTAGCACTTAAATATTTATTGGTACTTATGTCGATGTGAATTGCTACACGCTTCCGTATACTTGATCGTGTGAGTCAGATTCCGCGCGTCTTTGGGAATCCTCACCGCGGGAGCCTGTGGGAAAGTATATCAACAATGTAACAACACGTCGCGGGCCCGGGATCCGTTCCGGGGTCGCGACAGTTCTGTTGATGAATTGATCATTTTTCTTTCTTCCTTATTTTTAGGTTTTGTGTGGATGAACTTAGTAGATATAACTTTTTTCGGTCTATTTTTTTGTTCCTTTTTTGGTAGAAAGGGCGGACCACTTTTATGTTAGTGGTCTGATTTAGGCTGCTAATTCCTCCGTTTCCCCTGCCAATTTCCAATTTCCATTTCCCACCTCAATCCTATCTATCTATATATCTATCTATCTATCTATCCATCCATCCATCTATTACGGTTTAGGGTTTATTTTGTTTCGCAGTTCCCGGTTTTGGTAATCTAAATGGGTTTCTCTATTGAATTAGAACTTCTACAGGGCCCTTCTAGAAAGTTAGGAACTCAAATGTCAGAAGAATTATTCAAGATATATTAGAATACGATTTACTACAGGTTCTAACTAGAACCAATCTGCTTGCCTGTAATTGTTCTTGTTGCACGTAACCGAGTTCCAAGTGGATGGACCCTTGTTAAAAAGACTCGGGTTGCCAAATAAATCTGATTATCTGAAACCTGCATTCAGTAAAAGAGTATTGTTGTTTGGATTCATGGTAAATCTTATTGGCACAACATTTTCACAAAATTTAGGTTTTCATAGCCTCTAAGAGGGCATTTCTAGGAATTGAGGTTTATCTACAGGTCAAGTTCATGCTGGTTATTCTTTATTTGAAAGCAGTGGCATCAAAAGGCCCAACTCTTTGTCAACTGAATGGGCTTTGGGTAAAATGAATCAACTAAACCCAACTGTGTAACACTTTTCGGCCCACATATGATCCAGCTGTTTGTAGGCTTTACTAATGGAGTTGAGCGAAGTAAAGATTATTTTGAAGAAAGAATAAAATATAAGTGGGTTATGATGATATTTTATTTTTAGTTATATGTGATGGAATTTTTTTAACCTTTTGTATTGAAAAGTGGATTTTTTTTTTGTCTTTTAGTGGAGAAAGGGTTTTTTTTTTTTTTTTGTGGAAATTTTGAATTAAAGTGCTTTTGATGTGACTTTGTTATGAGAAATGGGGGCTTTATTTTACTTGACTCTATTAGTAGAGTTGCCAAACAAGCTTGACTTCTAATAAATTTAAACCGAGTGGGTCCCACCGTATGATCAATCACCTTGATGAAAAAGTGATAACACCACGTCAGCAGTGATGCCATGTCAGCCTCTTGTTGCTGCTCTACTTGCATTAGGAAAAAAGAATAAGAAAAGTTAAAAGAAAGAAGAAAAGAAGAAGATAAATTCGATGAAAATATAAGGAAATAAGGAAATAGGAGGGAAGCAGCAAGAGGCAGCAGGAGAAAGGAAGAAGATTATTATTCTGTAGGAGCGCACAATAATTACAAATTCATAAAGGAACGACTACAGCGAGTAACTCTCAAACAAGAGGAAAAAAGATTAGAAATCTTTACAGCAAAATAGAAGCGTTTGTTCTTCTAATTATATTTTGTAATTGTTATATTATGCCAGTGCCACCTGGGGAATTAGTCCTATTGGGTCAAAGATCTTAGATGAAAAACGGGGAATTGTATTTCATATACCGATGTCATAAAATGAAAAAAAAGAAAGAGAAAAGGCGGCATGTTCTATAAGAAGTTTATAAAGAAATACTATGCTATATCTAATACCAAAATTGAATGCAAATAGTAGCAAAAAACTTCTAATGTTTAGTAGTCCTGAAACTTGAATTGGTTGATGGAAGATAGTTAATCAATAAAATAAAATACTACAATTAATGCAGTCTGAAATCAAAGATACGAAAGGGCAAAAATCTGATGGCTAGGATCTTACAGCCTGAGTATTTTTCACCATTCTGTGGCCTTGATTGCAATGGTTTGGAAAATAGAATTGTGGGTCCATGTCCCAAGTAACTGATGACCAAATCAAACTATGTTTATTTTGCAATGATTTGGAGAGCCTCGATCGTATTAGGAGGGACTTTCTATGGAGAGGTATTGGGGATAACAAGAAGTTGCACTTAGTGAAATGGATTGAGGTGATCAAACCTAAATCAAAAGGAGTCGTTGGCCTTGGTAGTTTGGAAAATAAAAATTGGGCTTTGTTGGCCAAATGGTGGTGGAGGTTTGGGGAGGAAAAATAGGCTCCGAGGACAAATGGGGGTGGTGGCCTAAGATTGGACGTAGACATAGTAGGTCGGGCATGTGGAGGGCTATTGCTTCTGTTGGAGTTGAATCGAATTTGAGAGGGAAGATTATGCATAAAGGGGTGCGCTTTGTGGTGGGGAATGGTAAAGATGTTAGGTTTTGGTTGGATGATTGTGTGGGGATGGGTCCCTTGAGTAGTATGTTTCCATGACTCTTTAGATTGGCTATCAAAAAAGACTCTTCTGTCAATGAATGTCTTGAGGTGAGGAGTGCTTACATAGTTTGGGGGGTCTCTTTCAGGAGGAGTCTTCGGCCATTGGAGGGGGACTCTTATGAGGAGTTGTTGAGTATTCTTACTAACACCTTTTTTTGTAGGGAATCTACGGAGTCTTTTATTTGGAAGCACTCCAGCTCCGGAGAGTTCTCGGCTAAAGCTTTCTATTTGGCCTTGGAGGGAACTTTGCTTCATAGGGCCCCTTCCTCCCTTGTGTGGTTGAGGTTGGCTCCTCCTCGGGTCGAGGCTTCTTGCTGGTTGGTTGTTGTCGGTAAAGTCTCAATGATTGACAATCTAAGAAGGAGAGGGTTTACTTCTAATAACCTTTCAACCAATTGTGTGATGTGTGGCAAGATGGAGGAGTCAATCAACCATCTTTTCTTCACTGTGAGGTGGCAACTTTGGTTTGGAGCAACTTTATCCAGAGATGGGGTTTAGCAACTTTATCCCTAAGAATATTGCTGACGTGGTAGAGTCTTGGTTGAGTGGGTGCTTCGTAGGGTGCGGCCGAGTCTTATGGAGGATGATCCCCTTGGCTATCCTATGGTCTATTTGGAAGGTGATAAATGATACAATCTCTTGGAGTTCTTCTTCAACGGAAGATTTGACCTCTAAAGTTTCTTTTAGGATTGCAAAATGGGCTTTGATTAGAAAGGAGTTCTCCAAGCTTACCTTTGACAACATTCTTTCAAGTTGGGGAGCTTGCATGGTGTGTGGCCCTTCTAAGGAGAGGAGATCGACCCCTTGGTATCGCCCTCCAGAAGGGGTTTTTAAGTTCAATGTGGATGGTTCTTCAAGGGGTAAGTTGGGTCAAGTAGAGATTGGGGGCGTGCTTCGCAATAGCAAGGGTGAGGTCTTACTTATGTTTTTCAAATAATATTGGTGTGTGTGATTCCAATGAAGCGGAGGTGTTAGCTATTCTAGAAGGTCTTAGGTTGTTTCTCTACAAATTAAAATATGGTGGTGCACTTCTTATCGAAAGTGATTCCTCTAATGCGATCGCTTGGGTGTTGTCACGACCCGAGCAGGAGATCCGATTACTCCAGTAAACTCCGAATTAACCGAAGTTATTGCGGAAAATACATTTATCAATATTAAATTACAAATTTACAAGTTCTTTACCTGCTAATACTACAGCCAACAATTGTTTAGACAGTGAAGTTTGACTCTAATTTCAATCCAATCAGAGTCATATATTATACATACCAAAAGAACAAGTATATATAAATTACATTACTATTTATATTTTATCCATATCAATCTAATGATTTGTCCACCAATAATCTTCTATCAAGGGTACATGTACTGAACATAGATAACATGGCTCTTTCATCCTATCAAGGTTAGTTTTGGGGCATATTTCTCCATGTACTTTGTCATATACTTTTTGTCTTATTGGGATATTTTTTTAATATTTATCTCCTTTAACCGTTTGTTATTGTTTATAAATTATTTTATTTACATGTAAAAAATAATTATTTAATATATTCCACATGAATTCCTCACCTGTTACCAAACATGCCCTTAATTAAACAAATATGCTCTTAGAGAAAACAAGACATAAAAAAAACTCTAACTTTTATACAAAAGACACTTTTCTACATAATCTTTCATGTCATGGCGGCCAATGATACATCTCTATATTTACCAACACAAGATGAACATTTATGAATCATGAGTGCTAATTATACATTTCTTACAATTGTAGCAGCAAGGTAAAAGTCCCTAACTTTCTGCAATTCCGTGGTCACATCTTTCATCTCTTTTCGAGCTCTCGGAGACTCAACCGAACATGATACGCCTATTTTCACCAATGAAACCAGGCACTCATGCACCATGCTGTTAACTCTATTGTTATTTCTATTGTGTCTGATGATTTCAATTTCTTCGGAGAGCAATCGACGATCCACGATGTCCATTACACTTTCAGGCAATGCCATCTTAGCAAATTGATGAAGACCGAGATCGTCTTTAAACAAATCATCAGAAGGTCTCTTTCCGGTGACCATCTCCAATAGAAGGATCCCATAGCTATACACATCTCCATATGTTGATGGATTAGCACCCGTACCATATTATGCAATTCATAAACCTCATATTTTTAATAAGCAAGGACTAAAAACTTGTCATGAAAATATAATGGGGTGTTCATTCCTTGGATAAAGCAGCCAAAGCTTGTCATTAATTGGGCATAATATTCTAGCCAAATAAAAGTTAAGCCCAAGGTCAAACGTTGCAAATTAAGTCTACATATATGAATGCTTTCGTCCCTTTGAACTAAATATTTCAAGCCAGTCAAGGCATTCGAGCATAAATAGGCGCAAACCAAGGCATGATCAATTTAACTATTGGGCGAGAAAACCAGGCTCGAATTCATCCATCCCATGGACCTTACAACACCGCTGCCAAATCTAGCTACGGCATGTTGGGCTTGGGCTTGCCTAGCACGAGTGCCCCTAGCATAGAGTGTCAAGATTTTATTTGAAGTTGATTGTTATAGACTTTATGGTAACTTCAAGTCCATTTGGCATATATGAATTACTTAAAAGAATATAAAGACTTATGTAAGTGCTAAAGATTAAAAAACTAGATTTAAGAATAGAAGTGTTACCTGGAGCTATATATCCAATAGATCCCATTGGCGCAAGCGAATTAGTCTGACACTGTGAATAATTGATACCTTCGGAAATGATTAATGTTGCTAGGCCGAAATCACTCACGTGTGCAACCATGTCATCATCAAGAAGAATGTTGCTTGGTTTTAGATCGCAATGAACTATTGGTGGTCGGCAATGATTATGAAGATAATCTAATGCACTGGCAATATCAATAGCTAGATTCAGCCTCTGAATAAGGTTTAAAATCTTCAACGGATGAAGTTCATTTGCACTTTGATGTAGCCAACTGTCCAAACTCCCTTTAGGCATGTATTCAAGAACTAATGCCTTGAAATCATCGCCACTAAAGTCAATGCTTGAGCATACTGTGAAGATTTTGACAATATTCCGATGTTGAATGCTTCTCAAGGCTCTACATTCGGCTATGAAACTCTTAGAAGCTCTTTTCTGCTGTAATTTGAGAACCTTTATTGCAACAATCATCTCCATGCGATCTATGATTCCCCAGTAGACAGAACCATGACTTCCCACACCAATCAGATTGGCAGATGAGAAGCCACTAGTTGCTTTAAAAAGCTCTGCATAAGTCACCCTTAAAAAATTCTCTCCCATGGAAAGTGTAGAAAGAAGTTTCTCCCTCGGTTTTTTTGACCGAACAACTAATACACATAGCAGAAGAAATGAAAAGAGAGCAGCAACAACAACAACTAAGATGATTACTTTCTGAGAAATTGGCTTTTTTTTGAAATCTTTTTTGGGGCATTGAGGCAAGTGTAATTCCGAGACTCCACCACAAAGCTTGCTATTTCCAACGATTGAAATTGCAGATGCATTTTGAAAAATCCCATGTTTTGGCACCTCACCCTCCAAATGATTGAATGACAAATTCAAATACTCTAGAAAGGGAAGTTGCGCCAATTTACCCGGAACATGCCCGGTTATGTTATTACATGAAAGATCAAGCTTTTGTAGACCTCTTACGGCGCCTAGGGAAGGAGGAATGCTTCCATGAAACAAGTTTCCTTTCATATAGAGGTATTCCAAATGAACACAAGTGCCAAGAGTTTCAGGAATTTCACCAGACAGTTTGTTGTTACTGATATCTAGTTGGAAAAGTTTTTTCAATTTACCAATATCAGATGGTAAGAAACCAGTCAAATTATTCATTGAAACATCAAGCTTTAAAAGGGAGGGAATATCTGAGAATTCTTTAGGTATTGTCCCATTAAGGTTATTGTCACTAAGATGTAAGAGCTGTAGATGTTCGCACTTTCCAAGACTCCTTGGAATGCTTCCATGGAGATTATTTCTACTTAATCGGAGGAGATATAATTGAGTGAGATTTCCAATGGGATTTGGAATTTTTCCTGAAAGTTTTTTTCCGTTTAGAACAACCATTTACAACTTATTAAGCTTCATAAGATTGATGGGAATAGTTCCTTCAAGAAGGTTATCCTCCATTCTCAATGAAATCAAGCTGGCGAGATTCTCAATTCCTGGTGGGATGGCTCTTGAAATTTGGTTTTCACTTAGATCTATTTCACTAAGCAGAGTAGAGAGATTAGCAATTGATTTGGGCAGTATACCACTGAACTTATTCTGAGATAGAACTAAAATTTCTAAGACACTACAATTGGTCAAGGAAGTGATGAAAGTGAATTCCTCATCCTTCTCACTAACAAGTTGGTTAGAATATGCACTAAACAACTTGAGGCCCTTTAGCCATCCTATACTCATTGGCATAGACCCACTGAAGTTGTTTCCACCAAGATCGAGAATGAATAGCCTTGAAGCATTGCCTAATGAAACTGGTATAGCACCTGTAACTTTGTTTCCACCAACATAAAGCTTTTTAAGTTTTGGAAGAATTAGGCCCAATTCAGGTGGAAGGCTCCCATACAGACGGTTTTGTCCAACACCAAGGATCTGAAGCAATGAGAGATTATAAAGAGTGTAGGGAATTTTACCCAAACACTTATTACCATCGATTGTAAGAGCCTCCAGCTTCATCAGTTGGCCCAGTTCCTCGGGAAGGCTTCCATCCAAACTATTATCTATTAGAGTGAGAACCACAAGTGATGAAAGATTCCCGAGGGATGGAGGCATGTGGCATGATAGCCTGTTTTCCCTAAGACGTAGCTTAAGGAGCTTTGAGAGAGAGCCAATGGCCATCGGAATTTTGCCAACAAGTTCATTCAGTTTAAAGTCTATGATTCTAAGTTGCAAACATTGAGTTAGATTGTTGGGAATCTCTCCAAGAAAAGAGTTATTGAGGAGTGAGAGATACCGAAGCCTTAAGAGACGACCTATTTCTTGTGGAATGTGGCCTTTGAACTTGTTATCTGACAGATCAATACCAGTAAGGAAGGAGAGGTTTCCGATATGGGGAGACAAGGAACCCCTCAGGCTTTGATCAGTGAGGTCTAAGGTCTGGACCCTCTGAGGATGTTTTCTGCTGCAAGTGACCCCACTCCACATGCAGAAATGGAGAGAGTTATTCCAAGAGCTCAAGACTCCATTTGGATCTTTTATCTTCTCTTTGAAAGCGAGTAGAGCCATTCGATCCGTCTCATTTCCCAAGTGGATTGTAGATTGAGCAGAGCACAGCGAATTGATGAAACCCAGAAAGGTGGCAATAAAGAGAAGCATAGGAAACACTACAGCACTCACACTAGCATCCATTGCTTCTTTTTTTTATATTTGTTTTAAGATTTGGTAACCTCAAACCCCCCAACATTCTGTTTATATAGCCAGTGGACTGCATTAATTAAATGCTTCCCTCTCACTCACATTTGTTACAAGTAAAAGATGCGACTCAAACATCACTATTATATTTAGGGGTCGGTCAAGGGAAATTAGTGGTATATAAACACCCCGGATCCTCTCTCGTGCTTGGCACGCTGAGTGGACCAATAACACATTTCCACGTCAGCATTGAAAGACACCTCAGGGCCCACTTCTGATGGGTTAATTTGCAATGCATGAAATCATTAACTTTCTGTTACACGTGGGTCTTCATAACTGAAAAAAAAATTCTTTTTTTTTTTTTTCCCAATTGAGGTTAGAGAATTGAACAAAGTAGAGGTGCCAGGAAGTGGAAGAGCATAAAAGAATTTGAATTTTTCAAGTCCTTCTCTCAGTTTCTACAGAATCATTGAATTGTGTGGAATTCTAAAAAAATCTCTCTTATTGAGATTGAAGTCTCTTTGATCCTTCATTCAAATGGATTTATTTATTTTTTCTTTGTCTTGGTCTGGATCGTATATTGAAATGGATTTTTTTTTTGTTTGTTTTTAGATTCACTGTTTTCTTGGGCGACAGAGAAATCGTTGTCTTCTCAAGTTCCCTGCATAGAAAGAGATTTGACCGGGACAGTATCCTTGTCTCTTTTTGGGCTGGAATCTATCTTTAATTTGGGGTTTATTTTTTGTGTATTTATAAAATAATCCCGCGACATAAAATTATTAACAAACCCATCTGACCTCAAAAGGGTGACGGGGCGCTGAAGTGTCTTACAATGTTGACGTGGCAACTTGGTATTGGTCCACTCATAACAACCTTATCATGGACCCTCGGGGTTGTTTGGGTAATTCACTTGTTGACTGATGTGAAGGTCTTCAATTTGAGGGACATGAAGATGAGTCATATCTAAAAGTAATAAATCTTAAAAACCACATCTTTTTTTTTTAGAGATAATTAGCGAAAGGTCCCTCACATAGTACTTATAAGGCCTCCAGTACATCAACTTTTCTTTTAAGGCCTGTAGTCCATGCAACTGGACATATTTTGGTGAGAAGTCCCTGGATATAATTCTCTTGACTAATTTACCCTTTCATCTGTTTTAGGCATAAAATTTTGAATTTTGAAATTTTGTATTATTCCTCTTCTTCTTCAATCTAGTATCTTACGTCGTCGGATTGAATCTTAAAGGGGCACCGCGACCACCTCGATCCCGAGTCCGTCTTCGCCAGATCCTCCACGGCCACAAACCGATCCAGCACTTTAGACTACGACTACGACACTGAGGACGAGATCCTGACCTTCGCCGGCGTCTCCATCAGTGAAGTCAAGCGTGTCTCGGTTGATGGAAAGGTTAGGACAGACAAGACATATCCTACAGGACTGGGGTCCGGATTTGGTAGCTGACGAATCGAACGGCGTCGTCAAAGTCCCTGACGAGATCCGTCAACGGGACGTGAACTTCTCCCAAAAGCTTGTCAGAGAAGATTCCGTCCGAGAAGAGATCGAAGTGGAGGAAGAGGTCTTTTCGCTGCAGCGAAGGGATCAAAGCGGATCTCGTGATTCCATTCGGGATTCCGGTTGCCGTGGTGGTCGATGGGAGTTTTCTGCCTCTGCTGGCGTTGCGATTTGTCGGCGTCGGATGTGCCGAGGGAGACGGCGGAGTAGACGGAGTGTCCTTTATGACACTAAAGGTCGGTTCCGGCTCCACTCAATCAGAGATGAAGAGGCGAAGTTCAAGCTCTGCAAGGTCCGATCTCGGCAGAGAAACAGAGGAGGAAGAAGACCCTGATGGGTCGGTTCCAGCTTGGGTGAGGTCAGGTCAAGTTTGACCTGGTTTCAAAGCCCAAAAGCAAATTTATCTGAGTTTTTGAGAAATTTATCTGTGTTTTTGGCAAATATATATGAGTTCCCGACAAATTTATCTGAGTTTTTAACAAATTTATCTGATTTTTTTACAAATTTATCTGAGTTCTGAAATAAATTTCTTTACGTTCTAGACAAATCTATCTAAGTTTTGGCTAATTTATCTGAGTTATGGGACAAATTTATCTGAGTTTGGACAAATTTATCTGAGTTTGTGGCAAATGTATTTGCGTTTTTCTAAATTTATTTACACTTTTTTGAAATTTATTTGGATCTTTTAAAATTGATTTTCATCTTTTGAAAATTAATAGATTTTTTGTAATTCATTTGCGTCTTTTTAAATTTCTCTATGTTCTTTTGATATTATAGCATTTTTTGAAATTTATCTGCGTTATTTCAAATTTATTTGTATTTTTTGAAATTAGTTTTTATTTTTTTAGAGTTTAATTTCGTTTTTTTTAATTTTATTTACATCTTTTGAAATTTATTTTCGTCTTTTGAAATTTATTTAATATGATTTGAGGAAAGGGTAAATTAGACACTTTAGGTTTTCAAATTTGGAAAAAGGACCTTTCACATTATAAAAAGAGATTGTGGACGTAAGGCAATGAAGTGAAATGTTCAAGGACCTCTCGCCGAATCCCCCTTTTTTTTAAAGGTGAAAACTAATTTTCTCATTTCATTAAATAAAAGAAAAAAGATATTTATCTTTTATGAATAAAAGAAAAAATTTCAAATAAGGCCTTATGTTTTTACATCCTTTAAAAAAAGGACATCATGGGTTTCAAAACTTTTCAAATTAGTCTATAAGTTTTCAATGGATATCCGTCCATTTAAAGTTATTTTTGATAACCTTTTCCCTCAAATCTTGTTGAAAACACAAATTAACACAAATTACACTTCATAGAGATAAACGTCTCCTTCGCTTCCTCTATATTATTCTCATTTCCTTCACTGGCGCCACCAAGGTGATAAAAGACAACTAGAAGGGGCGGAGCCAGGAATTGCTTGGTGGGGGGGCCAAAGTACTAAAATCTTTACTACACTATAGGTTCCATGGGACCGTCTATTAGAACGCCTTCAAATGTAGGACCCTTCCCCTCAAATTTCGTGGGCCCCACCATGACGATCGTGGTTCGCATCGAAATCTCACAATGATATTTGAGATTTTTTTGGGACACCTAAGTATGCTCATTGATAAAAAGACTCATATTTAAATTTTAAATTGTTCATAAACATGGCTCTACTAGTTTTTATCATCTAAAAATGCTTTGCTCCAATCATATTTATTCTGGCATAGGTATAATTATAACTAAAACATAAGAAAGTAAGTAATTTTTTCAGTTCACAGTGGATATAGCTCCATTTGGATTAAAAACTTATATAATAAAAGAACACGAGGAGAAAATAATTTTTAGTGATTTAGATTTTATATGTGAGGTTCAATGACTGAAAAGATTAATACTGTACTGTGCACAATTATATTTACTAAGTGTAAATAACAAAAGTTAGAAATTTGTAAGATGGTTATGTTTTTCTTCAACAAACATGTTAGCATGCACTTGGCTTCTAAGTTTCAAGTTTCTGCAAAATCCAAATGAGGGTATCCCAGATATGATACTTGGAGACGGCGTGTGGGCAACTCTTGGCTAATCTAACTACGTAAAAATCATTAGATTCCCATTTATATTTATTGAATAAATGGCTTGGTCAAGGAATTTCTATTTATGTAATAAATCACTCAATAACGTTAGCAGATTCTTTCCCTTTAACTCCTCCATTTCATTTCCTTTTCTTTCATTTATTTTCCTTCACTTTATTTTATATTCTCACAAATCAATTAAGATTGTGTAATACTACTTTAGAATCAATGATTCATACACTTAAATTTGACAATTGATGGGGGGCCATCCATCACAAAATAGTTGTTCCCACATAATCTAAACAAAAGGAGATTTAAAAAACTAGGGGGGGTCCATGGGCCCTGCTGGGCCCCCTCTAGTTCCGCCCCGGACAACTAGTATTCCTACGGTGACCAGCTGCATGTAGTGGCTCTTGGAACCATGTCATTGCTTTAAATGAAGGGTAATTTGAGTAATTTAAAAAAATTGAGGGAAACTGCCGTTAGGAAATACCTTTAAATGACTAAATGTCCTTAATTAAAAACTTACTGAAAAACCCAGGGACTAATTTGAATGGTATTAGAACTTGTGTCCTTTTTTTGAAATAAGGCAAAAACTTTGTACCTTATTTAAAATAAGGCAAATGGTATTTTCTATTAGAAAAGCCAAGAGAGGATATTAGCAAAAACTTATACTTTTCCATATCAATCAATTCAATGCACTGTAGAGGGATTGCTCATGGGTTCTTTCATGTGATGTAATATGTAATTGTCAATCACATGGGAAGAGAAGAAAAAAAAAAAAATAAATACAAGAAACAGTGGGGCTCACAAGAACGTGTGAAGATCAACCAAGCCAAGCCGTCATGGACTCATATGCCTTTGTGCATGGAGCCCACACGGTTTTGATGGGTTAATTTGCAATGCATGAAATAATTAACTTTATGTTACAAGTGGGTATTCATAACTAAAAAAAAAAACCCTTCATCCGCAAATAAAAGCCACATTACGGACAGGTGCATGCTCTCCTTTTTTTTTTTTTTTTTTTTCTATTGAGGTCAGAGAATTAAACAAAGTAGAGGTACCAGGCATTGGAGGAGCATAAAAGAATTTGAAATTTTCAGGTACTTCTTTCAGTTCCACAGAATCATTGAATTGTGTGGGATCCTAAAAAATCCCACTCTTATTGAGATTGAAGTCTCTTTGATCCTTCATTCAAATGGAATGATTTATTTTTTTTGTTTGCCTTGGTATGGATCGTTGATCCTTCATTGTGGATTGATTTATTTTTTTTTCTTTGCCTCGGTCTGTATCGTTTATTCAAATGGATTTTTTTTTGGGGACTTTGGTCGGAGGTCCCTCAACTCCTCACTTTATTGCAAACAGTTCACAAAAACAAAATTTCCAGCCAAAGGTCCCTCATATACAATTTGGTACGTAAAAGGTCTGATTTGCCCTTGCATTCATTCCATCTTTATTAAGATAAGGCCAACGAAAGCATTACACTCATATCGCAAAAAGTCTTTCGAATATTCTGAAAGAGGAAAGAAACGACGAAGAAGGCGACATTCTCGTCTCTGTGACTGCATGCAACGAGTAACAACATTGCAAGTTAGAGTTTCAAAAACTTTTCTTAGATTAACTGTTTCATTGCAAGTTAGAGTTTGCATCAAAGATATCTTCGATTTCGACAAGAGGTGATACAAGAAAGACGACATACAAACCCTAGTTACAGAAGACGGTTCCACAATTGCATAACTGTTTCTGAAAGCATACAAATACAGTTCAAAATACTCATTTCCCTTGTAAGTTCAAAGTTTCTCAGTCTTTTTGTTTGGAAACCCTATCTTACCGTTAATCGCCGATTTGAATGATTTACTACCATTCTTTCTGCTTCCTCTTCTAATAACGAAAACCAAATCAGGAAATGGCCAGAACGAAATCCTCAATTCTTTCAGAAAGCCAGGAGCAAGAGCAACAGAAAGTTGAAGGTATCCAGACAGATTTTTCCTTTTTTTGGCTTATAATGTCTGTCGTTCTTGTATAAATTAGAAATGTTGAACCAAATGTATAACATTCATTGCTACTTTGTCAGTTTCAAGAAATTTTATCTTAGATTTTTTTTAAAAAAATGTAAGGTCCGCGACCTTACTGGGTCAGTTGGGCCCAATAGCAGGCTCGTTGACCCATTTATTTTTATTATTATTATAATTATTTGTATTTTAGATATTTAAGTGGGTTTAGTCTTTGAGTGAGTTTATTTTAGTGTTCGGATAGTGTCTGCGAAGTTTCGTTCGATTTCGAGTTCGTTTGATCCTAGCAGGGGGGTAGTTTGCAAATTAGGGAAAATTGAGTATTTTTCCGAAAAATTCCTATCACCATGATTTTGGATTCGTTGGAAATATCTCGTCACACTGATCATTTTTGTCTTCTGGGTCGTATCGATCTGACGATCAGAAACCCTTCAAATAGTCCATTCTTTTACCGGACCCACTTAAAGGGCAAATTAGTCTTTTCCTCCCTCTCTTCTTCTTAATCAGGGATTAGCCCTAATCTTTATTCATCTCTGCAACGAACAAGAGTTATAGCAGCCCTCATTCTTCCCCTTCTCTTCTCAAGCCCAGATTTCCCTCCGGAAGAGATCATCTCCGCAATCCGGACCGCACATCTCCTTCCTTTCGCTCTCCTCTCTCCATTGATACTAGTTGGTAAGCATTTCCCCATCATCAACTTTTCCATTCGTTTTCTCTTTTGTTTAGAATAGGTTGGATCATGATCTTTTTCCTTTCTTTCTTCTTCTCGGTGTTTTAGGTCACTTTTGAGCGGGGTAGATTGTGGTTTCTGTGGTAGAGAGCTTCTCCTCAAGCTTTTCCAATTTCTAATCACCTTCTTGGTTGAGGCAAGTAGATATGCAATTATCTTTAATCATGTCTGTATTATCTTCTTTTGATTGCAATGATACTCTTGTTAGATTACCCAAATTCCAAGCTTACTGTGGGTATTTCATTGGGATTGACATGTTAGGTTAATTTGTGGTTTGGATTGGATTAATGTTATAATGGTAGCTTTGGAAGTTTTAATTTAATAGAATGGATGTAAAGAATGATTAAAATGATTGGGGAGCATGGAGGCTCGTTTTATGCAGGAAAAAGGAAGAAGAAAAACCCATTTTCGGGCTCAGCTACAGTGCCGATCGATCGGCCCTTCATACCGATCGATCGGACTGAAATTGCTCTCAGTTAACTGAGACAAATCTCAGACCGATCGATCGGACCTATTGTCCGATCGATCGGAGGGCATGAATTCTGACAACTTTAAAAAGGGTACTTAAAATGTTGACTGATGGACGTTTGGCCATGGCATAAGTGCATGGGAATAATATATAGATAAAAAAAAGAAAGTAAACTCAGAAACGTTGAATGGGCTGGTGACTGACATGCATATGGGTATTGTTGGATTGTCCCAACTGATGAATCGGACCGATGGATGGTGCGTTGCGCTTTTTATATTTATATATATATATATATATATTTATATATAAATATATATAAAGGGTTAAACTTCTATGGGCCATAACTTCTGAACCATAAGTCGGAATTTCGCGAGCCATATACCGTTGGAAAGCTCTTTGAGCGTAGAATCCAATGATACATGTCTCGTGATGATTGGGGATCAGGTAGGAAAGTAGTTAGGAGAGTAATTATTAGACCACTTTCTTGTTAGTAACGAGATTGTTAGCATAGGTTTGGGCCTTAGACATTGGAAACCATGAAACCACTCTCACGTGACCATTAGTGGGGTTTTGAAATCGTAGCACGTGGCTTGGTGTGCTTCGATGGGTTGTCTAGGTATTCGTGTATTGTGTATGGTTAACCGAATGCGTATGGAATTGAATCAATCGATGCTCAACATGCTTGTACACCAAGGAAATTCTTTATAAGCATTGATTATTCGAATTCCCCACGCACTCCGTTAAAACACATATGGTATATGGATGACAAGACTTGCCTAGGATTGGGTTGTAATCTCTCCTTGATTTGTTAATCGTATCCGTTGATTTTGTATCCTTGTACACTCTCTTGGCATAAAACACCTAATTAATTATGAAACATAATCCCTTGTAGAATTAGGACTTGGACCTGACTTAGAGTGTACCTTAGGACCCCGTGTCATGTAATTGATAAACATGACTGGCTAGACTGAAGGGATTATCACGTGATTGAGTTTGTCTTGTATTGACTTGAAGGAGATAATCCCTATGAACATGTCTTGTATATGGAGTTAGCCAGACTTGCTTGTCTTGGCCTATTCTCGTGTCAACACCACATTATTATTATTATTATTTGCATATCATGGCCAGCTGCAGTTTGGGGGTTTATTGATGGGCCGGTTACTCGGACATCGGGGTGGGCAGTCGGCTTTGGACGGCGTCCATGGCGTTGAATAGTTGGGAGCGGGCTAGGACCGTGCTACTATTCCCAGGACCGGGAGCTGGGATCCCCCTGGAGCCGGACTTTGGTATCAGTAGTCCGGATAGGATTGTTACTGGTACCTCGTGAGGTGGCTAGGACATACACGGAGTCTCCCTCTTGTGCATTGCATTATATTGGTAGTGGTGATTGTTAGTATTGCTAGGATTTCTATTTATGATCCTGATGGTTATTACTCATGCTACATGCTAGATTCGATTCCTTGTATTCTCTTGATTATTATACCTGTCATTACTCTTATACTTGATGCATGTCATGATTAATTATACTTGCTTATCTATTGCTCAACATGTCGTTGACTCTATCCTTGGTGTGCAGACTCCTCAGGTGAGTACTACTACGAGGAGCACGTAGGTGAGGAGATCCCAGAGGATCTCCAACCGGTTGAGGAGGAACGAGAGTGGCGTGCAGATGATGTAGAGTAGCGTCATCATTTCCGGCACGAGAGTGATTCAACGGGACTTTCCTAGATTTTATTTCCTCGTTTATTATCTCTCATTGAACTTTCACAATATTGACTCACTATTGTTTAAATGGCCTTGATTAGTGGGATGGCCATTGAATAAATCAATTTCCTTGTTTAAGTTTATTTTATTATTTGTTCAACTTTAATTTATATTAAGATTCATTATTCATTGTTGATATCCAAATATGCCTAGAATTGTATGAGTTCCGCAAATCCTTATTTTATTTGAGGCTTAAAATATTATATCCTCACAGCGGACTTACGATCCTTGGGCCTAAAGGGCAAAATTTTTAATTAGCCCTAAATTTCACTCCCCGGATCCGGTTTATTCTCTAATCGGGTTCGGGGGACGTGACAAAAAATATCTGAGTTTATATCAAATTTATCTGTGTCCCGTGCAATTGTATCTGTGTTCTGTGTGATGTTGAATCAATGTCTCTTAACTTTATCTGAGATTAAAAGCAAGATAGTCTGATGCTGGACTGGAAATCCACCAAATCTTTTGTCTATTGCATGAGTTTATCTGAGTTTACATCAAATTTATATGAGTTTAGATCAATTTTATCTGAGTTTATATCAAATTTATCTGTGTCCTGTGCAATTGTATCTGTGTTCTGTGTGCTGTTGAATCAATGTCTCTTGACTTTATCTGAGATTAAAAGCAAGAGAGTCTGATGCTGGACTGGAAATCCACCAAATCTTTTGTCTATTTCATGAGTTTATCTGAGTTTACATCAAATTTATCTGAGTTTAGATCAATTTTATCTGAGTTTATATCAAATTTATCTGTGTCCTGTGCAATTGTATCTGTGTTCTGTGTGATGTTGAATCAATGTCTCTTGACTTTATCCGAGATTAAAAACAAGATAGTCTGATGCTGGACTGGAAATCCACCAAATCTTTTGTCTATTGCATGAGTTTATCTGAGTTTATATCAAATTTATCTGACTTTAGATTAATTTTATCTGAGTTTATATCAAATTTATCTGTGTCCTGTGCAATTGTATCTCTGTTCTGTATTCAGTTGTTTTAATATTTTGGTGATATGAATCTGAGTTATTTTACTATATGCAGGAATAAAACATAACAAGAGAAAAATGGTGGAAGATAAACCATCAAACAAGAATGAAGTCAGTAAGGACATAAATGATGAGAAGACTAGCGCTCATTACCAGTTCAGATCAAATTTGGTCTCAACTGTGTCACTGGTCCACAGCATCAAACAAATGGTCACTGAAGTCCACAGAGGTGAATTAAGAAAGACTCCATTTTGGAGCCTCATAGAATGCATGCTGGCCAACAAAATATCTGAAAAGATGTGTAGAAAGTTTGACAAGGACATTATGTTGATCCTTGATACATACAACACACAGAGAAGGCAATTCAGATTTGGAAGGTCCTACGTGCTGTTAACTGCAAATGACATATCGCTGATCTTCGGCATACCAAACAGAACAAGAGAACTTGATCTAAAATATTCAAAAAGGAAAACAACTGAATTCATATCTAGAAGATTCCATGGCTGTTCAAGGGTGTCGGCTCCACAAATAAAACAACAGCTCCTTCTAGCATTGAATGGAGTATCAGAAACTGACATTGTTGATGTTGCTAGGCTACTTTGCCTGTATATCCTTGTCGTACTATTTTTTGCAACCCATGGAAACATCATAGGATGGGCATATGTGGGATATGTTGAAAACTACATGGATATGAAGCACTATGCCTGGGCAGGAGAGATTTCAAAGTTTCTCATGGAGTCGATACACAACAGAAGCCGTGGGTCTGATAGAGTAATTAGTTGCCTTATTGCATTACCGGTATGATATACAACTACAAATTTACAAATTTGAATTTCAATATACAAAGATTTATTGACCTACATTTATGTTTTATGATTTTGTAACAGTATTGGTTGTGTGAGCATACGACGATCATCAAACCAGATGATTCGGTGCATTTCCCATGAGTACTAAAGTGGAATCTAAGGGCACTGAGTATGGCAATTAGGAAAAGGCCCCTTCATTCACTAGTAGCTACTGAGGTATTTTTCACAACTTTCACTCTCTAATTTTATCTAAGTTTTTAATCTAACATGTTCTTTGTAACATTTGTATCAAATGCAGGTCCTTGGGGACGAATTAGATATCACGCTGCTTGAAGTGCAGCGATTACAGTCCTTGTTGGACAGTGGCGCTAGTGACAAGGAGGTCATGATGGATATAGAAGGAGAGCAACATGATGGCCAAACACACAAAAAGCAAGGAGATGGAGGAGAAATAGCAGTAGAAGTAGAAGGAGAAAATGTTGATCAAGGAGACGATCAAGAGGATGGAAATGAAAACATTCAGGAAGAATTGGAAGAAGGAGATCAGGGAGAACAGATGAAAATGATTGAAGCCACCCAACCAGATACAGACATACTGACAGACACATTGGTTGTATCCGAGTTGGAAGAGCAGCTGCAAAACAGTAACAGTGAAGAAACAGATTTTCCTGCTGTGGCAAAACAGTCAATAGCATTTGGTGCAGAGATGGCGAGCTATGAACAGACGTCCCAACAAACAGATCTGCTGGTTGCAAACATCTTAGCTGACATAATTGGCAGCGCCAGCAACACAGTAAATGAAGAGCCATCTGAAGCACACTCTGGATCCTTACCAGAAGCTGGTGATACATTGCCTAGTCCTAGACAACAATTACAAACTCCCGAAAACAGCGAGATCAAAACTCTTACTGAGGAGCGTGACAGGGCAAATTCTTTAGTCATCCAACTCACTAAGGAGAAGACAGAATTACAAGAGCAGATCCAACGGATGGCTATTGACCTTGAAAGGACGTCGGCCGAAAACAACAGCATAAAAAAGCAGCGGCTTGAAACTAAACAAATGATCACCAGCTTGCTAAGAGAAAGAGATGATGCTCTATTGTTGGTTGAGCAATTGACAAAGGAAAAGACTTCGCTTGAAACACACAGTGTGGACAAAGATCATACTTTAGAGGAGTCAACTCGAATGGTCAGCTCCCTCAAAGAGCAGCTGAAACACACCATCAGTGTGTCAGATATACAATCCTCGAGAGCTACGACTGCAGAAAATGAGGTAAAGGGCTTGAAGAAAAAGTTGGTTAATCTGGAATCAAACAACTTCAAACTGCAGCAGCTCTTGAGGGAAATGACAATTGAATATACAGAGAAAGGATTGCAGTGGGCTGGGAAGACTCTAGATGATATCTTCCAGCCTACAAGAAAAACTACTACACGACAGAAAGCAACGAAAGAGGCTGCAACTGATCGTAATGTTGCAGAAAATGTACCTGAGGATCTTCAGGTACACGACCATGCTTGTTTAGATAAATTTATCTTTGCATTGAATTCATGTTTTGCATATCTATCAAATTTATCTGACTTATGTGTCATTTTATCTGAGTTTATATCAAATTTATCTGACTTATGTGTCATTTTATCTGAGTTTATAGCAAATTTATCTGACTTTCTAACAATTTATCTAAGTTCTGTATCAAATTTATCTAACTTTTGTGTCATTTTATTTGACTTTCTAACAATTTATCTGAGTTTTGTATCAAATTTATCTGACTTCTGTGTCATTTTATCTGACTTTCTAACAGGTTATCTGAGTTCTGTATCAACTTATAAAACTTTTCATTCAATTTATCTAACTTCTGTATGATTTTATCACACTATCAGCAAATTTATCTGATGTTATATGAAAGTTATCTGCCCTACAACAAATTCTAATTTGATTAATCTATATTTTTATAATTGAAATATTGATCAGATCATGCCGTCTGTTGAACCATTAAAACCAATTAAGGAGGTGAAACAATCCTCCATGGTGAAACGAATCAAGAAAAGAGCAGCAATGAGGAAAATGAACCCAACAACTGTCCCCTTCACACTCCCCAAAAATGCGGTCACTAAGCTTCTGAATGCATCTGACGTAGAGAAGCTAAAGGAGATTTATGAAGCTGAGGGCAATTCGTAAGTCACATACCTATGCACCTAATCAACACCACTGTTTAATTTAAGAAACCTCAATGAAAATGTAGACTAATTGGGCCCTTTGTGCAATTGGATTTGCAGGGCGCTCGTCTGGGGAGGTGAGGGGATACAAGCTGTATCTTATGAAGACATAGTAGCAGTTCTCAGTAGAGCAGAAATGTCAAGCACTGTAAGCATCACAACACAGACACATTGACAAAATATCCCTACATTTTACACAAACATAATATGGTAGTGTTCAAACAATATGCCTCACATTATGTGTCTCAAATTGAACAGGTTATTGACTGCTACGCTGAGTTGCTATATAGAGAACAGAGTGAAATCCAACAGCAACTCACAACTGTCCAACGCACAGAAACGCTGCCTCGTGACAAATCTTACTTCGTAACAAGTTTATGCTGGGTAAAAGACAATAACTGTCTTGACCGTGTCATCATTTACTTTACTTTTATATATAATAAACAGTTACTAAACATGTCTTAATGTAGAAAATTGTTACTTCCTCGTCGTCGGAAATGAGGGAAAAGATACTGCACCCTCAGATCTCCCCAAGCAGAACTGCAGAACACAGATTCGTGCTTTTTCCAATGAATTCAAATGGAAAAAGGAAGGATGCCGAACCCTTCCACTGGACACTGTTGGTGCTGGATAAGAAAGAAGGAGATTGGCTACATTACAACTCCTTACGACCAAGATCACATAAAATAGTGGATCATTACTTTGAGGATGCACGACTTCTGGTATGTCTCACTTACATGGTCATTATTTATTCAAAGATACCGTTAGCATAATCGAAACTGACCCAAAATACGGAATGTTTTTTTATTCTGCAGAAACAGTATGTGGAGAACTACAATTATATCAATGTTGAGGAGACACAGCCATATGGAGCTCCATTGACAAGCGTCGAAGACGCCCCACAACAGAAAATGGGCTCGTAAGTATCATTGTGCAACTACATTAATTCAATTGACTTCACGGTGCCTTACTTACAATCGACTAACAATATCATGTCCTGTTCCAATGTTGATTGCGGAGTGATCGTTTGTTATCTTATGAAGCAACTAACTCACAAACAAGTAATTGCTTCGAAGTTGCCACAGCGCGTAATTGACGGATTAAGGGCAGAGATAGTAAGCAAGTCCCTACACGACAAGCATTGCAGCTGGTCAATTGAAAACTACCAAGTCAGGCAACTAGCTGCTAATGATGACTTCGAAAACTGACGAAAAAGCTACAGCAATGATACAAACAAGTTCTTTTCAATCAAGTTGATGTATTTTATGTAAATCTCTTTATATGAAAAGTGAACGTTCAATAGACTTGTGAATGTATTTTTTTGGTTCACATGAAGGTTGGACAAACATTTATGTCAATGTAATTCTCACATTTGTGAATGAATGTAAATAGAATTATTTCAATCAATGTCTTCATACATCAGCACTATGCAATCTTTTGTTCTAATTTCCGGTGGAATTTTAGCTGACTTCTGATAGAAATTATGTGAGTTTTGACTGAGATCATCTACGTTTTGGATGAAATTATTTAGGTTCTAATTTTCATTATCTGACTTTTGAATCAAATTGTCTGAGTTTTGTATGAAATTATCTGACTTTGGATGAAATTATCTGACTTCTGAATCAAACTGTCTGGTTCATGGATGAAATTATCTGACTTATATATGAAATTATATGAGTCCTGGATGAAATTATCTGACTCATGGTTGAAATTATCTGACTTCTGCATAAATTTATCTGAGTCATGGGTGAAATTATCTGAGTTCTGACTCAAATTATCTTAGTACTGAGTGAAATTATCTGAGTTTTGACTCAAATTATCTGAGTCCTGGGTGAAATTATCTGACTCATGGATGAAATTATCTGAGTACTGGGTGAAATTATCTGACTTATGAATGAATTTATCTGACTTCTGAATCAAGTTATCCAAGTCATATGGGAAATTATCTGAGTTCTGACTCTAATTTATCTGACTCATGGATGAAATTATCTGAGTCCTGGGTGAAATTATCGGACTTATGAATGAAATTATCTGACTTCTGAATCAAGTTATCTGAGTCCTGGGTGAAATTATCTGACTCATGAGTGAATTTATCTGAGTCTAGATTGAAATTATTTGAGTTCTGCTACATATTTAGCAGGGTAATGTGATTGCTCTGTCTAGCTAATGATTCCAGATAATCTCAGCTCTAATGCAATTTCAATATCAATTTTGAACAATGACTAAATGAGTTAGACACATTTTGAAAGTAATTACTTATAAAAGCAAGACCACATTAATCAACATTAAAGGGAATGTCAATTTGACCTTTTTATTCACTAATCAGAATTACATCAGATGTATCAACAATATTACACCTAACCTAAATTCAATATCTAATTCAATGAAATGTCAAAGAAGAGTCTCCTTGCACGATTTCTTATTGTGGCTGCCAATCCAACCACACTGCCCACATTTTATCTGCCGTGTGACCTCCCCTCTTGACAAGATCCTCTTTTTTTCGGCCTGCCAGCTGGTCGTTTAACAATAGGTGGGAGAATAACGACTTCATCGCCTTTTGTCTCTGGCATTCCCACGGTTGGAATTGGAAAAATCTGCTCTTCATACGAAGCCCTATATGTATGAGTGTGAAAATAATGTTCAACAAAGACACTCAATTCCTTTCCACTCTTTTGGATCGCCGCACAAGCATGGGCGCAGGGGACCCCATTGATCTGCCACTGATAACACGAACATATGTGATTAAAAATGTCAACCGTCACTGACGGGTAAGAATGCACATCGAAAACAGTTTCACTTGAACGGCTGACCGTCCACGTCCTTCCAAGCCGGATAGCAGCATCAAGCCTCTTATCCATGTCCGGACAGATGACTGACTTCCATCTGCTGGAAGCTTCCTTCCTACTAGCCATCTGCTCCATTATTTGAACCCTTATTGTGTCAACCATCTTTGTAATTGGAAGATGGCGAGCTTCTCTAATCCATGAGTTGAAAGACTCAGCAGCATTCGAACACATCTCACCATACCGCTGTCCCTTAAAATATGCATTGCTCCATCTATCATGAGGCAATCCACAGAGAAATTTATCTACATTAGAACCACCTTCACGCCTCAACGACTGCAGCTTTGCATGGAAGGCAGGGATGGTTGGCGCATATGCACATTCCCGCAGCATCATAACCATTCTCTTTCTAAATGCATTAGTGTAACCACCAGACAACTTGTCCCTCAAATTTGCCTTAAGGTGTTGGAGACAATACGCATGATGAGCAAAATGAAATACCTTTGATACAGCCTCTATCAGACCTGGATCTCTGTCAGAAACAAATGTAATAGTGTGATCTAACATAATAATTTTCCTTAGATTCTGCAGAAACCATTTCCAATTGTCCTCCGTCTCTGAGTCCACTACCGCAAAAGCAAGGGGGAACAAACCTGTCCCATAAATTAACAAATTTTTATATTTCTGATACTATTCAGAAAATCAAAACATACTGATCATTAGTATAAATATAAATAAATGGGTCAATAATATCAGAAAAAACAACATTACAACTTACCTTGATTCCCATTCTTCCCCGTCGCTGAACAGGGTTCCCTTGTATCTGCCCTTTAAGAAAGTACCGTCCAGAAATAATAAAGGACGAACATGGTTAAAACCAGCAATTGAAGCATAGAACGACACAAAGAGATGCTTGAAACACATAGTTGATTGGTCATAATCTAGCACAAAAAGGCTTCCTGGATTTACCTCCCCCGCCACCTTAATATACCATCGAACATGGTCAAAAGATAGCGACGAATCACCATACAACTTATTTCTAGCCCTTTCCACACCCCACCATGCATGATGATATGTAATGGTAAGTCCATAATTTGCCTTAAAGTGGTGCACGATATCAATGGGTCTGGTGAGCGGCTTCTCACGGATATGATCCACTATTAAATCTGCAACTGTCTCAGAATTCATACGGCTGTTCTTTGACGTTCGAACTGCTGCACCACATGTATGCTCATTGTTTAATGTCCTGATACAAAAATGGCCACTAGACTTTTCAATAGATGCATGAACACGCCATCTGCATCCCATCGAATGACTACGAGAGCATTCAGTTGTCACCCTCACCTTATCATTTTTCACATATACAAATTCAAACCCAACCTCAATTGAATATCTGCACAATACACTTCTAAACTCCCCAACACCACCCTCAAACCTCTGCCCCACATCTCTAATACCACTTGCCCAGCCGGAAGACAGCAACATCTTCTCCTTGTGGGTACAAAACTGTGGAAGAAGATCTGTCTCAATATCTGTATCCTCGTACCCCACTAATGGTAGGGCATCTTCAGCTAAATGATCACCAATTTCCTCTTGATCATCGTCCTCCGATTCCTGCGATTCTGATACAAATACATCAACTTTCCCCAATCCCATTGAAGAAGCCAGCATGGACAAGCTCATTAGATCCGAATCGCTGTCCAGCAAGCACTTTGGGTGGCCAGGCAACGCATAAGTAAAACAAACCATGTTCATTGTAAGATTTCTCCACTTGTTACAAACTTGACGCATCAAACCATCATAGCTCATACCCCGACTCAAATGAATAACAGCCGTAAGCATGTCATACTTACAGAGAAGCAATAACGGCTATGACATCTATAAAACAACAAGATTCAATGGATATAAATGGTTACTATCATTGCCCAAATTGTACATGACTCAGATAAATGTTGGCTCTAACTCATATAAATTGTACATGACTCATATAATAAAGAGATACATAACTCAGATAAATTTTGGCTCTAAACTCGGATAAATTGTACATAACTCAGATACTTTTTGGCTATGAACTCAGATAAATTGTACATAACTCAGATAAATTTTGGCTCTCAACTCAGATAAATTGTACATAACTCAGATAAATTGTACACAACTCAGATGAATTCAATACAGAAATCAGATATTGTGTATAGAACTCAGATAACATTACCCAAACTACGATTTGTCTGATTAACAGTCTGATAAATTTCATGCTAAAAGCCAAATATCTTAGATTACATTACTTCTTCCACAATGCAGCTCTGAAATAAGACCGGTAAATAAGTCATGCTCTAGCTAATCTAAATGCATGACCATCAAATTATTTCTACATCAACTGAGCTGATACAAATTGAATACTTCATCACCAACAAAACTAAAGAAACCTAACTATCAAAACTCGAAAAGAAAAATGAAAAACTTCACGTCCATCACTACAAGAAATTTGGGGTCTAATGACGAAACAGATTTGTCCCAAATTGTACATATTTCTTCACCGAAACTAATTAAGACGAAAATTTTTCGTCACCCTTGTTCTCGCCAAAGCCTCGTCGCAGAAAGGTGGTGGTGAAGAAAAAAAAATTCGTCACTGAAAAAGATAAATTGGTGACGATTTTTTTTTGTCTCCAATACACTGATGGAAACAAGTAATTTTTTTTCGTCTCCAATACACTATGTTGGAAACATACTTGTAAGTAATTAGTGACAAAATAATTTGTCATTAAAGGAAGAAATTAGAGACAAAAATATTTTGTCATAAATATAAGAAATAGAGACGAAAAATTTTTGTCGCATTTACCCCGCCCAACTCAAGGACTTCCCAAGAGGTCACCCATCATAGTACTGCTCCTGCCTGAGCACGCTTAACTTTATAGTTCTTACGATTTTTGGAGCCGCACGATTGTAGAAGACTTCATGCTAAGTTAATACGGGGTTTGACTTATAAGCCATGGTTAAGACTTGGATATTTCCGATGCGGGCTAACGGAGACTCATCGTTTAAAGCCCATGGTTGATACGCTACGCCCCGTGGTTAAGAGTACCGCCCGGACCAGGATCTCACATTCTCCCCACTAGAAATAGAGCCGTCCTCGGCTCTGATACCAACTATCACAGCCCCGCCTAACTTAGCATGAAATTGTCCGCTTTGGCCCACGTGTACGTGCGAGGACTTCCCAAGAGGTCAACCATCCTAGTACTGCTCCCGCCCGAGCACGTTTAACTTCGGAGTTCTTACGATTTTCGGGGCCGCACAGTTTTAAAAAGCTTCATGCTAAGTTAATACGGGGTTTAACTTATAAGCCCATGGTCAGGACTTGGATATTTCAGATGTAGGCTATCGTAGACTTGCCGTTTGAAGCCCGTGATTGACACGCTACGCCCAGTTGTTAAGGGTACCGCCCAGATCAAGATCTCACATTCTCCCCCACTAGAAATAGATCGAGTCGTCCTCGGCTCTGATACCAACTGTCACAGCCCAGCCCAACTCAGCATGAAATTGTCCGCTTTGGCCCACGTGTACGTGCGAGGACTTCCCAGGAGGTCAACCATCCTAGTACTGATCCCGCCCAAGCACGATTAACTTCGAAGTTCTTACGATTTTCGGGGCCGCACAGTTTTAAAAAGCCTCATGCTAAGTTAATACGGGGTTTAACTTATAAGCCCATGGTCAGGACTTGGATATTTCCGATGCAGGCTATCGTAGACTCGCCGTTTGAAGCTCGTGATTGACACGCTACGCCTAGTTGTTAAGGGTACCGTCCAGACCAAGATCTCACATTCTCCCCCACTAGAAATAGAGTCGTCCTCGGCTCTAATTCCAACTGTCACAGCCCCGCCCAACTCAACATGAAATTGTCCGCTTTGGCCCACGTGCACGCGCGAGGACTTCCCAGGAGGTCACCCATCCTAATACTGCTCCCGCCCGAGCACGCTTAAATTCGAAGTTCTTACGATTTCTGAGGACGCATGGTTTTAAAAAGCCTCACGCTAAGTTAATACAGGGTTTGACTTATAAGTCCTAGGTCAGGACTTGAATATTTCTGATGTGGGCTAACGGAGACTCACCGTTTGAAGCCCGTGGTTGACACGCTACGCCTCGTGGTTAAGGGTACCGCCCGGACCAAGTTCTCACAGTAGCAGAGACTCAGAGAGGTAGGTGTACCTGGCGGTGGCAGACTCCTGGATGGAGGAGAATGGGCACAAATGATGGTGATTGGTGATGGTGGCTGCATCTGCGAATTCTAGGCGAGAGAGACTGAGAGAAGTAGAGATGAGAGGGATCACCGATCAGGGATGGGTCTGCACTGCGTGTGTTGATGGAGGGTGATGATGATTGATGGGGGTCAATCAGCCATGGGGCTGTTGCTTAATTGAGATGATGGGTGGGAGATGTTGGAAAAGGATTTTGGAAAATGGGGAAAATGGTTCTTCTCTCCTCTTCTGGAAAAGAGTTTTGGAAAAGGGGGACAAGGCTTTTGGAAAAAAGAGACCGGGATAGATGGAGGGACAAAGGGGGAAATGGGTTTTGGAAAAGAGGCGTTGGATTGGGGTGGGGGTGGGGGAGGGGGATGGACGTTAGGGCCTTGGGGGCCCATTTTAGTCATTTTAAAGGCTTTTCCAAAGCAATAATTGTAAGAGATGAATAGGCTCAAGTGCGAACGAAATTGGTGCCACCGCAAATGAAATTGGCGCCTTATTTTGGTGACCAAATATTTTCGTCTTCCATAACTTATCCTTAATAGTGACGAATTATGTTTGTCACAAAAAAAAATTATATTTTGTGACAAAAATTTTCGTCTCCAATGAGCTAAAATAATTTGGCACCTTATTCTAGTGACGAAATATTTTCGTCTTCCATAACTTATCCTTATTAGTGACGAATTAAGTTCGTCACAAAAACAAATTATATTTTGTGACAAAAATGTTCGTCTCCAATGAGCTAAAATAATTCGCGCCAAAAGCAAATGAAATTGGCGCCTTATTTTGGTGACGAAATATGTTCGTCTTCCATAACTTATCCTTATTGGTGACGAATTACGTTCGTCGCAAAAAAAAATTATATTTTGTGACAACAGTTTTCGTCTCTAATGAGCTAAAATAATTGGCGCCAACACAAAACAAGTTGGCGCCATATTTTTGTAGACGAAATTTTGTTTTCGTCTCCAATACTTTTGAAAAAAATAAAAATAGACGAAAAAATTTATATTTCATCCCCTTTGGGTGTTCTTTTAAGACAAAAAAAAAATTTGTCTTCAGCTTTCGTCACAACAGCCTAAATTTCTTGTAGTGCATATAAAAGATAGAACTGCTACACAAAAGCTAGATCTGAAATCAACTTCACTTCCATATAAAAGATAGAACTGCTACACAAAAGTTAGATCTGAAATCTGCTATACAGTAAATCAAACTACACAGCTAAAACCCAATAAGAAAAGAACTGAGCATGCGCATCAGATATATATATGGATATCTACACATTCAAATAACAAGAACTGCATAATCTCTGCTTTATACAGAAAAAATCGCTTACCTCATAAAAGATGAATCCCTTCCCAACGTTCGGATCTGGTTTCTGCTTCCAAGCCAATGAACTGTTTCCCAGCCAATCAATATACGAGAATATAATCCAATTACAATAGAACTCCTACCAAAAGTTTGACCTGCAATCTGCTTCGCAAACAATGAATCTCTCTCTCGTTAGGTTTCTACATTTAGATTCAGTATCATAACCGATTGCAGGTTTAGATTCAAAAAACGAGATCTGCGCTGGATGACAGGGGCATATCAGTAATAACTTCCTCACTTATGCAGTTAAATCGTGGCTAAATAATCGTAACACGTTCGGGACCACTCTACTGCATGCTGCGACGGTTACAGGGGTAAATTAGTCTTAACAATTGAAACCGTGTGGATAGAGGGACCTTAGGCTGCAAACATCCTAACTGCTTGGACCAGAGGCTTCAAAAAGAATCCGCCTGGACTGGAGGCTGGAAACATTCCATTCGAGGGACCTTTCGCTAATTAATCCTTTTTTTTTTGTTTGTTTTTAGAATCACTGTCTTGTCGGGCGACAGAGAAATCGTTGTCTTCTCAAGTTCTCTGGCTCTCTGCATAACGCGGAATTGGAGAAAGAGATTTGACCTGGACAGTATTTTTGTCTCCTTTTGGGCGAGAATCTGTCCTTAATATTTTTTTTAATAAACCCCACGACATAAAATTATTTACAAACTCATCTGACCTCAAAAGGTTGATTGGGTGCCGAGTCCGGATTACCTATCGCATTTGTTATTTCTTTACTGTAAGTGGATCAATAATACTCTGCTATGTCATCCAAAAATTTAGGTGATTCCCTCTCAACTAATTTAAACTTCAAAATCAATCACCTAAATTTTTGGATGACGTGGCAAAGTATTATTGGTTCACTCACGGTGAATGTATAACAAATGCAATAGGTGATCCAGACTCTGCGTTGAAGTGTCTTACAACGTCTTACAATATTGACGTGGCAATTTGTTATTGGTCCACTCATGGGAACCTTATCATGGACCCTTTTTTGGGTAATTCACTTGTTGACTGATGTTAAGGTCTTCAATTTAAGAGACATGAAGATGAGTCATATCAAAAAGTAATAAATCTTAAAAACCACATCTTTTTTTTTAAAGGTGAAAAGGAATTTTCTCATTTCATTAAATGAAAAAATACATTTATCTTTTATAATATAAAAGGGAGAATTTCAAATAAAGTCTTAAGTTTTTACATTATTACAAAAAAGGACATAAGTTTCAAAACTTTTCAAATTAGTTCATAACTTTTCCAAAATGTTTTCAATGGACGACATTCGTCCATTTAAATCTATTTTTGGTAACTTCTTCCGTCAAATTTTCTTGTTAAAAACCCAAATTACACTTCTTTAAGATAAAAGTGTCATTCACTTCCTCTATATTCTACTCATTGAATTCCTTCACTAGCACTGATCAAAGGCAGCCAGCATTCCTACGACGATCAGCTGAATGTAGTGGCTGTTGGAACCATGTCATTGCTTTAAATAAAGGGTAATTTGGGTTTTTTAAAAAATTTGAGGGAAAAGTTTCATGAGGATGTACCTATAAATGACTAATTGTCCTTGATTGAAAACTTACTGAAAAACTCAGAGATTAATTTGAAAAGTTTTAAAACTTATATATATATATATTTTTGAAATAAGATAAAAACTTAGAGCCTTATTTGAAACAAGGAAAATGATATTTTCAATGACAAAAGCCAAGAGAGGATATTTAGCAAAAACTTATGACTTTTCCATATCAATCAATTTAATGCAGTGTAGAGGGATTTCTCGTTGATTTGTCGTCTTTTGCAGAGGTGTTATCAGTCTACGTACTCAACGTGGTATTACGATGTTGACGAATCATTTGGCTTGTCCACGTCCATCTATTCAATGCAATGTAGAGGGGGTTGCTGGTTGATTTGTCACTGGGTTCTTTCATGTGATGTAATTGTCAATCACATGGGAGGAGGAGGAAAAAAAAACAAAAAAAAAAAATAGAAACGAGAGAGGGGCTCACCAGAACGTGTGGGGATCAACCAAGCCCAGCCGTCATTGTGCATGGAGCCCACACGGTTTTGGGTTTTCTGCATGTCAAGTCAAGCGGACCCCACTACTGATCCACACGGCACACCCATAGGGATGCAAAGGGGTATCTGACTCTTGTTATTATCAGAAAATTCTGACATGTGAAAAATCAGGTTTGGAACTTGATTTTGGTTTTGATTGATAAAAGGAATTGGGTTGGAAATCTAATTTAGGCTCTAACTCATAATTGGATCCTGATCCAGATTCATATAGATTTTGACCCACGGACTCGGGACCCGGAATACGAGACTTTAAGATGGAAAATTATAGCTCAAAACTAACTTTGGTTGGAAATTTTTATGTTTAATCTTGATAGTAGACTTGATACACTGCTACAAGTCGAATGATATCCTAATTTTAAGCTAGAGAAAAAGTGAAAAGAAGTCATAATCAGTTTTGGAGCTAGATCCCGTTTGTCTAGTCCGGCTTGGTTCCAGAAATGAACGTTGGTCCTCTTATTGGAACCAAGTCTGAAATCCGAGTCAAATCCAGTTCTGAAACTGGAACAATTATTTAGAAATAGTTGCCCGTCTGGATCTAATATGGTTCCAATCCAAAACTGACCAATTTTGTACTTCTCATGAGTTCTGTTGATGAAATGATCATTTTTCTTTCTTCCTTATTTTTAGGTTTTGTGTGGATGAACTTAGTAGAAATTACTTTTTTGGTCTATATTTATGTTTCTTTTTGGGTAGAAAGGGCGGACCACTTTTATGTTAGTAGTCTAATTTAGGCCGCTAATTCGTCCCTTTCCCCTTCCAATTTCCAGTTTCCATTTCCCACCTTAGTCCTATCTATCTATCTATCTATTCATCCATCTATTAGGGTTTAGGGTCCAATGGTCCAATGGTCCTCGGGGGGACCGGGCCCGAATTCAGTCCCTTAGTCGGTCCATGTAGCAGGGCTCAACTCGATTTGTGAAATTTTGAATGCCCCAACAAGAACTCTCAAATTATCTTGTAAACAAACATGCTTGAATTCACTAATGCTCTAATCCCATAATTTTGAAAGATTCTATAACCTAAAAGTGACAATGCGTAAGTCTGAATTCTTCAAATTTCGCTCATCAAATATGAAATCTCAAATGTTGGGGGAAGGGCAATAACTGGCGCTCTTGTCATAATTAAATTCAGAATATATGTAATTTCTTTTTGAAATCCTTTCAAACAAACAACTCCTTTAGGACATATTTGTGTAGGGTTTCTTGCGTTTAGTGTGGTTGCTTTTCTGTGAGAAAAAAAAAAAAAGAAAAAATGAGCTAAATTTTCCGCTATTTCATGGAAAAGCATTCCCGATGGAAAGGAGCATGGGAATTTTTTTTTTTTTTTTTTGGTTTGAAACCGGAAAAAGTTTGCTGGGCAAATTTTTTGTAGAACTACACAAACATACATGTTGAAAACCAGTTTGTATTTCAGTTTTTATTTTAGCTAGATTGTGCTACCGCAGAGGAGTGAGATTTTTAATTGAGGATCAAAGCATTTGTGTGAAACTGAGGTCCTAACACACTTCAACCCTTGAATTTGTTGGCAAAGCCAATTTATATTAGCTACACTGGCATAGAGCTCACAACTAGCCATTCTACTAAATTTGGAAGTCTTCATGTCTACTAGTTTTGTATACATGCGAGACCCATGAATTAAGTTGGTCCCTTCACTAGTTTGGTTAGACAAAAATCGAGATATGATAAGAAACTAGGCTAAAACCATTGGTTAAATTGGTTGGAACTGTCACGAAATATTTTAAAATATTTATAAAAATATTTATTATTATTATTATTTTTGCACGGTTGAGCTCACTTAAATTATAGACAATTGAACCAGATTCAACAGAATCTCCCACTTGGCTGCACTCTTTATAGCATTTTTTTTTTAAGGTAAATCAATTCATTACTCATAGGAAAAAACCATTAAAAGTAAGAATACGATATACTCTCTATTATTCCTTTTGCCTAGGTCATCCTTGTACTTATAAATAATTAGTGATAAGGTTGCACCAAAGGTGCTCATAAAAAAAAAAAAACTAAACAAATAAATTAGAAACTCATTAATAGGGGAAATTATCATATGAGCAACTGCAAGTACAGTCCTACAATGTAGGGGCCACCTTTCATCTGTTCAGCCTCTTTGATCTTCACCTAGTCTAAATGGTTTTTCGGAGACTGTCCAGATTTCTGATCAATGGTCGTATATATGGTGCCTCCAGAACTCAATGAGTGGTGATGAGGGGCCCGGTCTCTCCTCGGTCATCCTAAAGCACGATGAAGGGTAGGGCATGGATTTCAAAAGCCCGTCACCTAAGTCCTAGCCTGGCTTTTCATCCAGAAGTACTTCCACCCCACTCGTACTATCCAAACAGCCCCACCAGAAAAGATCTCCTATGATCAATTACCACCCCACTTGAATGTCCCTCATGATCAACCTAATGTTTGTTATACCATTCCGGATGGATTTGACCGTTGGATTTAAATAAAAAAAAGATGCATTCTAAAACCGTGAACTTGAAGCCACAGATCAAGTGGATTAGGATGATTTAAAGGGCATAAAATTTTACACTGAAGTGGATCACATAGGATTATACAGGAGTTTTTAGGTAAGCTTGAGCGGAATAGCTTAGATGTGTATGACTCACTTGCAAATACTTATATGATCAATTTGAATGGGACACACACTACCACCCTCCTAAATGTAGGGTTACAAATGAATATCCTACTATCCCAGCAACGGGGGCCTTTCACAAAAACATAAAAGGGCTGGAACCTCTTTCTAGACTAGAAAGCTAATCGGGCCTAGTTCCGGATCCATCTAGGTTTTGACTCTTGGACCCGAACCTCGGTCCAACTTGACATGCATGCGCGCGCGCACACACACATATATATATATATATATATATATATATCTATCGTTAGGGCTGGATATTGGATCTCCCAATATGCAAGTATCTAAATTCTCCTGTTATAATAAAGCGGGTATGAAATCAATTTGGATCCGTGAGAAATTTTGATTTTGATCTCAATCCATGCATATTGTATCCAGAGCATTCGAATCCACAATCAGATTCTTTATTTTATGATCCAAGGAGTGGAATAGGACGTATGATTATATTCATAAATTAGAATAAGCAAAGCTTTAAGGGCTATTTAACCATTTTTTTTCTTAGTAAAAAAGGGCTATTAATTTAACTTGAATTGTATTCATACACCTTTTGATGGCCCCACTTGTACATTGGGAAAAAAAAATATTTTGAAGTTGTTTTACCAATTGTATAATGCAACCACATCTTAATATGGACCTAGTTTTATAACTGGATCCTCTCTGGGAATCGGAATCATCTGTGGATTTTTCCTAGGGTGACGGTGAGTGGACTGACCACGGCCCACCACGTCACCGTGAGGAGCCCCCTGTAATAGCCCCACTTTCTCGTCTGGATCATGTGGCTCTAAGTCTTCCTGGGGTTAGAATTGTGATCTTTGGTGGGTCTGTGGCGGGTCTTCACTCTGCCACCCAGCTGTATCTATTGGACCCGACTGAGGAGAAACCAACCTGGAGGATACTGAACTTGCCTGGCAAACCACCAAGATTTGCTTGGGGGCACAGTACTTGTGTTGTTGGAGGAACAAGAGATTGGATGTTGAGCGAGTTGCATGAGTTGTCACTGGCAAGCTCAATTACATAAATTCATGGGAGGGTGAAGGTGATGTCCAGTTGCGCTGGAGTTGGGGTGGAGCATTGGTTCCAGAAGATGGGCTGATAGTACTCTCTTATTTTTGGTTGAAGCAGGGTAGCATGATCAGACTGAGTGGTCATGGCCATTTGTTGGAGAATGGGTTTGATCAATTGACTGTAGTGTTGCTAGGTCCCATTAACAGGAATGTATCTCTCTCTCCCCTTTATTGTCTGGATGCATTCTCTTGTAGCAGTTAGATAGATATGCTTGTAGGTGATGAATATTGGGCTTAATCTTTTTACGGCTTGGGCGAGTCAAAGTTATCATTATTAGGTGCTCTCATCTGTGAAAAGTCTTAAGAGATAATGTCTCATTTTATACGTATCTTAAACTGTTTATGTTTCATTCCTTTACCTTTCTTGCTGTGTTTCTGGTCTTGTATTCTGTAAGAAGGGTGTCTTGTCTGTTCACAGGATGTTACTGTCTGCTGGGGCTGTATTAGTTAGTGTTACTAGCTGATTATCAATCAATAAATACAATAAAAAAGCTAGCCGACCAATTTTGTACTTCTCTTTGGGGCCTGATTTAGGCTGCTAATTCCTCCCTTTCCCTGCCAATTTCCAGTTTCCATTTCACACCTGAATCCTATCTATCTATCTATCTATCCATCCTTCTATTAGGGTTTAGGGTTTATTTTGTTTCGCATTTCACGGTTTTGGTAATCTAAATGGGTTTCTGTATTGAATTAGAACTTCTACAGGGCCCTTTCTAGAGAGTTAGGAACTCAAATGTTAGAAGAATTATTCAAGAACTATTAGAATACGATTTACTACAGGTTCTAACTAGAACCAATCTGCTTGCCTGTAATTCTTCTTGTTGCATGTAACTGAGTTCCAAGTGGATGGACCCTTGTTAAAAAGACTCGGGTTGCCAAATAAATCTGATTATCTGAAACCTGTATTCAGTAAAAGAGTATTGTTGTTTGGATTCATGGTAAATCTTATTGGCACAACATTTTCACAAAATTTAGGTTTTCATAGCTTCTAAGAGGGCATTTCTAGGAATTGAGGTTTATCTACAGGTCAAGTGCATGATGGTTATTCTTTATTTGAAAGCGGTGGCATCAAAAGGCCCCACTCTTTGTCAACTGAATGGGCTTTGGGCAAAATGAATCAACTGAACCCAACCGTGTAACACTTTTTCGGCCCACATATGATCCAGTTGTTTGGAGGCTTTACTAATGGAGTTGAGCGAAGTAAAGATTATTTTGAAGAAAGAATAAAATATAAGTGGGTTATGATGATATTTTATTTTTAGTTATATGTGATGAAATTTTTTTAACCTTTTGTATTGAAAAGTGGATTCTTTTTTTGTCTTTTAGTGGAGAAAGATTTTTTTTTTTTTTTTTGTGGAGATTTTGAATTAAAGTGCTTTTGATGTGAATTTGTTATGAGAAATGAGGGCTTTATTTTACTTGACTCTATTATAGTAGAGTTGCCAAACAAGCCTAACTTCTAATAAATTTAAACTGAGTGGGTCCCACCGTATGATCGATCACCTTGACGAAAAAGTGATAACACCACGTCAGCAGTGATGCCATTTCAGCCTCTTGTTGCTGCTCTACTTGCATTAGGAAAAAGGAATAAGAAAAGTTAAAAGAAAGAAGAAAAGAAGAAGATAAATTTGATGAAAATATAAGGAAAGAAGGAAACAGGAGGGAAGCAGCAGGAGACGGCAGGAGAAAGGAAGAAGATTATTGTTTTGTAAGAGCGCGCAATAGTTACAAATTCATAAAGGAACGACTACAGTGAGTAACTCTCAAACAAGAGCAAAAAAGATTAGAAATCTTTACAGCAAAATAGAAGCGTTTGTGCTTCTAATTATATTTCGTAATTGTTATATTATGCTAGTGCCACCTGGGGAATTAGTTCTATTAGGTCAAAGATATTAGACGAAAAACGGGGAATTGTATTTCATATACCGATGTCATAAAACGAAAAAAAAAGAAAGAGAAAAGGCGGCATGTTCTATAAGAAGTTTATAAAGAAATACTATGCTATATCTAATACCAAAATTGAATGCAAATAGTAGCAAAAAACTTCTAATGTTTAGTAGTCCTGAAACTTGAATTGGTTGATGGAAGATAGTTAATCAATAAAAAAAAAATACTACAATTAATGCAGTCTGAAATCAATGATACAAAAGGGCAAAAATATGATGGCTAGGATCTTACAGCCTGAGTATTTTTCACCATTCTGTGGCCTTGATTGCAATGGTTTGGAAAATGGAATTGTGGGTCCATGTCCCAAGTAACTGATGACCACATCAAACTATGTTTATTTCACCATTTTGTGGCCATGATTGCAATGATTTGGAGAGCCTGGATCGTATTAGGAGGGACTTTCTATGGAGAGGTATTGGGCATAACAGGAAGTTGCACTTAGTGAAATGGATTGAGGTGATCAAACCTAAATCAAAAGGAGTCGTTGGCCTTGGTAGTTTGGAAAATAAAAATTGGGCTTTGTTGGCCAAATGGTGGTGGAGGTTTGGGGAGGAAAAATAGGCTCCGATGACAAATGGGGGTGGTGGCCTAAGATTGGACGTAGACATAGTAGGTCGGGCATGTGGAGGGCTATTGCTTCTGTTGGAGATGAATCGAATTTGAGGGAAAATTAGGCATAAAGGGGTGGGCTTTGTGGTGTGGAATGGTAAAGATGTTAGGTTTTGGTTGGATGATTTTGTGGGGATGGGTCCCTTGAGTAGTATGTTTCCCTGACTCTTTAGATTGGCTATCAAAAAAGACTCTTCTGTCAATGAATGTCTTGAGGTGAGGAGTGCTTACATAGTTTGGGGGGTATCTTTCAGGAGGAGTCTTCGGCCATTGGAGGGGGACTCTTATGAGGAGTTGTTGAGTATTCTTACTAGCACTTTTTTTTGTAGGGAATCTAAGGACTCTGATTTGGAAGCACTCTAGCTCCGGAGAGTTCTCGGCTAAAGCTTTCTATTTGGCCTTGGAGGGAACTTTGCTTCATAGGGCCCCTTCCTCCCTTGTGTGGTTGAGGTTGGCTCCTCCTCGAGTTGAGGCTTCTTGCTGGTTGGTTGTTGTCGGTAAAGTCTCAACGATTGACAATCTAAGAAGGAGAGGGTTTACTTCTAATAATCTTTCAGACAATTGTGTGATGTGTGACAAGGATGAGGAGTCAATTAGACATCTTTTTCTTCATTGTGAGGTGGCAACTTTGGTTTGGAGCAACTTTATCCAGAGATGCGGTTTAGCTTGGTGTTCCCCAAAGAATATTGCTGACGTGGCGGAGTCTTGGTTGAGTGGGTGCTTCGTAGGGTGTGGCCGAGTCTTTTGGAGGACGATCCCCTTTGCTATCTTATGGTCTATTTGGAAGGAGAGAAATGATAGAATATTTTGGAGTTCTTCTTCTTCAACGGAAAGAATTGACCTCTAAAGTTGCTTTTAGGCTTGCAAAATGGGCTTTGATTATAAAGGGGCTCTCCAAGCTTACCTTTGACGACATTCTTTCAAGTTGGGGAGCTTGCATGGTGTGTGACCCTTCTAAGGAGAGGAGATCAACCCCTTGGTATCCCCCTCCAGAAGGGGTTTTGAAGTTCAATGTGGATGGTTCTTCAAGCGGTAATCTGGGTCAAGTAGGGATGGGGGGTGTGCTTCGCAATAGCAAGGGCGAGGTGTTACTTATGTTTTCAAAGAATATTAGTGTGTGTGATTCTAATGAAGCGGAGGTGTTAGCTATTCTGGAAGGTCTTAGATTGTTTCTCTACAAAATATGGTGGTGCACTTCTTATTGAAAGTGATTCCTTGGGTTATAAACGGGTTGGTTCCATGGTGGACCCGGAACCAGTTCTGTTATGGAGAAGGTGGAACTGGACCCGGACTCGGAACCGTTTTAGAACCTATTTCTTGGCTCTAGAATCGGAATCAGAACCATATATGGGGCGCGTCTGGATCCGGGTTCGGATCTAGGTAGAGAATTATATTAAAAAAATATGATTTTTAGGAGTGATTTTCGAAAATTGGGGTAATACGTCGGGTTTCGGGTCCACGGGTTTGAACCAAGGTGGAACTGGACTCGGACCCATTTACTTATCGGGGCCTAAATAAGGACCTAGACCCGGTTTTTAACGGGTCGGAACCTTCGGGTAATTGGAGAATCGGGGACCCATTTACATCCCTAGTGATTCCTCCAATGCGATCGCTTGGGTGTTGTCACGACCCGAGCTCGAGATTTGATTACTTCGGACAAATCCCGAGTCACGACATCGCATACTCCCGTAAACTCCGAATTAACCGAAACTAAAATGAAATCCACAAGGGATAAACATACTTTCACATTCGTCAAAAATACATATTGCGGAAAATACAGTCATCAATATTAAATTACAAATTTACAAGTTCTTTACCAAAAGTAAAGTTCCTTATACACAATTTAACATTTACATTTCACTATTTATGTCAATCATCTGCATATTCAAAATACAATGCAGGATGACAAGTATAAACATTCCAAAATAATTTCTTTCAAAAAGTTTCAACCACAGTACTTAAACTTGGATATCAATATCAAATGATATCCCGTCCATTCCATTCTATCAATCATCCTGGAGGAACCGGAGTGGTCTCCTCCACTGGCGCTACGGCCTCCGTGAGACCGGCATTGGCAACTGGGCCTGTAATGCTATCAATAACACTGGTGAATACGATGATTCAGCAATGTATACACATTTTTATGATAGTACATGCTGATACATATATACTTAATCTGTTCAATCTATCAATTAAACAATTCTACTAATCAATATCCATTTCTAGACAATTCATACAATGACAATAACATATGCATTTAGAGTCAAATAATAAACAATTACTAATTGGAAACTACAATAGCTATTCATTTCATTTCTTCCAAAAGGAACTATTCATTCATTTATGTCATTTATTCAATTATTCAATCGTTCACTTCATTGAATCATTCCATTCAATCATTAAATTCAATTTGTGTGGGATCTACCAGTGCCCAGGCCAGGGACAACCGGCATCACCACGGAGCTCTGGAATACCCCTAAATCCAACTACTGCAGTAGGAATACTCATTTATTAATTCATTTCAGCTCTATTATGAGCTATAATAGAACTACTATGTAGTGTCAGACTCAGGAATCAAGTCAATTCAATATATATCTCAAGTCAATGTTCAACCCATTTGGGTTTCGATTTGACTTAACAATTTCCATTCAAATAAATGAAAGGAATAAACAATGACATAATTTACATTAGACTTGAGATAACAATATGGATGCAATTCAATCGAAGAATTAGAGCAATTTACACTTCTATTCATTTCTACCATTCAAACCAATCATTGGCTTTCATTTTAACCATATATCTTTATCACTTCAAACCAATCATTTAGATGAAAAGTTCGGTTAGCTAATGTACATGTTATTCTTGATGAACAATAGCTAACACCTATGAAGGCTTGTACATAACTTCCGTACATTTTGCCCTCTTTCCATTTCAATCAATTCGTCACTCATTTCAGTCAAATTCGAGACTTGGATTTGTCACGAACTTCAATCCAATTGTGACAACTAAGTTCGCATAATTAGTCTTAAAACTATCTATTTAATAGTCTCAAGAACTCTCTAATTCAATAGGCTTAAAACCTGGAAATTCAAAACTCCAAACACAGAAACTTTTCTGAATTCGGCTACCTGTTCGGCTAGCCGACAAATCTCGGTCGCCTGTCGGTCAGCTCTCCAGAGCCTTGCATTTTATTGAAAATTATGTCAGGTGAGTTCGGTCACCTTTCGGTTACCTGTTCGGCTGGCTGACTTGTGGAATACGGCTAGCCGAAAGAATTCGGTCACCATTCGTCAGGTTATCCGTGGCTTCAATTTTCTCAGAAACTCAACACAGTCACATTCGGTCACCATTCGGTCACCTGTTCGGTTGTTCGGCTAGCCGAACAGTGCCCAAGTTCGTAGAAAAATTCTGAACCGAATTTTATGATTTTGAACTTTAAGAGTTCACACATCATTTTTAGCATCCTAAATCATAAGAAATGCATATACTTGCCTCTCTTTGAAGTCAATTGACAATAATCCCTCTTTGCTAACTCAATTTGAGATGAAATCCTGTCAATCGAAACCCCTCTTTCAACCTATCATCCAGAAACCATTCAAAACAAAACTCCTTGAGTTTGTTTATGCTAAATATAGTCCTAAACATTTAATAGAATTTAAAAGTTCTATAAAGGACCTAATTCACTTACTTGTAATCTCTTGAAGAGAAATTTGAGGTCTTCCTCAACTCTAACACCTAAAGAAATGAAAGAAGCTTGATGAAGTAATTCAATCTCCTTTCCCAAATCTCCTTACAAGCTTCCCTTCTAAGCAATTGATGGAAAAGAAAGAAGATGAACCTAGGGTTTGAGCTCTCAAACACTTGTGCTGGAAAATGAGTGAATGAACTCAATTTGAGTTCATCTAAGCCTATATAATGGAACTTTTGCACCTAAGCCCTCATTCTCCTCGATCTCTTATTTACATTTTGAGTCAAATGAAGACTCATTTGATCCATTTCAAGTCAAATGTAATCACGCCCATTATGAAAGTTAATGTATTCTATGAGATACGCGCATTGGTATCAAGAGTTACCATATTCGAAAAAATACGCGAAAATCTGTATTTACACAAAAGTCCTTGTCTTTCCTTGTTTGAGTCTAAAATCAACTCAATTACCTTAATCTCATTCAAAGTCATTTCACTAAGCTTAATTCATTCACTTGAGACTAATCTCATTCATTTTGGTCATTAACCATAATAAGCCTAATTATACATGATTAATTAGCATTTTCTTAATTAACTAGAGTTAATCTTCATTAACTCAGGACGGGGTGTAACAGGTGTCCAACAAGAAGGCTAATCCGTGGAGATTCCAATTTCATTTTAATGAAATCAGGGAGTTATTGACCAACATAAATGTTTCTTTTTGTCATGTGTTTAGATCTGCTAATTCCTTTGCGGATGTATTATCCAAGCAAGGGGACGATAGGTGATTCCTTGGGAGAGTGTGTTATTGTAATTGAGGTTGGGCTGGTGCATCTCTCTTGTACCTTCCGGTTCCTTTGTTTTGATTTTCTTTCTCTCTCCCTTTTTTCTTATTGAAATCTTTTGTTACCACTTCTAAAAATAAAAAAAAAACTGTGTTTATTTAGGTCCCCTTAGGGAGTTGGCTTTGCCTTATATCCATGTATCATTTTTGATGAATTAGAAATCTATATACTATCCCCTCAAGTAGTTGGTAAGGTGGCACCCCTTTTTTTAAAACGATACGTGAGAGGTGGAGCCCCTGTCCTCTGAGTGTTGCTTGAAAGGTGTCCCAAATTATCCTTCTTGTTTAAAATCTCAACAAAGTCACTTATCATTCCACCACATTGTTATCACTTATTACAATCAACCATCAACAAAAATGTGGAAGAAACTACCTAATTTCACTTACAAGCGACTCATTTTCGCTCAATTCCACTTGCTAATACTACAGCCTACAATTGTTTAGACAGTGACGTTTGACCCTAATTTCAATCCAATCAGGGTCATATATTATACTACCCAGGAGCAATTATATATAAATTACATTACTATTTATATTTTATCCATATCAATCTAATGATTTGTCCACCAATAATCTTTTATCAAGGGTACATGTATTGAACATAGATAACATGGCTCTTTCATCCTATCTAGGTTAGTTTTGGAGCATATTTCTCCCTGTACTTTGTCATATACTTTTTGTCTTATAGGGTTATTTTTTAATATTTTTGTCCTTGAACTGTTTGTTAGTTTTTTTTTTAAATTATTTTATTTACATTTAAAAAATAATTATTTTATATATTCCTCATGTTACCAAACATGCCCTTAATGAAACAAATATGCTCTTAGAGAAAACATAACATAAATAAAACTCTAACTTTTATACAGAAGACACTTTTCTACATTATCTTTCTTATCATGGCGGCCAATGATACATCTCTATATTTACCAACACAAGATGAACATTTATTAATCATGAGTGCTAATTAAACATTTCTTACAAATGTAGCAGTAAGGAAAAAGTCCCTAACTTTCTGCAATTCCGTGATCACATCTTTCATCTCTTTTCGAGCTCTTGGAGACTCAACTGAACATGAGACGGCTATTTTCACCAATGAAATCAGGCACTCATGCATCATGCTGTTAACTCTATTGTTATTTCTATTGTGTCTAATGATTTCAATTTCTTCTGAGAGCAATCGACTATCTACGATGTCCATTACACTTTCGGGCAATGCCATCTTAGAAAATTGATGAAGATCGAGATCGTCTTTAAACAAATCATCAGAAGGTCTCTTTCCGGTGACCATCTCCAATAGAAGGATCCCATAGCTATACACATCTCCATATGTTGATGGATTAGCACCCGTACCATATTCTGCAATTCGTAAACCTCATATTTTTAATAAGCACGGGCTAAAAATTTGTCATGAAAATATAATGGGGTGTTCATTCCTTGGCTAACCTGGCCAAAGGTTGTCATTAATTTGGCATAATATTCTAGCCAAATAAAAGTAAAGCCGAAGTTCAAACTTTGCAAATTAAGTCTACATATATGAATGCTTTCGTCCCTTTGAACTATATATTTCAGGCCAGTCAAGGCATTCGAGCATAAATAGGCGCACACCAAGGCCTAATCAATTTAACTATTGGGCGAGAAAACTAGGCCCAAATCCATCCTATGGACCTTACAACACAGCTGCCAAATCTGGCTAAGGCATGTTGGGCTTGGGCTTGCCTAGCACGAGTGCCCTTAGCATACAGTGTCAAGATTTTACTTGAAGTTAATTCTCATAGACTTTAATGTAACTTCAAGTCCATTTGGCATAAATGAAGTACTTAAAAGAATAGAAAGACCTATGTAAGTGCTCAAGATTAAAAAACTAGATTTAAGAATAAAAGTATTACCTAGAGCAATATATCCAATCGATCCCATTGGAGCAAGCGAATTGGTCTGACACTGTGAATAATTGATTCCTTCGGAAATGATCGTTGCTAGGCCGAAATCACTCACATGTGCAGCCATGTCATCATCAAGAAGAAAGTTGCTTGGGTTTAGATCGCAATGAACTATTGGTGGTCGGCAATGATTATGAAGATAATCCAATGCACAAGCTATATCAATAGCTAGATTCAGCCTCTGAATAAGGTTTAAAATCTTCAACGGATGAAGCTCGTTTGCACTTGGATATAGCCAACTGTCTAAACTCCCGTTAGGCATGTATTCAAGAACTAATGCCTTGAAATCATTGCCACTAAAGTCGATGCTTGAGCAGACAGTGAAGATTTTGACAATATTCCGATGTCGAATGCTTCTCAAGGCTCTACATTCGGCTATGAAAGACTTAGAAGCTCTTTGATGCTGTAATTTGAGAACCTTTATTGCAACAATCATTTCCATGCGATCTATGAGTCCCCTATAGACAGAACCATAACTTCCCACACCGATCACATTGGCAGATGAGAAGCCACTAGTTGCTCTAAAAAGCTCTGCATAAGTCACCCTTAAAAAATTATCTCCCATGGAAAGTGTAGAAAGAAGTTTCTCCGTTGATTTTTTTGACCGAACAACTAATGCACATAAGAGAAGAAATGAAAAGAGAGCAGCAACAACAACAACTAAGATGATTACTTTCCGAGAGAGTGGCTTTTTCTTGAAATCTTTTTTGGGGCATTGAGGCAATTGTAATTCGGAGATTCCACCACAAAGCTTGTTATTTCCAAGGATTGAAACTGCAGATGCATTTTGAAAAATCCCTTGTTTTGGCACTTCACCCTCCAAATTGTTGAATGACAAATTCAAATACTCTAGAAAGGGAAGTAGTGCCAAATCACTCGGAACATGCCCGATTAAGTTATTACGTGAAAGATCAAGCTCTTGTAGACCTCTTAAAGCGCCCAGGGAAGGAGGAATGCTTCCATGAAACAAGTTTCCTTTCATATAGAGGTATTCCAAATGCACACAAGTGCCAAGAGTGTCAGGAATTTCACCAAACAATTCATTGTTAGAGATATCTAGTCGGAAAAGATTTTTCAATTTTCCAATATCAGTTGGCAAGAAACCAGTCAAATTATTCATGGAAATATGAAGCTCTAAAAGGGAGGGAATATTTGGAATTTGTTCAGGTATTGTCCCATTAAGTTTATTGTCTAAAAGGTACAAGTATTGTAGATGTTGACACTGTCCAAGACTCCTTGGAATGCTTCCTTGGAGATTATTTTTGTTTAAAGCGAGGAGATATAATTGAGTGAGATTTCCAATAGGATTTGGAATTTTTCCTGAAAGTCTGTTTCCACCTAGACGAAGCATTTGCAACTTATTTAGCTTCGTAAGATGGATGGGAATAGTTCCTTCAAGAAGGTTATCCCCCATTTCCAATGAAATCAAGCCGGTGAGATTCTCAATTCCTGATGGGATGGCTCCAAAGATTTGGTTTTCACCTAGATCTATTTCACTCAGTTGAGTAGAGAGATTAGCAATTGATTTGGGCAGTATACCACTGAACTTATTTTGTGAAAGTTCTAATTGTTCTAAGACACTGCAATTGGTCAAAGAAGTGATGAAAGTGAGTTCCTCATCATTATGACTAACAAGTTGGTTAGAATATGCATAAAGCCTCGTGAGGCCCTTTAGCCATCCTATACTCATTGGCATAGACCCACTGAAGTTGTTGTCACCAAGCGAGAGAAGGAATAACCTTGAAGCATTGCCTAATGAAACTGGTATAGGTCCTGTAAATTTGTTTCCCCATACATAAAGCCTTTCAAGATTTGGAAGAAATAGGCCCAACTTAGGTGGAAGGCTCCCATATAGACAGTTACCCGAAACACCAAGGGACCGAATCAATGAGAGATTATAAAGAGATGAAGGAATCTTACCCAAAAACTTATTACTATCGATTGCAAGATATTGCAGCTTCACCAGTTGGCCTAGTTCCTCGGGAATGCTTCTGTCCAAACTATTCCCTAGTAGATCGAGATACACAAGTGATGAAAGATTCCCGAGCGATGGAGGGATGTGCCCCGAAAGCCTGTTTCCCCTCAGAAGTAGCCTATGGAGCTTTGAGAGAGAGCCAATGGCCATCGGGATTTTACCAACAAGGTCATTCCCAAAAAAGTCTATGATTTTAAGTTGCAAACATTGGGTCAGATTGTTGGGAATCTCTCCAACAAAAGAGTTATTGCGGAGCGTCAGATTCCGAAGCCTAAAGAGATGGCCTATTTCTTGTGGAATGTGGCCTTCCAAGTTGTTACCTGACAGATTGATAGCCCTGAGGAAGGAGAGGTTTCCGATGTGGGGAGACAAGGGACCCCTGAGGCTTTGATAAGTGAGGTGCAAGGTTTGGACCCTCTGAGGATGTCGTCTGCTACAAGTAACCCCACTCCACATGCAGAAATGGAGAGAGTTGTTGCAAGAGCTCAAGACTCCATTAGGATCATTATTAATTATCTTCTCTTTGAAAGCGAGTAGAGCCATTCGATCTGTCTCATTTCCCAAGTGAATAGTAGCAGATTGAGCGCTGCACAACGAATTGATGAACCCCAGAAAGGTGGCAATAAAGAGAAGCATAGGAAACACTCCTGCACTCAGACTGACCTCCATTGTTTTTTTTTTTTTTTTTGTTTGTTGTTGGATTTGATAACCTCAAACCCCCCAACTCTTTTATTTATACACATTTGTTTTGTTGGAAGTAAAAAGAACCACATAACACTAATATTCTAGTGAAATTAGTGGTATATGCATATCACCGATGTTATCATTGTTTTCTCTCGTGCTTGGCGTGCTGAGTGGACCGATACCACATTTCCACGACAGCATCGAAAGACGCCTCAGGGCCCACTTCTGATAAATAATTAACTTTATGTTACAAGTGGGTTTTCATAACTTAAAAAAAAAAAAGATTTGATCCCCAAATAAAATTAGCCACATTGCGGACAGGCAGATCAAGGTGACGTTCTTTTTTTTTTTTTCTCCTCAATTGAGGTCAGAGAATTGAACAAAGTGTAGGTACCACTTAGCATTGGATGGGGAATAAAAGAATTTGATATTTTCAAGTGCTCCTCCCAGTTTCTATAGAATCATTGAATTGTAAGTGGGATTCTCAAAAATCTCACTCTTATTGAGATTAAGTCTCTTTGATCCTTCACTCAAATCAAATGGATAATTTTTTTTTTCTTTGTCTTGGTCTGGATCGCTTATTCAAATGGAATTTTTTTTTTTTGCTTGTTTTTAGATCCACTTTCTTGTTGGGCGACAGAGTTCTCTACATAACGCTGAAAGGAGAAAGAGATTTGACCCGGATAGTATTTTTTTACTCTTTTTGGGCTGGAATTTGTCTTTAATTTGGGGTTTATTCTGAGTGCTGCTATCTACACACTGCAAAAATCTATCCACAAATTGTATTTTAAAAAAAATAAAAAAATACCTTAACTGCCCCCTCTCCCTCTCCCTGCTCCGGCAACCTCGCCTTACGCTGACCCATCTCCCTTTCTGCAGCCCACCCCCAGCCCTACCCCCACCTGCCCTCATCCCCATCCCTTTCTACACCCACCTGCTGGATCTCCTCCACCTCTATTGGATTCCGTCAATCCACACATGTCCACATATGCTCTAATGGGTTCACAACCCTCTAATGGGTTTACACCTACTGATTAGTATGCTCTCATCGAAGGAGACGGAAGGTCGAGTGGCGGGCGGCGGCGCGAAAGAAAGCAAAGAGAGGGAAGAGAAGGTGAGGCGAGCTGGGGGTGGCTGGCGAAAGAGTGGTCATAGGGAGAAAGAGAAGGGAAGGGAGGGAGAGGGGAGGATGGGAGAGGGGGAGAAAGAGAGAGACCAGAGAAAGGTAGAGGGGCGGAGGTGGTGGGTGTGGGCAGAGGGAGAAAGAGAAGGGGAGGGAGGATGGGAGAGGGGGAGAAAGAGAGAGACCGGAGAGAGGGAGAAGAGCGGAGGTGGTGGGTTTGGGCAGAGGAGATGGTGGGGGGAGGGCGAGGGGTGGGCTGGGGATGGGGACAGGGATGAGGGCAGGTGGGGGCTGCCGAAGCAGGAGAGGAAGAAAGGGAGATGGGTTGGTGTAGGGCGGCATCCGACGGGGTTGCCGGAGCAGGGAGAGGGAGAGGAAGAAAGGGGAGGAGAGGGATAGGGGTAGTTTAGGAATTTTTTTATTTTTTTAAAATGCAGTGTGTGGAAAGGTTTTTGTAGTGTGTAGGTAGCAGCACTCGTTTATTTTTTGTGCATTTATGAAAAAACCCCTCACCATAAAGTTATTTACAAATTCATCTGACCTTAAAAGGATGACTGCAGGTGGACCCAAGATTTTTATTTGGGTGGGGCTAAGCTTTTGCTCAAGTTTGCTGACTCTTTTCACATTAAAAATACCAAACAAGAAAATGTAATTCATTTTAAATAGATAAAACTTTTTTCAATAGATCTCTTACCTAATTGAAGGGCCTTCTCACTGCCTCTCCCAAATTCAGGTGATCATCAATTTATTATCATTAAAACAACAAATATAACATTTCTTTTAATCATAGGTGTTTGGATGCATTGAAACAGTGAATTGGGTGAGCATCAAATTACCCAATTTGGGTTCCCAAAGGGGTTTTGTTTCGATCTAAGAAATTTACTCACCTAGCTCTAAAAATAATTCCCTATAGTTGATCATGGGCCCATGGCAGAAAAGAAAATTGCCACTTAAATGTAACTCAAGTTATCCAAATATATGAAATAAGGCCTTATTTATTTGTAAATTGAAGATTAATGTGTGCCTAATGGTGATTTGGTCATCTTTGGACTTGTAGATATGCTTATATTAGGTGATTTAGAATTAGGGTTTTTTAGGATTAAGGGTCTGAAATTAGGATTTGGAGATTAAGGGCTTAGATTTAGTTATAGAGTGATTTGGATTATACAAAATTTGACGAAGGAGGGAGGTTGTTTTAGTTAGGGTTATTTGGTGAGAGAGAGAGAGAGAGTAACCACGAGATGATCGGCGACGAGAAGATCGATCGGCGCGAAGAGGATCTTGATCTCTCTGTGGAAAGAAGATGTCAAAAGAGAATAGTGTGACTAGGTTATGGTACTCTCGATTACCAAGGTTTTGTGATGTGGAGTGATCACAAGATTTAGACATGGGGCGATTGTTTATTAGATATATGTGGGACAGGTTGGGCCCCTTTAAATTCTTGGCAATTTCAAAATCAACTTGGGGAACCCACCCCAAGTCATATTTGTGTAGGTCCACCACTGGGTGACTGGGCGCTGAAGTGTTTTACAATGTTGACGTGGCAACTTGGTTTTGGTCCACACATGGGAACCTTACCATGGACCTTCAGGGTTGTTTGGATAATTCACTTGTTGACTCATGTGAAGACTTAATTTAAGAGACATAAAGAAGAGTCATATAAAAAAGTAATAAATTTTAAAAACCACATCTTTTCTTAAAAAAATTGAAAGTAATTCTCTCATTTTATTAAATGAAAAAAGATATTTCATTTTTGAGGATTTTACAAAAAAAAAGAAAAAACTTTACGTTGCCAGTGTACCAAACATGGAACTTTAGCCAAACTTGCACTAAATAGGAAATTCGTACAAAAAAACTGACATTTTTTTTTTTTACCTTTTTTTTTTTTTTTGTGGTCACTATCAACCTTCATTTTTGGAGTTTAGGGTCAACTGCTAGCAAGGGTCGCTATCGACCCTGAGCAGGCATAAATTCCTCATCTTCTTCGTTCTTCATCTTTTTTTCAAACCCAATCCAATGATGGAGAAGTATTTCCTCTCTCCTTTGAAAATAACCCATTTTACTAGCATTTATTACAATTTGAGAGAGAAGAGAGAGGTCATGTGAAGAAGAAGGAGAAGAGGAGAAAATAGTTGAGAAGGAGATTCATAAGCCCGTTTCAACGTGTAAGGTTAGTGGAGAAGAATCGAAAGAAGGGTGATAGGCAAGCACAAGATGAGATGGATGGAAATTGGAAAGGAGTTTTGGCAGTCAAAGTGAGAACCATTGAGCTAGAAAATCTGGTATTATTACTCCACAAAAGTCTAGTGGGGTTGGGCAGCTGGACACTGAATTCATCATGCCTCCGAAAGAAACGTAATTTGCAAGATAACATTTTTTTCACACGTCTTGCCGCATCGAAAAGTAGTAATGATTTTGCGAGGAAACATTCCACCCACTGATTGTCGTTTTTTAATCTTCGTTTTTGTTTTCCTTCCTTGATTTTTGACCACTTTTAAAATAGATAATGCTAAGGAGACGAAAGGAACTGAAAAACTGAACCAATTTTTTTGATACCCCATCTAATGGGGTTAGATCCCATCAAGCTCTTAGGTGAGGGAAGGAGACATCGGAAGAGATAAAGGAGCCCTGGGGTGAGGGAAGGAGACTCCTTGAAAAAGGGAACCACTTAAAACTTGAGAAACTTACTCTCCCAAATTGTAATAAATGCTAGCAAAATGGGTTATTTTCATAGAAGAGCGGAAAGACTTCTCCATCTTTGGATTGGATTTGGGGAAGAGAGGAAGAACGAAGAAGATGGGGAGTTCATGCATGCTCAGGGTCGACGGTGACGCTCACTCCCCCATTACAGAAAATGAAGGTCGATAGTGAACACACACACACACACAATAAAAAAGAAGGTAAAAGATGTAGTTTTTCTATATGGATTCCCTATTTGGTATGAGTTTGGCTAAAGTTCCTTGTTTGGTGCACTGGCCATGTATAGTATTTTTTTGGATAAACTCCCCTTCTTTTTTTATAATTAAAATAAACATGATATTTTCAATGACAAAAGCCAAGATTCTTTCGATCACATGGAAAGAGAAGAAAAAAACTGAATAAATACAAGAGAGAGAGGGGCACACTAGAACGTGTGGGGATCTACTAAGCCCAGCCTTCACCAGCCCAATTAGTAAAAATATTGGGTTTTAAACCTGTTTTAGGTTCCGATTAATATATTGATTCGGGTCAGTAATCCAATTTAGGCACTAATTCATAAATAGGTTCTATGCCAAATCCATATAGATCCTAACCCATGGACCCGAAACTCGGCATATGAGATTTTAAGATGGGAAATTTTAACTCAAAATTAAAGTTAGTTTGATATTTTAATGTTTAATTATAGAGATGGTGGACTTGATGCATTGCTACAAGTTGAATGATATATTCTAATTTTAAACTATAAAAAAGTGAAAAAAAATTATAATCAATTTTGGAACTAGATCCCCTTTGTCTGTCAGGCGTGGTTTCATAAACGAATCCGGACCCGAGTCAAATCCAATTTTGAAAATGAAACCATCATTTAGAAATAGTTGTCAATCTGGACCAAATAGTTCTAATCCCGACTCGACGCGTTTGCATCCCTACATACGGCCAGCACGAGCGAGGTCTAGTCGCTGACATAAGCATGATATAGTGTGACTCACGTGCAGACTAGTGAAAAAAAAAAAAAAGACAGGTACTCAATCATGATCTTTCCTGGATTTTGTGAATTTATTATTTAAGTACTATATAGGAAGGAGAGGAGCAAATCTTATAAGATTCCCACTGTGTGGTTTGTTGTTGATTGTTTACTCAGCACTGATATCCAGGGTTTTTAGGCATTCATTTTCTATTGGACTGGCTGAAAGTGAGAACTTTGAATTAAAGGTTCAACCATTTGTGTGAGTGTGTGTATGTGTAAGTACTTGTCCTTTCCCAAGAAAATCAAAAAGTGATTATGCACTCTTCACTTTGGAAAAGTGATGGTCTGTCCACCAACTTACACCTGTTAAATTGTATGGTCTCAATCTATCAGTTGATGTAATAAATTGATTAATTTCTTTATTCATCAATAAAATCATGCTTTCCTTTCATGAGATAAATGATGTTTTATTACTTAATACACATGACCAATACATATGACATAAAGGTTTATGAGATGAACCGGGTCCCATTAGTATATTAGATGTGATATATGTATATGGATGAGATTCACATATGGGAGACATGTGTCACAAATCTAATACTTAAAATATCTTCACAACCAGTGATGAGATTGGACATCTTATCTGATAAGGTTGCGGCACTTTGATCACTATGAGATAGTGTGATTTGTCTCGATCATCAGAATGAAAGATTCTGGATCACGGTGTTGGTACATTGGATGTATTGAAGGACCATGAGAAGCACCTTATGAAATATTGTCTCATTTTAAGGTCTGCTCTCATAATTCCCTAGCAATAGGCTCTCAATCTTGAGACATTAATGAACTTAAGTTTCTGTCTATTCATTTGTTTTGAGTCACCAATGAGTGATGTCAACTGTAGGTCAACACCTCGGTGTCTTGGGTACGTGGTAGTAGGACTGTGGGAACATCCAATAGTCAAGATGAAATCTATCTATATTATCCCCTTGTGCCAATTAATGGATTTGTCATTAGTAAGTGCGCACACATCTCTATTAAGAGTTAATTGGATGGTACTGTTGATCACTGTGATTAATTGGGGCCCAATGATAATAAGATGTGGATCTAAGATTGGATGGAACAGATTTAGTCCAATTGATCCATGGATATTGATAGAGGGGCCTACTTGTAGTAATTGAGAAGTTTAAGGTCTTCATTGTAATTTATTCCTAAGACTGGAGTACAATTGCATTTATATAGTGGTGTTATTTACAATTAACTGTGGGCTCGGATTGCACATGAGATGTGGGGTCGCGTGTCCCAGTTGGAGCCACCTTTCTAAAGAAACCCTAGTGGTCCCCACCCTAGCCCAAGTTATTAGAAATATTCTATTCTTACTTGAACTCTAAAAATGAAGGAATTAGAAAGTTACTATTTCTATTTGAAGTGGGACTTCTAATAGTGGTAATAGTAAGCTACTAATTTGTGTGGAAGTGTGACTTCTAATGCAATTAGTAAGAGAGTCTTAAGAGGAGATTTGAGGGCTATAAATAAGGGAAGAAACCCCTTGGACGTCCAACATATATCCCCACCTAGGGATTCACGTGCACATCTCTTCCTTCTCCTCTCTCTCTTCTAGATCCTTGGAGTTTCTAGTAGGGTTTTCTCTTGGAGATCTCACCCATCTTCTTGAGAAAAGATATCTGATAGAGGGCCATAGAGTGGAAGACAACAAGGTCTTGGAGATCTCTAATTGTTTCAAGAAGAGTTCTTGATCAAGTTGATTGTCTTATCCTCCATTAGAGCACTACCGGGCTCCAAAGGTATAATCTACTTCTCTATTTATTGTAGATTATTTTGTTGTATGTAGTTGCTGATTTCTATCTTATAGATAGTGTTTTTGCTGTACTTGATTGATGAGATTGAAGAATTGCATCCTGAATATGGTTTATGGCCTTCTGGATAGTTGATCCCTGAGTCAAGTGGGTCAAAAAGTTTTAATAACCTATCTACGAGGCCTACCTACTTCCAACAAGACCTTCATTCCTTCATTCCCTCATCTCTTTCTCAACAAACACAATCAGTCATCAATCCTTGATTGTAGCTCTATAACATAAGCAGCATGCGGGTGCCTGAGCGTCTTCTTCTAGAGTAGGAGTGAAAGGGAGACCAAAAAAAAAACACACACACAATTATCATATTCTTGAAACCATTAATTCCTAGAGTTTTGTACAGGTTTTAAACTTTCAGTGCTTCTTTATAAATAACTTCAATATTGTCTATAAAAGCATAATTAGTGTAAACTAATCTTATCTAAAATGCCAATTTTCTAGAGTCTTTTTATATGGAGCCTAGCGGGTTACCCTCCGGTAGGAGTTGGGCCCACCTTTAGATTGCTCACATATAAAATTAGTAATTTTACATCACATTTTGTTCATAATCATTTTATATGTGATCAATCTAATTGTGACTATCCTAATTGGGAAATGAATATATAATGGGGTGTTCATTCCTAGGCTAACCTGGCCAAAGCTTGTCTTTGGGTATAATATTCTAGCCCAATAAAAGTTAAGATTTGGGTATAATATTCTAGCCACATAAAAGTTAAGCCCAAGTTCAAACTTTGCAAATTCTATATGAATGCTTTCCTCCATTGAACTACATATTTGAGGCCAGTCAAGGCATTCAAGCATAAATAGGCCCACACCCAGGCCTGATCGATTTATCTATTGGGCGAGAAAATCAGGCCCAGCTCCATCCACGGAGCTTACAACAAAGCTGCCAAATCTAGCTAAGGCATGTTGGGCTTGGCCTTGCTAGCACAAGTGCCCCTAGCATAGGGTGTCTAGATTTTATTTGAAGTTAATTCTTATAGATTTTAAGGTAACTTGAGGTCCATTTGGCATATATGAGGTACTTAAAAGAATAGAAGGCTTTGCAAAGTGTGAAAGATTAAAAGACTAGATTTAAGATAGAAGTGTTACATGGAGCAATATATCCAATAGATCCCATTGGAGCAAGTGAATTGGTCTGGCACTATGAATAATTGATACCTTCGGAAATGATCGTTGCTAGGCCCGAATCACTCACATGTGCAACCATATTATCATCAAGAAGAATGTTGCTTGGTTTTAGATCGCAATGAGCTATTGGTGGTCGGCAATGATTATGAAGACAATCCAATGCACAAGCTATATCAACAGCTAGATTTAGGCTTTGAATAAGGTTTAAAATCTTCAGCGGACGAAGCTCATTTGCACTTGGATGTAGCCAACCATCTAAACTCCCGTTAGGCTTGTATTCAAGAACTAATGCCTTGAAATCATTGCCACTAAAGTTGATGCTTGAGCAGACAGTGAAGACTTTGACAATATTCCGATGTTGAATGCTTCTAAAGGCTCGGCATTCAACTAAGAAACTCTTAGAAGCTCTTTGCTATTGTAATTTGAGAGCTTTTATTGCAATAATCATATCCATGCGCTATATGATTCGCCTGTAGACAGAACCATAACTTCCTACACCAATCAAATTGGCAGATGAGAAGCCACTAGTTGCTCTAAAAAGACTCCTTAGGGCCCACTTCTGATAAATAATTAACTTTATGTTACAAGTGGGTTTTCATAACTAAAAAAAAAAAAAAAGACTTGATCCCCAAATAAAATTAGCCACATTGCGGACAGGTAGATCAAGGTGCATGTTTTTTTTTTTTTAAATTGAAGACAGAGAATTGAACAAAGTATAGGTACCACTAGGCATTGGAGATGAATTAACCGAAAGAAGGGTGATAGGCAAGCACAAGATGAGATGGATGGAAATGGAAAAGGATTTTTCGCCGTCAAAGTTAGAACCATGGAGTAAAAAAATCTGGTATTATTAACTCCACTAAAGTCTAGTGAGGTTGGGCCTACTTTTCTGTGCAAGGACAGATTCTATGCTGAGCAGCTGGACACTAAATTCATCATGTCTCCCAAAGAAACGTAATTTGCAAGACATCATTTTTTTCACATGTCTTGCCGCATTGAACAAGTTGTAATGATTTTGTGAGGAAACATAACCCCCCGCTGATGGTCATTTTTTTTTCTCTTCGTTTTTGTTTTGCTTCCTTGATTTTTGACTACTTCTAAAATAGAAAATGCTAAGGGGACGAAAGGAGCTGAAAAACTGAACCAATTGTTTTGGTACCCCATCTAATGGGGTGAGATCCCATCAAGCTCTCAAGTGAGGGAAGGAGACATCGGAAGAGGTAAGGGAGCCCTCGGGTGAGGGTAGGCGGCTCTTTGAAAAAGGGAACCATTTAAAACTTGAGAAACTTACTCTCCCAAATTATAATAAATGCTAGTAGAATGAGTTATTTTCAAAGAAGAGCGGAAAGACTTCTCCATCATTGGATTGAGTTTGGGGAAGAGAGGAAAAACGAAGAAGATGGGGAGTTTATGCTTGCTAAGGGTCGATGGCGACGCTCACTCCCTCATCACAGAAAATGAAAGTCGACAGCGACTACCAAAAAAAAAATGGTAAAAAAAACATATCATGGGAGGGTGAAGGTGATGTCCAGTTGCGCTGGAGTTGGGGTGGAGCATTGGTTACAGACGATGGGCTGATAGTACTCTCTTATTTTTGGTTGAAACAGGGTAGCATGAACAGACTGAGTGGTCATGGCCATTTGTTGGAGAATGGGTTTGATCAATTGACTGTAGTGTTGCTAGGTCCCATTAACAGGAATGTATCTCTCTCTCCCCTTTATTCTCTGGATGCATTCTCTTGTAGCAGTTAGATAGATATGCTTGTAGGTGATGAATATTGGGCTTAATCTTTTTACGGCTTGGGCGAGTCAAAGTTATCATTATTAGGTGCTCTCATCTGTGAAAAGTCTTAAGAGATAATGTCTCATTTTATACGTATCTTAAACTGTTTATGTTTAGTTCCTTTACCTTTCTTGCTGTGTTTCTGGTCTTGTATTATGTAAGAAGGGTGTCTTGTCTGTTCACAGGATGTTACTGTCTGCTGGGGCTGTATTAGTTAGTGTTACTAGCTGATTATCAATCAATAAATACAATAAAAAAGCTAGCCGACCAATTTTGTACTTCTCTTTGGGGCCTGATTTAGGCTGCTAATTCCTCCCTTTCCCCTGCCAATTTCCAGTTTCCATTTCACACCTGAATCCTATCTATCTATCTATCTATCCATCCTTCTATTAGGGTTTAGGGTTTATTTTGTTTCGCATTTCACGGTTTTGGTAATCTAAATGGGTTTCTGTATTGAATTAGAACTTCTACAGGGCCCTTTCTAGAGAGTTAGGAACTCAAATGTTAGAAGAATTATTCAAGAACTATTAGAATACGATTTACTACAGGTTCTAACTAGAACCAATCTGCTTGGATGTAATTCTTCTTGTTGCATGTAACTGAGTTCCAAGTGGATGGACCCTTGTTAAAAAGACTCGGGTTGCCAAATAAATCTGATTATCTGAAACCTGTATTCAGTAAAAGAGTATTGTTGTTTGGATTCATGGTAAATCTTATTGGCACAACATTTTCACAAAATTTAGGTTTTCATAGCTTCTAAGAGGGCATTTCTAGGAATTGAGGTTTATCTACAGGTCAAGTGCATGATGGTTATTCTTTATTTGAAAGCGGTGGCATCAAAAGGCCCAACTCTTTGTCAACTGAATGGGCTTTGGGTAAAATGAATCAACTGAACCCAACCGTGTAACACTTTTTCGGCCCACATATGATCCAGTTGTTTGGAGGCTTTACTAATGGAGTTGAGCAAAGTAAAGATTATTTTGAAGAAAGAATAAAATATAAGTGGGTTATGATGATATTTTATTTTTAGTTATATGTGATGGAATTTTTTTGACCTTTTGTATTGAAAAGTGGATTTTCTTTTGTCTTTTAGTAGAGAAAGATTTTTTTTTTGTGGAAATTTTGAATTAAAGTGCTTTTGATGTGACTTTGTTATGAGAAATGGGGGCTTTATTTTACTTGACTCTATTAGTAGAGTTGCCAAACAAACCTAACTTCTAATAAATTTAAACCGAGTGGGTCCCACCGTATGATCGATGACCTTGACGAAAAAGTGATAACACCACGTCAGCAGTGATGCCATGTCAGCCTCTTGCTGCTGCTCTACTTGCATTAGGAAAAAAGAATAAGAAAAGTTAAAAGAAAGAAGAAAAGAAGAAGATAAATTCGATGAAAATATAAGGAAAGAAGGAAACAGGAGGGAAGCAGCAGGAGACAGCAGGAGAAAGGAAGAAGATTATTATTTTGTAAGAGCGCGCAATAGTTACAAATTCATACACCTATTCTTTTCCATGAATAGGGTTGAATCTAGTAGTGCATACACGTTTTCAATGTGGCCATCTATATCAAAATCACGTCCAAAGTGGGCCAGGCAAGCCTCTAGTGGATCTTCAAGTTTCAAATGGGGTAAGTGATTTTCCATTAATTCATGAATGTAACTAACTTTAAAAACGCCATCATCCTCATTAGGAGGTTGCTTAATGACATTAAAAATGTTCACTTGAACTGTCATGGTCCCAAAAGAAATTTGCATCACTCCATTCCTACAATTGATCAAGGCATTAGAGGTGGCAAGGAATGGTCTCCCCAAGATTGTTGGAATTTTGGGTTCAGCCTCAGATGTGTGTTTGGTATCCAAGACAACAAAATCGACAGGGAACACAAAGTCTCCAACTTTGATAAGAACGTCTTCAACTACCCCCTTGGGGTATCGAATTGATGCATCAGCCAATTGCAAGGTCACATGAGTCTTTTTCAACTCCCCCAAACCTAATTCTTCATAAACATAGTACGGAAGAAGGTTCACACTTGCACCTAAGTCTAGCAAAGCTTTCTCTATGTGATGGTCCCCTATCTGGCAAGATATGGTAGGACACCCTGAGTCCTTATATCTGATCGGGGTTGGGCAGGAAATGATTGAGCTAGCTTGTTGGGCTAGAAAAGCCTTCTTGGGTACATTGGTAGTCCTTTTGAAGGTGCAAAGGTCCTTCAAAAATTTTGCATATGCTGGAATCTGTTGGATAGCATCAAGTAATGGGATATTAATCCGCACTTGTTTGAATACTTCAAGCATTTTATCCAACTGAACAGTTGATTTTGCTGGGCTTAGCCTCTGTGGGTATGGTGCCTTGGGAACATAAGTCCTAGGAGTGGGCTCACTGGGTGATGGTTCAGCATTGACTGGGTTCTCTGGTTCTAATGTGGGTTTAGCATTCACACTTGGTTCCTCAGTTTCCACTATCTTACTTGATTCTTCCTCAGGTTCCTTGGGTAGTTTGACCTTATTATCAACCTGTGTACCCGACCTGAGAGTGATTATGGATTTGACTTGTTCTGGGCCTTTTCCTTTAGGATCATGAACAACTTGGCCCTTGGGATTAGGTTCGGGTTGACTAGGGAAGGTTCCCTTGTCTCTGGCACTGATGGAGTTGGCCAGTTGGCCCATTTGATATTCCAATTTTGCAAGGGTTTGAGTGTGGCCATTCAAAAGTTGAGTAGTGGTCTGAGACAATTGGGTTGTGGTTTGAGTCAGGAGTTTCATGGCCTCTTCTAACGAATCTACCCTCTGGGTCAATGGATTGGAGTTGAAATTGGGCTTTTGGAAACCGTGTGGGGTATTGACTTGAGATTGATTGGGCTGAAATTGAGTGGACTGAGATGGGCCACCTTGAGTTGGGCCTTTGGTCCAAGAAAAGTTCGGGTTGTCCCTCCAACCTGGATTGTAAGTGTTAGAGTATGGGTCATACCTCTGACGATTGTCAAAACGAGTGTTTTGATATAGCGCATTAACCTCCTCAACAGATTCGGTCTGACCCAAAGTTGTTGGGTCAATCCTTCCATTCATGGCCTGGTTATATTTTAATGACTCCAAAGTGTTTGGAGTGGGTTTTTGGTTCAGCTCTAAGGCCTCTATTCTCCTCACCAGTGTGGCTAATTTGGCCTCTGCCTCAATTTTGGGTTCAATCTTGAACATCCCCCCTTTTTCAGGAATGGTGGGTTTGATGGGCTCCCTCTTGATAGGGGCCCACTGCAGTGTGTTTTCAGCGGTATCTTCCAAAAATGTCCAAGCTTCTTCTGCTGTATTCTGTGTAAAATTCTCACTACAGAAAGATTTCACCATTTGTTTAGTTGGGTAATCCATGCCTTCATACACAATTTGGACTAATCAGATTTTTTCAAACCCATGGTGGGGACACTGAATTAAGAGGTCCTTGAACCGTTCCAAAAAACTGGGAAGTGTCTCCCCTTTCATTTGATGGAATCCATTTAAGGCCTGCCTAATCGAAGCAGTTTTTTGCTTGGAGTAGAATTTTTTGTAAAATTCTTCGACTAGCTTGGCCCATGTAGTGATGGACCCGACCTGTAAGGCATAAAGCCAAGCTTTAGCCTTCTCTTTTAAGGAAAAAGGAAATAATCTAAGTTTAAGGGCTTTCATTTTAACCATATATCTTTATCACTTCAAACCAATCATTTAGGTGAAAAGTTCGGTTAGCAAATGTACGTGTTATTCTTGATGAACAATAGCTAACACCTATGAAGGCTTGTACATAACTTCCGTAACATTTTGCCCTCTTTCCATTTCAATCAATTCGTCACTCATTTCAGTCAAATTCGAGACTTGGATTTGTCACGAACTTCAATCCAATTGTGACAACTAAGTTCGCATAATTAGTCTTAAAACTATCTATTTAATAGTCTCAAGAACTCTCTAATTCAATAGGCGTAAAACCTAAAAATTCAAAACTCCAAACACAGAAACTTTTCTGAGTTCGGCTACCTGTTCGGCTGGCCGACAATTCTCGGTCGCCTGTTGGTCAGCTCTCCAGAGCCTTGCATTTTATTGAAAATCCTGTCAGGTGAGTTCGGTCACCTTTCGGTTACCTGTTCGGCTGGCCGACTTATGGAATACGGCTAGCCGAAAGAATTCGGTCACCATTCGTCAGGTTATCCATGGCTTCAATTTTCTCAGAAACTCAACACAGTCACATTCGGTCACCATTCGGTCACCTGTTCGGTTGTTCGGCTAGCCGAACAGTGCCCAGGTTCGTAGAAAAATTCTGAACCGAATTTTATGATTTTGAACTCTAAGAGTTCATACATCATTTTTAGCATCCTAAATCATAAGAAATGCATATACTTGCCTCTCTTTGAAGTCAATTGACAATAATCCCTCTTTGCTAACTCAATTTGGGATGAAATCCTATCAATCAAAACCCCTCTTTCAACCTATCATCCAAAAACCATTCAAAACAAAACTCCTTGAGTTTGTTTATGCTAAATATAGTCCTAAACATTTAATAGAACTTGAAAGTTCTATAAAGGACCTAATTCACTTACTTGTAATCTCTTGAAGAGAAATTTGAGGTCTTCCTCAACTCTAACACCTAAAGAAATGAAAGAAGCTTGATGAAGAAGATGAAGTAATTCAATCTCCTTTCCCAAATCTCCGTACAAGCTTCCCTTCTAAGCAATTGATGGAAAAGAAAGAAGATGAACCTAGGGTTTGAGCTCTCAAACACTTGTGCTGGAAAATGAGTGAATGAACTCAATTTGAGTTCATCTAAGCCTATATAATGGAACTTTTGCACCTAAGTCCTCATTCTCCTCGATCTCTTATTTACATTTTGAGTCAAATGAAGACTCATTTGATCCATTTCAAGTCAAATGTAATCACGCCCATTATGAAAGTTAATGTACTCTATGAGATACGCGCATTGGTATCAAGAGTTACCATATTCGAAAATATACGCGAAAATCTGTATTTACACAAAAGTCCTTGTCTTTCCTTGTTTGAGTCTAAAATCAACTCAATTAACTTAATCTCATTCAAAGACATTTCACTAAGCTTAATTCATTCACTTGAGACTAATCTCTTTCATTTTGGTCATTAACCATAATAAGCCTAATTATACATGATTAATTAGCATTTTCTTAATTAACTAGAGTTAATCTTCATTAACTCAGGACGAGGTGTAACTGGTGTCCAACAAGAAGGCTAATCCGTGGAGATTCCAATTTCATTTTAATGAAATCAGGGAGTTATTGACCAACATAAATGTTTCTTTTTGTCATGTGTTTAGATCTGCTAATTCCTTGGCGGATGTACTATCCAAGCAAGGGGACGATAGGTGATTCCTTGGGTGGGTGTGTTATTGTAATTGAGGTTGGGCTGGTGCATCTCTCTTGTACCTTCCGGTTCCTTTGTTCCTTTGTTTTGATTTTCTTTCTCTCTCCCTTTTTTCTTATTGAAATCTTTTGTTACCGCTTCAAATAAAAAAAAAAAAAAAAAAAACTGTGTTTATTTAGGTCCCCTCAGGGAACTGGCTTTGCCTTATATCCATGTATCATTGTTGATGAATTAGAAATCTATATACTATCCCCTCAAGTAGTTGGTCAGGTGGCACCCCTTTTTTTAAAACGATACGTAAGAGGTGGAGCCCCTGTCCTCTGAGTGTTGCTTGAAAGGTGTCCCAAATTATCCTTCCTGTTTAAAATCTCAACAAAGTCACTTATCATTTCACCACATTGTTATCACTAACTAGAATCAACCATCAACAAAAATGTGGAAGGAACTACCTAATTTCACTTACAAGCGACTCATTTTCGCTCAATTCCACTTGCTAATACTACAACCTACAATTGTTTAGACAGTGACGTTTGACCCTAATTTCAATCCAATCAGGGTCATATATTATACTACCACAAGAGCAATTATATATAAATTACATTACTATTTATATTTTATCCATATCAATCTAATGATTTGTCCACCAATAATCTTTTATCAAGGGTACATGTATTGAACATAGATAACATGGCTCTTTCATCCTATCTAGGTTAGTTTTGGAGCATATTTCTCCCTGTACTTTGTCATATACTTTTTGTCTTATAGGGTTATTTTTTAATATTTTTGTCCTTGAACTGTTTGTTAGTTTTTTTTTAAATTATTTTATTTACATTTAAACAATAATTATTTTATATATTCCTCATGTTACCAAACATGCCCTTAATGAAACAAATATGCTCTTAGAGAAAACATAACATAAATAAAACTCTAACTTTTATACAGAAGACACTTTTCTACATTATCTTTCTTATCATGGCGGCCAATGATACATCTCTATATTTACCAACACAAGATGAACATTTATTAATCATGAGTGCTAATTAAACATTTCTTACAAATGTAGCAGTAAGGAAAAAGTCCCTAACTTTCTGCAATTCCGTGATCACATCTTTCATCTCTTTTCGAGCTCTTGGAGACTCAACTGAACATGATACGCCTATTTTCACCAATGAAATCAGGCACTCATGCATCATGCTGTTAACTCTATTGTTATTTCTATTGTGTCTAATGATTTCAATTTCTTCTGAGAGCAATCGACTATCTACGATGTCCATTACACTTTCGGGCAATGCCATCTTAGAAAATTGATGAAGATCGAGATCGTCTTTAAAAAAATCATCAGAAGGTCTCTTTCCGGTGACCATCTCCAATAGAAGGATCCCATAGCTATACACATCTCCATATGTTGATGGATTAGCACCCGTACCATATTCTGCAATTCGTAAACCTCATATTTTTAATAAGCACGGGCTAAAAATTTGTCATGAAAATATAATGGGGTGTTCATTCCTTGGCTAACCTGGCCAAAGGTTGTCATTAATTTGGCATAATATTCTAGCCAAATAAAAGTAAAGCCGAAGTTCAAACTTTGCAAATTAAGTCTATATATATGAATGCTTTCGTCCCTTTGAACTATATATTTCAGGCCAGTCAAGGCATTCGGGCATAAATAGGCGCACACCAAGGCCTAATCAATTTAACTATTGGGCGAGAAAACTAGGCCCAAATCCATCCTATGGACCTTACAACACAGCTGCCAAATCTGGCTAAGGCATGTTGGGCTTGGGCTTGCCTAGCACGAGTGCCCTTAGCATACAGTGTCAAGATTTTACTTGAAGTTAATTCTCATAGACCTTAAGGTAACTTCAAGTCCATTTGGCATAAATGAAGTACTTAAAAGAATAGAAAGACCCATGTAAGTGCTCAAGATTAAAAAACTAGATTTAAGAATAAAAGTATTACCTGGAGCAATATATCCAATCGATCCCATTGGAGCAAGCGAATTGGTCTGACACTGTGAATAATTGATACCTTCGGAAATGATCGTTGCTAGGCCGAAATCACTCACATGTGCAACCATGTCATCATCAAGAAGAATGTTGCTTGGTTTTAGATCGCAATGAACTATTGGTGGTCGGCAATGATTATGAAGATAATCCAATGCACAAGCTATATCAATAGCTAGATTCAGCCTCTGAATAAGGTTTAAAATCTTCAACGGATGAAGCTCATTTGCACTTGGATGTAACCAACTGTCTAAACTCCCGTTAGGCATGTATTCAAGAACTAATGCCTTGAAATCATTGCCACTAAAGTCGATGCTTGAGCAGACAGTGAAGATTTTGACAATATTCCGATGTCGAATGCTTCTCAAGGCTCTACATTCGGCTATGAAAGACTTAGAAGCTCTTTGATGCTGTAATTTGAGAACCTTTATTGCAACAATCATTTCCATGCGATCTATGAGTCCCCTGTAGACAGAACCATAACTTCCCACACCGATCACATTGGCAGATGAGAAGCCACTAGTTGCTCTAAAAAGCTCTGCATAAGTCACCCTTAAAAAATTCTCTCCCATGGAAAGTGTAGAAAGAAGTTTCTCCCTCGATTTTTTTGATCGAACAACTAATGCACATAGGAGAAGAAATGAAAAGAGAGCAGCAACAACACCAACTAAGATGATTACTTTCCGAGAGAGTGGCTTTTTCTTGAAATCTTTTTTGGGGCATTGAGGCAATTGTAATTCGGAGATTCCACCACAAAGCTTGTTATTTCCAAGGATTAAAACTGCAGATGCATTTTGAAAAATCCCTTGTTTTGGCACTTCACCCTCCAAATTGTTGAATGACAAATTCAAATACTCTAGAAAGGGAAGTAGTGCCAAATCACTCGGAACTTGCCCGATTAAGTTATTACGTGAAAGATCAAGCTCTCGTAGACCTCTTAAAGCGCCCAGCGAAGGAGCAATGCTTCCATGAAACAAGTTTCCTTTCATATAGAGGTATTCCAAATGAACACAAGTGCCAAGAGTGTCAGGAATTTCACCAGACAATTCATTGTTAGAGATATCTAGTCGGAAAAGATTTTTCAATTTTCCAATATCAGTTGGCAAGAAACCTGTCAAATTATTCATGGAAATATGAAGCTCTAAAAGGGAGGGAATATCTACAATTTGTTCAGGTATTGTCCCATTAAGTTTATTGTCTAAAAGGTATAAGTATTGTAGATGTTGACACTGTCCAAGACTCCTTGGAATGCTTCCTTGGAGATTATTTCTTCTTAATCCGAGGAGATATAATTGAGTGAGATTTCCTATGGGATTTGGAATTTTTCCTGAAAGTCTGTTTCCACCAAGACGAAGCATTTGCAACTTATTTAGCTTCGTAAGATGGATGGGAATAGTTCCTTCAAGAAGGTTATCCCCCATTTCCAATGAAATCAAGCCGGCGAGATTCTCAATTCCTGATGGGATGGCTCCAAAGATTTGGTTTTCACCTAGATCTATTTCACTCAGTTGAGTAGAGAGATTAGCAATTGATTTGGGCAGTATACCACTGAACTTATTTTGTGAAAGATCTAATCGTTCTAAGACACTGCAATTCGTCAAGAAAGTGATGAAAGTGAATTCCTCATCATTGTGACTAACAAGTTGGTTAGAATATGCATAAAGGCTTGTGAGGCCCTTTAGCCATCCTATACTCATTGGGATAGACCCTCTGAAGTTGTTGCTACCAAGATCGAGAATGAATAAATTTGAAGCATTGCCTAATGAAACTGGTATTGGCCCTGTAAATTTGTTTCCCCAGACATAAAGCCCTTCAAGATTTGGAAGAAATAGGCCCAACTTAGGTGGAAGGCTCCCATATAGACGGTTATTTGAAACCCCAAGGGACCGAATCAACGAGAGATTATAAAGAAATGAAGGAATCTTACCCAAAAACTTATTACAATCGATTTCAAGATGTTGTAGCTTCACCAGTTGGGCTAGTTCCTCGGGAATGCTTCCGTCCAAACTATTCCCTACTAGATCGAGATACACAAGTGATGAAAGATTCCCGAGCGATGGAGGGATGTGCCCCGAAAGCCTGTTTTCCCTCAGACGTAGCCTATAGAGCTTTGAGAGAGAGCCAATGGCCATCGGGATTTTACCAACAAGGTCATTCCCAAAAAAGTCTATGATTTTAAGTTGCAAACATTGGGTCAGATTGTTGGGAATCTCTCCAACAAAAGAGTTCTTGCGGAGCGAGAGATTCCGAAGCCTAAAGAGATGGCCTATTTCTTGTGGAATGTGGCCTTCCAAATTGTTACCTGACAGATTGATAGCCCTGAGGAAGGAGAGGTTTCCGATGTGAGGAGACAAGGGACCCCTCAGGCTTTGATCAGTGAGGTGCAAGGTCTGGACCCTCTGAGGATGTCGTCTGCTACATGTAACCCCACTCCACATGCAGAAATGGAGAGAGTTGTTCCAAGAGCTCAAGACTCCATTAGGATCATTATTAATTATCTTCTCTTTGAAAGCGAGTAGAGCCATTCGATCAGTCTCATTTCCCAAGTGAATAGTAGTAGACTGAGCGCTGCACAACGAATTGATGAACCCCAGAAAGGTGGCAATAAAGAGAAGCATAGGAAACACTTCAGCACTCCGACTGACCTCCATTGTTTTTTTGTTTGTTTGTTGTTGGATTTGATAACCTCAAAGCCCCCCAACTCTTGTATTTATATAGGCCTCCCTCACACATTTGTTTTGTTGGAAGTAAAAAGAACCACATAACACTAATATTCTAGTGAAATTAGTGGTATATGCATATCACCGATGGTATCATTGTTTTCTCTCGTGCTTGGCGTGCTGAGTGGACCGATACCACATTTCCACGACAGCATCGAAAGACGCCTCAGGGCCCACTTCTGATAAATAATTAACTTTATGTTACAAGTGGGTTTTCATAACTTAAAAAAAAAAAAAAGATTTGATCCCCAAATAAAATTAGCCACATTGCGGACAGGTAGATCAAGGTGCATGTTTTTTTTTTCCTCCTCAATTGAGGTCAGAGAATTGAACAAAGTATAGGTACCACTTGGCATTGGATGGGGAATAAAAGAATTTGATATCTTCAAGTGCTTCTCCCAGTTTCTACAGAATCATTGAATTGTGAGTGGGATTCTCAAAAATCTCACTCTTATTGAGATTAAGTCTCTTTGATCCTTCACTCAAATGGATTTTTTTTTCTTTGTCTTGGTCTGGACCGCTTATTCAAATAATTTTTTTTTTGTTTGTTTTTTTCTTCAAGGGTCTTCTCACTGCATCTCCCATATTCAGGTGATAATTAATTTATTATCATTAAAACAACAAATATAACATTTGCTTTAATTCTAGGTGTTTGGATGCATTGATACGGTGGTTTGGGTGGGCATCCAATTACCCAATTTGGGTTCCCAAAGGGGTTTTGTTTTGATCTAAGAAATTTACTCACCTAGCTCTAAAAATAATTCCCTATAGTTGATCATGGGCCCATGACAAAGAAGAAAAATTGTCACTTAATTGTAACTAAAGTAATCCAAATATATGAACTATAAGGCCTTATTTATTTGTAAATTGAAGATTAATGTGTGCCTAATGGTGATTTGGTCATCTTCGGATTTGTAGATATACTTATATGATCAGGTGCTTAAAATTAGGGTTTCTTGGGATTGGGGTCTTAAATTTGATGAGGGAGGGAGATTGCTTTATTTAGGGTTATTTGGTGAGAGAGAGAGAGAGAGAGAGAGAGTAACCACGAGATAATCGGTGACGAGAAGATCAATCGGCGTAAAGAGGATCTTGAACTCTATGTGGAAAGAAGAGAACTCAACCTTTATTTTTTGAGTTTAGGGTCAACGGCCAGCAAGGGTAGCTGTCGACCCTGAGCATGCATTAACTCCTCATCTTCTTCATTCTTCATCCTTTTCCCAAACCCAATTCAATGATTGGAGAAGTATTTCCTCTCTCCTTTGAAAATAACCCATTCCACTAGCATTTATTATAATTTGGGAGAGAAAAGAGCAGTCATGTGAAGGAGGAGAAGAGGAGAAAATAGTTGAGAAGGAAATTCATAAGCCCGTTTCAACGTGTAAGGTTAGTGGAGATGAACCGAAAGAAGGGTGATAGGCAAGCACAAGATGAGATGGATGGAAATCGGAAAGGAGTTTTGGCAGTCAAAGTGAGAACCATTGAGTTAGAAAATCTGGTATTATTACTCCACAAAAGTCTAGTGGGGTTGGGCAGCTGGACACTGAATTCATCATGCCTCCCAAAGAAACGTAATTTGCAAGATAACATTTTTTTCACACGTCTTGCCGCATCGAAAAGTAGTAATGATTTTGCGAGGAAACATTCCACCCAGTGATTGTCGTTTTTTAATCTTCGTTTTTGTTTTGAGTAATGCTACTTGGACAAACTTTTTGGCCAGAATTTTGGCCAACCCATATGGTTTCCATTGAATATCACTATGATATTCAATGGAAACCATATGGGTTGGCCAAAATTCTGGCCAAAAAGTTTGTCCAAGTAGACTTTTTGTTTTGTTTTCCTTCCTTGATTTTTGACCACTTTTAAAATAGAAAATGCTAAGGAGACGAAAGGAACTGAAAAACTGAACCAATTTTTTTGATACCCCATCTAATGGGGTTAGATCCCATCAAGCTCTTAGGTGAGGGAGGGAGACATCGGAAGAGATAAGGGAGCCCTAGGGTAAGGGAAGGAGACTCCTTGAAAAAGGGAACCACTTAAAACTTGAGAAACTTACTCTCCCAAATTGTAATAAATGCTAGCAAAATGGGTTATTTTCATAGAAGAGCGGAAAGACTTCTCCATCTTTGGATTGGATTTGGGGACGAGGGGAAGAACGAAGAAGATGGGGAGTTCATGCATGCTCAGGGTCGACGGTGACGCTCACTCCCCCATTACAGAAAATGAAGGTCGATAGTGAACACACACACACACAATAAAAAAGAAGGTAAAAGATGTAGTTTTTCTATATGGATTCCCTATTTGGTATGAGTTTGGCTAAAGTTCCTTGTTTGGTGCACTGGCCATGTATAGTATTTTTTTGGATAAACTCCCCTTCTTTTTTTATAATTAAAATAAACATGATATTTTCAATGACAAAAGCCAAGATTCTTTCGATCACATGGAAAGAGAAGAAAAAAACTGAATAAATACAAGAGAGAGAGGGGCACACCATAACGTGTGGGGATCTACTAAGCCCAGCCTTCACCAGCCCAATTAGTAAAAATATTTGGTTTTAAACCTGTTTTAGGTTCCGATTAATATATTGATTTGGGTCAGTAATCCAATTTAGGCACTAATTCATAAACAGGTTCTATGCCAAATCCATATAGATCCTGACCCGTGGACCCGATACTCGGCATATGAGATTTTAAGATGGGAAATTTTATCTCAAAATTAACGTTAGTTTGATGTTTTAATGTTTAATCATAGAGATGGTGGACTTGATGCATTGCTACAAGTTGAATGATATATTCTAATTTTAAACTATAAAAAAGTGAAAAGAAATTATAATCAATTTTGGAACTAGATCCCCTTTGTCTGTCAGGCGTGGTTTCAGAAACGAATTCGGGACCGAGTCAAATCCAATTTTGAAAACGAAACCATCATTTAGAAATAGTTGTCAATCTAGACCAAAAAGTTCTAATCCCCACTCGACCGGTTTGCATCCCTACATACGGCCAGCACGAGCAAGGTCAAGTCGCTGACATAAGCATGACTCACGTGCAGACTAGTGAAAAAAAAAAAAAAAAAAAAATAAGACAGGCACTCAATCAGGATCTTTCATGGATTTTGTGAATTTATTATTTAACTATATAGGAAGGAAAGGAGCAAATCTTATAAGATTCCCACTGTGTGGTTTGTTGTTGATTGTTTACTCAGCACTGATATCCAGGGTTTTTTGGTATTCATTTTCTATTGGACTGGCTGAAAGTGAGAACTTTGAATTAAAGGTTCAAACATTTGTGTGAGTGTGTGTGGATGGGTGTGTAAGTACTTGTCCTTTCCCAAGAAAATCCAAAAAGTGATTATGTCTTCACTTTGGAAAAGTGATGGTCTATCCACCAACTTAGACCTTCATTCCTTCATTCCCTCATCTCTTTCTCAACAAACACAATCAGTCATCAATCCTTATTGCAGCTCTATAACATAAGCAGCATGCGGGAGACTGAGCGTCTTCTTCTAGAGTAGGAGTGAAAGGGAGACCAAAAAAAAAGAAGAAACACACACACAATTATCATATTCTTGAAACCATTAATTCCTAGAGTTTTGTACAGGTTTTAAACTTTCAGTGCTTCTTTATAAATAACTTCAATATTGTCTATAAAAGCATAATTAGTGTAAACTAATCTTATCTAAAATGCCATTTTTCTGGAGTCTTTTTATATGGAGCCTAGCGGGTTACCCTCCGGTAGGAGTTGGGCCCACCTTTAGATTGCTCACATATAAAATTAGTAATTTTACATCACATTTTGTTCATAATCATTTTATATGTGATCAATCTAATTGTGACTATCCTAATTGGGAAATGAATATATAATGGGGTGTTCATTCCTAGGCTAACCTGGCCAAAGCTTGTCTTTGGGTATAATATTCTAGCCACATAAAAGTTAAGATTTGGGTATAATATTCTAGCCACATAAAAGTTAAGCCCAAGTTCAAACTTTGCAAATTCTATATGAATGCTTTCCTCCATTGAACTACATATTTGAGGCCAGTCAAGGCATTCAGGCATAAATAGGCCCACACCCAGGCCTGATCGATTTATCTATTGGGCGAGAAAATCAGGCCCAGCTCCATCCACGGAGCTTACAACAAAGCTGCCAAATCTAGCTAAGGCATGTTGGGCTTGGCCTTGCTAGCACAAGTGCCCCTAGCATAGGTTGTCTAGATTTTATTTGAAGTTAATTCTTATAGATTTTAAGGTAACTTGAGGTCCATTTGGCATATATGAGGTACTTAAAAGAATAGAAGGCTTTGCAAAGTGTGAAAGATTAAAAGACTAGATTTAAGATAGAAGTGTTACATGGAGCAATATATCCAATAGATCCCATTGGAGCAAGTGAATTGGTCTGGCACTGTGAATAATTGATACCTTCGGAAATGATCGTTGCTAGGCCCGAATCACTCACATGTGCAACCATATTATCATCAAGAAGAATGTTGCTTGGTTTTAGATCGCAATGAGCTATTGGTGGTCGGCAATGATTATGAAGACAATCCAATGCACAAGCTATATCAACAGCTAGATTTAGGCTTTGAATAAGGTTTAAAATCTTCAGCGGACGAAGCTCATTTGCACTTGGATGTAGCCAACCATCTAAACTCCCGTTAGTCTTGTATTCAAGAACTAATGCCTTGAAATCATTGCCACTAAAGTTGATGCTTGAGTAGACCGTGAAGACTTTGACAATATTCCGATGTTGAATGCTTCTAAAGGCTCGACATTCAGCTATGAAACTCTTAGAAGCTCTTTGCTATTGTAATTTGAGAACTTTTATTGCAACAATCATATCCATGCGCTATATGATTCGCCTGTAGACAAAACCATAACTTCCTACACCAATCAAATTGGCAGATGAGAACCCACTAGTTTCTCTAAAAAGCTCGGCATAAGTTACCCTTGAAAAGTTCTCTCCCATGGAAAGTGTAGAAAGATGATTCTCCCACGATTTTTTTGACTGGACAACTAATAAACACAGTAGAAGAAATGAAAAGAGAGCAGCAACAACAACAACGAAGATGATTACTTTCCGAGAAAGTGGCCACTCTTTCTTGAAATCTTTTTTGGGACATTGTGGGAATTGTAATTAGGAGATTCCACCACAAAGCTTGCTATTTCCAAGGATTGAAATTGCATATGCATTTTGAAAAATCCCTTGTTTTGAAATTCCACCCTCCAAATTGTTGAATGACAAATTCAAATACTCTAGAACATGAAGGTGTGCTCAGTCACTTGGAATATGCTTGATTAAGTTATTATATGAAAGATCAAGTTCTTGTAAACCTCTTAAAGCGCCCAAGGAATGAGGAAAGCTTCCATGAAACAAGTTAATTTCCTTTCATATAGAGGTATTGCAAATGAACACAAGCGCCAAGAGCGTCAGGAATTTCACCAGACAGTTCATAGTTAGATATATCTAGTCGGAAAAGTTTTTCCAATTTACCAATATTAGATGGTAAGAAACCAGTCAAATTATTCATTTCAAAATGTAGCTCTAATAGGGAGGGATATCTGAAGGTATTATCCCATCAAGGTTATTGTCACTAAGATATAAGAGAGGTAGATGTTGACACTATCAAAGACTCCTGGGAATGCTCCCTGCAAATTATTTCTGCTCAATTCGAGGTGGTATAATTGAGTTAGATTTCCAATGGGATTTGTAATTTTTCTTGAAAGTTTGTTTCCATCTAGATTAAGCACTTGTAAATTAATAAGCTTTGTAAGATGGATGTGAATAGTTCCTTTGAGAAGGTTATCGTCCATGCCCAAATAAATCAAGTGGGCAAGATTCTCAATTCTTGGTGGGATGGCTAAAAAAATCCGGTTTTCACCTAGATCCATTTCACTCAGCTGAGTAGAGAGATTAGCAGTTGATTTGGGTAGTATACCACTGAACTTATTCTAGATATATACAATTGGTCAAGGAATTGTTGAGAGTGAATTCCTCATCATTCCCACTAACAAGTTGGGTAGAAGCTGCAGAAAGCCACTTGAGGCCCTTTAGCCATCATATACTCATTGGCATATATCCTCTGAAGTAGTTGCCAGCAAGATTGAGAATGACTAAATTTGAAACATTGCCTAATGAAACTGGTATGGGTCCTGTAAATTTGTTTAGACCGACATAAATCCCTTCAAGATTTGGAAGAAATGGGCCCAACTCAGGTGGAAGGCACCCATATGAACGGTTTTCTCCAACACCAAGGACCCGAAGCAATGAGAGGTTATAAAGAGTGTAGGGAATTTTATCCAAACACTTATCATTGATTGCAAGATATTGCAGCTTCACCAGTTGGCCTAGTTCCTCGGGCCTAGGGTCGGACCTGAACTTAGGGGCTGACCCAGGTTCTAGGTAAGAGATCTTGACCACTCTTAAATGAGTGGAACATGGAGTAACCTCTTAGCCCTCACGTGAACCATCTATGATGGAATTTTAGTTAAAAGTTTTTGTACGCTTACAGGTTTTTCATAGTAATATGCATGTATGATTATTATTTTGCAGGAGAGCACAATAACTACAAATTCATAAAGGAAGGACTACAGCGTAACTCTCAAAAAAGAGGAAAAAAGATTAGAAAACTTTACAGTAAAAAAGAAGCGTTTGTGCTTCTAATTGTATTTCGTAATTGTTATATTATGCTAGTGCCACCCGGGGGATTAGTCTTGTTAGGTCAAAAGACCTTAAATATATATACCCATGTCATTAAACGAAAAAAATGAGACAAACCGGTATATTCTATGAGAAGTTTGTAAAAGGAATACTGTTCTATATCTAATGCCAAAATTAAACACAAATAGTAGCAAAGAATTTCTAATTTTTAGGAGTCCTGAAACTTGAATTGATGGATGGAATATCAACGTGGTTTGATATCAATGATAAAAAGGGCAAAAATCAGATGGCTCGGATCTTACAGCCTGAGTATTTTTCATCATTTTGTGGCCATGATTGCAATGGTTTGAAAAATGAAATTGTGGGTCCATGTCACAAGTAACTGATGACTAAATCAAACTGTGTTTATTTAGGACCCCTCAGGTAGCTGGCTTTGGTAGTTGGTAAGGTGGCACCCCTTTTTTTTTTTTTTTTTTTAAAAAGATACTTGAGAGGTGGAGCCCCTCTCCTCGGACTAGTGTTGCTTGAAAGGCGTCCCAAATTATTCTTCCTGTTTAAAATCTGAACAAAGTCACTTATCATTTCACCACATTGTTATCACTAACTAGAATCAAACCATCAACAAAAATGTGGAAGAAACTTCCTAATTTCACTTACAAATGACTCATTATCGCTCAATTCCACCTGCTAATACTACAGCCTATAGTTGTTCAGAAAGTGACGTTTGACCCTAATTTCAATCCATTCAGGGTCATATATTATACATACCACAAGAAAAATTATGTATAAATTACATTACTATATATATTTTATCCATATCAATCTAATGATTTGTCCACCAACAATCTTTTATCAAGGATATATACATGTACTGAATATAGATAACATGGCTCTTTCATCCTATCCTAGTTAGTTTTAATTGGAGCATATTTCTCCCTGCACTTTGCCATATACCTTTTTTTTTTTTTTTTTTTTTAGGGTTTTTTTTTTTTTTGTTCTTTAACTATTTTTTATTCTTTATAAATTATTTTATTTATATTTTAAAAATTAATCATTGCATATATTATTGATGGATTCCTCACTTGTTACCAAACATTCTCCTAATGAAATAAATATGCTCTTAGAGAAAATATATAACACAAATAAAACTCTCACTTATATACAAAAGACACTTTTCTACATAATCATTCTTATCATGCGGCCAATTATACATCTATATTTGCCAACACAAGATATGAACATTTATTCATCATGAGTGCCAATTATACATTTCTTACAACTGTAGCAGCAAGGTAAAAGTCCCTAAACTCTCACTTTTATACAGAAGACACTTTTCTACATAATCTTTCTTATTATGGCAGCCAATGAAACTTCTATATTTGCCAACACAAGATGAACATTTATTAATCATGAGTGCCAATTATACATTTCTTACAACTGTAGCAGCGAGGTAAAAGTCCCTAACTTCATGCAATTCGGCGATGACATCTTTCATCTCTTTTCGTGCTTTCGGGGACTCAACGGAACATAATACACCTATGTTCACCAATGAAACCAGGCACTCGTGCATCATGCTTCTATTGTGTCTGATGATTTCAATTTCTTCTGAGAGCAATCGACGATCTACGATGTCCATTACACTATCAGGCAATGCCATTTTAGCAAATTGATGAAGACCGAGATTATCTTTAAACATATCATCAGGTCTCTTTCCGGTGACCATCTCCAATAGAAGGATCCCATAGCTATACACATCTCCATCTGTAGATGGATTAGCACCCATACCATATTCTGCAATTCATAAACCTCATATTTTTAATAATAAAGGGCTCAAAGTTTTACGTGCTCGACTCATCTCCTCCACACTCCCAATCTTAATTACGCAGAAATATGTGAAATATAACTTGTAAGTCCAAAATTTAATGACTTATAATGAAGCAGGTTGGGCCAATCCGGCAATGTCTGACTTTGGATATGAGAAAGTAGTTTTTTTTTCCTCCTGTACAACAAAACTGATGATTTATGACGTTCAGTCATAGAGAGCAAGCAAGAATGTCAAAGAACCGAGCTAGGTTGGGCTGCATGGACTCGACTGGGCATGAGCCCTTTTTTTATTTTCTGCTGCTGTTGTTGTCTACAGAGAAAGGGTTACATAACAATAGAAAAAAAGAGAAGAAGAAGAAGAAGAAGAAACAAACAAAGCAGGGAAATAAACAAACACAAAAACAGAACTTGAATGAGCCCCCAAAAAAACCACCACGAAAGTGCAAGCACTCCACTTGGGCGCAATTTCACTATGTGAAAACTAAAAAGAGATTGAGTTGTCTCAGTTAACTCACAAGCTAACCTCGATTTGAGCTTATCTTGTGATTCAGCTTGCGCTTAGCTTGGCCTGTACAATTTTGTATCATATATGCCATATATAAATAAACATATTATCACACACACATATGATACAATATTACAGTTGTGTGTTTAATATTATGGCAACATGATATTATGGTACATATAATTTTAATACTGAATATGCATATATTATATATAATTTTATTAGGGATAAAAAATAAAGTGAAGTTTAAGCATAACTTGACTAGAGCTAGATTTGTCAAGCTTGACCAGAGCTTTAACTCCCAAGTCTACTACGATGACGGTCTATCATTGTCTACTACATTTTAAAAGATAGAAAACCAATCCACCACCACCTCCTTCTCTACAAACACAACCAGTCATCAACCCCTAATTTAGCGGTCCTCATGGGCCGGCCCAGCCCGAGCCTGATCCGCACCTAGCCCGCTTTGGGCCGGGCTTGGATATGTAATTAGGGCCTTATTAATAATTGGGCCGAACGTGGATTAAATAATGGAAAACCCATAGCCTGGCCCTGCTTGTATAAGAAATGCATGCAATTTAATTTAGTTTAATTAGTGTTCTAATGCCCACAAAAGTGATGAAAAGCCCGGTTCAGCCCGGCCTGATTGATTAAATGGTGGGCTTGGGCCTAATTTTATGGCCCGTGTAAGGCTTGGTATGGGCATGGGCCAGTGTTTCTAAAGCTGGGTTGGGCTTGGATATGCCTTAGCCCTGCCGATGAACACCCCTACCCTAATTGGAGAATGGGGGACCAAAGAAAAAAAAGACACACAATTGTCATATTTTTTAAACCATTATTTCCTAGAGTTTTGTATAGGTTTCAGACTTTCGGTGCTTCTTTATAAATAACTTCAATGTTGTCTATAAAAGCATAATTAGTGTAAAATAATCTTATCTAAAATACCTTCTACACTTGTTTTATATGGAGCCTAGCAAATTACCCTCGAATAGGAGTTGGGCCCACGTTTAGATTGCTCACATATATAAAATAAGTAATTTTTTGTATATGTGATCAATCTAATGGTGATTAGCTTAATTGGAGAATGAATATATTATAATGGGCTGTTCATTTCTTGCCTAAGGTGGCCAAAGCTTGTCATTGGGCATAATATTATAGCCACATAAAAGTAAAGCCCAAGTTCAAACTTTCCAAAGTCTATACGAATGCGTTCCCTTTCCACTGCATATTTAAGGCCATTCAAGGCATCTATGCATAAAAAGGCCCACACCTAGGCCTGATTGATTAAACTTTTGGGCGAGAAAACCAGGCCCAGGTCCATCCCATGGACCTTACAACACAGCTACCACATCTAGCTAAGGCATGTTGGGGTAGGCCTTGCCTAGCACGAGTGCCCCTAGCATAGAGTGTCGAGATTTTATTTGAAGTTAATTCTTATAGACTTGATCAGGTCCATTTGGCATATATGATATATGAGGAAATAGAAGAATAAAAAGACTTCTGCAAAGTGCTATAGATTAAAAGACTAGGTTTAAGAATAGAAGTGTTACCTGGAGCAATATATCCAATAGATCCCATTGGAGCAAGCGAATTGGTCTGGCATTGTGAATAATTGATACCTTCAGAAATGATCGTTGCGAGGCCGAAATCACTCACATGTGCAACCATGTCATCATCAAGAAGAATGTTGCTTGGTTTTAGATTGCAATGAACTATTGGTGGTTGGCAATGATTGTGAAGATAATCCAATGCACAAGCTATATCAATAGCTAGATTTAGCCTATGAATAAGGTTTAAAATCTTCAACGGATGAAGCTCATTTTCACTTTGATGTAGCCAGTCGTCTAAACTCCCGTTGGGCATGTATTCAAGAACTAATGCCTTGAAATCATTGCCACTTATAAGGTCGAAGGTTGAGCAGACAGTGAAAACTTTGACAATATTCCGATGTTGAATGCTTCTCAAGGCTCTACATTCGGCTCTAAAACTCTTAGAAGCTCTTTGATGCTGCAATTTGAGAACCTTTATTGCAACAATCATCTCCATGCGATCTATGATTCCCCTGTAGACAGAACCACAACTTCCCACACCGATCAAATTGGTAGATGAGAAGCCATTAGTTGCTCTAAAAAGCTCTGCGTAAGTCACCCTTAAAAAATTCTCTCCCATGGAAAGTGTAGAAACAAGTTTCTCTCTTGATTTCTTTGACCGAACAACTAATAAACATAGCAGAAGAAATGATAAGAGAGCAACAACGATAGCAATTGAGATGATTACTTTCCGAGACATTGGCCACTTTTTCTTAAAATCCCTTTGGGGGCATTGAGGCAAGTGTAATTCCGAGATTCCACCACAAAGCTCGTTATTTCCAAGGACTGAAACAGCAGATGCATTTTGAAAAATCCCATGTTTTGGCACTTCACCCTCCAAATTGTTGAATGACAAATTCAAATACTCTAGAATTGGAAGTTGCGCAAAACCACATGGAACATGCCCAGTTAAGTCATTATGTGAAAGATCAAGCTCTTGTAGACCTCTTAAAGCGCCTATGGAAGGAGGAATGCTTCCATGAAACAAGTTTCCTTTCATATTGAGGTATTCCAAATGAACACAAGTGCCAAGAGTTTCAGGAATTTCACCAGACAATTCATTATTACTGATATCTAGTTGGACAAGATTTTTCAATTTTCCAATATCGGATGGTAAGAAACCAGTCAAATTATTCATGGCAATATCAATTTCTAAAAGGGAGGGAATATCTGAGAATTCTTCAGGTATTGTCCCATTAAGGTTATTGTCACTAAGATGTAAGAGCTGTAGATGTTGGCACTTTCCAAGACTCCTCGGAATGCTTCCTTGGAGATTATTTCTACTTAATTGGAGGAGATATAATTGAGTGAGATTTCCAATGGGATTTGGAATTTTTCCTAAAAGTTTGTTTCCAGCCAGAACAACGGATTGCAACTTATCAAGCTTCATAAGTTGGATTGGAATAGTACCTCCGAGAAGATTATTCTCCATGCGCAATGAAATCAACTGGGCAAGATTCTCAATTCCTGATGGGATGGCTCCAAAAACTTGGTTTCCATCTAGATGCATTATACTCAGCTGGGTAGAGAGATTAGCAATTGAGTTGGGCAATATACCACTGAACTTATTATGGGATAGATGTAATTTTTCTAATACACTACAATTGGTCAACGAAGTGATGAATGTGAATTCCTCATCGTTCTCACAAACAAGTTGGTTATAAGATGCCCGTAGCAACTTGAGGCCCTTCAGCAATCCTATACTCATTGGGATAGACCCACTGAAGTTGTTGCTACCAAGATTGAGAATGAATAAATTTGAAGCATTGCCTAATGAAACTGGTATTGGTCCTGTAAATCTGTTTCCGCCGACATCAAGCTGCTCAAGATTTGGAAGAAGTAGGCCCAACTCAGGTGGAAGGCTCCCATATAGACAGTTTTGTCCAACACCAAGGACCTGAATCAATGAGAGATTATAAAGAGTGTGTGGAATCTTACCCAAACACTTATTACCATTGATTGCAAGATATTGCAGCTTCACCAGTTGGCCTAGTTCCTCGGGAATGCTTCCGTCCAAACTATTCCCTGATAAATCGAGAACCACAAGTGATGAAAGATTCCCAAGGGATGGAGGGATGTGGCCTTGAAGCCTGTTTTCACGAAGAATTAGCAGATAGAGCTTTGAGAGAGAGACAATGGCCATCGGAATTTTACCAACAAGGTCATTCCTATAAAAGTCTATGATTCTAAGTTGCAAACATTGAGTCAAATTGTTGGGAATCTCTCCAACAAAAGAGTTATTGCCGAGCAAGAGATTCTGAAGCCTAAAGAGATGGCCTATTTCTTGTGGAATGTGGCCTTCCAAGTTGTTACCTGACAGATTGATAGCTCTAAGGTAGGAGAGGTTTCCGATGTGAGGAGACAAGGGACCCCTCAGGCTTTGATTAGCGAGGTGCAAGGTCTGGACCCTATGAGGATGTCGTCTGCTACAAGTAACCCCACTCCACATGCAGACATGGAGAGAGTTGTTCCAAGAGCTCAAGACTCCATTAGGATCATTAATTATCTTCTCTTTGAAAGCGAGTAGAGCCATCCGATCTGTCTCATTTCCCAAGTGGATTGTAGATTGAGCAAAGCACAACGAATTGATGAACCCCAGAAAGGTGGCAATAAAGAGAAGCATAGGAAACACTCCTGCACTCAGACTGGCCTCCATTGTTTTTTTTTTGGGATTTGCAAAGCACACGCCAATGGACTGCATTATATGCCTCCTTCACACACTTATTTGTTTTTTTTTTTTTTTTTTTTTTTTTTTTTTTGCTGTCGGAGGGTTCCCAACCCTTTGGGATGGACTAATCCCTCCGGGCCCAGAGGGAAGCCGGATAAATCCCCTGTAGCCCTAGTGTGGTAGCGGAGTTTCGAACCCACAACCTCCGGGAGCAAACCGTGGTCCTAGGCCAACTAAGCTACCCCTTGGGGTTTTACACACTTATTTGTTAGAAGTAAAGAGAACCACAAAACAGTAAAAGATGCCACTCAAACATCACTATTATATTTATGGGTCGGTCCAGGGAAATTAGTGCTATATACATATGACCGATGTTACCATTGTTTTCTCTCGTGCTTGGCACGTTGATTGGACCAATACCACATTTCCACTTCAGCATTGAAAGACACCTCAGGGCCCACTTCTGATGGGTTAATTTGCAATGTCATGAAATAATTAACTTTATGTTACAAGTGGGTTTTCATAACTAAAAAAAAAATTCATCCCCAAATAAAAGCCCCATTGAGGACAGGTAGATCAAGGTGCTTGTTCTTTTTTTTTTTTTTTTTTTTCATTTGAGGTCAGAGAATTGAACAGAGTAGAGGTACCAGGCATTGGAGGGGCATAAAAAAATTTGAGTTTTTCAAGTCCTTCTCTCAGTTTCTACAGAATCATTGAATGTGGGATTCTCAACAATCTCACTCTTATTGAGATTTAAGTCTCTTTGATCCTTCATTCAAATCGATTGACTTTAATTTTTCTTTGTGCTGGTGTGGATCGTTTATTCAAATTGATTTTTTTAATTTGTTTTTAGATTCACTATCTTCTTCGTCGACAGAGAAATTGTTGTCCTCTCAAGTAGTTCTGTGCATAACGCGGAATTGGAAAAGAGATTTGACCTGGACAATATTTTTGTCTCTTTTTGGGACGGGAATCGTCTTGAATTTGGGGTTTATTTTTTTTTTTTTTGTGTATTCATGAAAAAACCCCGTGACATAAAATTATTAACAAACCCATCTGACCTCAAAAGGGTGACTAGGCGTTGAAGTGTCATACAATATTGACGTGGCAACTTGGTATTGGCCCACTCATGGAACCTTATCATGAACCCTCAGGGTGTTTGGGTAATTCACTTGTTGACAGATGTGAAGGTCTTCAATTTAAGAGACATGAAGATGAGTCATATAAAAATGTAATAAATCTTAAAAGCCACATCTATTTTTTAAGTTGAAAAGTAATTTTCTCATTTTGTTAAATGAAAATAGAAATTTATTTTTTATAAATAAAAGAAAAAATTTCAAATAAGGCTTTAAGTTTTTACATTATTTAAAAAAGGACATGAGTTTCAAAACTTTTCAAATTAATCAATAAGTTTTCCAAAAAAAAATTCAATGGATATCTGTTCATTTAAAGCTATTTTTGATACATTTTTCCCTCAAATCTTGTTAAAAACACAAATTACACTTCATTAAGATAAAATTATCCTTCACTTCCTCTATATCATTCTCATTTCCTTCACCGGTGCCCCAACGGTGATAAAAGATAACCAGCAGGTGCAGAACAAGTAATTTTTTGTTGGGGGGGCCAAAGTACTAAAATCTTTACTATACACTATGGGTTCCATGGGATCGTCTTCAAATGTAGGACCCTTCCCCTCAAATTCCGTGGGTTTCGCCGTGACGAATTGTGGTTTACACTAAAATCTCACAATGATATTTGAGATTTTTTTTTGGGACACCTAAGTATGCTTATTGATAAATATATATCATTGAAGAAGACTCATACTTAAGTTTTAAATTGTTCATAAGCATGGCCCTACTAGTTTTTATCATCTAAAAATGCTTTGCCACAATCATATTTATTCTGACATAGGTACAAATATAACTAAAAAAATAAGAAAGTAACTAGTTTTTTTAGTTCATAGTGGATATATATAACTCCATTTGAATTAGAAATTTATGTAATAAAAGAACACGAGGAGAAAATATTTTTTAGTGATTTAGATTTTATATGTGAGCTTCAATGACTGAAAAGATTAATACTGTACCGTGCACAATTATATTTACCAAGTGTCAATAATTAAACTAAGAAATTTGTAAGATGGTTATATTTTTCTTCAACCAACATGTTAGCACTCAAATGAGGGTATCCAAGATCTACTACTTGGAGACAGCGTGTGGGCAACTCTTGGCTAATCTAACACAATAAAAATCATTAGATTCCCATTTATATTTATTGAATAAATGGCCTGGGCAATGAATTTCTATTTATGTAAAAAATCACTCAATAACATTAGCAGATTCGTTCTCCTTTAACTTCTCCATTTCATTTCATTTCCTTTTCTTTCATTTCTTTTCATTCACTCTATTTTATTTTCTAACAAATCAATTAAGATTGTGTAACACTACTTTTAGAATCAATGATTCATACAATTAAATCTAACAATTGATGGGGGACCATCCTTCACAAAATAGATGCTCCCACATAATCTAAACAAAAGGAGTTTTAAAAACCTATGGGGTCCAAGGCCCCTGCCGGCCCCCCTCTAGTTCCGCCCCTGACAGCCAGCATCCCTACAACAATCAGCTGCATGTAGTGGCTATTGGAACCATGTCATTGCTTTAAATAAAAGGTAATTTGGGTACTTTAAAAAATTTGAGTGAAAACTGTCGCTAGGAAGTACCTTTAAATGACTAAATGTCATTAATTAAAAATTTACTGAAAAACTCAGGGACTAATTTGAATGGTATTATAACTTGTGTTCTTTTCTAAAATAAGACAAAAACTTAGGACCTTATTTGAAGTAAGGCAAATGGTATTTTCTATTACAAAAGCCAAGAGATGATATTAGCAAAAACTTATGACTTTTCCATATCAATCAATTCAATGCACTGTTGAGGGATTGCTCGTTGGGAGGAAGAGCGTGTCATGGGTTCTTTCATGTGATGTAATATGTAATTGTCAATCACATAGGAAGAGAAGAAAAAAATAAAATAAATACAAGACAGAGAGGGGCTCACCAGAACGGTTTTGTGCATGGAGCCCACACGGTTTTGGGTTTTCTGCAGGTCAAGTCAAGCGGATCCCACCACCGATCCACACGGCTTCTCCTATTATCTGGAATTTCAACCCGTAAAAAATCGAATTTTAAACTTGTTTTAGATTCTGATTAACAAACGAATTTGGGTCCAAAACCCAATTTAGGCACTAATTCATAAACGGGTTTTGTTCCGGATCCATATAGATTCTGTCCCAGTTACCCGAGACTCGACATAAGAGATTTTAAGATGGGAAATTGTAGCTCAAACTTAACTTTGGTCGGACATTTTATGTTTAATCATAGATGATAGGTCAGGCCCAAATGACTAGGTCCGCAAGGACTGGTTAGGCCCAAATGACTCGGTCCACGATGGCGGGTCGAGTCAAAGTGCCCTGAGCCTGTGATGAGCCCGGGTCTAAATCCACCCATTAAGGGCCGGGCCCAGATCCACTGAATGACGGAGTCAGCGCGCGTCGTTCCATCTACCTGCTTTGCCTAGTCCTACGGATGAGATCTTACCTGCTCGTCTGTTGAGGGCGGTTCGGAAGACTCCACCAGAATGGAGCGTACGTCCTGAGGAATCGTCCACATCCGTTAGGGGAAGAGTATAAAAAGAGAGTCCTACCAACACTGGAGGGGGGGGGGCGACTTTTATCTACCTTTTCACCATCATTGTATTCTTCTGAATTGTAACCTCTACATCGGAGAATAGTAAAATCACCTATTGGAAGTGGACGTAGGTCACGCTGACCGAACCACTATAAACTCTCTCTCTCTCTTAATTAATTTTCTCATTAATTATTCATCACTTGACCGGTGGTGTCCGAAAACCACTTTTTGGCATCATCAGTTTGGCGCCGTCTGTGGGGAATCGAAAAGAATTTCCTTGTTTCCAAAGCCATGCTGATCACCACAAGGTCAACAAGGCGACAAGATGGTAATTCCTCGCGGGAGGGCGAGGGTAATCCTCCACCGACCAACCCTGCACCGAATGCTCCCGCTCCATCTCCTCAACAGATGCTGGAGACCATGCAGCAGCTGGTGACTCAGAACCAGCAAATATTGCAGCTCATGCTGGCAGGGCAGGGAGGAGCACTAGCTGGTGTAGGACTGTAGGAAGTACCGCGCCCAGAGCAGCCGGTTGCTCCACGCAGAGGGGCACCTCACCCGGGCGCCCGTCCACACGGCGCCCGGGGCCGAGGCGCCAACCGACGCCACCCTCACCTGGGCGCCCATCCCCAGGGCGCCCGGGGTCGAGGAATACTCCTGGGCGCCCATCCTCATGGCACCCTGGGCGCCCATCATCATGGCGCCCACGCCCAGGGCACATCTGCTGGAGCTCCGCCTGTCGTCCCACATGGAAGACTCCTGGTCGACCCTTAAGGCCGCACTCATCTCGACGTACCTCCTCCCCCGGGTGGAGCCCCAGGAGGGTCGAATCGCGGTGGACTTCCACCTCCTCCCTCTGCTTCCAATGATGAGGATCCTGATTTCCAGGAGGAGGGAAGTGAGAATTATAGCCTGGAAGGTGAGAGTCGTTTCCGAGGTCAGTCAAGGGAAGCTCCCAACCATTGGGACGAGAAGATCAAAGAGATGCAAAATCAGATTGGCAATGTCTTCAATGCCATGAAGGCACAGGTACCAGAATCAATAGACTACCTGGTACAACGAACGGACACACCGTTCAAACCCGTTGTGGCGGACTACCCACTTCCCAAAAAATTCAAAATGCCGACCATGGAGACTTTTGATGGAACCAAGGACCCGCTGGATCACTTGGAAACTTACAAAACTCTAATGCAACTACATAACATCTCTGACGAGATCATGTGTAGAGGATTTCCAACCACCCTGAAAGGCTCCGCACGGCAATGGTTCTCCAGCCTGGCACCGGCCTCTATCTCCACCTTTGCAGAGTTAAGTAAGTCCTTGGTGTCACACTTCATTGGAGGACGCCGCCACCAGAAGCCCGCCACACACCTGCTCAGCATAAAACAGGAGAAAAGTGAAAGCCTCAGGAGCTACTGTAACGCCCCAATTCCGGATACCGATATAATCGTTCGAATACCCGAAGTTGGCGCGTTACTTCCCGGAAAATCCGAGAACTTCCAAGATCGTAGGCCGCAGTGAGGTCCAATTTAAAACTTTCGAACCATATAGTAATAACATTTAAATTTGGGGAAGCATAACGATTAAATAAAGCGGAAGCAATAGGTATCGATATATATAGATGTGAGCAGAACAGTAGTCTAATTAAAAATGTATCAGTTGTAATTAAAGTTAATACATATTGGATTCTACCCAACTCACAACAAAATTTGCCTCTCAAACCCAAAATAAAGAGGACTCTCAAAACCCATGTAGATCGTCTCCACCCTCCGGCTCGACATCCGGGTCGGCCGGGCCCCACGCGTACTCTCCAGCGATCAGCGCCTCAACTAGCGCTAGTGCGTCCTCTGGGATCTCTGGGTCAAGGCCTAAGCACCAATGAAGGGTCAGATCTAAAAGATCTGGCAAGTCACAGCATACTACTAACATAGAGCATATAAATCAAATGAATAGAGACGAGTAAATAAATTAAAGAATGACAAGGTAAATGAACTAGGCAGTTGAGCATTATAATCATAAGGAATCGGGATAATATAAAACATCTAATCTAACACAAGGTGGCACATGCACACGAGCTGGAATACCGCGGGATATTATGCCGCGGCCCTCCCATACTGAACACAGTTGCGGCGGGAAAATCTCACCAGTGTTGGGAATTACTAATCCCGCATATCACTCATCATCTCATCACACTCATCACTCAAGACCGAACACGGTATCACACCGTCCGTCTTAACTACACAGCTCATCATGATAGCTTCTCAATACTCAACTAGCTCCTACCGGGGATGATCAGTTCACAGGCTGAGCTTAAATCAACCGAGTGAATGTTCATGCCGACTCGAGAATAATTCTAAGGGTCTGTGTCTGTCTAGGCTTTGCCTTGCGTGAACAAGGTCCTAACAATGCCTCTAGGAGGTCTACATATACCAATTCAGTCTATGGATTTCATTCAAGGTCCAAGCCCACTCGTTGGATCCATACCAAGGCCCATCAGCACATGGCCTGGTCTAAATCTGTCCAAACGAGACAACAATCCATTTATACTGATAAACAGTTTCCATTAATCCATCATAACTTAAAATACCAAAAGAAACTACCTCTTCCAACTAGGGGTTCACATCTCCACACTTAGGCCCAATAAGGGCCCGCCTAGAGACAGACACGGGTCAATGTTCTCCCAAATCACACTATCGGGTCACCTCTAAGATATCCTAGGTTCAGGTCATCCATTTATGTTTAATTAATAGCAAACAACTACACTAAAGATCTAAGAATGACAGTCAATAATAAATGTGAAGTATGAACTTCAACAAGAGAATCAACAGGGAAAAGCAACGGTCCAATCCTAGGTAATGGGCCACATTAGGTTCGGTCCATCTCCGGTGATTTGATCTCTAAACGAAGTCATTAATGCCATAAAATATTGTGTTTGGTGCTTAGGTGGTTATGGGCATCTTTGACAACTCTTAGAGGTCGAATCATCTTAGATTAATAACCAAAACCCTAAACAGTGGTCCCCGCGAGTCAAGGTTGAGCCACACCGTTGACTCGGGCTTAGAACATCGATAAATGCTCATTTGGATGGTCAATGGGCCCCACAACTGATCACAACTCCTAAATGTTGAAAACTGGAAAATCAGAGTTTCCCAGGTGAACCTGATGTGTAGTGAGCTCGGTTGACCTCCTGGCCTGGTGGATCAACCGAGTGCACTGAATTACCTGAATCAGGCCTCCTGGACAACTTAATTCGTTTCTAAAGGTTTCCAGCGTGTCCGGTCAAACTCCTGGCCTGGATGATGACCGCATACTCCAAAAACCTTAGAAAGAGTGATTGTCCCAGTTTTAAACACTATCTAAAGTAAATACTAAGTATCAGGTTGATTTGGGTGTAAAGAGTCTGAGTTTCGGGTGAAAAATCAACTTTCAGTCAATTCTTGCAAAAACAGTGTGTTCCAGGTTAACTTAGACAACGCCAAGTCAACTTGGCTAACAGAAATGGATTTTCTGTAAGAAAATGGCTGAGGGCCAATTTTTCATAAAAATACAGTGTTGCCGGTCGACCAGGTATGTCCCAGTCGACCAGGAACATAAAAAAAATCAGTCTGCAGAACAGCTCAACTGGGAGCTGTCCAGTTACAGCTGCAGTGTTGCCGGTCGACCGGCCTGCAGGTCCCGGTCGACCGGGAACACTGCTGGTCGAGCCTACCGGTCGACTGTGAACACGAGACTGACTTCTGCAGATTTTCCGTTTTGGCTCTTTTTACATCCAAATCACCTCCAATCAGTCCCAAACTTCACCAAATCATCTCCAAACATTAAATAACTCTAATGCCCATCAATTTACAACATTTGGACCCATTGATCTTCCAAATGGGGGTGAAACCCCCATCCATCAATGCCAATCCATCCAAAACACAACAACTGCTCAAGGTAGATTCTAAAACTTAATTAACATTATTTATGAACTGAAACTACAACAATCAAGAAAAGAATTACATATTCTAGGCTAGGAGTATGTGCACTTGCCTTTTTGGTAAAATGTTGGTTGAAGAGAATTAGAAGAGAAAACCAAATCTGATGCAATAAGGAAGAAGAAGAAGTGGTTGCTGCTCCCAGCTGAAATGAAGAAGAAACAGCAGCAGTAGCAGCAGCTCCTAGAGAAATATCTCAGCACTGAAATGGTCCCAGCTCAGCAAGGAAGAAGGAGAAGTAGATGCAGCAGCTGTAGCAGTAGCAGCTCGAATTTCTCCAGCCCAGAATCAGTGGCTCCCAGGTGAAGAAATGAGAGAGAAATAAGTTGAAGTAGCAGCTGCTGCTGTTAAGGAAAAATCCCAGCAGTAACAGCAGTTCAGAATGAGGGAAATGAGGGAGAGGAAGTAGAGAGAAATGAAGAAGAAGAGTTGCAGCAGCTTCAAGGGGAAATCTCAGCAACAGTTGCAGTGGCTTGGAGGAAGAAGAATGAAAGAGGAAGAAGGAAGATGAAGTAGCAGCTCTTCAAGAAAAATCCAGCACAACAGTAACCCCCAGCCCAGTAATCAGCAACAGTCTCAGCTCAAACGAAGGGAGGAATGAGGGAAATGAGAAGAGGATGTAGCAGCTGCTGTTGCTCTAAGAGAGATTCCAGCACAAAAACGTAACAGGGGCTTTGGAAGAGAGAATTGAGGGAGAGGAGAAGAGAGGCAATTGAAATGAATAGTGATTTAGGGTTCTTGGGATAAGAGCCTATTTATAGATTAGGGGGAGATGGTTGATGACAGTAATACCCCTTAGGGTTTCATGGGATTAGGGTTAGGGTTAGGGGTAGGCTGGTCTTTTGGGCTGGAAGCTTCTAGAGGATGCACAATTAGCATAAACCCCCTCCTAATTAATTAAAAATCTATACTAAGGCCTATCTACACTAATTAGCCTAAAAATTAACACAAACACCCAACTAACCCCAATGCTAACTAAACCAAGCTAGTCTAACTAAAACCTAGGAAAATCTAACTAATCACCCTAGTTAACCCCTAATTAGCACAATTAGATAGTAATTAGCAATAATTAACAATGATTAGTATAAATTAGCATAGATTAGCCTATAAGATAGCAATTAGAGGGCCCACAAAGGGTGGGGCCTCACATCTACCTCACTCGTTTTAACGAGGAGGTACTCCAAGTCGAAGAGCCCGACGACAAGGTCTCCATGACAGCCTTCCTAGGAGGCCTTCGCTCGACAAGCTTCCTCTTTTCAGTAACGAAGCGACCACCAAAGAGCATGCCAGAACTATTGGCAAAAGCTCAAAAATATATGAATGCTGAGGAAATCAACAGGTCCAGGCGAGATGAATCATCTCGTGGATCGCCAAAAGCTTGACCTGTCTCTGCACTGTTCTTAAACAGGCAGTTGATCTCCAGCTTAGCGGCTCTCTCGCGGGTCGCCAAAAAAGCTTGGCCTCTGCACTGTTCTCAAACATGCAGCCTATATATCCAGCTTAGCGGCTCTCTCGCGGGTCACAAAAAAAAACGCTTGGCCTCTGCACTGTTCTCAAACAGCCAGTCTATCTCCAGCTTAGCGGCTCTCTCGCGGGTCGCCAAAAAGCTTGACCTACCTCTGCACTGTTCTCAAACAGGCAGCCTATCTCCAGTTTAGCGGCGCCTGACCCACTTAGCTCGCCCAAAGTGGTGCCTCTTGATGCCTGCACGCCAAGGCCAGCTTCCTCCATAGCGCCCAAAGCTCGCAAGGCAGCCCTAGCTCTCCCAAGCAGCCCAGGCTCGCCCAAGGTGCTCCAAAAAGGGGCGTATAACTCAAATCGAAGCTCTCAAAAAGACCTACAGAACTCACCGCCTAAGGCGGTGATTGATGGTGTCAAAAATCCAAAAAAGGTCTAGAAACAGCTGTTTTGGCCTCCAGAAGTTTTTCAAAAAAAAAATCTTCTCAAATGGCCTAATCTGCTCGCCCGAACCAGCTGAAACAGAGCGCCCAGGGTGGCGCCAGCTCCTCATCCACCCGCCGCAGCAGCGCCGCCCGTCGTCGCAGCAACAGGCGCAGCGGCAAGGGGCGGCGCCCCTCCAGTGTCTCCCCGCGGTAGCAGATGCAGCAGGGCACCCCGTCACTCGGTCGTCGCCTCGCCCGTGGTTCACGGGCGTGTCCGCCCACCACCAAAAAAAAAAAAGAAAAAAGAAAAGCCTTGTCCCCTGTCCAGCCACCATGCCAGCGACGTCAGCAGGTGCAGCAGCAGGGGCGCCCTTTGCCTGGGCACCCCATCTCTCCACAGCAGCCTTGGGCGCCCGCGCCCGCTCCCCGCACCAGCGACAGCGCTCCTCGCCCACGCTCCTCGCCCGCGCCCGCGCTCCTCTCGCTCCTAGGGCCCGCAGTAGCGACCGCGTTTCCACCTCTGGCGGCGCCCGCGCTCCCAGCGCCGTTTGCGCAAACAACTAGCTCGCCCATCTGGATTGCGCCCCTAGCCTGGATTGCCAATCTTCCCGCCTGGGTCTCCTCTCCCGTATCGCCCCCACAGGCGCCCTTCAGCTGCAGGCCTAACAACGGCCCATCATTTAAAAAAAAATGGAAAAGACTTGAGCTGTTTAACGAGGCAAAAATATATCATGAAGGGAAATAGTCATCTAGCAGGAGGAGTCTCCACCACCGAGAGCTCAAAAATTCAAGCTAATGCCCCTCATCCAAATTTTCTTAGATAAGGGGCATTGGGGGGCAAATGATGGGTCAGGCCCAAATGACTAGGTCCGCAAGGACTGGTTAGGCCCCAATGACTCGGTCCACGATGGCAGGTCGAGTCAAAGTGACCCGAGCCTGTGATGAGCCCGGGTCTAAATCCACCCATTAAGGGCCGGGCCCAGATCCACTGAATGACGGAGTCAGCGCGCGTCGTTCCATCTACCTGCTTTGCCTAGTCCTATGGATGAGATCTTACCTGCTCGTCTGTTGAGGGCGGTTCGGAAGACTCCACCAGAATGGAGCGTACGTCCTGAGGAATTGTCCCCATCCGTTAGGGGAAGAGTATAAAAAGAGAGTCCTACCAACACTGGAGGGGGGGCGACTTTTATCTACCTTTTCACCATCATTGTATTCTTCTGAATTGTAACCTCTACATCGGAGAATAGTAAAATCACCTATTGGAAGTGGACGTAGGTCACGCTGACCGAACCACTATAAACTCTCTTTCTCTCTCTTCATTAATTTTCTCATTAATTATTCTTCACTTGACCAGTGGTGTCCGAAAACCACTTTTTGGCATCATCAATAGAGATGGTAGACTTGATGCATTGCTACCAGTTGAATGATATCCTTATTTTAAGCTAAAAAAAAAGTGAAAATAAGTCATAATCAATTATGGAACTCAATCCCATTTGTCAAGTCATGCCTGGTTCCGTAAACAAATCTGGGTCTTTTTATTGGAACCAAGTCTGTAACCTGAATCAAAATCGATTTTGAAACTGGAACCGTCATTTAGAAATAGTTGCCAATTTGGATCCAATATGATTCTAATATAGAATCGACCCATTTGCATCCCTACATACCGCCAGCACCAGCAACCATTTGCACTCAGACTAACCTCCATTGTAGTTTTGTTTGTTTGTTTGTTTTTGAATTTGATAACCTCAAAACCCCCCAACTCTTTTGTTTATATAGGCCTCCCTCACACATTTGTTGGAAGTAAAGAGAACCACATAGCAGTAAAAGATGCCACTCAAACTTCACTATTATATCACCTTATCATGGGAGCCCGGATCCGCTTTCGTGCTTGGCACGTTGAGTGGACCAATAACACATCTCCACGTCAGCATTGAATGACACCTCAGGGCCCACTTTTGATGGGTTAGTTTGCAATGCATGAAATAATTAACTTTATGTTACAAGTGGGTTTTCATAACTAAAAAAAAGCTTCATCCCACATTGCGGACAGAGAATTGAACAAAGTAGAGGTGCCAGGCAATGGAGGAGCATAAAAGAATTTGAAAATTTCAAGTCATTCTCTCAGTTTCTACAGAATCATTGAATTGTGTGGGATTCTAAAAAAATCTCTCTTATTGAGATTGAAGTCTCTTTGATCCTTCATTCAAATGGACTTATTTAATTTTTCTTTGTCTTGGTCTGGATCGTATATTCCAATGGATTTTTTTTGTTTGTTTTTAAATTCAATGTTTTCTTGGGCGACAGAGAAATCGTTGTCTTCTCAAGTTCCCTGCATAACGCGGAAGTGGAGAAAGAAATTTGACCCGGACAGTATTTTTGTCTCTCTTTGGGCGGGAATCTTTCTTTAATTTGGGGTTTACTTTGGGGAGTTTGGTCGAAGGTCCCTTCGAAGTGTGACTTTAAGCAAACAGTCTAAAAAAAAAGTCATCTAGCCAAAGGACCCTTTCACACTTTCTCATACCTGAAATGTCCAATTTGCCCTTTTTTAAAATCATATCCCAAGATTGATGGGGATAACCCATTAATAATGGTCAACTACCCTTTAATTGACCACTTTTAATGAGAGTTTTAAATAAATTCTACAAACACACAAATAAATTTCAACATAACGCAAATAAATTTAAAAAAACGCAATAAATTTAAAAAAATCAATAAATTTTAAAATAGCGCAGATAAATTTAAAAGGATGCAAACAAATTTCAACATAACGCAAATAAATTTCAAAAAAGGTAAATAAATTCCAAAAGACTCAAATAAATTTCAAAGGATCCAAAGAAAATTCAAAAAACATAAATTTATTTAAAAATCAGAAAATTAATTTCAAAAGACGCAAATGAAATTCAAAAACACAAACACATTTGCCAAAACAGAGATAAATTAATTTTCCAAATTTCTGAAAAATTTGCCAAAAATTGAAGTAGTTTTTCCAAAACTCAGTTAAATTTATTTAAAAAAATAAAAATAAATTTCAAAAGACGCAAATAAATTTAAAAAAAATGTAAATAAATTTCAAAAGACATAAATAAAATTAAAATATGCAAATAAAAATTAAAACAAAATGCAAACACATTTGGCAAAACTAGGATAAACCAATTTTTCAAATTTTAGAACAATTTGCCAAAAACTCAAGTATTTTTGTCAAAACTCAGTTAAATTTATTTAAGAAAAAATAAATTTGAAAAGATACAAATAAAATTAAAAAACACAAACAGATCTAAGAAAATAAAAATAAAGTTGCCCAAAACACGGAAAAATTTGTTCAAAAACTCTGTTAAAACTTTCAAAATGGAGATAAATTTGTCAAAAATTCAGCTATATTTTTCAAAAACTCAAATAAAGTTGCCAAAAATATAGATAGATTTGTTCAGAACTCAGATAAATTTATATTTCAGGACTCAGATAAATAGCCAAAAACTCAGATAGATTTGGTCAAAACTCAGATAAATTTGTTTTAGAATTCAGATAAATTTTTGCAAAGCTCAAATAAATTTGACAAAAAAATAAACAACTCAAATTTTTTTGATAGAAACTCATATAAATCTGTCAAAACCTCAAATAAATTTGACAAATGACGTCAACCCTGGTGGGCTGTTGGTTAATGCTGAACTGGGCTTCTTATTGCGAACGGGTTAGAACTGACCCGAGCTTGACCCTGACTTGGAAATTGTCCCAACTAGGTCTTATCTTCTTCCTCGACAGGCTCTGTTTCTGCAATAGAACCATGGAAACTGCAGCGCCTTGCTGCTTCTTCTCCGGCAACAGGCGAACTCTGATGGCTGTGGCTTGCGTCGTCCGGCGATGACAACGGCGTGCAGGTAGCCTTCTCCAGTGATCAGTTTACAAAGAGATCTATTCTCTGCACCTTGTCCCTTCCGGCAATGGCTCCTGCGATGAAAACCCAGCAAGACACGAACATCCCATTTTTTTTTTTTTCAAAAGTCAAAAAACCTTTTGCCTTTTCTTAAGACTTCTCCACTACATGTTTCTATCAAACGAACAAGATGTACTGTGGATCTTTAATGGGCATGAAACAAGAGTTTCCACTTCGTGACTCCAACGTCCAGCAGCTCTGGAAACTCCTCGTGACTTAATCTCGTCAATCTATCGGCGTAGGATTGCCCAGGCCCAAGTAGGGAGAATACAAGATTTGAAATTTGAAATTTTAAAATTTTATGCCTAAAATGGTTGAAAGGGAAAATTAGTCCTGAAATATGTGATCATGTGGATGTAGGGACCTTTGGCTGCAAATAGTCTAGCTGAGTGGACCAGAGCCTTTAAACAAATTTTGCGTGGACTGGAGGCTGGATACATTCGACTTTAGGGATCTTTCGCTAATTTTCTCTTTATTTTTTGTGTATTTTATGAAGAAAACCTTGCGACATAAAATTATTCACAAACCCATCTGACCTCAAAAGGGTGACGGGGCGCTGAAGTGTCTTACAATGTTCACGTGGCAACTTGGTATTGGTCCACTCATAGGAACCGTATCATGAACCCTCGAGGTTATTTGGGTAATTCACTTGTTGACTTATGTGAAGGTCTTTAATTTAAGAGACATTAAGATGAGTCAAATCGAAAAGTAATAAATCTTAAAAGCCACATCTTTTTTTTTTAAGTTGAAAAGTAATTTTCTCATTTTATTAAATGAAAAAACACATTTATCTTTTATAAATAAAAAGGAGAATTTCAAATAAAGCCTTAAGTTTTTACATTATTACAAAAAAGGACATAAGTTTCAAAAAATCTCAAATTAGTTCATAAGTCTTCCAAAAAGTTTTCAATGGACATCCGTCCATTTAAAGCTACTTTTGGTAACTTCTTCCCTCAAATTTTCTTATTAAAAACCCAAATTACACTTCATTGAGATAAAAGTCTCATTCATTTCCTCTATATTATTCTCATTGAATTCGTTCACCGACGCTCCCACGATGATCAAAGACAGACAGCATCCCTACGACGATCAGCTGAATGTAGTGGTTGTTGGAACCATGCCATTGCTTTGAATAAAGGGTAATTTGGGTATTTTAAAAAATTTGAGGAAAAACTGTCGTCAGGATGTACCTATAAATGACTAAATGACCTTAATTCACTACAACAAAAAGCACTTTCACCGACGTTTTTTAGCGACGTTTCTATAAATTCGTCGTTAAAGGGTGACATTTACCTTCGTAATTAATATCGTCGCAAAAAGTAACTAATTTACCGACGTTTCTTAAAAAACGTCGCCAACAATCAACTTTTTACAACGTTTTTCAAAAAAACGTTGGTAAAAATTATTTTTCCCGACGTTTTTAATTTCGTCGTTAAAAAGATGACTTCTAACTTTTTATTTAAAAAAAAAAGTGATAAAATTTTTACCGACGTTTTAAATACGTCGGTAAAAATCATTGTTACCGACGTTTTTATTAAGAACGTCGGTAAAAAAATATTTTTACCGACGTTTTTATTTTCGTCGGTAAATTCTTCAGTTTTAACTTTTTTAAAAATAAAAAAAATAATTTAGCGTTTTGCGACGTTTTTAAAACGTCGGTAAAAATCAAATTTACCGACGTTTTTATTAAAAACGTCGGTAAAAATCAATTTTACCGACGTTCATTTTTTCGTCGGTAAAGTTTTCAGTTTTAACTTTTTTAGAAATAAAAAAAAACTTAATTTGTGGCGACGTTTTTATTCCGTCGGTAAAATTTAAAGTAACGTCGGTGAAGTTCCGTTTTTCCCTCTCCCGCCACTGAACCCTCTTTTCCCCTCTTTTTCCCTCACTCTCTTTTCCCTCCTCTCTCTCTGCTCTCTGCGATCTGCTCACTGTCTCTCACTCGTTCACTCTCGCTCCCTCACTCGATCTCTCTGCGCTGTCTCTCTCTCACTCGCCCACTCTTGCTCCCTCACTCGATCTCTCTGCTCTGTCTCTCTCTCTCACTCTCTCTCTCGCTCGCTCTCTGTCGATGGAGCCCTCTGCTCTCTCTCGCTCGCTCTTTCTCTCTCTGCTCTGTCTCTCTCTTTCTATCGCTCTCGCTCTCTCGATCTGCACATTATCTCTCTCTCTCGCTCTCGATCTGCTCTGTCTCTCTCTCTCTCTCTCTCTCGCTCGCTCTCTCTCGCTCTGCTCTGTCTCTCTCTCTCTCTCGCTCGCTCTCTCTCACTCTGCTCTGTCTCTCTCTCCCTCGCTCTCGCTCTCTCAACGCTTCAATTTGTCTTTCTCTTTCGCGGCTGCCACTGCTCGGAGATCTCTGCCATTTCTGTCTCTGCGGGGAGGAAAGCCCTAAGTCAATTGAAAGGAAAGAAGAAAACGAGGGGAAGAAAACGAAGAAGAAGAAGAGAAGAAATCGGACGAGTCTATAGGACACCATCGCCATCGCCATACCACTCTCGACTGAGGTACCCCAAATCAAATGGATTGTAAATTTTAATCCATCCAACTGCTGTGAATTCTGCTATGCATTTACACCAGGGTTCTGTTTCTGTTTTTATTTTTTATAATGATTGGGTTAGTTTTGCTTTTGCTCTTGATTGAGATTGGTTTGATGTTTAGCTTCTGTAGTTTTTGGTTGAAACATCTGAATGATGTTAGGGTTGGCTTTTGCAGTTGATGGTTTGTTTGTTTGTTTTCTTACTTGCTTTTTCTCATAGTTTGATGTTAGTTTGGCTTTTATTTGTTTGCGACTTCGATGTTGAGATGTAACTTGTTTGTGTTTATTTGATTCAATTTCCTGTCTCAGTTAGTTTCCGAAGGTCTGATCCCGAGCATTCTGCTGTAGTTTAGTCCTCTCTTTTTCTAGTTGTTATATGGTGTGCATCTGAAATTCGAGAGCTCTTATTTCTCGTTTCTCTCCATCTTAATAAGAGTAATAGCAGGGGATTTTTAAGTGTAATTGGATCTCAGATTTTCTAAGTGTAATTGGATCTCAGATTTTAACTGGTCAGCCTCGAAATTCATGATTAGCATCTAAGAATTGCCCTAATTCGACTTAATCAGAACGAGTCTGTCTGAGTTGGCCAAGTTTCAAAACCATGGGTTTTTGACACAAAGGAAGTAAACAAGAAGAAGAAGAAGAGAGAAAAATTGCACATTCATCAGTCATCACTGGACCAAAATTAAATCCTATAAAAATGATGATATCACATATCACCACAATTTCTTTGTAGCACCCGTGACCAAAGGAACCGCATAGTCACCCAAGGACCTATTGGCTTGTTCCTCCATTTCTGTAATTTCAAAGTCAGATTGTTGTTTCTTCTCTTTTTTTAGCCTACAAAGAGTACGTTCTATCTCTGGATCTAAAGGCACCAAGTTCAGATTTTGATTTCGTTGCATACACTACAAAAGAGCAACCTGAAAAAGAGTTTAAAACAGTATATATGCAAAACAAACAAAATTTCAGAACTTGATTAATATAGTACAGGTCTCAAGAACTGAAATTACTGAATTTAGACAATAAAATGCAAACTGAAATTAAGGAACACAAATTAAATCCAAATTAACCTAGAAATAGTTGGTATCAAAAGTAATAAAATACAGTCCCCGGCAACGGCGCCAAAAACTTGTTGTGTGATTCGCAAGTGTACGAAGTTTTTAACAAGTAGTATAGATCTCTCGGATCGGATATCGAACCCACAAGGACTATTTTTGTTATCTATTGAATTTGTTCTAATTCAATGGTTATTTGGAAAACCGAAATACTCAATGTTGATTAACCAAACAAATAATCTAATTGATTCTGATTAAACTAATAAACAAAAGACTGGATGGAGTGCTGAAAATTCCGAATTATGTGACTACTAATTGATATGTACTTGAGTAATTAATGCCAATGGATGTCGCCATTCTTTAATTATATTTTTAGTTGTGGTGCTGCTTATTAGTAATGTCACCAAGAATATTTACAATTTTTAGTTTATATTCAGTGAGATAGTCAATCATTTTATTGCCTTTACTAATTCGCAGTAATCAGTGTTTTTGTTCATGCAACATGCAATGTTTGTGTTAAATGCTAATCATTGGTGTTGGTACACTTTGGACTTGAGAAAGGAGAAAGATAATGAAGAATTTAGAGGGCGAAATTATGTTGCATGCTCAAGTCAGTCGAATAATATTTTTTAATCTAATAAATATGAGTTTCATATATAGATTGAAAGCAAGGTTTTTGGAAATAACTTTCTGTAGAATTCTATTATTTGTACTACAATGCGAAAGAAGATAAGTGAAAAGAAAGTAATAATGAAATTTCATACTGCATTTAGAGCTTGCTAAAGAAGCTTAGGTAGGCCAGTCTATAGGATCCAGCCTCTGTGAAAGAGTACGTATCAAACTCATGACACGCTCCTCCCTAGCAGAGTTTGTATGGATATGAGCTGGTTTTCATCTATATGAAGGCTTCAATAGCATATTTTTTGTCGGTTCCTCTTTTAGATTTGAATTTGTACCACTTGAGGACAAATCTTTCGCACCAGATAAAATGTCAACAGTGAATTGTAAGTCTAATAGAATTTGCAGAACTCCTTTTTCTGACACTTGAGGAAGACCAGCATCTAAACTCAAAATGATTTTTGGTACTGTGATAAAGAGACCTCATTGCAGTTATTGTTTTTGAAATGTTTTGAGTGTTGATTTTGGGCAAAAAATATGTAAATTGAATGACTGGGGAATGAGGGTTTTTGTTGAATTTTCATTCGGTTTGTGCCGGCCAATTTGGATGGGTTCTTTAAGCGCTTGTTCCGTAATTCACACATTCTTTATATAAGTTGATTGTTCTTCCTCATTCTAACAGTATAGCACATCTCATTGATTACTCACCTTCGAATCACACTACTTTCCTCATACTAATCTCATTGATTACTCACTTCAATTGAGGAGGAATTTTTGAGATTTCTAGAGTCCAGTTGGTGATATGGCCGTTGACAAGAAAATAAATTAAAGATTTTAGTATCCAAGGCTTAGTTCACTTATAATTCCTCTTGCAGTATGCATATAAAATCTTACTCTAAACTCACACCACAATGTAGGCACCATAAGTGAGATAAAAAGCGATGGTCTACTTATAATTGAAATTCCAAATAGACCTATTCCATGGCAAGCTGATCCTGTTTCCAAAATTAAATTGCCTTGCAATACCTGGCTTTGCCAAAGTATTAC